>OY998140.1:7490307-8090307 GCA_963921915.1 Hyposoter dolosus
GGGCGATACGGATTCTTTATTCCTGGCACGCTCCGGGCGTGCGACGTCGCGTCTGACCACGTACCGAGCGTTACTACTGTGGCTGACCAACGCACGTACGCTTTCTCTACTCTTTCGTCCGTGCGCAATGATTTTTGCTTCACCGTTGAAGCAAAAATAATAAAAAAATTAAAAAATTCTTTCTCACGATTAATTTGCCTGGGTCGTGGAATCTCTTTCGGCTTTTGGCTTGGTCGCATTTTTTTTTTTCTTTTATTACGAAACATAAAACAGAGTAGAGATAATTTTTTTTGTTTTCAATCTACTGCCTCGTTCCGGAAGAACGAGGAACGATGGCGACGTAAAGAAAAATGCGAAACACACAGGCTAGTAGTAAAGTTTGAAATAGCCGAAAGCGTTGTAACAATTCGCTCTGGATTTCTAGCAATCTCCAATTTCCATTATTCAACAAATTCAAGTGCGATCAAGTATAGAAACGTTGCTCTCTCGGAAACAGTATTTCTGTCTTGGCTGCAAACACACTCGGGATTGTTATACTCGGGAAAATGGAAACTCGCGCGGACGCGGCAATATTCTTTACTCTATATCCTCCTGCTGCTTAAACTTTTTCGACCTCTTGGCTAAAAGATGCGCGGCATATCGCCCGCGGTACACAACTTTGTCTGTGTCCTTGTTTTCCTGTTCGTTTGTTTCTCGCTGTGTGTACGTGTGTGTGGAGGTTTCATATAAATGAGGAGAGACGCGCGTGAGGAACGAAGTTGTGCGAAAAACTTTTCTCATGAATGTTTTCCCGATATTTGTCGCGAGGGTTCTGGACATGCTGCTGCATCGCTCCATCGCCCCATGCCGAAGATTATCTCTCTCTCTCTCTCTCGCTCGCTCTCTCACTATGCGCGCGTGTGTGTGCGTATTAATAAATAGGTTAAGCATCATGAGGAAAAGCATGAAAAATGGCATATCGTTGATCATCGCGTCGAGGATAACGAGAGAGATAGATTCTGGGGCTGCTGGTCGCGTTTCCCTGGAGCCTGACTTGGTTCTCATCTCGCCTATCGCAGGGATTTACCAAAAAATATACATTCTGTAAAGTTTACTCTATTTCTTTCGCTCTCTCTCTCTCGCTCGTACTCACGCTTTACCCTTTCTTTCGTTTTTCGCTGCTCGCACTGCCACCAAATCGCGAGGGAGAAAAGGATTCAAGCGTAAATGGAGCTTGATACTGTGCCAAGATTAGAATTTAGTGTTTGGGCAAATAGCGAGAGGGAGGAAACGACAAACGTGTTTGGAGGAATGTTTCTCCATGTCCTGCTG
Organism: Hyposoter dolosus; assembly: GCA_963921915.1. Lineage (NCBI taxonomy): Eukaryota > Metazoa > Arthropoda > Insecta > Hymenoptera > Ichneumonidae > Hyposoter > Hyposoter dolosus. Next base: position 7,491,619 of record OY998140.1, read on the forward strand.
AGGAAATATTGATTTTTCGATGAACGTCGTTCGTTTTATAATTTTAAATAAATAAAAAAAAAATGAAAAAATGAAAAACAACGAGGAATCGATAATTCTTTTTTAAATTTTTTATTCGATGCACATTTCCTGGTATTTACTTTCGCTAATTAAACATGTGCAGCTCAATTGAATTCTCTCGGGAGTCGAAATTGTTGCTCGAATGGAGAAAATCTCGGCTCGGAAAATTGCACTATCGAATAAAACGAAACGGAAGTCGAGTCGCGTACACAAGCTCTCGTCGAGAGCCAACCAACACATTTGCGCGCTCGATTTTTCTTTTTTTCTTTTTTTTTCGTACGTCCTCGCATTATTTTGCCTTACCAAGAGTTTTTTCGTTCCGCGGCTTTAACTCGAAGAAAATGTTGTCCCTATACTCCGCGACGTCAGGACTAAAAATTTTCTAGAAACAAAAATTTTGCTTCTCCACGAAAACTCGGAATAATAAAAAAATAAAAATGTTATCGCGTGGCGTGATTCGCGATTCGAACGTCGACCACTTGGCCGGAGTTTTGTGGCGTCGTTAGAATTCGGGAATAAAAAAAAAATTCCCTGTGATATTTTCATTTATGTCGATTTTTATCGTTTTTTTTTTTCAACTTCAATTTTTCGCTATTCGTTTAGATTTGAGTTGAAAAAAAAAAAAAATTGCTCTCAATTCGCTCGCTGGATTTTCGAAGGTAACGTAAAATAATTGAAACAGCTTGAGTCTCTGTGGGAATGATATTTACGCGCCGAAAGAAGATTGAGAAAGCTCGCTCCGCATAATGGTTATCTCTAGCAGCAGGTTACTCGTCGGGACGAGTCGAGGGATCGTTAACTCCCTTATTCACGACTATTTCGTCTCATCCCCCGCGAGAAACGAGCATTTAATCCGTTCAATAGCTTTTGCCAAGGCACTCTCTCGCTCTTACCCATTTTTTTGCTTGTCAACCTTTCACGTATTACTATCGCGAAACAACTTTATTTTGGATTCTTTCAAAATTTTGTATAAACGTTCTTGGCACCAAAACTAACAGTTTTTTTCCTGAGAAAAAAAATTTTCTGACGTTTAGAATTCGAGATATTTAAATTGCAATTTTCCAAATTTCCAATTCGAAACGTCAGAAATTTAAATTTAAATAAAGTCGTTTCGTAATACCAAAATTGAGCAAAATCGATTTTTCAAATTTGAACGATACAGAAAACAAAATTTCAACGAACGAGAATATTTTCTTTTTTGTTTCCAGTGAAAAATCTTTTTTTTTTAAATTTTTTCAATTATTTTTTCATTTTTTTTCGATACGAAATTGGACATCGTGACACTTTTGTTTCAAATTTAAAATTATAGCTAGACGTTGGGCCTTAATAAGTAACATGTACGCAGTTGATAAATCGGTCACGTGTTTCCTCAATTTCTTGGATTATTCAAGTTGGAATTTATCATTTATTTTTTATGCTGGAGTTTCCATCGCTTCTCTAACAAGATCTCGTAACTTGACGAGATCTTTCCTCAACCCCTCGGTGTCGGATTCCTCGGCCTCGAGCTCTTTCGTACGAAAGTAACGCATTACGAGCTGTCCCATTAGGAGACGAAATTTTTGCTTGTCTTCCTTCACCGGTTGATCCTGTTGAAATCGTCATTAACGTATATATCACCGAGCTATGCCTCATCATGCATCATTAAAATAACCCTCCCGCATACTTGACTAAAGATTGTTCAAGCTTTTTATTCAAATTAATGAGGAATACTGTGCTGGAAATTAGGAAATCGATTCATCGTTGGAATCCAACGATAAATACTTTTTCTATTCATTTTTTTTGTTGAATTTTAAAAATCGTTACAATTTTCGTACCGATTTTGTGTTTCAATTTTGAAAAAATATCGTTTTATTGTCCTGACTGAATATTTAATAAAAATCGTTAACTGTGTTCAAGGAAAAACAGAATTTCGTTGCATTTCAACGAAAAGAGCATTTAATGACATTTTAGTGAATAATGAAAAAAAAAAAAAAAAACAACAACTAACAATGTAACAACACCGCTTGAAACTCCATCGAGCCTTTTTTTCGGGCGATGGCTTGATGAGCAGTTTAATAAACTCAGCGACACGCTGAATCTCATTTCCCGTTGGTAGAAGATTGAACGGAGGTGGGAGAGCGTCGTGAGCCATTATGTCAACGTAAACCTACACCAAACCAGTATTTAATCATTTTTATATTTTTTTTTTTTGCTCTTTACTTTTTGCCGAATGATGAATGGTGATGATGCATACCTCGGTTCTGCCAAAAGTCCATTCGACAGCGACGTTGTCGGTAAATTGAGTAAATGTGTTGGACATGCAGGCAATCAGCATGTTCAATACGACGACGACGGAAATAAACTCGAAACCTGTTTCCAAATGATGAATATTAATTAATACAATTTAGTGTCTCTGTTTATTTGTTTGTGTGTGTGTGTATGAAAAAAGTTTTCGTTGAATATCGTACAAGCGAAGGCCAAATATCCAATCATCTCTGTGAAGGTGTGCTTGTTGATGATTGTCTCGGTGTCGGTTTCACCAGGCAAGTTTTCAATGACGACGTCGGCACTCTCGATGGCACTCATGCAAAAAATTGCCCAAAATAGTGTCTTTAGGCTGGAGGAAAAATCAACGAAGGAGCCTGCTTGTTGGGTCTTTATTTTTGTTTCGTCGTCGACCTGCACCATGCCGTCGTAATATTGATACAACTTTGCCAGTCCTTTGGTAGTACCGGATGTTCAATAATTACAGAAATTTTTTTTAATTTTATGAATTAGTTGAGAAAATTGTTTTTTTTTTATAGACACTGACGTTCGCAACGTTGGAAAACAACGAAAAATACTTTTTATTCATTTTTTGTTCAATTTTCAAAAACCATGAGAATTTTCGTAACGTTTTCGTGGTTGGGTTCTGAGAAAAGATCGTTTTATCGTTCTGACTAATTATTTCATTATTTATTGAATTAATTATTATTTTAATTAATCAATTGTCATTTATTTATTCAATTAATTAATTATTCTTATTCAATTAATTCAATATTAATTGTAATTTCAATACATCTAGTAAATTAAGAAAATTAATTAAAATTAAAATAATTGAAATGAATATTTAATCAGCATCTCAATAAAAAACGGAATTTCGTTGCATTCCAACGATGCAAAATTTAAGATCGTTTTTTTTTTTTTTTTATAAATTCGATCCGAAAGATGATTACCTGATGAAAAAGCCAGTAAAATAATGATGAATAAAAAGAGAAACTTGGTAACGTCCTTGATCATTTTACCAAGCGACATTTGCAGAGGTCCTAAATAATAATCGAGCTGAAAGACGAACATTAATTTGAAAAAAGCCATTATCGTCGCGATGCAAAAAAATCCTTCGGCTATCAATGTTGGATCGTATCTGTGCCAATATTTTCTCTCGAGATCACGTTGACCGTTCTGCCGTACGTCGATCGCAGCTACTATCCAAAATATGAATGTCAGAACGAAGAAAAATAGCATCGCCACTTCGTACCAATTCCAACGCGAACGGAAGTAACGACGAGGACCGTGCACCATGCAAAGACGTATCGCTGCCCATATGTACGATACCACGTACACCACGAGCACCAATTCGAAACCTGGCAACGAAAATTTATTTTTATTTATTTTTATTTTTAAAAATTTTTTAATTTTCTTTTCGGAATTTCAAGTTTTTCGAATTTTTATTTTTTTGCTTCCTTTTTGGTTTAAGGTGATTTTGTTGTTTACCGCTGCTCGGGGGTCCTCGAAGTTGTTCGTTTTTATCAAGATTCGATTGTTTCAGTACGAAAATGAGAAAAATCAAATAACTCGCGATTCCGGACATGAATCTATTGACAGGAATTTTCCATTTTTTCGATCTCGACGTGTTGGGCGCGAATATGAGCATTATCACGATTATCGGTAGCAGGGGAATGCGAGACAGGACTAGGAAAATTCTCTTCATCATCGATTTGTCTTTCCACTCGAACCAGTCACCGATCCAGTTGTTTTCGATTACCTTTACACAAAAATTTCCTTTTTTTTTAATTCTTTTATTCAATTCACAATTTTAATTTAAATTTTTTATTTTTTTTTCTTCGAAAACGATAGAGATTTCGTAATCTGTTGAACGTTGGCATGAGCCACGAAAGTTTTCTACTCATTAAAAAATTTCATTTAAAAACATTTTTTTAATCGATTTATATTTTCGTTAAATTTAATTTATATTTTTTTTTTTTTTTTTTTTTTGAAAACGAGCGAGATTTCGGAACCTGTTGAACGTTGGGATGAGCCACGAATGTTTTTTGCTTGTATTCCATAGCGAGCAAAAGTCTCGGAAACATAAAATTCGTCGGACGTTTTGTTCCTCTGTTCTGTTCCAAAATGAGCTCGATCTCTTCGGCTTTTCGCGTACACCCGACCAGGTCCGTACCAAACTGAGCCACTTTCTACTATACCGATTCGGGAAACATGAAGGAATTTTGACGAATGGAAAAATTGTGAAAACTGTGAAGGTTGAAAATAAAAACCTCGGCGAGATTCTTGTAAGCTTTGTAAAATTCTCGTTCGTAGTTGGCGGCCTCGTCCAGCTCCACGTAAAGTTGGAAAGCTTCGAGAAACGGATCCTGCGAGGTGTAACATATGTAGGCTGGATTCGCCACTGCTGTGTAACGCGCTAGACGAAATTTATCGATCGTCAATGGATCCTCGATCGCTCTTCTTGGTCTGGGGGAAAAAAAAAATAGGGTCTGTCGATTTTTTACGATTTTGCAGTTTGGAATGCAACGAAAAATCATCATTTTTTGCAGCAGAGCACAATATTTTCTTACAGCATTTGTCAAGGATAATGAAACAGTCTTTTTTACCATTTTTAAAATAATGAAAATAATGAATAAAAATATTTTTTTCGTTGCATTCCAACGATGCAAACCTCGCAATCATAAATTTCTCCATTCTAAAACTGAATTTATCAGAAAAAACGCAACGAATGCATTAATCATGAAAATAAAGAATAATAAAGAAAAAAAAATTTTGTTGCATTCCAACGATGCAATAATTATCGAGTGCATTAATTATTAAAATAATAAATTTAAAAAAAAAAAAACAAAATTTCGTTGTATTTTAACGATGAAAATTTGAGTGTAATGATTAATTGCAATTGGTGAGATCCAACGAGTGTATAAATATTTTCACGTACTTGCAGACTTCCTCGCAGTTGCAATTTGGTGGGTGGGGCTTTGGGATTTTGTGTCCTCTTTCGGACAAAAGTTTGATGATCTCGTAGTGACCGTATTGGGCAGCGACGTCGAGAGGTGTCGTTTCATCCAGAAATTCGGAACTTCCGATCGCTGGTTCGTACTCCGAAATGAAAGCTCTCGAGCGCTTTTTTTCAAGTATCATCAGTGCTATTTCGCTCTCGTTCTCTCGAATCGCGTGCAGCGCCGTGTCGCTGCAATCGATGTCATCTATTTCCAACAATATCTCGATCAGTTGCAGATTTTTTTGCTGCACCGCAACGTGCAGCGGGGAAATGTTCTGGGGGAGGAAAAAAAAAGAGAGAAACGATCGACAAACGAAAATGATAAAATCAACAATTGCAAAGTTGTTTTTTGGATTTCGATCGGTTTTTACAATTTTACGTTGAAATTTCGTTTGGATGCAACGGAATTTTTATTCAATATGTTTGTTTCGGTCGGTTTCGAAAATTGTCATCGTTTTTTAATTGAACAAATAATTGATAGAAAAATGTCTTTTTTCATTGGAATGCAACGAAATTCTGTTTTTTTTTTTCAATTAAATTCTAATTCAATATTTGGTCAGGACCATAAAACGATATTTTCAAGATCCAAACCCAAAATCGGTATAAAAATTGTCATGGTTTTCGAAATTGAACAAACAATAAATAGAAAATCATATTTCTCGTTGGACCCCAACGTTGGGAACTTGCGTCGAGAGTCTCAAGGATTTATGGATCGATTGAAACGATAGGAACCCGTAGAGTATTTTTGTGTCCGGTATTTCCGTTCGTTCGAGAAATTCATTGAAATCGCGACGCCATAGCGACTGCGATTACAATCTCCAAAATGATCAGCCCTTCCTCGGGTTTATAAAAATATATTTCCTCGCGCGCCGATACGTTTTTTCTCCTCGATTCTTGGAAGACATTTTGATTTTATTGAGCCAAACCATGTGACCGGAAGTAAGATGAATTCTCGTTTGTATTTCCGTAAATTTTAATTTGTAACTATGTGAGCGCGAGCGAGGGAGGAGGTGTGTCCCAAGTTGAATGGCCTCGGCGCCGTTTGGCTCCTTATATCCTCCCGATCGACCAATCAGAGGCCACAAAATAAACCTCGGAGATCCGGTCGGCGCGCCTCTCGACTCGCCTCGGTCCATTTCTGGGTCCGTTCTACGGGTGGGGGAAGAAATCGGGGCCCGTCGAAAACATAAAATACGAAAGTCCGAGGGAGAGAGAAAAGTCACCGCGCGAAGGTTTTTCAATGAATGCCGCGCGCGAGCATCACGAACGCGTGTAGCCATTTGTCGGCCTCGATTTTTCGGCCTTAACAAAGGAAAAGGCACGCGGCAGTTTAAAAACCTTGCGACAATCGCGTAGATCGTGTGGCGCGCACGCAGAGACGCGGGCGGCGGGCTTTGGAAATATATGGAAAAGCCTCGAGGTGTATTTTTGTATTATACACTTATTGGGCATCGCGTTGCTGGAGCTAAGAAAAGAGGAATTGTTTATTGGCCACTTAAAAAAACGATAAATCCCTCGGGGAACCCCCTTGACCAGTATTTACCGCGCTGGCTGCATGCTCTTTTTCTTTCGTCTTTCAACAGGTCCTCTCTATTCATGGAAAACGAGTTGTTGCATGAATGAACGAAGAAATTTCTCATTTTGATAATGTCCACGAAATATTTAGTGTTTTTTTCTTCCTCGTAGAGAAAGGGGCGGGGTGAGATTTTTTTTTTCTTTTTAGTTTTCAATTTCAATGTGCTTTGAATATCCCAAAATATTGAAAAATCATATTTAGAAAAAATGTGCGGATTTGCGTGCGTGTGTATGTTCTGGCACTGAAAAATTCAAACGTACATAACTCGAGAACGGTTCGAGCTACAGGGCTCCCGTTTTGCACTGATGTTGATCTGTACAAGCTCTTCGTTCTCTGAAAATTTTGTTGGAATTGCTAGAAAAATACAAATTCTAGGGCATTTTGAAATTTTCAAAAAAAGGCTGTCGACGCTCTAACTTCCGCAAATTTTAAGATTTGTTACTAATTTTTTTTTTTTATAAATAGAGTATCATAATGGAAAGGTTGATATTGAATTTGGAAAATATCGGTTGAACGGTTTAATTTTTATGATTTTTCGAAATTTATGAAAATCTGAGTTTTTTGAAAAATCGTTCAACCGCTCTAATTTTTTCAAATTTTGTAAGATATTGTGTACAAGTCCGTACTTCCTCTTCACTTTCTAGAAAAGTCGTCGAAATTATATAATTTAAATGCAAATACAAAAAAATAACTGCAATTTGATTTTTTTTTCTTTAATTGACACAAATTTTCTTTCCCCGGACTTGCTGTTCCGACAATTTTTGTTTTTACACTTCTTGTTTTCCTCGAAGCGCGGGCACGCGCGTCCGGAACATTTAAAAGTCGTGACCGAGATGGACAGAGTTGGAGGAGCAGCGCAGCGATGCGGTAGTCGTTTGTGTCTCCGCGTCTTTTCTTTTTTTTTTTTTTTTTTTTGAGGACGTTTCTCACCGACAATGGAAAGACCAAATAAAAGACAGCGGCGGCCAAGAGAAAAAGGGATCGAAGAAGCACGCATTGTCGCGTTGTCAGCTTTACACACACACCGGTCACAATATTTTTGTCTGTACAAGGAAACGACTTTTCCAAGCAAGCTTATGAGCTCAACAATTCTTTGATTTTTTTTTGCTCTTGGTGTCAGTGGGACGTCGTTCACCACATGGTCAACGACCGACACAACATTCAACTCACAGCTGCTGCTTCGTGTTATACATTCATCGAATCAACATTATTTGAAAAGCCTCCTGCGCCTCGTCCATTACGTATCATTCCGTATATATAGAAGTTGATTTTTTATTGTGTACTCCTTGACTCTCTGCTTTTGAGTCTTGCACTGAAAACCAAATTTCGCTGGAAAAGATGGATATTTTGTTCGATACGTTCGACCAAACGTTTTTTTTTTTTGTTTGAATAATCCGAAAAATTGTGTCTTTGGAGGAAAAAATCTTGTAGAAAGTCTCTTCGAAAGCAAATTTTGGTCGTTCCAATCGTAAATTTCGCTGACAATTTCGTCAGAAACCAAAAATACTGCCAAATTAACGAAAATTTTGAAATTATCCAAAAATATTTAGTTTATCGTGTTTAACAAAATATCGACCATTTAAACAATAAATTTCATTGTATCGAACAAAATATCGATTTTTTCCAACAAAATTATCTTTTCAACGGAACGAAATGGCTTGGATCTCAAAAAATGTTGATTTTTTCAAGATTTTTCGAATTTTCGTATTTTGAGGACGATTTTTGGAAGAAACGATGAAGCTTGCAGCTTATTTGGACGCGAGATCGAGGGCTAACGGTTTTTTGATGAAAAAAAAAAAATATATATATATGGGCGATTGCAGTTGATGGTTCAGTGGGTGAAGATTCATGGACGATTGCCTCACCGATACATCAATGTGTGCGGATGGTAACGGGAGCACCCCGTAGCGAAAAACGCCACGACTCCTGGTGCGGAGAGAGAGACGACGACGACGACGACATGCGGTGGCCCGGTTTCTCTTGCCGTGGAATTTACAAGCATCTCGCTCGCTTTTCTCTCTCTCTCTCGTTCTCCTGCTTCTCACTCTCTTAGTCATTTGAATAATTTTTATCGCTCGCTCTCCTGAGCTTGGAACCATTGTCTTGTAAAGAGCGTCTTGAAATATTGCTGGAGATATATACAGCGTCGTGCGAAGCTCGCGTTATTTCGTCCTCTCGCTCGAACCCTTGGAGCTCTCGTTATTTTTATCTTGCTCGCTCATTCTCTACCTTTTGTCATTTCTTTGTGCTTTCTTCTCTTCATACTTGTTCTTACTCGGCGCATATTTTTATTTTCTTCTCGGTCAACCTCGGTCTCTTTTGTTTTCCCGTTCATTCGTCGTTTACACAATTTTTTAACTCCTCTCAAAATCGGTACGAAAATTTTCATGGTTTTTTAAATTGAACAAACAATTAATTGAAAATGTATTTTTCGTTGGCATGCAAGGAAATTCGGTTTTTTTTATTGAAATTCTAATTCAATATTTGTCAAAAAAGATAAAACGATTCTTTACAGGATCCAAACACAAAATCAGTTCGAAAATCGTCATGGTTTTTTAAATTGAACAAACAATTAATGGAAAAACGTATTTTTCGTTTGAATTCAACGAAATTCTGTTTTTTTTTTATTGAAATTCTAATTCAATATTTTCCAAGGAAAATAAAACGATTCTTCACAGAATCCAAACACAAAATCAGTTCGAAAATCGTCATGGTTTTTTAAATTGAACAAACAATTAATTGAAAAAGTATTTTTCGATGGACTCGAACGTTGCGAACTTGAGTGTTCGAAGAATCGCGTTTGACCCACTTTTTTCAGTTTGGCTGAACGATTATTTAGGAATAATTCTCGGTGTTCTGTTCTGACGAGTGTCAATAGGGGGCCAATCGATCGATTATCCTGCACATGCTACTTAGTATCGAGGCTTCTATCTCTACGAATAACAATAGCTCGCGAGATCTGTGCTATGCCAAATGCGCGTTTGAAACCACGGCCCAAGCTAATGCTCTTAATTGGTCCAACGCTCGCGTACTTTTTGACATCATGTTTGGAGCGATTATATTGACGTTTCGAGGATGAATTGTCCTTTGTACACACTCACTTGTCGAGGCTCATATTTCCGCGAGATAAATCAATGCCCCCCGCTCGGTTCAAGATCGAAACTCGATCCCGGAAAAGTTGGAAATTTCGCTAAAGTTCGTAACACGTTGAAACGCAACGAAAAATATTTCTTTTTATTGACGTTTTGTTTGATTTTCATAATTATTCAAATTTTTCGAGCCCACAAACTTTTCGGATCGCAATAACCGATCGATTTTTCGTCCTAATTAAAATTCTCCATTTTTATTATGAGCTTTGCCAAAGAAATATTATTTCCCAAAGAAATTTGTTGCATTCCAATGAAAAAATACGTTTTTTCAATTAATTGTTTGTTCTATTTTAAAAACCATGAAAATTTTCGTACCGATTTTGTCTTTGGATGCTGGAAAAATATCATTTTATGCTCCCGACGAAATAACGAATGAAAATTTTCATTAAGAACAGAATTTCGCTGCATTTCAACGATGCAAACTTGAACGTTGAAAGTTGCAACGAGGATCATTAAATGCAACATGCATTTTTCACCATAAATTCGATTCCTCCAATTAACGAGATAAATCTGTATTAATCAAGTTACCTGATAATTAACAAAGTTGACATTAAAGTCCGTCTGTTGTTGAAGAAAATTTCCAACTTCGAGGGTATTTCCCCGAAGAACCAAGTCGAAGAAATATTTTTCATTTCCCTCCAGCTGCGGTAGAAAAACTCCCGAAAGCTATGGATTAAAGTTGAAAATAAAAAAATTTGATCCTCATCGAGTTTTTTCCAACCTGAAAAATTTTCCCATAACCCAAAAATCCCCATACAATTTTCTCACACTATCCTCCTCATCTAGAACCGTCGGTGCTGTCGTCTCGGCCCCAACTTCCGGTTCCTCCATGTCCTCCTTTTATTAGAATATTTTTCGCCAATTGAAAAATCTATTTTTCCTTGAGTAACGAGATTGCGAGACACGAGACACGAACTGTGACATTGAGCCACGAAGTTTTCGCCGTTAGAATCGATTTCCAAAGGCTTCTTCTCTTTTTCTCAACTTTTCGTTCATGTAATCTCCTGTCTCGAGGCCTCAATCCAAGGCATTTCCAATTTTTTTTTTCTAGCTGGACTTAATTCTTTAATTATTATTTTTGCAACACGTCAGGGTCGGTTATCGACGTAATTGAAGAGAAAAAAAAATGCAAATTTCGTATTTTTGCATAGGAATTCTGACAAGACGTACAAAAACCGAACTTCCGAACCGAAAAGATCGATATTTCGTTCGTCACGTTCGACTAAACATTTTTTTTTTTTTTTAATAATCCAAAAAATTGTGTCGTTGCAGCAAGAAATCTTGTAGAAAGTCTCTTCGGAAGCAAATTTCTCTGACAATTCCGTTAGAAAAAAAATGTACTGCCAAAATAACGAAAATTTTCAAATTATCCAAAAATATTTAGTTTACCATGTTCAACAAAATATCGACGATTTTAAAAAATTTCATTTCCAGTGTAACAGTGTAAATCCGTCAGATTCTTTAAAAAAATCTCTTTCACATACTTGACACTTGTATAGCAATCCAGTGCGTCTATAAAAAGCTATGCTTATCGATTTATTTTTTGTGTAATATCAAGTTAAGATGTAGCTTTTAGAACGAGTGTTCAGAATTCAATAAAATTTGGTATGGCATTAGATTATGATTAGAAAAGAATCGAGTCAAAATTTCAAGAGGCTACAGAGAACCAGAAAAAATATATTCGCATTGATAATTACGAAAATTTAATTTTAATTAATTTCAAACACGTGGCAGGCAGCAGAAATGTCAAAACAATAAAAAATGATGAAACAACATTGGTGACATTTGTTTTTATAGTATAATTCAGTTTATCATCGATATATACATAATTTATAATTTGTTGTGGCGCTACGTACAAATAATAATAACAATAATAATAATATTAATAATATTAATAATAATAATGATGATGCAATTAAAATTAATAATAATAATAAAAGTATTAATAATAGGTAATAGATAATTGAACATGCGGTTAATGCAGCAACTGATCGCGTCTCGTGTATAACTTAAGCCTTTTGTAAAAATAATTAATACGTTACTGTTAGGGCAGAGTCGAACATTCTCAAGAATAGACTGCGGCGTTTATTTTTTATATTTATTTTATTTTTTCAATTGATTTTTTAACGCGAATCGCGATGAATGATAAATTACGACTATTTGCGATTGCAGTATAATCGTTCCATCAGCATAATCAACTCCATGTAATTAGTCGTTGTTTTTTCTTTTTTGTTTTTTTTTTTGTTTTTTGTTTTTTGTTTTTTGTTTTTTTTTTTTTTTTTTTTTTACTGTACAGTGACGAGCCTCGTCGTTGAACGATGATTCTGTATCTTCTCTTTTTCTCTCTCCGAATCTCTCGTACGCGATAAATAATGATTTGGGTTTATTTTATTTAAAAAAAAATTTTTTACTGCTCGACTATCTCGCGGGATTAAGATTTTTGTGGTTTTTCGCTTGTTCAGGGCACGGGGCGAGAGGAATATTTACAATGAGTGTGTTTATTGAAAATTTGTTGCTTTATCGAGCTAACAATTATCGTGTTTTTTTTATTTTTATTTATTTTTCAAGACCCTGACAAATTGGAAAATTGTACCTGGCGACGTTTACAGTCGTTGGTGAGTCTTGGAATAATTAAAAATTCAAATTATGTTCGTTTGTTTGTCGGGGAGGGGGAAATTATGAGGATGTTATATATTTACATTTTTGCGGGTGCACTATTATCTAACAAAGCTTCGAATCTCCCTGGAACAATGCACAAAACACTCGTCGCTGGGGCAGCACTGGCCAGTTGGTTCACGAAATTTTCTTTAGTTTTCAATTTTTATTTTATTTTTTTTCTTCGATAATTCGTAAAATATTTTATTTTTATCGAGTGTTTATGACAATGGTCCACCGGTTTAGAAGAACAACAAAAAGAATTTTTATATAATAATAATATGTTGGCGTCTAGGACGAAATAAATATTGAGAAACGCGAACGCTTCTTGGCCATTTTTTTTTTTTTTTCACTTTTTCTTTTTCTTTTTTTTTTTTTCATTCAATCTCTCTCCACATTTTTTCATGAGCCTCCTAATTTCGCACTGACTTATCGTACAGAATTCGCTCGTACTGTTAAAACTACACATCGGTTCGCATTGCGAGAAAAATTTTGTTTCTTAACGCAAACTTTTGGCCACCCAGAGAACCGTCTTTCGAGGATAAATTAATTTCATTCAAATCATGTACAAGTTTCAAAAAATTTTTTATCTTAATCATAATGTAGTGAAACTTTTTCAATTTGGCCAAATCTTTTCACGAAATGACAAAAAAAATTGACACTGATCGCGGGGGGGAACCTTCCCCATTACTTTTTTTTTTTTTTTTGTCAGGAACTTTTTTTGGGAAGAATTTAAAATTTTTTATTTTTTTTTTTTAACGATCTAAGGAAAATTATGCATTTTCTGTTTTACAAAATTTCCTGAATACTTCACTTTAGGAAATCGACGTTAGGATCCCATAAATCATTTTTTTTCAGACGTGAGACTCGAGACGTTAATTTTCTTGATTTTACGAAATTTTCGAGGGGCTCGAAGGAGCATGGGGTCGCGAATCAGTGTGGCGAATGATATTTCGTGAAAATATTTTTTTCGGTCGCATTTTGAACGATGCTTGAAGCACGTTTTTAACGTAATTTGCAATGCAACAATCTTTTCGTATGTACATGAATAATCAAAAGAATTTGTCAACATTTCGAGGGGGAAAAAAAAAAAACGAAAATAACGCACGACGTTGAAATTTGCATCGTTGGAATGCGACGAAATTCTTCTTTTTTTTCTGTGGCAAAAATCGATCGATTTTTGCGACCCAAAAAGTATGTCGACTCGAAAAATTTTGATCATTTTTAAAATAAAACAAATGATCGATAAAAAGACATATTTTTCGTTGCATTCCAACGTTGCCAACTTCGTAATAATACAGGATTGTCGTTTTTCCAGTTATATTAGTCTCTTAGTCCCGAAACCTCCCAAAAGTGAGGATTTTGTTTGTTTCTTGATAATTCTTTCTGTAATACTACCAGTTCATATACATAGATTTTTAATTATGTACGTAACGAGAAACTACTTACGGCACTATCGTGAATAAATAAAAGAAAGAAAAATAATAATAAAATAAACAAACAGAAAATAGTACTATGTTAAAATCGAACAAAGGAAATGTAGAATCGTGAATTCTCTTTTCTGTCTCTTTCGGTAAAATATTTTGATTAATTTTTTGTTTTTTTACAAATTCTCCAGCCAGTCGATTTTACAAATAATACCGTTCAAGAAATAATCTTTTTCGTCAGGACGTACATTTTTTTGGGCATCCCTCTCGTTGTAAATAATTTTTTTGATTATTCCAATTATTTTGTCGATATTTTAATTTAAATATGTGAGGGTGCGGGGGGTTTTTTGAATATATTTACGAGTCGAGTGTGACGAGACTAAGCGTAAAGCATTTTTTCTGGAAGCACGTAAAACGCCAGGCTGTAGAGTAACGAGGCGTACCAATGAACTCCCTGGTCGTCATTGGTGCTCGATACTTCCGGTTTGTACCTTCCTCTGTCCTCGAGCTCGATCTCGTTCGTCATGACGCGAGCTCTCGGCTCTTGGAACATTCTTCCTAAGTATTTGCTCCGTGACAAGTGCCTCGCGATCCCATAATATGCAGACTCGATGCTCTTGTAAAGCCTCAGAGGCAGAAACGCCAAATGCGCGAGTCTTTGACTGTCAACTATCGCGTAACACGAGGCGACCACGTCGTCCACAAGGAGCGTTCCCTCTTTTGTTAACGGGGCATAAACGCCCTCTCGCAACACTAGCTTCGCCTCGACCACTCGGTCCCAGTGCAAATTTTCCATTTGAATCTCATTCGTTCTCACGTCTTCAGAGGATTTTTCATCCTCAACGTCTCGGACTAATATTCGATCTCCCTCCTTTACACTTCCTGCGAATACTTCGTCTTTACCCTCGACCGGTATCAGATGAGCCGGCGTCAGGGTCAATTTTCTTCCTGATTCCGTTTTCAGCTGTACAAATTGACGCTTCTCCGTTGTCGAACGATCCAAAAATGCTATAACCTCGCTGTAGACGACGTCGCCTCGGGAATCCAGCGATGCCACCATCTCACCGATCTTCAAATCTTCGATCGGCTTCTCCGTACCCTCCGATGTTCTCACCATACTTTTGCTCGGGAAACAACCTCCCGATTTTCCCACTGATGACGATTCTGCAATTTTAACAAACGTCTCGTTAGCCCATCGTGTTTTTTCGTATTATTTTTTACGCAGTACTGTAACAGCACTTTTTACAAATTTTCTCATAAATAACTCCAGGGTAAGGTTAAAGTTTTTTTTCGCATTGATATGAGAGACCCGATGCATGAGAATGAAAAAGTAGCAGAAATTAGTTATTTAAGAGGATTTTTTAAAACAGTGTCCATTTAGTACTTTAATTGATTTTTTTGTTTCAATCATTTTTTTTTTGTTATTATTTAAGTACTTTTTGCAAGTTAAAGTTTTTTTTCGCATTGATATAAGAGACCCGATGCATGAGAATGAAAAAGTGGCAGAAATTAATTATTTAAGAGGATTTTTTTAAAGAGTGTCCATTTAGTACTTTAATTGATTTTTTCTGTTTCAGTCATTTTTCCATGGTCATTGATTATTTTAGGCTGCGATATAATTATTTGGAAATCATTTCGGTCGATCAAGCATCAAAATGTTCGAGATTTAAGGTCAAGTTCGAAGTTTAATTAAAATTTGGAGCAATTTTGTTTAGGGATCCCTCATTGAATCGTGATTGGAAATAATTCAGCAATAGGTCCAGATAAATTGGTTGCTTCGCATATAGAGACACAGAGATATCGGAGACAATCGGGTCTTCTCGATCAGGTAATCGGATCTCTTAGGTGTCTTGAGCCTGCTCGCGCGCGGTGGCGTCGAATAATGTTGAGAAAAGAAAAATAGACGCGTCCGGAGACTGAGATACCGATTGAAGCAGGAGAGCGGTGTGGTTGTGTCTGATCCCAAAAGTGGTGACGCAAATGAAAGCAGACAAGTTTTTATGTGCGGCATGGTTAACCGTGGGAAATTTTAATACATCGGCTTTTATCCAGTTAATTTATCGGCGGGTCCATCTTCGCCATCGTTAAAAAACATATTTTTTAAATTATTAATTTTATAATTTATATACACTCTTTGCAATTTTTCTAGTGAATTCAGTTTTCGAAGTGTGCATCGTTGGAATGCATCGAAAAATATATTTTTCATTCATTATTTTGATAATTAATGCACTCGTTGCAATTTTTCTAGTAAATTCAGTTCTCGCCATTTGTTTGCCTATAATTTATGCCGCAATTCCTCTTTTGTTCGTTTCTTCAATAAAAGTTGCCCCAAGGCTCAATTCCCAATGAAATTTTTCAAGACACCAGACACTTTTTATTTCAACGATTTCTATCGATGATGATGCCCCGTGACTGATTCGAATCTACGCATTTTAAGGACTCGATATCGCATGCTGGATATCGCCTGCTTTTATATAAATATGCATGAATTTATTGGACAAGTGGCGGCGGGGGAGTCTCCCCGAAGCTCTCTCTCTCTCTCTCTCTCTCTCTCTCTCTCTCTCTCTCTCTCTCTCTCTCTCTGCTGTCGCGTGGGAATTGGAAAGGCGAAACTTTTGATTCGAGAATTTGTTTCGGACCAATGGAGGCTCCATCGAAAATGTCGTAGTCGCACGGACACCCGCGTTTTTATGCATTTCTCTCAAGTTCATTTATTTCATGAGGTTTTTAACGTTTTTTTTTTTTTTCATTTTTTCATAATTTGTTTAAATTTCAAAAAAAAAAAAAAAAAATTTTCAATTCGTGGACATTTCGAAATAATCAACTGATCGGACGTTCACGACGATTGAACATTCGATCAGAATTTCTCGTACCATCGGGCAGTAGTCAAGAAATTTCATTTTCAACGATTATCCTTGTAACAGTGCGAACAGTATTGACGCGTTTTCCTCCCGCGTGAGGATTTCTCCCTTATTCGCTCATTGTCAACGAAGCCTGGGAAAATATCCACAAGTCGGACAAGCAGAGCTCTGCCATGGAGAATCTTGATATTTAAATTTTTATTCCCTTTTTTTCACACTTTTGGCAATACTGAAGTTTGGAACGCTGGGATCCAACGAAAAATACTTTTTCTATTCATCGTTTGTTCAATTTCAAAAACCATGACAATTTTCCTACCGATTTTCAATTTGGATTCTTAAAAAAAATCGTTTTATCTTCCTGACCAAATATCGAATCAGAATTTCATTTTAAAAAAACACAATTTCGTTGCATTCCAATTAAAAATACTTTTCGTATCAACTGCTTGTTTAATTATGAAATCCACGACAATTTTCTTATCGATTTTTTCTTTGGATCCTAAAAAAAAATCGTTTCATCGTCCTGACCAAATTTTGAATCAGAAGCTCAATAGAAAAAAAAACAAAATTTCGTTACATTCCAATGAAAAATACTTTTCCTATTAATTTTTTGTTCAATTTCAAAAACCAAAAACCATAAAAAAATTGTTTTATCGTCCTGACAAAATTTTGAATCAGAATTTCATTTGAAAAAACAGAATTTCGTTGCATTCCAATAAAAAATACTATTTTTATCAACTGTTTATTCAATTACGAATTCCATGACACTTTTCGTACCGATTTTTTCTTTGAATCCAAAAAAAAATCGTTTTATTGTCCTGACCAAATTTTTAATCAGAATTTCATTAAAAAAAAAAAGAATTTCGTTGCATTTCAACGATGCAAACTTCGACATCGTATAACTAGAGTCTCGCGGAATAAAATCTGGCGTCATATTGATCGCGAGGTCTCAAGAGGACGAGGTATTGACGCGCGTAAACCGGAAATTGAATCTATTTCATAGGAGCTCACCGATTGGAAGGCTGTGTGTGAATAGTGTCTGGAAATGTTACCGGAATCTTATCGTATCTTTGTCGTCAATTCCATGACGTATCCAACGATACAGAGAAAGTTATTTTCTCGAACGAACTGCGACTCGGATCGTCAAAATCTCTTTAAAACGTAATTTTTTTTTTTTTTTCAATTTGTAAAAATCCGTTGCATAATTTTTTAATAAAAAATTGCAACGCCTCGAAACTCGATATCGATTGAGCGATAAAATTTTGACCCATAAACAAATTTTGCTTAGTCATTTCCGTTCGTGATGAAAATCGTCGATATCGACGATGATTCGCCAAAAGATTGAATCTCACGCAATTCGCAGTCTTATCTCTGACGACGGCCGAGGTAATTCCCCATTTCGAAAAAAAAATTAAAAAAAAAAAAACACGCGATTTGCGCATTTATTTGGTTCTGCTGTTTTTTTTTTTTTTTTTTTATTTTTTTAATTACTCTCGCGTGAGTTTGGAATCGAGGAAAATTGAATTTTGAAAATTTAACGGATCGCGAGGCACGCCTTGGTTTTTTGTTTAACGATCGATCGTTTCGGTAAAGTTTTCAATATCGAGCTGTCGCGATGCTTTTTGCTGCTGGGGGCAAAGTGCAGCGCGCGGTGCAGTTTGTTTAAAATTCAATGGCGTCGTTATCGGCGGCTGAAAGCCTATCGGGTCAGTGTGATTTATTTATATCGTTGAATAATCCACGAATTAACAAAGTTTCGTGAGATTTTTTAGTGGGTACGAAAGACACTGGTCGCTTTGACACTTTCTCGTTGATTTTTTTTTCTCTTTGGTGCGTGAGGTCGCACACGTTAGGATTTTCTACTAAATCAGAGACTTAACGTTTGCTTCTCTCGTCTCGATGCCAACGCTTGAGGTTACGTGAAAATAATGTTTTTTCTTGGTCGCTCTCCGCGGGGGAATTATAAGCCGACCAGTCAAAAGTCTCTTTCTCATTTTGGGGAATTTTAATCGGGCGACCACTCGGTTTTACGATTTTTTAATACTCTACACATGAAATCACCACCTTTGTCGTATCAATAAAAATATACTTTTTGGACATTTTTACATACTTTGACAATTTTATTTCGAATCCTCTGTTATTTATCTATTTGTGTTTTTTTTTTTTCAATTCAATCATTTGATTTTTTTCTCAATCGATTTAATTTTTATTTTTATTCATTCAATTATTTAATTTAATTTTTTTCTTATTTATTTAATTTTTATTTATTCAATTTTTGTTTTGTTTTATTTAATTTTCAAATTGATTGCGAAAGGACTTTTGGATTCGTGCCCATGGAAAATTGGAGTTTTTTTTTTTTTTTTTTTTTTTTTTTTCGTGGGAAATGAATGATGAAAAAAAAGGAAATACGAACCAGATTTGACGCTGCAATGTATGTGGGCTCTTGACTCGTAGTAGACCCAGTCGAATCCAGCCTCGACAGCGAGCCTGGCGAGCATACCGTATTTCGAGCGATCCCGATCACTCGTCGTAACGTCGACGGCACGTCCTTCGTAATGCAACGAGTCCAGTGCATGTTTGCCCTCCTCGTCCCAGCCCTCGGTAACGCGGAGTTTCACTCCTGGCCATTGATTCATTACGGATATCGCCAATGTGTTGAGCTTCTCTTTGCACCTCTGCAAAATAAAATTCACACATTAGTTTACTCCAACGCGGTTTTAATTAATTAATTAATTAATTAGAATTTTTTAATTAATTTGACTGTCGCGTCGATCGATGAATTTGGCAATGAAGCGTTTGGTTTTGAGATTCAGGGAATTAAATGCGCGGACACTGTATGGAAAGCCATAGAAAAATCGAAAGGTTGGCCAAGGTCAAAAGTTAACGAAGAATGAATGGAATATTGTCGCCCGGGCGGCGAAGAACAAAGGAAAAAAATAAATAAAAGGGATGTGCGGAATTTTTTGGGCGCTTTTCCTCTTGATTCTCCTTTTTTCGTTTTCTCCTCGTGGTGGCTCCTTCAGACAGGAAAAAACGGAGCAGCAGGGGTGGTCTCTGAAAACATCTCTCGTGGTTGTATGTGATGCGATATATATATATATACATGCGAGTTTGGACAGGTAAGGAGCGTGAACCTGGTGGAAACATAAATGCTTGTTTTGACCGTCGAGTGATGGACGGAGCGGGCTTGATGCTGATGCTTACAGATATAGAAAATACGAGGCTCTAAAGAGAAGGTCTCGTGTCCGTGGCGAATCAGGCGGCAAACAAGAGTATAAATAGCGAAGAAAGGCCGGCTTTGTCGGGCTGAGAGAACTTTCCTATATACCCCTGTAAATAGCAGCCAAAATGTTTCATCTTTTTTCATCTGCCATGTTTTTTTTTTTTTGGCTTTTTTTTTTGGCGAGATTCAGGACGAGGCTTGTTGAACTTTCGAGCCTTTTTTCTTCCTTCTACTTAAGGACGTTGTATGCTAAATTTTCTATCGATAGAATTCCTTGAAATTTCCACCACACAAAGAGAATAGTGACATTTAATGGCTCGCGCATTTTTAAAAGGATTCACCGTGTGGAACTCGAGATATTTATTTATAAAAATCACTATTTTCAGTAGTTTCTCATAAGAGCGCGTGTTAAAAGTTGCAATTTTCAACATTTAATATTTCGATTTCTGCATGGTGAAGCCTCTTAAAACTTTGCATACACTTTTGTGTAACATCGAAGAAGCTTTATTTAGTTTTTCAAAAAAAAAATCGGTCGTAAAATTTTTTCGAAATTTTTTTTATTATATTACAAATACAGATTAACTCGGAGAATTTTGGATTTAGAGTATGTTGTTCTTTAGTCAATTTGTAACAACTTTTTTTAATCAACTTGGGCTCGCAAAGCATTTTGTATGTAAGAAAAAGGTGAAAACAAAAATTTAGATTTTACCGTCGCCATAGAACGTCCTTAACTTTTGTCCTCTGTGCATTGAGCGCGGCGCATCGCGACTCGTCGCTCAAGCCGAAAAGATGAAACAGACTTTGGATTTGGTGACGACAACGCGGCAACCTGTGTAAGCCTCCGAGTTAATCCTTTAAAAGCCACAACAGGGGAAAAACCCCATTGACTCTTGCCGCTGCTCGGACAATATTTATTTCTTTACGTTTAAATGAACGCCGCCGTGCCGGGCATGGAAATTCGAAAGAAAACTCGGTCCAGAGATGCCACACCGAGATACACGAATCTCACGTGAGAATCCTCGTTTTTTTTCTCTCTCGCGGTTCTTTTCGAAGAGTCGTCTCTTTCATGGAGTGAATTTTGAAAAAAAAAAAACAAAAATTTTTACCAGAAATTTTTTTGAATTTTTCGAAAATTTGCCATTTTTCTTTCGATTTTTTTTCAATCACACTGAAGAGTCGAAGAATCTGAAGAGACTCAGAGGGAGGGTTGAAAAGTCGATTTGAAAAGTTGTCCGAGTTACAAACCGCGTGTGCTAAGGACTATCTCCGGATTACGGGATCAGAGATCGAAAGACCGCGCGCGCGCGCGCGCGTCGGGCATCACGATCTGCTCAAGAAGTCTCGGGCACTCATTCGCACGCTCTTGCCTCTTGTAAATGTTTGAGTGTCAATGCGATGAATTGGTAAAGCTAGTGTGCGTGCACGTTGGTAAAGTTTCTTGTATGAGGACAAACGGTGTCCATTAAAGGTCCCGGAGGGAGTGTGACATGCCAGGGTACAGTTGAATGGATTACCCGCGGGGTAACGATTAGCCTCCTTGGACAATAACGAGCCGCACATTCGTCTGCTCTTGCGGTCTTTTGCTGCCAAAAAGAGACTCTCTCTTCCTCCGCATCTTTTCTGCTGCAGCATTTATCCATGTGCTGTGTATATATATATATATATACACATTTATATATTTATAAATGTATGTAGTGTTGGAGGGAGCTGCGTGTATGTCGGGACCCGTTTCGTTCTTTTTCTTCTATTGAACATGTAACCTCTTTGGTCACATCGGCCAGTTGTCACATTTTCAATACTATAGCAGTAATTCCCTTTGGAGCTGGACATGTTCGGTTTCAAAGTTCGGTTTCAATTTCAAGTTTATTAAAAAAAAAAAAAAAAAAAAAAAGTTGGAACATATTCGACAATTGGCTCTCGGAGGGCAGAGTCATCGCGCTGGTATATCCGTCACGAAATATATATTCCCCGAGGAGTGATCCATTCGGCGACAAATTTAAGGGCGTGTTACAAACGCGTCCTTACCATCCTTTTTTATTTATTTTTTTTCTTCTCCATTGCTTGTTGAATGAAAATTCACACAATGTAAAATAATAGCTCCTTAACAATAGAAGTTTTTGACGCACGATGAGCTCCACGTGTTTGGCAACACTTCTCTTGACTTTTTCGCAAAACGTTACAATGAATAGCCAGCTCAGTGCTCTATTCATTACACTATCCCAAAATGTATTTTACAGAATTCTCACTATACACAAAAGCCGAGGAAAAAGTTTCATGAGAACGAACCGCAAATACGCGCGGTGGGGTCTATGCTTTTCAGCAAAACTGTTGGACGAAATTTCTCATTCTTTTCTGTCTGAAAAGTTTTCTGGAATACTAGAAAATATTAATACGCGTACCTACACCTTTATGTATTATTTGAGCGAAATGTTTGGAAAGAGGATGAGGAAAGAAGTATGAAAGGAGGCGAAAGCAAAAAGTCAAAATGTGTTTACTTGGGCACGCGTTATTCGTACACTGGGAATAAAATTTTGTTAAAAATCGACGATATTTCGTTGAGTACGGTAAACTAAATATTTATTGATAATTTCAAAAATTTTGTTACTTTGGCAGTGTATTTGGTTTTTGAAAATGTCTAAATATTCTAAAATATAATAAACAAAATTCTAAAATATTTCTTGGTGCCATGACATAATTTTTGGGATTACTCAAAAAAAAAAAACGTGTAGTCGAACGTATCGAACAAAATATCCATCTTTTTCAACAAAATTTTGTTTTCCGTGATACATTCATTTATTTATCTGAGCACGTTGTGTATAAAGAAAAGAAAGAATGGCGCAAATGGTCGAATGGTTGGGGCGAATGCACGGCTGTGCGTTGGATCTCCCAATGGGGTGCCCCTGTTGGCTCAGCGGGGCACGTATGCGCCCCGCGCGCGATACATATATGCTCATGTGAAAGATTCGAAAAGCAAGCTCCTCCCGCGACTTGTTTACCTCTATTTACTTATATTTTGGCCTTTTGCATTCTCCTCCTTAATACATTTACATATGCATATGTCATGCCCGTCTCTCAACTTGTTTTCACTCTTTTTAATCGCTGTAAATTATTATTGAAAACCAGAGACCCGCGCGGTGTGGAGACGCGCAAACGATATATATGCAGAATTGAAGAATCGCGCTTGTTAATATCGTTTATAAATATTATGAAACGATAATTATTGGTTTTGAGAATTTTTGACGATTTTCAAGTTTGGATCCGTTGGAATGCAAGAAAATTCTGGTTTTTTTTGCGAGATTCTGAATTAATACAAAACACAAATTAATTAACACAAAATCGGTTCGAAAATTGTCATTGTTTTTTAAATTGAACAAACAATTAATGGAAAAAGTATTTTTTCGTTGGAATGGAACGGAATTCTGTTTTTTTATTGAGATTCCGATTCGTAGTTTGGTCAGGATGATGAAAAGATATTTTTTTAGGATTCAAGACAAAATCGGTACAAAAATTGTCACGGTTTTTTAAATTGAACAAACAATTAATAGAAAAAGTTGCAAATTAGGTTGGAATTGCGGGAAGAAAAAAATGTGTGTCTCGATTCAGTCTCAACTTGGCGATTCACGGTTTGAGGATTCAGAGAAATCAAAATGGCCGACGACGAAGGTCTTTAAAGAGAAAGGAGTTTATAAGCCACTTTTTCGAATCTCTACACACTACACGGCCCGAAATCTGCTCCGCGGGTGAAACTGCAAACGCGTTCGGCTATTTTTATGGAATCTAAATTTTGCGGATTCGATTTTAACCCGAATCGAAGAAAATTGTTTTTTTTTTTTTTTTCATCTCATGATGATAAGAAATTTGACTTCAAATCTAATGAAACAAAAAAAAACAAACAACTTGTAAAGAATCAGATTTCTTTCAGGAACATCGTAAAGTCGTTTATGTGGAAAATATATTTGCGCTGAAATATCATGGCGGAACAGACCGTAATCCATTAACTTTCCAGTCACAGCAAATGTGCCCAGAAAAGATTCAGAAAAGATTCTTTTCAATGGGATTTTCTCTCCTCTCTCTCGCGCTCTCTCGCTCTTCTGGTCCGACCTAAACACAATTATTTCCCATATACCCCCATCGATTGCACGAGCTCCTCCGACTTGAAAGAGAATCCCCGAAATGCAGCGCTCACATAAAAACTTTTCGATCTCTGCGTGGATACGCGCGCGAACGAAATGCAAGATGGAGGATCCCAGGGCGCGCCATTGAATTTATCTTCTAAAAGTGCAATTTGCACTGACGTCAAAATTGATATCGAATCATTTTTTCTTGAATTTCATTTTTTCTCAAGCAGAGCTCACGATTCTTACTCAATATTTAATCAGGAAAATAAAACGACATTTTTTCATGGTTTTTGTTGAAATTCCCATGGTTTTTCAAATTGAACGAAGAATTTATAGAAAAAGTCGTTGAAATGCAACGAAATACTGTTTTTTAAATGAAATTCTTATTCGATATTTAGTCAGGACAATAAACCGATATTTCTCAACGATCCAAACCAAAAATCGCTACGAAAATTCCCATGCTTTTTGAAACTGACCAAAAAATTAACATAAAAGTATTTCCCATTGAATCTCAACGTCGAAAACTTGAGTCTTCGCCAAAATCGATTGACCCATCCCCAGAAATGCATATACATCGAGATCATCGGTAGAGTTTTGTCATATTTTTTATTTTGTAGCTCCGCGACGTCGCGATTTATGAGCTAACGAGAATCTCGTTGAATCACCGGCCCAAGACATCGATAAAAAGGATGATATTACTTGCATTCAAGTGTACATATGAATAGGTGGACAAATGCACATAAGTATATAGTGTAATATTCATGAGCCCGGCCCCGAAGGGATGACGCGGTTTAGTACGTGGGAATGGCATTTTATCCGCATCGCAAGTCCACCGGCATCTATATCTATATTTAAAATTAGTATTTATGTCGAACTGCACATATATATACGCACGTATTTATGTATATATACCTATTTATATATTTATATATATATAAATATATAAAGAAATATATAAAGAAATATATAAAGTTAAAGGAATAGGACGCGCAGGAGCAGAGGGCGCGCGCGGGCAGCTCATCATACTGCTTCGAAATGATCGTCTGAATCGTCTCCGCGCGCGGGGTCTCTCTTTATTTCTTTTATCCCAACGAGCTCGACCCCTTCCCTTTTAGCCCTGACTTGTTCTTCTCTCGGCTCTTTCTTCAATCTTCTCTCATAAAACCACGGCTAATTACAACGTGTCAATCATACACGTACCTGGGACGCCTACTCGCCCTTTCTCTCTCTCTCTCTCTCTCTCTCTCTCTCTTCTCCATTTCTCTCTTCTCACGCCTCGAGATGTATAACCATGCATTACGATGGTACGTGCCTATCCTCTATTCCCGGCAACAACCACCATAGCCAGCAAGCACTGCACACAGGCTTTTTATATATTTTTCAAATTTTGTGCTGCTGCTGCAACGGGGAAGAAAAATGTCGGAATACATTTTCGCGTGTATAAGTGCGGATACGCGTTTCCACTTCCGGGCTTCAGAACATTTATACACTTGTATGGATTTTTTGGTTTATGGGTTTTGAGAAGTTGTGCTTTTTCGAAATGAAATTGTGTTTTTTTATTGAGATTCTGATTTAATATTTCGTCAGGACGATAAAAAGATGTTTTTTAGGATCCAAAGAGAAAATCGATTCTGTCATGGTTTTTAAAATTGAAGAAACCATTAATAGAAAGAGTAATTTTCATTGGAACGCAACGAAATTCTGTTTTTTCAATAAAATTCCAATTCAATATTTGGTCAGGACAATAAAACGATTTTTTTAAGAATTCAGATTCAAAATCGGTACGAAAATTTGCATGGTTTTTGAAATTTGAACAAAAATTCGAAATTTGAAAAAAAAATCGTCAATCCGTGTGATTGCTACGTATCAATAAATGTTCTGCTAGCCTTAAAATCGATCGAGGACTTCCGCTTCCTTCATAGTTTTTTCTGA
Source organism: Hyposoter dolosus (assembly GCA_963921915.1). Lineage (NCBI taxonomy): Eukaryota > Metazoa > Arthropoda > Insecta > Hymenoptera > Ichneumonidae > Hyposoter > Hyposoter dolosus. Next base: position 7,517,862 of record OY998140.1, read on the forward strand.
CAAAAAAAAACAAAGTAAAATTTTTCATAAAAATCGGTCGATTTTCAAAGTTTTTTGAAAACAACTCGAGATCGCGGCAGCGGGCATTTAAAAAATGAAGGAATCGCGCCAGAAGGTGGGACCAAACTCGTACTCGTACTCGGCCACAGAATTATAAGCCCATACATATCTCTATATATAGGAACGCTGCGAGAGGTTAATAGCAGGAACGCAAAGGGGGTTGGGTTAACCCGAGAGCTCCATACGCGGCACTCTCCTCGAAAGATGGAAGATGGTGGAAGATGGAAGAAGGAGAGAGAGTGGGCTCACCATCTCGGGGTCCGGGGCCTCGTATAGATTGCAGGGCCCCGCCCCCGCCATACTCTTGTTTACCACCATCACATATACAGAAAGATGAGGAGCCGAGCTTTCTCTCTCGCACTCTTCCCCTCTGCGCTCGCAGTCCCCTTGGAGGAACCTCCATGAGGCTCTCTTCTCCCACTTGTCGCTGCCAGTCCGATTCGTTGTTTTTTCTCTTCGTTTTTTTTCTTCCTTTTTTTTTTTTTTTTCTCTGCGTGCTCCTCGATTTCTTTTCTCTTTGGAGCCTTCTCGCGCTTCGTCGTCCCGCGATCGTTGTGTGTCTGTGTGTGTGCGTGTTGTAAAAGCAGATTTCATTCATTCTCTCGCGGTTTCCTCTTTACGTCAAGTGTATATTTTATCGGCTGGTCGGATCAGCTGATCCTCGTAATATCATCGCGGCTCTCGAGGAGGAACAGCATCAGCGGGCATCTATTTCCCCGATCCGTGTCAATTCCATCCGCGCTTACAAGAGCGGACTTGTGAATGAGCATTTTAAATTCTTTATTTCCTCGCGATGATTCACACACGGCTCATTCATCGTGCGCGGGGAATCTTTTCTTTCCCATGGTTTTTCCTTAGTTTTTTCCTTCGTATATGGCCACGATCAAATGTTCATTTTTTTTTTCAGTTTTTTTTTACATACAAAACAGTTTGCGAGATCAAGTTGATTTTAAAAAGTTGTTACAAATTGACTAAAGAACAACGTACTCTAAATCCAAGATTTTCCGAGGTTATCTGTATTTTTTATGTAATAAACAAAATTTCGAAAAAATTTTACGAACCATTTTTTTTGAAAAATTAATTAAAGCTTCTTCGATGTTGCATAAAAGTTTATGCAAAGTTTTAAGAGGCTTCACCATGTAGAAATGGAAATATTTAATGTTGAAAATTGAAACTTTTAACGCACGCTCTTATGAGAAACTACTGAAAATTGTGATTTTTATAAATAAATATTCGATCTTTTCAATTTATATTCTATTTCTTTTGATTTTTAAATTTTTATTCTGTATTATTTGAATTTATCAATTTTTAAACTATTTTATTTGATTTATTTTGATTTTTGAAATTTTTATTCTGTATTATTCGAATTTATCAATTTTTAGACTATTTTATTCGAATTTAAAAAATTTTATTCAATTTTTTAAGGTTTCGTAATTAAATATTTACAAATAAATATCTCGACTAAAATAGCGCGAGCTATTAGATATCGCTATTCTCTTTGTTTGGTGGAAATTTGGAGGAAATCTATCGATAGAAAATTTAGCATACAACGTCCTTAAGGATATTTGCCGGTTCGATCGCGACTCGCGCACGCCGCGTCAACCAAAAAAGACAATGTCGCGGCTGTTGGGCACTTTAGAGCGCATTGTCTGCGAGTATTCACGGCGTTATAGCTCCGGCGCATCGAACGTCCAGCACTTTCGAGTGTTTGCCGAGCTCTCCAAAGAGCTCTCGGCAAACCTGCTCATGCGGCGGTGGGACTCGCAACGCTATACACACGCCTGCTGTGTATAGAGCAAATGCATCGAATATACGCGTCTTCATTGCGCCCGCGCTTTATACTGCACGTCGATGTAAAACTTCCTAAAAGTCCTAAGAGCATGAGGAAGAATCTCTCGCGCGATCCTGCGCCCCGAGTCCAGCACCGACGCGGTTGACCTATCTCACGCCTCCTCGTGTGCATGCGCTTCTTCACATTTTTCTCTTTCCAAGTTCCTCTCGATCTCATCACTCTTTTTTTTTCTCATCCTCATCGCACGCCACTGTGTCCCATTCATTCGCCAACTCTTGGCCTCACTTTTCACTCCTCCATCGGGAGACTTTCGAGATGAGAAAAAAAATGAGGCTTTGGCTGAGTCAAATAAAAACTCGGTGACGCCATGTCCAAATTTTCGAAATTTCGTTTTTTTTCGTTTTTTCTTCAATACAGTCCATGATTTTTATTCGATATTCAGTCAGGACAATAAAACGATTTCTTTTTAGGATCGAAACACAAAATGGGTACGAAAATTTTCATGGTTTTTGAAATTGAACAAACAATTGATAGGAAAATGTATTTTTCGTGGAAAATTTATGGAAATTTCGTTTTTTCTTGAACACTGTTCATGATTTTTATTCAATATTCAGTCAGGAAAATAAAACGATTTTTTTTTTTTTTTTTTTTTTTTGGGATCCAAAGACAAAAGCGGTACGATTTTTTTTATTTATTTTTGCTTCCGAATATCGTGGTCGATGTTTCTTTTTTGTATTCATTAAAATTGCGAGATTTTGAATAACAGGCGAAACGGGTTTGTTCGCGGCCTCTGAATCATATATCCAGCGAATCAATTATTACTTTTACTTGCTTTGTTCTTATGCGATGTAATAACTCACCCACACAATGCTTCGGAGAGAGCTGGAAACACGATTCTCACTGCAGCGACTGATTTTTCTACTTTTAAATGGCGAATATTTCATTCGCTGTCAATTACAGAAGAAACGTGAGTGTAAAAAAAATAAAAAGCTCGCTTTTAAGTGAATTTGTATGTTGTCGCGACTTTTTGCGGTTCAGGCCGCAAATAGTTACAATTTTTTTCCTCCTCTTTGTATTTATTCATAGGAGAAACGTATTCCCACGCGAAATTTGCCAAAATTTACATTTTATCCACCGAACCAGTGCGAGCGAACGAATTTTTCAATTCCATCATTTTTTCCCCCTCTCCGCTGCCCAAGAAATCGAAATTAATTGTTTCTGCAAATTTTTTCAAATTTGCAATTATTTTGCAACGATTCGAATATTTTTTTTTGGTTCGTATTTTTTTTTTTGCGAGCCGGATGTCTATACGGAGACTCTCGTCTAGCCACGAGGGAGCGAGGGAGAAAAAGTGCAGGGAATGAATCATAGAGACCGGAACGATAAATCACACCAGCCGGAGCATTATGCGCGTACGAAGATTTATCATCGCAGGCATGCACGATAGAGCGAGCGAGAGAACGTACGCCTCACGAGCATATTTAAACATAAATAGAAAAAAATAAATATTGTGTGTTTTACGAGATGTTGGCAACAGTGACAAGAGGATGACACTCCAACTTGTAGCAATAGCATGAGTCTGGTCTCTGTACTTTCTACAAACCTCGACTACGAGAGGCAAAGTATGAGAGTGAAGTTGGCAACGTTGGGATCCAACGAAAAATACGTTTTTCTATCAATTGTTTGTTCGATTTCAAAAACCATGGCAATTTTCGTACCGATTTTTTCTTTGGATCGTAAAAAAAATCGTTTTATTGTCCTGCTCAAATATTTCATCGGATTCTCAATAAAAAAATTTAAAAAAAACAGAATTTCGTTGCATTCCAATGAAAAATACGTTTTTCCATTAATTTTTTGTTTGATTTTGAAAACCATGACAATTTTCCAATCGATTTCAGGTTTGGATCCTAAAAAAAGATCGTGCTATCGTCTTGACCAAATATTTAATCAGAATTTCAATAAAAAAACAAAACTTCATTGCATTCCAACGAAAAATAAGTTTTTCTATTAATCGTTTGTTCAATTTAAAAAACCATGACATCGATTTTCTCTTTGGATCAAAAAAAAAAATCGATTCATCGTCCTGCCCAAATATTTAATCGGAATCTCAATAAAAAACGGAATTCCGTTGCATTTCAACGAAGCAACATCGTGCAATTTTCAACTTTCGTTAATCCTGAGATTCGTTTGAGAATTTCCAACGAAATTGAACGAATTGTGATGCGGAAGTCAAATTCAAAATTGACATGATTTTAAGGAGACGCGAGTCGTCGCACGTTCACGAGTCGCCCACTCTTCTTAACCTTAATCATTTTCGTTAATTATTAAATTTTCCAAATAAATGCACGAGTTGTCAACAAGTCTCGCCTAAGAAAAATTGGTTATCAGAAAAATTTTGCCCAGTACATGAAAAAAATTTAAAAAAACTGAGTTTCATCCTCACTGACGATTTTGACAAAATCTGTTCGCTCGCGGTATGCGCGATATCGGCTGATGGAGAAAGTATTTTCAATAAAAAAAAAAAAAATCCTTGACGCGAACATTATCCTCTCAGCCATATCGGTCAGAGAGATACCCAGCGAGACACGTTTCACGCGAATCCATGTCCATCGAATCGCTTTTTCTATTCATCTCTCTCGTTTCTTCGTGCTCCCTCGTGTTTTTTTTTTTTTTTTCATTTATTTTTTTTTTTTCACTTCCTCCACCTCGTTCATCTCTCGTCTCGGGTTACATCCTTATTACCCCTGCACCGGCCTATAGCGCCCGAGAAATCGAGACACACACACACGCGAGACGTTCGCCCGTAGATTTTATAAAAATTTGTCTCTGTATGTGCGTGTGTGTGTGTGTGTGTGCGTGTTTGTTTGTGTGTATCGAGGAGAACGCGTGATAAGTGTATAAATCGAGAAGGTAGGAATAAGGAATGAATCCTGCTACCCGATGATGAGAATAATCGGACTCGACGAGCCACAAATCTCTCTTTTGTCTGTGGGAACGCGATTCCGAGCTCCGAGCTCAACGGCGCCGTGAGATGACCATCGACTCGCTCGCTTGCTCGCTTGCTCGCTCGCTCGCTCGCTCGAGTGTGTTGATGAACAACGGTATGGCAGTTTTTGAACGGTATTAAAATAATATACGAGACATTCCGCCACAAAAACTCGGCAGGCACTCGCGGTGGCTCGAGCAGAAAATAAAATTTGAAAAAAAAAAATAAATAAATTGAAAAAAAAAAAATTGTCGAGCATTTTGATGCATTTTCCGGACGGAGAAGTTTGCATCGTTGGGATGCGACGAAATTGTTTTTTTTTTTCGACGAGTCTATCGGCTTGAATGATTTTGAAAAAAAATTGTCGATGAAAATAAATATTTTTTGATGAATTCTTACGGTGAGCAATTCAGCGTCATCGGGTTTTAATATTTTTTTCATCGAACGATAGGATTTTGAGGTTTTTTTAAATTTTGGTCCAATTTTTTGGAAAATTTGACGATTTTGAATGAAATGCCTTGTGGTTATGTGAGTGTGTTGAGATTGAAAATTCATGTGTATGTAAAGTTGTTGGTGATGCTGTCGAGATGAACGGCAGCAAAGATCTCGAAAGCTCTTGTGTCCGTTGTTCGGCCACTTCGGAGGCTAGAATCGTGAAAACTCTCGTGTCTTGTTTTGCTTCTCGCCTCGCGCACTCTTAATCCTCTCGCATTTCTCTTCTGTATTTATTATTATTCTTTTATATTTATATGTCGGAGAGAAAAAATTGGAGGGAGCACTAGAAATGAAATATTGTTAAAAATGGTCGATATTTTGTTGAACAACTAAATATTTTTTGATAATTTCAAAATGTTTCGTTATTTTGGCAGTACATTTGGTTTCTAACGGAATTGTCAGCGAAATTTACGATTGAAACGAATCAAATTTTCTTTCGAAGAGACTTTCTACAAGATTTCTTGCTGCAATGACACAATTTTTAGGATTATTCAAAAAAAAAAACGTTTTGTCGAACGTATCGAAGAAAATATCGAAAATTGCCATGGTTTTTGATGAAATCGAACAAAAAATAAATAGAAAAACGTATTTCTCGTAGTGCGAACGTTGGGAGCGTCATATCGAATCGTTTGTTCACAACGCGAGGATATACATCCGAATAAACGAAACTTTGTTACACATCCAACGATATCGCAATAATAGAGGCGAATCAGAGTCACTGGCCGATACGCCACATCGCGGTGTGTGTACTCAGCGACACCGTATTAACGTTTCACGATATTTTGCTGCCTTCGGCATTCGATTACACACTTTGCAATCGAGTCCGTACCTGAAGCTATTTATAGAACACAGCAGCGAGGGAAGGACGATTAGTTTCGTAAATTGAAATGATCGAGTTTTAAGGGTTCGCGTCTATTCACGTGTTTCGTACATTTTGTTGAAAATTTACGCGACAAGGAGCACAGCAGCGACTAATCTGTCGAGCGATGAGCAGCCTGCTGCTTCTTTTTTTTTTTTTTGCTTCGTGTGTTAAAAGTTTTGACGCGGCCCGCGCGCCTCTCTCGCGAGAGAGGCCACCACCCCACACATCGTGTTAATCTTCCTCTCTCTCTCTCTCTCTCGCTCTCTTTGTATTTAGATACGTAAACAAATACACGGAGAAAAAAATCTTTGGCTGGGACTGTTTTTGGTCGAGCACGGAGAGCCATCAGGATATCGTGTTCCAAATCGGGGCCTCCGCAGCTCGGGAGGAGAGTGAAGAAGAGAGTGAGAGGAGGAAAGGCTCTGGAAAGGCTCGGGTTATTAGGATCGAAATGAATGTAAATCCCCTTAACACGATCCTCGGGCAAAACACGGCTACCCGCACGCTCGAATCCTTCGAAAGAGAGTCTCGCCAGATTAGGCACTGCGGGAGTACGCGGACGCGTACATCTCGACACTGTGCGATAAAAATATACAACACTCTCCGCCTGATGAATTTTCGTTCCTCCATTATGTGATTTTTACCAATTCGCTTCTCGAATTTGTAAATTCAAACAACAACAAAAATCGTATTTTTCGAAATCATTTTATTTCAATTTTTCGGTCCGTGTGTATTTTTTTTTGTTTCTGGATTGAAAAGTATTTTTCAATTTGACGCACGCGACATCGTGATGCGTGAAAAAATTTAAAATTCTAAAAAAATATAGTTTGATGCGCCGATAGTTTTTTGCTGCCGCGTTGAGCACAGCAGCTCTTGGCCACAGCAGCAGCAGCAGCAGCAGCAGCAGCCAAAGATCATATCTTGTGAACGAGCCAGAAGAATCGAGAAACGAGAGGACCATCTCACCTGCACTCTGTGTATATGCTAAACTGTACACACACATACATAAGCATATACATAATCTGCGTACACATACACACATGTTTTTATAGGGATTTTTTTTTTCGAGGCTCCTCGGGAATCTACGGGCCTTAAATCTTGCAAAGAGTCCCCCGCAGGAATTTCGAACCGGTGAGACCATCGGGGCTTCCCTCTCTCTCCCTCTCTCTCTTTTCCACCGACTTGCATCTTTTAATTTTTTTATTATTTTTTTATGATTTCGCTATAATTTTGTTTTATTTTATTTCTTTTATTTTTTTTTGATTATTATATATTTTGTTTTTTGTATTATTTTTCTTATTGCCTAATAGTTCGCAGACTAAAGCAAATAATAAATCAATCAATCAATCTCTTTACGGCGTTGCTGCGCTATTCGACGATCTCCCAAAGCTCCACATTCTGTAAAGATTTTTTTTTATTTTTTTTAATATTTATTCCATGGAGCAGGATATAGATAGCATTTTTTTTTTTTTTACGTGTGTACGTGTGTGCAGAGGCGCGCGGGTGCGGAAGGGAAATAATGCGAGAGAGCGATTTACCGCGGCGCGTCTTAACATGGATTTAATCGCTGTTTGTTTGACCGGTCGCGCGGCACGAGAGGGACGCGTCGATAAAAACGAATTTAGAAAGAAAGAAAAAAAATCAACGACGAGGGAAGAAAAAAAAACGAGCTCTGGAGAAAAAGAAAAAAGAGCCGCGAGTCGACTTATCGCCCCCCCGGTTGGTCCTCCGCTAGCTTGCTCAATGCTAATAGCTCAATGCTATTCTTTCTCAGTTGCGAACTCGATATTTCTGGACATTTGTTTCTCGTACTAAAAAAAAAAAAAAAAAAACGGAATGTTGCCGGATTTTTAAATTTTTTGTCTTTCACTAAAATATTAAGAAACTAAGGAGCGAGTCTTGATGGAAAATTCATTAATAAAGAATTCGTAGATTTTTGGACGCGATAGTCAAACAGTTCTCTACCGAATTGGCAAAATCTCAATGGGGCCATTTTGTTTTTTCACTCGATTCGAGCCTCTCAGTTTGTATACGAAATGTTTTGCTCATGATTGGATCCTGCGGCGCTGGTTGACGACCTTAAAAAATTGCTACGAACACGTGCTCTTTGCTGTCAGTCGCTAAGTCGCTCGTTAATTATCTCGAATGGCAGTCAGACATGCACAATCTTTTCTCTCTCTCTCTCTCTTATGTGCTTCATGGTATATTATGTGGTCGTACATATTCATATGTACGCATCCGAAGGAATAAGCAGCAAAGGGGAGCACTTGATATATAAATAAGCAGCGCGCGTCTAGAATTGTTTTATCTACCCACACGAGCACGGGGCATTAAATCTCGTATCGTTAAACGTCGCGCACTCACTGAGCCGCGTGAACGTTACACGCTCCTAATTGCGTGTGTAATTGACATTAACGATTACAGCTTGAGCGACCGCCAGCCCGAGTGAATTATAGATAAAACGTCGTCTATAATTTCTTTCTAAAAAAAAAACCTCATTTTTCATCTTTTTCCCGTTTATTTACTTTCCAATTAATTAGACACGGAATAACGACTTCCTTGTCCAATTTTGCGTAATTCGTTATTTCGCTGATTTAATATTCAATTTTTATGGATTCCACTTGATAGATAAAATAATAAGAAAATTGACGGTTCGATCACTCAAAAAAAAAAATATTTTTAACAATTTCAACAATTTTGCAATCGTAATTCATTATTTCGTTGATTTAATATTCAATTTTTATGGATTCCACTTGATAGATAAAATAATAAGAAAATTGACGGTTCGATCACTCAAAAAAAAAAATATTTTTAACAATTTCAACAATTTTGCAATCGTAATTCATTATTTCGTTGATTTAATATTCAATTTTTATGGATTCCACTTGATTGATAAAATGATGAGAAAATTGACGGTTCGATCACTTGGAAATAAATAAATAAATTATTTTTAGCAATCTAAACAATTTTGCAATCGTAATTCATTATTTCGTTGATTTGATATTCTATTTTTATGGATTTTACTTGATTAAGGAAATAATGAGAAAATTGACGGTTCGATCAGTTAGAAAAAAAAAGTATTTTATTTTTAACAATTTAAACAATTTTGCAATCGTAATTCATTATTTTGCTGATTTAATATTCAATTTTTATGGATTCCACTTGATTAAGAAAATAATGAGAAAATTGGAGGTTCGATCGGGTAGAAAAAAAAAAAAAAATTATTCGAGATGATAAATAACAGTGATTATGATACCGCGAGCACCGTTCTATATACAAAATTGACGATAATCTCTGATCCATAAAACTACTTTGAAAATTTTCCATTCGCTCAATGATTATTCGTTAATAAGGCTCGTACATCCTTAGAAAAACAGTTGGAGCATGTTTCTCAAAGTTTCTAATTTCTTTAATATTTTTTTTCGCGTTTCTCTCTTCCGCGCTCGTTTTTTCTTGCTCCGTGCGCGGTGTAGACGCTAAACGGCGCTAATTTGCTCGCGCGCGGAGGCCGTTTGAAATTAGAAGCAATTTTCTTGCCAAGGAGACAACGAACCTGACTCGGCAACTCGATAATAAATATATACACGCATTTATGTACCTACATGACTCACGGTATATACGATTATTCGCGTACATAATGTCCGGGCGAGTAAAACTGGTCTCACGAGGGAGAAAGCCCAACGCAACGTAAACGCTTTTGCGCACATGTAAATTATACATTTTGCACTGTTGAGCTCGTGAAACGCGAAATTAAATGATTCATAGAATTAACCGCGTTTCAGAACAGGCCAATCATTTATTTATATATTTATATGACGCCCAGTATTTCAATGGAAATCCAAGCTGTATATCGACCTGGCGTTTATGATTGAGACGTGAGCGCGCACTTGGTGCTCAAAGTTGCGATTAATCCTCGCATCTTGCGAGAAGCTTCAATTTATCGTGCCCGAGTTCAACAGCCTGCAATAAATTAAGCCTAATCAATTAATTGTCAATAATTCATACCTGCGTGTCCCCTTGATTCATATATCTATGGGCGCTTTTTACTACGCGTTATGCGGACGCCGATATATACGAGGCTCGCGCCTCGTTTACGCCTTCGCATCGCGCGGTATATACACAAGCAGTGAGTCGCGCGATTCCGATTGCAATTTCGTGATTAATACACATTCTTTGGCTTATCGCACACTCGCCCGTTGTATAACCAATGATTTATTGTTGCTGGAAAAAAAAGAAGAAAAAAAAAGAATCTTCTATTGATACGACATTTAATTACGTGTACTCTTTTGACATTAATAAAGCAAAACGATCGAAAGCAATGTTTGTTTACTTTTATTGTACCTTGTCGTTGTTTTTCATGGTAGAGAATAGTTTTGCGACTCGATCAAGAAAATTAAGGCCGTGGATCGATTTTATTTTTTTCTCCTGTGATTACCCCACCCATTTTTTTTTTTTTTTTTTGGATATGTTGATTTTTTCTCGTGCCATCTCACACGTGACCCAACGGGGGAACTTTTTATATTGGTAGATATACGAAAAACGTTATATTCACTCGGTTCCGCGCTTCGAGATTCCGCGCGCGCACGCTCTAAACGCCCTGGCCTGTCGAGTAAATCAATCAGGCAAAAGGGACGAGCCGCCCTCGACTTCCACGCTAATTAGCGCTAATTGAGCGAGACGCGAGAACCAACTGTGCAATCGGACTCGCACTGGTATGTCGTGTATTGATACGTGGAGCTACGGAGTCACACTTCCGGACTTTATTCCTATTGAGGATACATATTCCTACTATACTTTCCTTTACGAGCAGATGCACATTTCGCTCCTTATCTAGCTCCTTATTTCTTTCTTTTCCTTGTTTTCTAACTTTTCATGAAAAATTCATGATTTCTCTTTTATTTCGTTCTCTAACAATGATTTTTTGGTTTTTTTCTTATTCTTACGATGTTACGAACGAACAAAACGTTTTTTTGTCGTTTATTTGATCAATTTGAAAAACCATGACAATTTTCCTACTGATTTTTTTTTTGGATCCTAAAAAAAGATCGTTACATGGTCCTGACCAAATATTTAATGAGAATCTCAATAAAAAAACAACATTTCGTTGCATTCCAACGATACAAACATGGTACGAAATTTTGTTTTTTTTTTCTGAGCAGAGCTTCGTGATTCTTGATCAATATTTATGGTAAGGACCATAAAACGATCTCTTTCAGGATCCAAACAGAAAATCAGTGGGAAAATGTTGATGAATTTTGAAATTTGACAAACAATTAATACAAAAACGTACTTTTCTTTTTTATTCTTGTCTGCATAAGCAAACTTCAAATTTTCAAGTTTGATGACAATATTGCGTGACTTAAATATTTTTCAATCGCCAATCGAACAAAAGATTCAGAATATCTTGATCGCGAGATTTCTAGTCGCGATTATCGAGAGCATTCGTTCCTTTCGGCACGTGATATTGCTCCGTCAAATCGCTAATTCATCGTACGATTTTATCACATGCTTGCGTGTGTTGCTCGCGAATAGAAATCTCGATCATCATTCAGGTATCAATAGATTTCATATAACGTACATTTACGTTGTGTTGTTTGAAGATAAAATTTCAAAACGAATGCAAACTCGATTTTCGATCGTAATTTCGTTGCCCTCGGCCGCGATAAGTTTATTAGCTCGCTGTTTATCGTTTCTCTATCGTATACACGACCAGTTACTTTTACAACTTTTCACAAACACCATAAAACACACACGGCAAAGGGGAAAAAATAAATAAAAAGAAAAACAAAAAGAAAAAAATGTTCAACTCGTGATTTGTTATGGACGGTATACGCGCGTTTCAACACGCCGTTAATGCGGCAATAAAATCGAGATAAAGAGTTTCTCCGAATGCGCAACACACGTTGGTAAAGGGTTCTCGAGATTAAATCTCCTGGCGTCATATTCTTTTGTATATATCTACGATTTTCATGAGCTCTTGAATTTGCTGACCAATGTTGTACATCACTGGCACGTACGCGATCGATCACGCTCGCCCCCCGCCATTTCATATTGTCAAATAATGCAACTACGTAATCGTGCGTGCTCTGGTTCTCCATTTTTCGACGATAAAGTCAAAAGAGTGTGTGTGTGTGTGTGTGTGTGTGTGTGTGGAAATATTTTTCTTTCAAATTATTGTCGAAAAGAGGCTCAATTTGCTGGTCGGAATTTTTCGGATATTTACGCACGCATCGGCAACAAATTTGTGTTTTGCTGATGTCGAACGTGATAAATAAGGGAAGAAAAAAAAATAGAAAAAAAAAAAAATATCGCCGACACAAGAATTAGTGAGCGAGTTTAACGGAGTGACGAAAACTGCGACGTGTTTTAAGATCTACCGGGCACGATAAGGGATGATCGAGTACTTGAATTATACCAGTGGAAAGAAAAAAATATCACGTTACAAGGAAAGGGCTCCACTAAGGACTCCCTGCTGTAGCCATGCCAAGCGTGAACGCGCTCGCTACCCCACGCACAGATGCCTGCACAAATGTTTAGGCATTTATGTTCGCAATGATCACACTGAGGTTCGCAACGTTCGGGTCCAACGAAAAATACGTTTTTCTATTAATTGTTCAATTTTATTAATTGTATTAATTGTATTAATTGTACAATTTCAAAAATCAGTTTGGATCCTAAAAAATGATGGTTTTAATATCCTGACCAAATATTGCATTTCGTTGCATTCTGCAAATTCGTCGGTTAATATTAATTTTTTTAAAATGAATATTTAATTTTTTGATACCTATTCCGGTAACCCGGGGTCTCAAATGACCCCAATATTGAAAAATTGATACCTTCCGTAAAATTTAACGAAAAGGGTTCAACTTGGGCTCATTTTTTCGTTTTTCAATGCAGGTTCACGTGAGCCTGGGGCAATTTGGCTTCGAGTCAAAAAATTAGTCAACAATCCGATAAAACGTTTAATAACGCGAGAACGAAGAGACAAAGGGCGCCTGGGATCGTTTTTGATCCCAGGTTACCGTTCATAGGGTTAAGGACTCGGGGAAACTCTGCCCACCACTTTTTTCTGGTCTTTTCGAGTCTAGCATGCAATAAAGCGATAATCGAGAGTTGTATCCAAAGGTGTCATAATCCTCATATAGATATAGTGTTTATACCGCCAGTAGTATATTGAAAGGGAGTTGTTCCGGTTGTACGCACGCGCGAACGGAAAGTGAAACGGCTCTCATCTTCCGCACCGAATATCTGCTGCTTTCGCGAATGTTGTATTCGCCCACGTGAGGAATAACTATACGATTGAGCAACTCGTAGAAAACAATGAATGAAATCATGCTCAGAAATTTGCATGAATAATGTACGTTTTTAATGCATCATTGGAATGCAACCACAAAGACGTTGGGAACTGGTAAAGTTAATAAAACTGAAAACGGCGGAAGTTGATGATAAAACGGTGACCATTTTGTACATAAATGAACTTTTGCTCAATTTGGTGCTATTAATCTCATACCCAAAGATACTTGTCGATATATTAGTCAGCGATAGGAACGGTTGATGCATCACACGCTGGGGGGAGGGGAATGGTCGCTTCCCCATTGATTTCTCCTGTTCTCGAGTATCATATCCTCGTATTAATCTTTCTCGATATATAATACAACAGTTTGAATACAAAATTCCGCCGGTCGACTTGGCCCGACGAGGCAACGAGATAAGCACGAACAGGAGGGACGAAAAAGCCTACACACCCGTATAAATATATGTTTATAGCTTTTGCGTGCGTGCGTGTGTGTGTGTGTGTGTGCGTGTGTGTGTGTGGAGATACAAAGAGCTACAGGTTGTCGGAGTAAGCGTTCGGGTGCACGATGCAGCGCGCGGCTTTCTTTTTCTTATCGTCCTTTGGAAAAGGTAGCCAGCACGTTGTTTGTGTTGAATACGCGCCCGCGAGAGGTACATTACTAAGCGAGAAAAAGAAAGAGAAGAAAATTTTAAGAAAGGACATGAAAAAAAGGAGGGGGGAGGGGGAAAACAAAATCCTGAACGAGAGGGAAATGTCTCGTGTGCGCGCGGACAAGAAATTCTCAGGTAGATCGAAGGAAATAAGAAGTGCCGAAGCTTCTCGACACATACTCACACGAACACGTCGCACGCACCCGCAGTAGGAAGAGTTGAAGAAAAGAAAAAAAAAAGGAGGAAAAAGGAGGAAAAAGGAAGAAGGAGAGGAAGCAGAGGAAAGGAAGAAAAGAAGAAATTGAGGATGAGGAGCAGGGAAGCAAGGAGCAGCGAGCAGCGCATGAAGAAGCAGGTTGGCGAAGAAGCATTGGCCGGGCAAAGTGTTTAAGAGTGTTATCTCCTTGGCTATTAGTCTTTCTTGGTGTGTGGCCTCGGGGTCTCCTCGCACGAGAAGCGTCCACTTGCGCTCCATGGGCCTGCTCTTGCGCTCCCGGGGACTTGCTCATCGTTCCTCCGCATACGCGGAGAGGAGCATGCGAGAAGGTATATGTAAAATGAGAGGAGCAAGGGTTAAGTTAAGTAGCTCCCTATCAAGGCTCACGATCTATCTCCGACCCCCGACCCCGTTGCGCTTGGCTATATAGACGCCCGTCGTGTACTCTCACTGCGCTGCGAGCAGCACTGAAAACAACATTTTGTTGGAAAAGATGTTCGATACGTTCGACTAAACGTTTCTTTTTAATAATCCCAAAAATTGTGTCGTTGCAGCAAGAAATCTTTTGGAAAGTCTCTTCGGAAGCAAATTTTAGTCGTTCCAATCGTTAATTTCGCTGACAATTCCGTTAGAAACCAAATGTACTGCCAATATAACGAAACATTTTGAAATTATCCAAAAATATTTAGTTTATCGTGTTCAACAAAATATATCGAGCATTTTTAACTAAATTTCACTTCCACTGTCAACTTTGCCAAAGAAAAAAAGAATTTCGTTGCTTTCCAACGTTGCAAATTCGAAGGTCGTCGAGATTCGAGGCTCTCGTATTATTTCTATCGAGAAAAAGGCAAATTCGTGGCTCCTTTTTTCCTCTTTCGAACGATGCAAAAATATTTGTTTTTCCTCTCAGAACTCGAAGCTCCGATTCATCGCGATGAGGATTCTCGCTGAAAATTCCGTTAGAAACGAAATGTACTGCCAAAATAACGAAACATTTTGAAATTATCGAAAAATATTTAGTTTATCGTGTTCAACAAAATTTCGACAATTTTTGACAAAATTTCACTTCCATAGTGAGGCGATTTGGCGCTGCATGGGCAACATTTATTGAGGAACCTGAAGAAATAACTTTTGCGCTGCTTCTAATCTTTTTACAATCGCGCGAATCATAAGAAACGAAAGCGCGCGCGGCAGGAGGAATAAAAAATGTCTCGTTGCCATTTAGTTACTTTTTATTCGTTCGCGTTCGATTTACTTTTGGTACGCGATGCTGGTCGCGTTTTGCTCGCCCAGGCGCGTTATTGTGCTGGTCGCACGAGCGCGGCAAAGAATTAGTTCTGCGAATTCGACAAGCCAATTTTTACATGCCACCATCTCGCTGTGCCACAGAGAAAGAAGAGCCAGATTCTCGCCTGTATACATATATAGTGTGTACACAATACAAACGAAATGAGAGGCTCGCACGTATAGAGAGAGAGAGAGAGGAAACGAGACAGGCGTGTGATCGCGCGCGCGCGGTGTATCGAAAGTTTTGATCGAGGGTCTCGGCGCGTGCCGTTTGCTCGATGCCTCCTTTCGTAATACTCACACGCACCTGCTCACACACACGCGCGTATATATAAATATAGATTTTTATTAGCCACTAGCATTTGGAACGAGTAGCCACGCGGTAGACGCGCAGCGCATAGAGGAGAAAATATTTTGACGGATGAATAAAGCGAGTTCAATTGATTTGTATCGTCATGCGCCCTGCTTGCCTGGCGCGGTTCGGGCGAATCTCCTAATAAACCGAATTACAAGGGCCATAAACCTCATTGACGAATCGAACGATCGCTCCTCTCTTTTCTGACCTGCGCGAGCGATTACTCGAGCTTCTAGGTCTTCACGCGATTCTATTTACTTTGCTGGATCGAGGGAGCAGGGGAACGTGGACAATTGCAACAGTGACTCGGCGGTCATCGACGTGTGACATAATGGATTGATCAATTCGCATCGAGCACTTGGCACACTCGGATATAAAATGATACGCGTTTTATGATCATCCGATGTTTATGGTTTGTGGTTCTGGGCGATGGTAATATGTAGACATTCGCATTAAGCTCCTTGAGACGACGCCGTCATCGCGAATGATCGATATTTCGGTTGCTTCAGTAATTTGGCCAAAACTCGAGCGGGGAATATTGATTTTTATGACAAATTTTCATTCCTTGCCATATGAAAACTGAATTCACTAGAAAAACTGGAGTGGGTGCATTAATTATCAAAATAATGAATAAAAAATATATTTTTTGTTGTATTCCAACGATGAGAACTTCGGTATCAAAATTTGTCCATTCGAAAATTGAATTTACTAGAAAAATTGCAACTCGTGCATTAATCATCAAAATAATTAATTAAAAATTTATTTTTCGTTGTATTCCAACGACGCAAACTCCAGCACGTTCCCAAATCCCCTAAACACGAATTCAACAATCCCTGCTATTGGATTTATCGACGTCACGAGAAAAACTCTCTCCCTCCCTCCATTGAGCGATGAAGATATCGATAAAAAAAAAAAAAAACACATCGTATATGTAAATTACCGAAATACATCCGTCTCCGGAGCACAGATTCCTCTTCCAAAGGCGAGAGCCAGTGGGTGGGGGAAAGAGAGAGGATGAATGAAAAGTAAATGAGATAAGAAGAGCAGAGAGCAATGTGGACAAAAGGTGGAAGCAGCAGTGAACTACGAAGCTCAATAGCACGCTGATCGATGGCAGGTCATCAGTGGGATTTATGCTTCGTGCCTTCCGTCGTTCAACCGTCCTCTTTCCCATCTCACACACACACACACATACACACACAATATCTCCAGTCCAGTCGAGAGTAAAAGAAAGAAAAGGAGCAAAGTGTGAGAAAGATGCTGTACGAGTAAGTTTCGTTGGACGACAAGGAGTTTTTTAAGGACCCTGACGAGTGTGGATGCAGCACTACCGCATGCTTTTTCCGACTCGTTTCTTTTTTCATCTGAGCAAAGTCTCTGGTTGACGAGACACACGAAGACTTGAAAAATAAGGAGAACAAAAAAAAGTGGAGGCTGTGTGCGAGAGCTTGGACAAGGTGGTTCGTTTTTTTTTTTTTATTTTTCCTGTGTGTACGCACCATTCGTATGTTATAAAAAGTCCCATTGTCTATATCATTATCGCGGGTGCCCCCGAGTTGACTGCGTGGGTGGATTCCTGCGGATCCATCGTGTGGCTTTTGACAGAGAGCTGAACGCAGTGTACACACGATTTCGATATAATCGCTTTTTTTAAACGACTCCGGAGCAGGGAGCTTTATCAACAATCTTTTATATCCGTCAAAATATAGTCCCGAACATATTTTACACCATATGTATACACAGAGCATTTGGTATAGATATATGTAAGCGAGAGGAAAAGATCGATGCACGGTCGTCAACGGGATTTATGTCTCGAGCCTTCCGTCACGCAGCCAAAACGAGAGAATGCTCGTACACAGCGTAGTATATTAAATAAAAGGAAGAAGAAGAAGAAGAAGAAGAAGTCGAAAAAAAAGGAAGAAGAGATTAGGCTCTCAAGGTGCTTCTACATACATATACGTATTTATTGTATGGCGAGAGCGAAGAGAGAGAGAGAGAGAGAGAGAGAGAGAGAGAAATGAAAAAGTTTCAAGGACCTGGAGGTCGAAGGAGTCGAAATTTGAACAGGCAACACGATGATGTGGGAATGAGGCATCTTCACACAAATACATGTGTTGATAATGTATGTATATGCATGTATATGGCGCCTTGAACGTCCTCCCTCCCTCGCAGCCTCTCCTCCTTCTCCTTATCGCCTCCTTCGATGCGGCTAACCAGGATGAATTTACACCGTTTCGTCCTCTCTCTCTCTCTCTCTCTCTCTCTCTCTCTCTCTCTCTCTCGTCTGCTGCTCTCTCGTTTTTTAATATATCGGACATATATACGCGTGGGAGGAATATGATGAGAGCGCCGACATGTGGATACCAAGCGAAAAGAAGGAAAGAGATGCGGTTATGGATTCATAGTTTTAGCAAAGTGCTATATGGAGGTGTGTGTGTGTGTGTGTTGTGCGTGTGTGTGCGTGTGTGTGTGGATATATGTATATTGTGACTGCGGAGAAGGAGGCTTTGAACAATAAAGCCTCGGGGCCCCGTTACGACCGCTGTAAAATCTTACGAGGATCGTAACGCGATGATGATGAATATAACGTCCTCTTGAGAACGTATAAGATAAAAAGAGAGAGAGAGAGAGAATGTTGGTCCGTAAACACGCTCACGAATATTATTTTGTGTACCGTTTCCTTCAGGCAGCTCCTCTCCGTCTCTCTTTTTCCCTCTTGTGCAAATCCTGGGACTGTTGTTCTCCTTGTACGAGTTTCTCTTCTCCTTTTACTCTTTCGTATCCCTCGGAAAATAAACTTTTGCAAAATAGGAGCAATAACATCTTGCACTGAAAAATACGGTTTTTTATTAATTGTTTTTTTTTTCTATTTTTAAAAACCATGGGAATTTTTGTACCGATTTTGGGTTTGGATCCTTGAAAAAGATCGTTTTATTGTCATGAACGAATACTCAATAAGAATCTCAAGAAAAAAAATAGAATTTCGTTGCATTTCAATGGAAAATACTTTTTCTATTAATTGTTTGCTCAATTTTAAAAACCACGACAATTTTCGTACCGATTTTGGGTTTGGATCCTCGGAAAAAATCGTTTCATTGATCTGACCAAATAATGAATGAAAATCTCAAAAAAATACGGTTTTCTATTAATTGTTTGTTCGATTTGAAAAATTATGGGAATTCTCCTACCGATTTTAGGTTTGGATCCTAAAAAATATCGTTTTATGGTCCTGACCAAATATTGAATAAGAATCTCAATAAAAAAACAGAATTTCGTTGCATTCCAACGATGAAAATTTCAACATTGTCACATCCTTACGTTTTCGAGCTCTGCAGAGTTCCTTCGAACGAATTGTTGATCGTTTTAACGTTCGAGCATATTTCGCTCTTTTTTTTCTCGGTACTCGCTCTGTTGTCATAATTTTTGGTATTTTCTTTGTCACTCGACGATATACGTCCGGGATGAGCAGAATAAGCGTTAAAAATTGTTTGCACCGTAAAGGCAAAAGAGACAACAAACGCGGTGTGTATATAAAATAAACCAACCGGAT
Source organism: Hyposoter dolosus (assembly GCA_963921915.1). NCBI lineage: Eukaryota > Metazoa > Arthropoda > Insecta > Hymenoptera > Ichneumonidae > Hyposoter > Hyposoter dolosus. Next base: position 7,537,413 of record OY998140.1, read on the forward strand.
CTTCGCTCCTCTCGGATAATGTGTTAGGAATGCAAAGAATTTTTCACGGTGTGGCCTATTTTTGAAAAATTTACTCCAACGAGAAAAAGGGGCGAAGGAAACGTTCCGCACGAAACGGAAATCTCTTGAAAACTCTTCGTTGATCCTCCGCATACACGTGGACGTGTGATATTCATGCTTATGCGCTGCTGGCTGGATACGGAGCCGGGAGTACGGTAAATAGTAGCAAGCCACGCAGAGGCGAAATATCCCGCGGGGAAATCGTCACGGAGCCCAAAAGACCGATTTGCCCTTTTCAACTTTTGCCTCTGACCCTTCTTCTTTTTTTTTTTTCTTTTTTTTTTTTACTCTCATCTTCCTCACACTTTTCCGTGAGTCTGACACCCTCGCGGACCAAAGGAGGATCTCCTCCTGTAGCGGAGTCTCGTATATACTCATGGACCCGATTATCCACGCTCTTGGTCAGCACTGTGCTCCCTATGGCTCTGGGAATTACAGACTCGAGGCGTTGGCCAAACTTATGGCGACTACCGGGCTCTCGAGCATTCAGGTAAAAGGTAAAATCGAATACCCACTTTTTGGGGCACACCCTGTATAGCCCTACGAGCTCCTTAAAGCGCTCCTAGTGTCCCATCTCTCGTCCTTTTTTTTCTGAATGCTTCTCACTCTGGCATGTACACCGAGTCGAGAATCCACGCTGTGACCACCCTAAATATTTGTGCTCAACGATTAGTTACGCGACGAACCATTTCTCTGTATCCACCGACCCACATTATACACGCTCTCACCCACGACCACGACACGACGACGACGACGACAATGTTTTCTTTTTTTTCACACTCGTCCACAATATTCTTCCTTTGGATTTTGAAAATTATTGGTTTTTTTTGATTATTCAGCAGTTTCGCGAATCTGGCAAGATATTTCGGGACGTTTTACAATTTTTTTTTTTTTCTTCTTTTTTTTGAAGGATTTTTTATAGAATTTAGAAAAATTGGAATTATGCAGAAATCGATTTTTATTTTTTTAAATAGAAATTAAACGTTGGGAATTTTTTTAATTTTGGGTCAGCGATTGGAGGCCGAGCGATCTCAGCAATTTTTGAAAATATTTTTCATAGAATTTAATAGAATTCCAATTATTTAGAAATATTTTTTTATTTTTTAATTACAAATTGAACGTCGGAGATTTTAAAAATTTTGGGTCCGAGCGATTTGAGCAATTTTTTGTTTCTCTCGATATACGAGACATTATTGGCATTGTTTTTGCCTGTGCCCTCGGGTATGAAAACTTGTGTGTAGTTTGGTTTTCGTTGAGCCATGAAAATGTTGGAGGTCCTTGAAAAAATAAGATTATCCGTGACAAAGGTACACAGAGACGCAGAGATAAATGGAAGAGGACTGAGCATCTTGGAAATGTGTTTTTGTATCGGTGCCAAGTGTCCAAAATATTTGTGCTGGTCGATTAGTTACGTCTGCTCGGGAAGGTGTACCGAACCGCGCGATTAGCCACGCTCCCGGCAATCTCCAAGAATTTCATTCAACGTTTTTCACTCTCCGTTAAATTTCAACTCTGTATATTTCCGGTTGACAGACAACAACAACAACAACAAAATTTGCGCACGCGGCCGATGAAAATATTTACTCGCGACAATCAGTTTCGCACGCGAATCAGAATTAAAAAAATTTTCCGATCCCGTTTTTTCTTCCCTAAATTGTCCAGAATGAGACGAAAAAAAAAAAAAAACAGAAGCGACTGAATGAAGCGCCTCGAAGGCAAGGAGAAAATCTGCGCGGGGCCCAAAGACCGGAACCAAAGGAGGACGGACACGGTGTGTCCAAGAGTCTCGTAGAATTTTCGACTGCGAGCAAAACAAGCGCCTTTTGGCGTGCATTGTCTCTGCGCAACAAATAAATTGAAAAGTTAAGAAAAGGATGCTCTCAAGACGCGATAATGCATTTTTCGCTTGTTGCGCATTATCCTGGGCGTGGCTAATCGGGTCAGCGGGTAGGGCAACAACAACTGTGAGTTTGTACAACACCGACTGTGCCGAAACAGCGGGTGCACAGTCGGAAGCAGCTACGAGAGTGATTTACAATCTTGTTGCAGCCTCTTTTCATCTGCAGCTCTCGGGTGCTCTGTCTTACTGGCTTTTTGGGCTTCGCTGGTGCAAAAGTGCGTTCTCGCTTATTTGCGACAGGATCTGGTGCGAGGGGCTCCGGAATATGGCATTGACACAGCGACGGTGTACTATGTAGGCCGAACAAGGACCGAAGGGAAACGGAAGCCTTTGGTGGGGAAGTGAACAGCAACCATAGTGACTGCTGTGCCACTGCTGTACATGGGAATCCTTAAAAGATCAAAATCGACCCTAATGATCATCGTGCCCTTGCGAAGGTCGACGACGATTTCAAAAAGTTGGAATAATTCAACGAAATTTTGAAATTAAACAACAAATTAATAGAAAAAGTATTTTTTTCGTTGGAATGCAATGAAATTTTGTTTTTTATTAAAATTTTCATTCGATATTTCGTCAGGACCATAAAATGATATTTTCCCAGGATCCAAAGACAAAATCGGTACGAAAATTGTCATGGTTTTTCAAATTGAATAAAAAATTAATTTAAAAAAGTTTTTTTTCCTTGGAATGCAACGAAATTCTGTTTTTTAATGAAATTTTCATTCGATATTTCGTCAGAACCATAAAGTGATCTTTTTTCAACATCCAAAGACGAAATCAGTACGAAAATTGTCATGGTTTTTGAAATTGAACAAAAAATTAATAGAAAAAGTAGCTTTTCTTGGATCCCGACTTATGAAGTAGAAGAAAAAAAGTTTGAAATAATGTTGAAAGATGTGGAACAAGTAATCGACGAGGCGCGCGAGAAACAAGAGGTTTTGCTGTAAGAAATGGAAAAGACAAAAGAAAAGAAAAAGAGTATACGAGAGTCGTCGCGAGTGTTGACGCGATCGCGGAGCACTGGGGGGAGGGCGATGCTATGGAAACATAAAGGCGCGAAGGAGAGCGTGTATGGGCTCCGGTGGTGGTGGGTATATAAGCTTCCGGCCAGCACCGATCGCCTCTCCTCGTTAGCATCATCGTGTTTCCACTTGGTGGAACGATAACCGCTCGTTAACGGCGATTAAACGGCGAGCTAAACATCGAGACGCCGAGACGAAACAATCTCGGTGTGCTCTCGGCGTGAAGCACGATTAAAATAAACAAGCTTTGCCCTGCAAGTGTGCGCACGTTTGCGCGCGTCTATACATTCGCGTGCGCGCCTGTGCGATCGTTTCCCTCGAGAGAATTCTGCTGCTGCTGCTGCTGCTTCTGCATCAAAAAACGTATGCGGATCGGCTTTCTTCGCGCCCGGTAGACTTCTGTATTAGTCAGAAGCGAGCCATTCAAGTTTAAACTCTTGATGGCATACAAGTATGCGCGTGTAATCACCCTCGGCTATTTGATCGTAACATTCTTGTTTCTTGACTTTTTACTCTTGCGCGTTCGAGTCGTTGGCTGGTGCGAGCAATGCTTATGGCTAAATATCGTTAAGAAGAAAGCGGGGCCAGAGCAATCGATCAGGGCGAAAAGCAGGCCACGTTGTTATTTAGACTAGACCCAGAGCACCTCAAGTTTCTCATTGCCTGACTAAAGTTAAGAACACACGTTGTATGGCGACGGTCAAATCTAAATTTTTCTTTTCAGTTTTTCTTACACACAAAATGGTTTGCGAGCCCAAGTTTATTAAAAAAAAAGTTGTTACTAATTGACTAAAGAACAACGTGTACTCCAAATCCAAGATTTTCCGAGGTAATCTGTATTTGTTATGTAATAAACAAAATTTCGAAAAAATTGTCCGACCGATTTTTTTGAAAAACTAAATAAAGCTTCTAATTATAAAAATATTTAATGTTGAAAATTGCAACTTGTAACACACGCTCTTTTATGAGAAACTACTGAAAATTGTAATTTTTATAAATAAATATTTGATTTTTCGAATTTTCATTCTATTTTATTTCATTTTTTCAATTTCTATTCCATTTCATTTGGATTTATGAATTTTTATTCTATATTTTTTCAATTTATAAATTTTTATTCTATGTTATTCGATTTTTAAAAGTTTTATTCAATTTTTTAAAGTTAATGTTCGTAATTAAATATTTATAAATAAATATCTCGACTTCTAGCTCTTAAAATTGCGCGAGCTATTTTTTTTGTGTGGTGAAAATTTAAAGGAATTCTATGGATAGAAAATTTTGCATACAACGTCCTTAACATCACATGCGCTTTGAGATTAGGAGCAGACTCTTTGTTGCTCTTGTTAATTTTGTTGGGTTTCTTTGTCCGCGTATTTCCGCGACCATCACGATTTTCTCACTGCTTTGGTAACGTCCTCCTTTGCCAGCATCCCATCTCGCCGCGGCTGGACCAGCCCTTTTCTCGTTCTCCTCGTGTGCGCTCGCTTCTTTCATATTTCGGGTTTGCCCGCCTCGTTAACGCCCCGCGGCCAAAATAACACACTCTCTTGCTCGCTCTCTCGATCCCACTCAACACACGTCGCGAGCTCAACATTTCACACTTATTGCCGTGGCTGTGGATTCTGTTGCTCTTATTCGGGCTGCGCGTCAACGATCCACTTGAACGATACTTGTCATCATGCAGGGCAGCAGCAGCAGCAGCAGCAGCAGCAGGGACTCCTCTTTATATCGGAAACGAATCAAAATTCTTGAATAAACTGAACGCGCAATTATTTATTTTCCCATTATTGAATTTTCATTGATTTTTCATTGAGGAAAAGGGATTTTTTTATGACGTTGAAAAATGCAACGAAAAATATTTCTTTGATTGATGATTTATTGAATTTTCAAATTTTCATCCAAATTTTTCGAGCCGATTTCGAGTCGGAAAAAAAGAAGAAAAATAATTTTACAAAAATAATCGTATTCTCACGATATCGTCGAAATATTGAGAGAAATAAAAAAACAGCAACCGGAAGAATATCGGCGTTAAAAACGAGACGTTTGGAACAAACAGGAGAGTGAAAAAGATACAGGCCCATGGGCATGTGGATCGTTGAACTGACGTGAGAAAAAATGGGCCGGGTAGTGCGACACAAAGTTCCAAAGTGGCCAATTACTTGGCATTATCTTAATATCGCGCGCGGCGTTTTTGACGCTCATAAAAATGGCCGAGTGTGTGTCGGACAATCTTATTTACTCGCGTATTACGTGCTGCGTGTGTGTATTAAGCAGACGGCAAAGTTGGGTTTGCCGCGCACTGCTCTGGGCCTGTAATCGGTAAGATGGCTTCAGAACATCAGGAGGAAATGGAAGGTGACATTATAAAGTGTGGAGCAGTGACCAACGCGAAGAGAAAGAGAGCCAAAAGGTATGCAGCTTTTTTGACTTTCTCTTTCAAACGTTGTCTGCTCATGCGCCTCGATGCCTCAGCAGCCTGAACGATACGAGGCTTCGGTTATGGGAGAAGCGCGTCAATAAAAAACGCGTGGTTATCAGGATTCAGTGCGGGCGGTTGATCGCGCGCAGTCGAAAAGGCGAAACGCGGCGACCGAAAGAGAAAAGAAAAAATGGTGGGGGCTCGCGAAGCAGTGAGAGAAAGAGAAGAGTCTGGTTTTGCTGGTCGCAGCTCGGCCAGGCTCGCGCTTAATCTCTCCGCGTTCTTGGTGGTTGGTCGAGCAGGCGCAGCCAGGCAGCCAGCTATCGCGGGCGATGGTGAAGCATGAAAGAGGCGACGAGAGACATGAAAGCGTACAAGAAAACCATTAGCAGCCCCGCCATAGCCGTGGCAAGAAGTTAAATTAATTACTCGAGTGGTTAATACCAGAGGCGCGGTGGATCGAATGGAATGAGACGATAGGCACGTCGGAGTGTATCCTCGGCCAGAGGCAGCGATGCTGGCGGTCTTGTATATACTGCGGGCCGCGAGGGAGTCTCTCTGGGATCGCGCGCCTTCCAAAAGAGCATCAGCAGCAAACCGCGCGACGACGTCGAACAACGCGGCGCTCGATCCTCCCTCCTAGGAAACGATGAGGACGAGCGATGAGGAGCAGCGCGAGCAAAGCAGGCATAAGGTCCCCTTGTAATATGGCTAAGGAATGCCTGCTTCTCACTCGCTCTTGTTCCCAATGTGTGCCGGTTCCTGTGTGCGTCCTGCCTCTCCGTCTGTTGGACGATCGCGTTTGGCTCTTGGCCTGGCACATTCCGCTGCGTTCCCCGTCGACATCTCCTCGAATTAAGCCTCCCGAGCAACGATAAATAAAACGAGCTCCTCGGCAGCCACGCAGAGGAAGCTCAACTTGGAAGTAGTACCATATGCGCCAGGAGAAAGGAAAGAGACGCGAGGATACGGTATAGAAAACACCATGAGAAAACGTACGTGAACGTATTTTTGATGGCCAACGACGATGTTGAAGTTTTCATCGTTGGAATACAACGGAATTCATTATTTTGTTTCATTTTTCAAAAGCGGAGTCAATAATTAACACACGCAGTATCCGCGTCTATGGAAATTTTTGCAAATCAACAAATGTATGTTTTCGGTTTGGTAGATTCTGCTTCCGCCATACTGGGTCTGAGAGACCCCAGTGTGGTCTCTTCCGATTCCGAAATTTAAAAACAAACGGTTAATGGATAGAATATTTCTCGCTGGACTCCAACGATGCAAACTTCAATTTCGTTGACCAACGATCCTTCAACTTGCTATACTCTGAAAAAAAAACAGTCTTTGCTTATCGAGTATTTTTCTTTCGGATTTATTTAGAAAATGATTTGGTTATGTTGCTGGGAACCAGTGACTCGAATGCCACGGCCATAACTCGTCAACGCCTGGCTCTCGAGCCAGGCGTCGAAGTCTCTCGGAAATCTTTCCGGTACGAGAGTGCCGCAAGCACACGATTAATGTAAGCCCAACTCTGTACGTTTTATCTCTTGTACTCGCTCGACAGACAAGAAAGAGGAAGTTACGAGAATAATCCTTCTCCGGTTACAAACACGTGCCTCGCGTGTATGTAACAAGACGAAGGATACAACAACGCTGCTGCATTCGTGTGTTATATATATATATATATATTCGTGTGTATGTTTTGTAGCAGCAAAATGTAAGAACGATACGAGAACGTGCTTAATACAGCTCCGACCACATCCGAGCCATTGTTCTCGTGCTATGGTAATTAATTGAATTTATTTGAATATAAGCTTTACAATGTTACCCAAAGATTTCTCTTGTACGACCAACTCGTCCACTCTTTTTCAACCTTTTTCAACAACGAGCCATTTGAGAAGGCGTACCGATTCGGTTATCGATATGTCGTTCGAAACTATGACTCCAAAGTTCCCTCTTTCTTTTCTTTTGTCTTTTCCATTTCTTCCACCAAAACCCTTTGCCCCGTACCTTGGGATCCAACGAAAAATACTTTTCTATTAATTTTTTATTCAATTTTAAAAACCATGACAATTTTCGTACCGATTTTCGGTTTGGATCCTAAAAAATAAGCGTTTTATGGTCCCAACAAAATATTTAATCAGAATTTCGATTTAAAAAAATTAAATTACATTTGAAAAATTAAACAATAATAATCTCATGAAAAAAAAAAGAATTTTGTTGATTTCCAACGATGCAAACTTCAACAACGTTGTGAAATTTGAAACTATTTCTTATCGAGATCGATCGATTGGAAATTTCAACTATTTTTCAAGTTATTAAAAGTTTAATAATTAATTTATTAAAGCTCACGAATTAAATTGTGAAAATACAAATTTCTGGCTGCTGGAGAATATTTTTTTCATTAATCACTGGCACAAGACAAATTTGTCATCTCGGAGGAGGCTAGAATGAATTTGTGTTAAAATATAGGAGGCCTCGTAATTTAGAGGAAATAACGAGCATGTGTTGAATGAAATAAATCTCTCGGCTCGGTGTGGCCCATAAAACGAATAGGACGTACACACACTGCACAGGGGGTTCCCCGGGTTCTTGTTGCTCGCGACTATACACAATGCACAATGGAATCCCTTGCTGCATTAAACAGTTATTTATATTTATCAACTCGGTGCGCGTCCTCGTTTGTTTCTCTCTTTTTCTCTTTGCCATCGTTTTTTTTTGCTACAAGATTGAATATCAAATTTATCAAGTGTGTTCCTCGGTAAATGTTGCACATTTCCAAACGGTAATTCAACAAACAAGGCAAAACAACAACAATTTTTGTATTTTTTTTTTGCTTTTACCTCAAAAATAGCGAAACTTTAAATCGTTACGTAACCGACTCACGCCGCTGGCCTTTTTGTGAGAATTCCTCGCGACCCCACAAGATCGAAGGGTCCCGATATGTAGGGCGGGTCATTGTTACAAGAAAAAAAAAAATAAAAGCGGTTCTCGACTTGTTGCATTATTTTTGCCTCCCCTCTCAACTCGCCTATGGCAAGCACTTTTTTTTTCTTTTTTTGTCGACTCTCACTTTCACCCTGTCCCTTTTACGACACACCCGATCGATCAGGAAAAGATTGTTTGAATATGCTCGCGTCCAACAGTACACACAAACGGTCCACCATAAGTTATGGGGTTTTCTTCAAACATGAAACTTTGCTAGTGCACACATTGACAATTTCTCTCAAAGAGAATATCGGAGATTTATATGTTGGGGGTCAAAACGAAATTATTGGCAGAGGGGCGCGTTCGCGGTGGAGAAAGTGAAAGAAAAATTAACTGCGAGAGAAGAGGGAATAATAAATAAAAAGGATGAGGCTCAAGTTGTAACGCGAGGAATTTTTTCGCTGCGATTAATACGCAGTGTGTGTGTGTGTCGCTCCTTTTCATTTGACAGAGTTGACGTTCCTTTCCCACGTTGGTCATTGTCGACCGAGAAACTCTGGTCATCGGATCCTCGCCGCAGCGGCAGCCTCGAAGGAAGGAAGTGGTCGTCGCTGAAGATCACTTTACACAACCAGCCGAGAAACGCCACGACACACGTCCACTCGCGTCCTCCTGGCCAAATGTCTCTTTTTTTTAAAAAATACTTCCTCTTTGTGTTGAAACTTTAAGCGACATCTCTTTAAGCACGTTGTATGCTAAATTTTCTATCGATAGCAGAGAATTATAATTTTTATTTTTATAATTTTTTATTTTTATGATTTATAATTTATCATTTTTATGTTTTAGAATTTTATTTAGATTTTCCAATTTGCACCACACAAAGAGAATAGTGATGTCTGAGAGTTCGCATATTTTTAAAAGGTTTTGCCACAGTCGAGATATTTATTTATAAAAATCATAATTTTCAGCAGTTTCTCATAAGAGCGTGTGTTAAAAGTTGCAATTTTTAACATTAAATATTTCCATTTCTAAATGGTGAAGCCTCTTGAAACTTTGCATAAACTTTTATGTAACATCGAAGAAGCTTTATTTAGTTTTTCAAAAAAATCGGTCGTACAATTTTTTCGAAATTTTGTTTATTATATAAAAAATACAGAATATCTCGGAAAATCTTGGATTTGGAGTTCTTTAGTCAATTTGTAACAAAGTTTTTTTAATGAACTTGGGCTCTCAAACCATTTTGTATGTAAGAAAAACTGAAAAGAAAAATTTAGATTTGACCGTCGCCATACAACGTCCTTAATAATACTTTTTTCAATTTTTTATTATTTTTAAATTCCGAGGTGTCTGTGTCCTCGTAGAAACCATGAAGTTCGTGCGCTTCATTGAAGAATTTAGAGTCGCACGCGTTGTGGGACTTCAGCAGGAAACTCTATCCAAAAGCTTGACCTTTGTGTGAAGTTGGCCGTTAGCCTCGATAATTTTTGGCAAAATTTCATAGGAAGTTGGACGAATCCCTACCGAGTCACAAAGTCTGAACAAGCAGAATCTCAAGGAGAAACGTTGCTTCTGCTGAAGAACGAAAATGGCACAAGGAATATTTAATCTCAATATTCTGCGCGAGAGAGAAACGGAGGAGATCGTCGGGATTCATTGACGCGCCATATCGTGTGCGGGAATTTTTTTTTTTTTTTTTAATTTTTTTATTTTTTTTTAAGGTGAAAGAGATGGGACCGAGAGGAAAGGTTGCCGCATCCGCCATAGGTCTCCGCAGAACGTATATATATATATATGCAACAACGCCATGACGTTAGCTTGACCCGTTTGACCCCGTGCGCACTTCTCAGCATGCATTATGGCGGCCGAGCTCTCGCTCATGGCTGCGGGGCCTTACCGCAAGGGGCCAGGGGGTGATGCCGAGGCCCTTCCTTCCTTCCTTCATCCTTTTTCCTCCGTCGAAGCTCGTGAACCAACCAGATTACGTCTATCCTCATCTCTCCTGCTCTCCTCGCAGCTTTCCTTTTTTCTCCTCCTCCTCCTCCTCCTCCTTCTCCTCCCTCTCCCTCTCTCTCTCTCTCTCTCTCTCTTTCTCGTTCTCAATCTTTTCCACTTCCTTCTCCCGATTCCTTTTTCTTTTGTTTTTATGCTTCTTCTCCATGAGTCTTACCTCCTCTGTGTCTCTCTTGTTCTCACCACATTATCCTACACATAATCCAAGTTTGCGCGGCCAAGAGATGCCGGGGCTTTGCCTCTTGGCCACAATGAGCTATCTGCGGCTGATGCTGCATGCGCGTCGTTGCTCTTACGATCCCTCATCTCTATAGGAGAGCGAGAACGCGACGAGTCCGCTGCGTTGCGGTTTTCTGTCCCGAGACCTCATCCTGACCGGGGCTCAACATTCCCCAACGAGAAAACCAGGCAAACAGCACCCAGACAAACAGGCAAAAGTATATTCCGCGTTGCTCTGCTTGCGGGCAACAAAACGAGACTTGTTTACGATTTATCTTTAGCAACATTGTAAACAGGCTTCTTTTTCGTTATCAATGGCGATTGGTCCATTATCTCGTGACAGAGTAATAACAAAAAGGGACTTTTAATTGCTCGAAGCTGTTGGACTGCCACGTTGGATTGTGGCATAAAAATGTCACATTTCGGGGACCAAATCACGTCGTATATTCAACTGGATTCTCAAAATGTAATTTACTAGCTACGAAATTAACTTTTCCTTCGATTTCAATGTCGAACGTGAATTCTTATCGTATTAACCATTTTCCTCATTTTTTCAAAGGGCTCCTGTCACTGAAAACAAAAATTTGTTGGAAAAGATCGATATTTTCTTCGATACGTTCGACTAAACGTTTTTTTTTTTTCAACAATCCCAAAAATTGTGTCACAGCAGCAAGAAATATTCTAGAAAGTCTCTTCGTAAGCAAACTTTAGTGTTTCCAATCGTAAATTTCGTTGAAAATTCCATCAGAAACCAAATATCCCTCCAAAATAACAAAATTTTGAAATAATCCAAAAATATTTACCGAAATATCGACGATTTTTACCAAAATTTCATTTCCAGTGTCAGCTCCGGTCTAATTTTTCTCCACCTCGAAAATATTGAAAAAAAGATTTCCCAAATTATTTCTCCCGCGTCTCGCTTCTTTCGCGTTCGCTTGTGCGCGAGAGCACTATCCGTGCCCTTTCGCTCCGCTCTTGTCTCGCGTCGTCACTCGCTTCGAGTCACGAGTCAACCAGACAATTGGACAGAGATCCGAGAGGATAGAAAAAACGAAAACAAAAAAAAAGAAACAAAGAAAACAAGAGAAAAAGCGACGCAGGCATAACTAACTGGTCCTAACGCGGTGTAAAACCGTTTTCGCACTAAAAACTCTAAACGACCATCCCCCTTTGGCAAACCTTAATTAGCGGTGCGCGCGAGAGAACGAGCGGCTTCCTATACCATAGACAAAGGAATATCAAAAGAAGGGAAACACAATCTCACACACACGCTTGTGCGTGCGTGTGTGTGTGTGTGCGTGTGTGTGTGTGTGTGTGTCGTGATGGAAAATACTCGTGGCAGCAGAGAGATTCTCGCACGCGCGTCGTCTTTCCGTCACTGCAGCAGTTCACCGTCGAGACCGGATCTGCTGGCTCACGAGAGCAGCAGGAGCAGCAGAGTGTGGGGCGATGACGAGCAGGGCGAAATAAAATGCACTAGTCACGAAAAGCTACGTTTTGGGCTCGGATACAATTCGGATGACTCGGTTAACAAGTAGGAGGAGAAAAAACACTACACGAGAAAACGAGATATACCGAGTTAATTAAAAAGCAATTAAAATGAACGGGCCTCGGTCCGGTGGAGTAAACTTTTTTTTTTGTTTGACGGGGGATTTTTATTCTTTTATTTGGTATGGGAAAGAATGAGACAATTGAATGAGAAATTTTGTGAAAATTTCGTGATTTCTTATTTTTTTCCCTTTTGGCGATCGTACATTTTGAGATTATGAGTTTTCGCATGTTTTTTTTTTTCTTTTTTTTTGAGATATGGAAATGTCTCGGTGCAAGCTTACAAGGGACTAGGCTGCTTAATGCCACAGCGAGAGAAACCGAGAGAGAAAATAATTGAAGAGGCACGATTTGTCGTTATGGGTCCCCGTCTCGCCACACCGGAGAACGGCGTGACCGATCGTAATGGGGTTACAGGCACTAACCCCTCGGCGTCCTTTTGAAGATATATAAATGTGCCTGTGCAAGGCTTTACGAGTATGCCAAAGGTTCCAAAGAATACGTGTATGTAGATATGCACTTTTTTCATTCATGTGTATAATGCCATTTCATGTGTACACGTTTTTAATGAAATTTGCGCGTACACAACCATGTCGGGGTTCCCATCGTTGCAATTCAACGAAAAGTGATTTTTTTGTTGTTGCAGAACACACTATTTTTATACGGTATTTGTCAACGATAATGGGACAGTCTTTCTTGCTATTCGGAAACTCAATTTATTAGAAAAATTACAACGAGTGCATTAATTAACAAAATAATTAATTGAGAATATATTTTTTCGGAAATTCCAACGATGCACACTTCGGTATCACAAATTTGCCCATTCCAAAACTGAATTTACTAGGAAAATTGAAACAAATAATAAATTTGTTCATTCCAAAATTGAATTTACTAGAAAAAATGCAACGCGAGTGCATTTTATCAAAATAATTAATTGAAAATATATTTTTCGTGTTTTCCAACGATGCACACTTTGGTATAATAAATTTTTCCATTCCAAAACTGAATTTCAAAAAAAAATTGCAACGAGTGCATTAATTATCAAAATAATGAATAAAAAATATATTTTTCGTTGTATTCCAACGATGCACACTTCGGTATAATAAATTTTTTCATTCGAATAATGAATTTACTAGAAAAATTGCAACGAGTGCATTAATTATCAAAATAATGAATAAAAAATATATTTTTCGTTGTATTCCAATGAATCTGCGTATTTTTATTATTTCAATGTTGACTTGGAGCAGCGATTTCAAAATATTGAATAAAAAGATTGAATTTTTTTTTATTTTCATAAATTTGAGCGTTTTTCGAAAAATGATGTCGTTTTCGTGTCTGAGAATTTTTCTCCAGCTACGACGGTGTCTCTCGTCACGCTCTCGTTTTCTCCGACAAAGTCGAGTTTGCCGCACGTCCATCAAATGTTTGCCCGATCACTTATCGAGTATTTTTCCTCGAAAGTGACTCGGGCAGCAGGGGCGCGCATTCAACGATTGCGAGAAAGAGACTCGAGGTAAAACGCGTCAGCAGGCATTTATGACTGTACGCGTGAATACGAGACACACGGCTCGAGCGGATCCCACGACCTAAACCTCGATTTTTTACTCGTGCGATCGTTAAAGTTACGTCCTTACGTTTCTCATGAACCGCGCCCGCCGGCGGAGTATCGATGCGTTTTTTTCACACGTTGCTTTCAAGCAGAAGAAATTAGCCGCGACATTTTCCATCTCATCACTTTTTTTCTTCTAGATTTTTCCTCCTCCGCTCAACCGATTCCTCGGTAGTTACTCATCCACTCTATGAATACGTGAGAAAAAAAAATAGTATTCATTTTTCAAATGAACCGTTACGAGGAATCCCTATCGAGAGCTCGTTTCGTGCGAGCGGACGGAATAAATTTTTAAAAAAGTTCCACCGCGATTCATTCGCCGCGCATTGTTCAGCCGCGATCCATCATTTTTTCATTAGCACTTTTCGAGCAACGCTCGCGATTCACGACTTTTGAAAAAGTCGTTTTTTCTTTTTTTTTTATCAAGTGTTTTTATTGTTTTTTATTTACATATGCTTTCTTGTGCTTTGTTTAGGATTCTTTCAAAATTTTGCATAAACGTTCTTGGCATCAAGACTAACAGTTTTCTCCTCTGAAGAAAAATTTTCTGACGTTTAGAATTTTCGATATTTAATTTCCCATTTTTTATTATTCCCATCTAAACGCGTTTAAATTAAAGTCGCGTTACTTTTGTCCATTTTTTCTTGCAACTTTATCGAAACGTCACTTCAATTTACACGCGTTTAGATGGGAAAAACAAAAAATGAGAAATTCTCAAATTTTAAACGTCAGAAAATTTTTCCTCGTAGGAGAAAACTGTCAGTTTTGGTGCCAAGAACGTTTATGCAAAAATTTGAAAGAAGCCTAAATAAACTCGTTTCCTGATAGCTTCACTAATTTGCCCCTAGGCTCTCTAAATAATTATGGTAATAGGAAAATTTGTTTTTTGTACGTTGGTTTGTATTTTCTTTCTCGTTGCTTTCCACCGTTTTTGAAATGTTTTCGTTTATTTTTTTAATATTTCATATTTTGTGCGTATGAACATGGTGAATTATGAATAGATAGGTGAATATTTACAATGAAATGGGTAAAAAAAAAAAAAATCGTCAAATTTCAACGCCGACCTGAACAAGCAACTTTGTATATTACGACGCGTGCTACTTTTCCTAGGATCGAGCATTGTGCGGCGTAGATCACGTCTGCAAAGACGAATAACCGTCGATGACGATGTTTCTCGATCCTTTGTCTCCTTCTATCGTCGTCAGGCTTCATGGTCTCGTTTTCCTGGTACGTGTGACGATCCCGAGCTACCGTATATCTTTGTGCTCGGCTGATACACTCGCTTCGATCCCCCTATTGATTTTTTAATTTTTTTTTTTAATATTTTTTTTTTCTAAAACCCTTTTGCTTCGCTGCTGGAGAAACGAGAGAGATATACTCGCTGTCGACGAGACATCTGTCTGTCTATCTCTTTCGACGCACTGACTTTAGCGAGATAAGGAACTTTCTCGTGTCATCGATCTGCTCGCACGTCTCGTTACGTATAACGATGAGCTCTCTCTCTCTCTCAATAGCAGCTTCGTTGTGTTGTGTGGGTATCAAATAGCCCCACGTGCTCATATCGAGTTACTACTCCTTATATCAGCTCCTAACGTGTTTACCAATCGAAGCTTCCATTTTGCCATTGAGTTTCGTTTTCAAAACACGAAAATACACGCACTTGAGGACGTTTTGTATTTTCTATCGATAGAATTCCTTTAAATTTACACTACACAAAGAGAATAGTGACATCTAATAGCTGGCGCAATTTTAAAAGGGTTTAGCATGTAGAAGTCGAGATATTTATTTATAAATATTTAATTACGAACATTAACCTTCAAAAATTGAATAAAATTTTTAAAAAATTGTAAATTCAAATGAAATGGAATAAAAATTCAAAAAATCAAATATTTATTTATAAAAATCACAATTTTCAGTAGTTTCTCATACGAACGTGTGTTTAAAGTTGCAATTTTCAACATTAAATATTTCGATTTCTTAATGGTGAAGCCTCTTTAAACTTTGCAAACACTTTTATGCAACAATCGAAGAAGCTTTATTTAGTTTTTCAAACAAAATCGGTCGTCAAATTTTTTCGAAATTTTGTTTATTACATAAAAAATTCAGATTTTCTCGGACAATTTTGGATTTAGAGTGTGTTGTTCTTTAGTCAATTTGCAACAAGTTTTTTTAATCAACTTGGGCTCGCAAACCATTTTGTATGTAAAAAAAAACTGAAAAGAAAATTTTTCATTTGATCGTCGCCATACAACGTCCTGTGGAAAAATTAGATTCTCGTATTCACTCGATCAGCCCGTTAACGGGCTGACGAGGATAAAAAAAAAAAATTAAAAAATCTACACTAGTTGCGCTCGATGATGAAAGAAAATAAAAAAAAACAGATGTTGCCAATTGATCGTTTCCAGGTTTTATGACGCGATAACATATACTATACTTTTCCCATTGATGAACAGAGACGAGAAGTGTCGGTGTCAACGACTCTCGTTTCATTAAATGGCTGAATGGGATTCCGTATGTGCGAATAATCCACTGGCTGTAGCCTCCATAATCGTTTTTATTGGAGTTGTAATTTTAATGAATTTATTATGTCACGACATAACAAAGTTTTTATTGCCCCAATCAATACAGTTAATTTATTCAATTATAAAATCGATTCGTTGAGAATTCAAGTTTCAGCTGACACTCAAGTTCAAACGAAAATGATTTATTCTATTGATTGTTTCAACAATTTCAAAAACCTCACGATTTTCGTAACAATTTTCTCTTTGGATCCTAAAAAAATATCGTTTTATCGTCCTGACGAAGTATTTAATAAGAATCTTGAGATCTGCTCAAGAAAAAACAGAATTTCGTTGCATTCCAACGATGCAAACTTGAGCATCGTAGTTTGGTTAATTGTGAGAGCCACACAGGACGAGCATTCTCTCTCATGAATTTTTCGTTGCTCCAAACGATCTCGTTGGCACAAACGCGTGCATTTATTGCAATTGAATAAATTTATTTACTGAGGTTGGTTACACACAACAATGTTGCCATGTTAAAAGCATAGAAAAATTCTAAATGATTAGAAATAAATGAAATTTGGTGAGTATATTCTTTAGTATTAAATACGAATATACAATTTTTTAAAGATTTTTCTTCTACATAGTTTTCGAGAAATTCAACACTAGAGTTAACATGCATCGGATTCACATATATATAGGTATATCTTTTGCATATTGTAAACTCCAATTATTCGACAACTATGTAGACGAAAAATTAGAAAAAAAAAGTGTCATCGTATTTGATGCTCAAGAGTGTTATCACGAAATTTGATAAAATTCTTATCATATTGTCGTATGTAGCCATTCTCGAAAACGAGCACAGTCGCGACATCGCAGAAACGCGATCGGTCAATGGCTCAGCATTGCATATAAGACGTTGAATCGCGTTATCGTGGAAACCAATCATAATCCACACGTGGTAGCCTCCGGGTTACCAATGTAACCAGCTGGAGCATTCCCACAGCATATATAGTAAAAGCACATGTGCCTTGGAGCGCTTAATATACATGCACGTATTAGCAGCAGTGCATGAAAGATATGTCTACTGGATGTAATGGTGGAGGAGATACGATGTCGTAAACCAGCACCGCGTCAGAAGAGAGAGAGAGAGGGAGAGCGACATTGAACGGACACGTACGCGGCCTCGCACCTGTCCACTTGGCTTTATTACCGGGACAGCATCGACGAGTCTTTGAGGTCGTGGATACGAGCATCATATACCAGTCCAGAGAACCGATTGCCGTGTGTGTCCACGATTTAACACTACCCACCTATCTCCCAGAGATGCCGCACAGCAGCTTTGACAGATATTCCGTTTCACACGCACGCATACGAGCGACTGCGTGCGAAGCAATTAAACCAATCTTTTTATTTTTATTATTTTCTTAAGATTCTCTCACTCGTTACCTTCGAGGACTGCTTCCCAACGCGTATGACGTACTATTCCAAATTTTATACGAGCGAATTGGTTCAAGTTCCGGCAGACTCGTGGCAAAACCTCAAAACGAGATGCGTCGACCTACGGGCTCGAATTTGGAATTTAAAGAGTTGAAGAATTCGCTGTTGGGCTTTTTTTTTTGCTTCTGAGTGCTATGCCGAACTGCCAATGAGAAAAGCGAGAAATTCGATTTCAATAGAAAGAGAGCAATATTCAGGGCAAGAGGAAAAGACTGCTCTCGAGCGTCAGAAACGCTTTTTCTGTCTTCTTCTTATTTTTTGCCCTTGCAGACGCAAGGCCTCGCTTTTTGCAAAAGTCTGCAGTTACGGTGTAAACAATGAAGAGCATATCTCTCTGTATTTTTTTTTTTGCATTTATAATATAGAGCGAGAAACGCTTGATTCTAAATGATTTCTGTTTAATTGCCATTTGGCAGGGATTATTCGATATTTTATTTCGTATAATTGGGCTACCTCACCGCGCTAAATAAAACACCAGTTATTGCTGTCGTAAACCTACCCAAAATCACTTGAGAAGATTCTGGATTGATGCACGATGCGGCGGAGCCTCTTTTGGCCCGCGTCTCATCACGGCGGGGCTTTCATCGACTCTCGCACGGTTTTCCAATTCTTTCCATTCCGTTTTCGATTCCATTTAATTTTCCATTCCATTCCATTTTCCATTTTTCTTAAATTCCATTTTTTCCATTTTTTCTTGAGCAGAGCTCACGATTCTGATTCAATATTTAGTGAGGACAATAAAACGATATTTTTTGAGGATCCAGAGACAAAATCGGTACGAAAATTGTCATGGTTTTTGAGATTGAACGAATAATTGATGGAAAAAACGTATTTTTCGTTTTTTTAGCAATCGGAGCGCGACGGCTCGTCAAACTAACCTTCGCCGTTGTTATATTTTCACTCAATATGGTCTTTCAATGAATCGCGATTCAAAGATTGCTCCTAGGGGGAGAAATACAGAAAAAAAATATATATATATTTTTTTTTTCTGTGAATGAAACGTTATTGAATTTTGGCGGCGACAGTTCTCTCCGAATGCTTACACTCGTCGACGCCGGTCAACGTTCAGCCTTGATCATAGACGCTTCGAGATAAGGGATACCCATGCACACAGCACACACCGTAATAGTGTGTTGGGGCATTGCAAACGGCGCGAAACTTGTGTCAATATGGCAGGATCGCGTGAAGTGGGAAACGTGACGTCTAGCGATAACAAAAAGACTCACAGAGATTGCATTCATATCGTTTGTGCCATAGAAAACCATTCCCAGCCGAAATTTTCTCAGCCCAACAGATTTTTCGACCTCGAGAGAAGAAAAAATAAAATATCAAAACTGTTGATACTAATTCGCTATAAAAAGCCGATGAATTTTTTTACCGTTCCAAAGATTTTCATTGGAAACGCGATACAAACAAAATATTCCCCGTCATATTCGCGCTGCTTCGCAATTCACGCTTTTTTTTTCAACGTCTCCAAAGTTGAATATGAAAAAACGAGCAACACCATGAGGAAATAACAATTTATACGACGCCCACGCGTCTCAGGAGTCACACAGGTGGGACAATTGCAATTGAAGATTGTGTTCATGATTTCTCGCAAGGAGCAGTCCTCGACGAACCGTATCCTCGTCGTCGCATTTCTGCAGAATTTAGTTTCTCTCTCCTCCTCCTCCTCCTCCTGCTGTCTCGCTATGGTACGTGCTGACATTTAAAGCTCGCTTGTACAGCATTGTCACGATCTTTGTAATAAGCACGAAGAGAGACCAAGGGGAAGATCTCGAGGAGGAAAGCAGAAGAAAAAGAAATAAAGGATTTTGATCTCTCGACGTGTCAGCGCTAAGAGATACACGCGTTTAACAGGAAAAATAAAAAATAAAAAAGAAAAAGCGACAACGGACGTTTGAGCAAATGTGCTGATGTGCGGAGAAGGTGCAAAGTGCCGGATAAACACTAATAAACCCGCCGCGCACCGCACTATGAATAAAACGTTAACGAGGAAACCGTATAAACGGTCCAGAGAGATAAAACGTCGTTTACGCGCCATGTCACACACAAATTTATAGATTTACATATATACATAAATAAATATGTATTTTGTGGAAGAAAATAACAGCAGGTGAATCTCGAAACGTTTTTCGACGCGAATAGAGGTTTGAGCATTTTTACCTACGCTTTCGTATATTTTGCTTCTTGAATATTTCGAATCAATCCTAATAGGAATTCACTCGTCGATCAATATCTTTGCATCGACGTATTATAAAAGATTCGATCGACTATCGGTTTTTCGACGTGCTATATGCCAATTTTATTCGCGAGTCTTTCAAGTCTCGGAAAAAATAATGATTTCGAAAAAGGCCATGACACTGGAGTTTGCAACGTTGGGGTCCAACGAAAAATAATTTTTCTGTCATTTATTGTTGCATTTTGAAAATCATGACAATTTTCGGACCGATTTTGTGTTTAGATCCTCAAAAAAGATCGATTTAATGTCCTGACCAAATATTGAATAAGAATCTCAATAAAAAAACAGAATTTCGTTCAATTTCAATGAAAAATACGTTTTTCTATTAATTGTTTGTTCAATTTTGAAAATCGTAACAATTTTCGTACCGATTTTGTGTTTGGATCCTCAAAAAAGATCGTTTCATTGTCCTGACCGAATACTGACTGAGAATCTCAATAAAAAAAGAGAATTTCGTTGGATTCCAACGCTGCAAACTTGAAGATGGTGAAAGGCCAAGATAAAATGATTACTGCCGAAGAAAGTGGGGAATGTGACTTACCTGAGTCATGAGGCGATCGGCGCCGGTGCCTTCCTCGTCTTTGAAAATAATGTCGGCATTGTAATTGGGCACGAGATCGCGAAATCTAGTGTCGTGTCTGGAAACTCTACCCTCGCTAAGACCGCTCGCCGGTAGAGTGTTTTCGCTGACATTTGGCACATGTTGTTTGAAAACTAGAGGCGTGAGTTTTCGTAATATCGGTCGACGTCCACCGCCGCGGCCTGGACCGCACGCGTCCGCACCACCTCCACCGCCGCCGCCGAAGCTCGGCAAAGCCAGTGTCAAAAGTACGAGTAAGAGGAGCCTCGGCGACGGGGTGCACCATGACACTGTCGTTACAATAACGCCGAAAGCACTTTTACGACAAACGTTGCTAATTGATGATTTGCGAATGTTGGAAAAAGAGGAGAATCGAGTGTTGCCGTTTGTTGAGGGTTTTGCGGTGGTTAGCTGGTGAGTAACCGGCCTCCAGGAAACTCTATGGTTCACCATAATCGTTGAATCTTGACTCTTGGTAAAATGTCTTGGGAGCTTAAGAATTGCGATTTTTTTTGCTGATTATTTCGTCGCCTCGCTCTTGATAAAGAAGGATGAGGTCGTGGCGAGCAGTGGCGAGTCGCGTAACGGGCCGTTATACAAGCGAATCGTGATAATGACGACGACAACGATGATGATAAGAAAATTAGCGACGAGGATGGATTTGATGTCCCGTACGACGCGTAGTCCAAAGACTGCAACGACGACGTGCCAGGACCGGCGGATGTCCACGTCCTCCTCCTCTTGCCTCTTACCTCACTCACGCCTAACCATAACCAGGGCATCACACCCTGAGCAAACTCCACCACCCTCGGGGCTCGCGCTCTTTATTTTTCGGACTCTCTTCTCTTTGCCACGGGATTTCTGTGCGAATCCGTCTTGGAGCTTTCGATTGACAATTTTCTTTTAACACCGATCGGCTCGACGTGTTTTTTCTTCTTTTTATAAACAAAAAACTTGAACGACACTCGGCAACGTTGACCAACGATACTTATCACGATGACGAATTACTTATCCGTGTACACATGAACAAATCGAAACGATTCGACGATCGTTTGATTTATTAATAATAAACAAAAAACCAAAAACCATAAAAAAAATAAAAAAAATAAACAAAAAAAAACAATAATCACTCAATGCCCGATATTATCGGCGACATTCACCAGGCGATTTTGCGCTTCTGCGCACACAAACACAACGGCGAAACTTTCCGCTATCTAATTTTTTCCGCACCAACATAATCCGACGAAATAAGTACCGATTTTTATTTTTCAGCCCGTCAATTCGATTCAGCTCTTGGAGCAAATCCTCTGCTCGATCTTTTACCGATATTATGTGACGCGGAGCTCGAAAGCTTTTTCAATGACACCCACGTATCACACACGACTCCGCTACATCGGAATCCTCTTTCTCACTGCTCTTTGGGTTCGCGATGTTGATGCACGTATCCGTTTAACGTCGTCGCGAAACAAGAAATCTTTTGTTATACCGATCATCAAAGAATTTTCCTTGGATTTTCTCAAATTTTAGAGACTCCTTCCTTTTTACTTATTCGCAAGTTTAGTGGGTCCCGCAAAAGTGCCGATTTAATGGCAGGAAAAAATCGAGCGAGAAGATTGAAAAAGAAAACTTATTAAAAAGGTTCGATCGGTAAAGTGGCAAAAGTTTGCGAAATAGAAAAACGCGACACGATGCCTAGGATAATTGCGAGCACTGGTAATTTGTGTGAGGCGTTTAAGGTAGGGTCAGAACTCGAGAGGGAAAAATATACGTGTGAGACAAGTTGAACGAGAGAGGACCGGCGGTGGCGGCTGCTCGATCGGCTTGCCCGGGTGACGTGGGGTTTAACAGTCAAAGGGGGGCAAGAAATATCGGGCCCGAGAGCGAGAGAGAGCGATTTGACGTTTTCCGGAGAGAACAAGTTGGCTGGTGGTGGTGGGAAATGCAAGATTGGCTTTGGCTTTCTGTGAACCGAGCGGCGCCCCCGGAAAGCGATCTCATCGGGTCCATCCAACAAACCTAAAGAGAAAAACAGAGAGGGGAAGAGACCGAGACCTCTTGCCCCCCTCCCCCTCACCCCACCCCTCTTCTTTACTCTCTCTTTGTCGTTTTTTCCCCTCCACAGCTTTCCCCCACTCTTTTGGAATCTCTACGCCCCTCCACCGAGAGCAGCACCGTTGTCGATACACTACGCGACGACAGAGAGGAACTCTCTTTCTCGCGAGAGAGAGAGAGAGAGAGAGTTTTGTGCTTCTTTCCTCTGCATGCACGTCGCGTTGCCCCGGAGAGAGACTCTCTGAACGTAGTGCGAATATCCGGAGAAAGAGAGGGAGAGAGAGAACCCTCTCGGTTGAATCTGTAAGCGCGAGGATCCCTACCACCGTACCGGTCGATTGAATCCGTGAACCGATGACGTCATCCTGCCGAAACGAACGTCCATTGGTCGGGGCGGGGCGAAGAACCAGGTAAACGAAGACAGGTGCACTCGCCAAGAGAGAAAAAACATGAGGGAGAGAACTGAGAGAGAGACCGTCCCGGTACAGAAGGAATCGAGGAATCGAGCCAAGAGCAACGCCGCAGCCGCAATAAGGGAAGCAAACAGCGCACTTTCATCCCCGCGACGCCTAGAGCGTTCTTGCTGCCGCGAAATTTTCTAACAGTTTTGACATCGAGCTACTTTTTGCATTACTTGATATCAAACACTCGCTTTTTCGTCATCCTCGCAAAATTCCAGCTTTTTTCTCAAGTCACTGAAGAACCAATGTGGCTTCGATACTTTTCAATAACGCACAATAACGTAACGGCTAATGCGTTTGTCGTATCGCATGGATATGGCGAAGAAACGCGTTTTAATTTCCCGAGAAGTGGCACTCTATTCTCTCGCTTATCTGCTCCACGCGTCACAAGTGACTGTTAGACTTTTGCGATCGCGACACATTAGGGATGGGGAAAAAACGCGTATGTGACTTTGCTCGCGTCCGAGCACGCGGCTACTGATAGCACGAGTCATCGTCAAACTTGTTTATATCTTGGTCATCATAGGAGAGGGAGAGATCGATCGGATACCAATATCTACCTTTTCTCTGATAATAATGCCCATCGTCGCGTATACCAGCGATAGAGACTCGATCGATTGCCAAACGACACTCCGTTATGCTTTATTCATTTAGAGTACTGATTACAAAAGTTTCGAGGAGTCTCATTCCGCTTCGGATCTTTGGAGGAGTTTTCACGGTTCATCCGTCGATTCGATCCTCGAATCCTCAATCAATGCCGTTGACGTTTGTATCGTTGGAATGCAACGAAATCCCTTTTTTTGGCAAAGCTCATTATTGTAATGCAGAATTTGGACGATTTTGAAAATTTAACCAATAATCAATAAAAAGGAATGTTTTTAACGTTCTGTATGCACGGTATAATTGTGACGTTCTGGTGAATGATATTTAGTCCCTTAAATGGTTCATGCAATGACGGAAACGGCATAGTTGCTGAAAAATTGGCATACGATGCGAGTTTTGTGCAAGCAGTTTGATTCCGAAGCTGCAGCTGCTAAAGTGACTCGTTGGTTGTTGAAGAATTCAGAAGAGATGCCTTGAAAGCCGATACTCTAATTTTCCATGTCTCATGATCGCGCGAGTGTTGTGAATGAGGAAAAAAGCCTCTGTCCAGTTTGTAATAGGTTGATGGCGTAGATTGATGCGAGTGTGTCGTCGGGCGAGAGCTCGAGGCTCCTATATATGCAAGAAACTAAGAGGAAGATCGAAAGGGCCCTTAACGTAGAATGAGTCTTGGCCGCCGCCGTTGCCGCCGCTGCTGCGTAATGGACGGGGCAAATATTTATCATTGGCCGCGTAATTTGAGGTGCGTTTAGCAAACTGAAGATGCGAGAGGGAAAACAAACAAGCAGGCGGCGTCTAGCTACGCAGGTATAGACACAAACAAGGGAGGCCTGTATTAGTCGATGTGTGATGCCGGCTGATGGCGACGTGGTCGTCGCATTGATGCTGGAAAGAATCACTAGAAAAAAGGAAAAAACAAAAAGAGCATCAACGGTGCAAGTCGAAAGGTGCGCGATGTGGTGGTAGTGTGCGCCAACGCTACATCATCTTGTACGAAAAGGCAAAACTGCGCGATGCAACGAGACAGAGGGAGAGAGAAAGAGAGAAAGATGGTGGTACTAGAAGTATTGTATAGGATAGGCGAGAAAGATGGCAATAGAGGGAGGAAGGGGGAGGGAGGCGGAAAGAGGCTCTCTGCGTCAAAGAGGCCGCCTTGGGCTCCCGCTCAGGGGGCCCTCTGTGAGAAGGCACAAACCCCAATAATAGCACCAGAATTTATATACCTGCACGAAAGTCGGTGGAATGGAACATCTCGCGAGAGAGAAACGGAGAAAGAGAGGATGCTGCTGGTTCTCGTAAAGCAGGAGAGAAAGAGGTGAAGCTGTGAGAGAGCAAGTGAAACGCATGCACGAACGAAGAGGCCCCTCGGGGCTCTTCAGGCATGGATATATCCTCTGGGTTCTCATGGGCGCCAAAAAAGCAGCGAATTTCACGTCTCTCGATATCCCGATGGATATCGCGCGCGCCCGCGGTTACAGCGATTTTTAATAGCCGCGGGAGACATCGCGTCGACGCCTCACCACGCGAGATTATCCACTCGCCTTTATGAAATTCGATGCCACTCCAAAGAATTCCTCTCGATTATATCAAGATAATTGAATTGGAAGCTTTGTTCCAAAGCTACTCGCGGTTATTCCGTTCTATTCGGTTTCTGGAGGAATCCAACGATGATGATCCAACAAACCCGGACAATACGGCCGAGCATTCCTCTCAGGAAAGACACGTCCCTGCCCATGCATGGGTGTTTGCTGGTCCATCGTCCGTGACATTCGAGAAACGAGAGAAAGAAGAAGCAGGAATAACGAAAGTTGGGGGTCTTGTAGTGGTGTATATGTGAATATATACGTAGAGGAATCATCCATCACCGCGGAGTGAACACGCGAGCGGCTTAAAGAGCAAGCAAGCTCTGGGCTATCTAGCGACTGTTTAGCTTGGCCCGTCACCAGGCAACCATGCAGCCTCAACCGAGCGCGGCATCTACTAGACGATCTCTCTAACCGGAGACCCTCTTATTTGGGATACCCATGGATCCGGCCGGCCCCGCACACGCGGAGGCTAAATATTGTGAAAGGTCTAGAGAAAAGGTTTGAGATGTGTATGTATACACATAAATATATATATGAAATAGATTTAGCGGCTCACGTGCGATAGTCATTAGGCGAATGGGACTCTAGCGAACAAGACTAATAGCGGGTAAACGATTCGAGATATTATAATATACATTCTTTTTATCCTACAACCTGCTCTATACAGCATGACATTTTTCCCTTCAACTTTTTCATCTTATACTACAACCTTATATAGACCACTCTTAAATTTGCATCAAAAGGTATTTCTTTTTATTGACAATTTGTTGAATTTTCAAAGTCATCCTAATTTTTCGAGCCGTAATACTTTTCGGCTCGCAAACACCTATCCCTTTATTGCAATAATATCGCAATGATGCATTTTTTTTTGCAAATTGGTATATAAGGTAGTATTTTAAATTTTGGGAATTCTTGGAAATTCTGACATTGTACAAATAGTTCCTGAATGAGTTGGCGACTAGGTAATGTTTAGAATTAAAACTTCTTTTTCTCGCGTGGACAATGTAAAAAAATATGAAGAAATGACCAAGCAAATATGTTGAAGAAAGAACGGTTTGGAATTTACGAAAAAGTCAACGCAAACGCGCTCGAAAGTGGCTTTTCGATTTGTGCCGTAAATTTTGGTTGGTGAGGAGATGAACGACGGAGACAAGGCGATTCGGTCAGCAGCTCTCGCTGCTGCTTCTTCTTCTTCTTTTTCGCTGGCCAACCAAGAGAGCAATGAAGAGAGCAGGAAGGCACTTGAACAACTGGGCGGCGGCTCTTTGAACCTTTGAAACTTGTCTCGCTCGTTCCATCCGTGCTTCTGGATCGACTCTCTCTCTGCGATGTGTTTTACCTTGGTTCGCCGCATCAACGGCACCAACCAGAGCCACTTTGCGAACATGCCGTATTTGCATGTATGTATGTATCGCGCGGGATCCTCGTGGTTTCTCAACGGGCGCGAGAAAAGAGCCTCGCCATTTACATTTTACACGCGAAAATACTGTTTATGGCCGGGGCCAATCATCGCGCCAACTCTTTTTTTCATTCTCTCATCATCCTCTTTTTCGGCCGCGCTTCTATATACCAATCGGTTGGCGTAAAAACGCCTCGTTTAATAGCAGCCTGTATCGTTATCCGATCATTCGCGCGTTCGTCTCGTGTATGTACGATCCAGCACCGCGCACATGCTCGCTAATAAAATTTATTTAAATCCCCACGCAGTGCCTGGACATTTTTTTACTTTATCCGATTACGAGTTTTCCAGTCGTAAATGAATTTTTCCTGGACGATGTTGCAGTTTGCATCGCAGCACAATAAATCGATCTTTTTTAGGATCCAAAGAGAAAATCGGTACGAAAATTATCATGGTTTTTAAAATTGAACAAATAATTAATAGAAAAACGTATTTTTCGATGAAGCCGAACGATATGGGAACTTCAATGTCATTGATTTGCTGGTATGGCTGCGCGGTTATAAATACTATAGCCGCTCATATGGATGTAGCATCGAATGATGGAATCTTGCGGAGCGATTCCGATCTCGTTGCGGTCCCTCATCAACCGTCTCGTTTTCCATCACTCGCACACCTCGCCGTAATTTTCGCGCGAGAATCATCACCCCTCCTACTTCTCTTGGGCTAACTATGGCCTGACCACCGCCCTCGACACGGCTCAGATTAATAAGCCGGGCGGGATACATGATGGGAAAAAAAACGAAGGTATACGAGAGTATATATCAGGGCTCGTATATACAGCGAGTTGGAGAATGAGAAAGAAAGAGAGATGAGATGGCCCCTTCGAAAAGTCAAGAAGGTCCGGCCGAGCATCAAGATCCGCTGGGGAAAAAAAAAAAACAGAGAAGAAGAGAAAGGGAGAGAAAGAAATGCTTAGCGATGTTTCTGGGTGTACACCGGCACCGATCGGTACCTCGTAAGTTAGCACGTGGTCGTTCCGAACGAGAGCCGAACGAGAGAAGCGAAGATACCAACAGACGAGAATCTTCCTTTCCCCGGACCTCTCCCCCTCCTCCTCTAATACCGCGCACCCTCTCAATCGCCCGCTTTTTTTCTTCTCCTCTTTCTCTCGCTGCTTCTGCTAGCCCACATATCGGCAATGCCACGATCGATCGAGAGGCACATCCTTGATCCTTGGAATTTGATCCTTCATATTTAACCTTGTTAATATATATACAAAACTTTTTCAACAGCGCGGCAAATAAAACACGACGTTCCCTCTGTTTCATTTCACTTAAAATTTTTACGTTTTACGAAGAAATGATATATACCACAGTCGCGCAAAGAGGTAGTGAAATAAAAAAAATTGAAATCGTCTCCGGCAATTAAATTGCATCTCCTACGTTGTCGGTTGATGAAAAAAGTCATTCTGTTTAGTTTTTTTTTTCTTCATCCAATAATTACAAAGGTTGTTATTTGAGGAGCCATGAATTTGGATGTGCAAAGTATGGTATAGTTTCAACGGCAGCAGCGCCAGAAGTCGCCACGCAGTGCCCGAGCGCGTTTGCCTTTTTTCACCTCCCACTCTCTGCTCAACAGAGAGTCGCATCCCCTTCCATCGCGTCAATGATCCCCCCACTCCGAATGAGGTTGATGAGAAACGAAAGGCCAAAGAGTGGAGGAAAGAAGAAGGGAAGAGAAGTCCTCGGCGTGGATGCATTGGGAAGGCGGTTAGGCACGCACGTTGTAGAGCGGAGGCTCCGCGTCCCGATTTGGACCACACAGGAAGCGGCACGCGCGCGCTCTACCGGGTGGTCAGGCACACACGTCCCGTTCGGGAATAGTCGTGAGTGCTCGGTGGCACCCGTTCGCGGCTCGGGCTCTCACTCCGGTGGTCATGCATCGACCGGGCCACACAGAGAGGCGCACGCGCGAACTCTTCCTGGGTGGGCATTTCGTGGCGCACCAGGCTCTTCGGCCCGGGTGAGACCGCGAGGCTGTGCTAACCCGGCACCGGGACAGCAGCAGCAGCGCTGACTTCGGGGCCCTGGGCCTGCTCAAGGACCTCGTCTCTCCTCCCCCCCCACTCTTTGCCTTTTCTTCGCGGCGGAGTATCTCTTGGCCTGTTCTCATACAGACGCACGAGCTCCGTATATCGGGAACGGCCTCCGGGCTACCGCCACAACGAGAGCCGGCACGAAGGTAGCGCGAGGTAGCAGCAGCAGCCGGCGGCGGCGTTGGTACAGACTTGCTCTCTTTCTATCTCACCATCTCCTTCTCCGTCCCTTTCTCGCCCACATTCGGATCAAGCTCGGACTCGCGCTCTCTACAACCTGTTAGTGTCAGGCTATCCTCGTATTATGTCTCACCGCGCGTCCTCTTGCCTCCCAGCCCATTTGATCCTTTCTTTTTTCTTTTTAACGTTTTTTTTTTTTTGTTTTTTTTTGTTTTTTTTTTATTTACTCTTCACCGAGCGATTCTCGTTCCACTTTTATGCTCTTGTCTTTCTCTGGATCGTGGCCCTCATCCCGATGCTGGCACTTTCTCTTGCTCGCTCACTCGTGTTTCTTGCGGACGCAAGGAGACGCGTTCGTGACGGTTTGCGGCGTGCAGAACGAGAGGCTCATCTCGCGACTTCCGTTGCTTCACACGAACTCGCAAAAAAAACCGAGAGCGAACAGGGGGCCAAGAGAGAAACGAATGTTCGAGCTGCTCAGGCAACAGCCCGCGTCATCATCGAGCTTCTAATAAGATTCCAATTTGTCAATTAGGGGGAGGACTTTGGCCACTCGCTCGCTCGCGCATATACCGACACCTCGTTCAATCTTTACCAACGAGACTCCCGATACTCCGCGTCCTTGTATCTTCTCTTACGCGGCCTTTTCCTCTTTATCCTCGCGCCTCTGCCTGCACATTTCCTCAGAATTCATCCATCATAATTATAATTCATCCATCATTTATTATAATATAATAAAATATAATATATAAAAAATGAATAAGTGGTGTCATGCTCGTGGAGCTTTCACACTCGTCAACTGGTTGATAAGCGGGAGAGATAAATTTGGTTTTTCTTGTTTCAACGCGTCCCGGAGTAATTATCACGGGATCTCGCGGCAATGTTGAAAAAATACGGTTCGTCACGATCCATCTCGAGATAGCCGATCGACGCGCGTAAAACGTATGCGCGCCGCTGCTAACCATGCACGCGGGTTCACGACTATCCGACAATTTTATTGCGTGTCGTACCCAGGCGTCGTAACATACTTGCGACGAGTAATGAGCTCTCCAGGACACTCAAGTTCTCCTTTACTCGATGTCGGGACCTTAACTCGCCACCCGCTGAGCTTATATACATATGAATGTATATATATACACAGACACAACATACGCATATTAAATATATACTTATAAGCACGAAAAGGGCCCCTGGGTCTCGCCGGGAATCTAGAGCCTTCTTCGCCCGCGGTTCTCGCTCGCATAACGCCAAACGTCGGCGCTTTTGTACTTTCCGTTTGCCAACGTTAATTATTCTTCTTTTTTTTAAATATATATTCCTGCTTTTACGCCATACAGCTACATATCGCGTTTCTTCCTTATCCTTTCGCCCTGGCTGCCATGCCCGAGCAGGACGAAAAATCAACGCGTGTATGGACCAACGCCAACGCATTGTTTGAGAAATAACGACGATACGAAAATCTTGCGAGACTCGCTGCTCGTTTAAAAGTCGAAATTCCCTCAGAATTTCCTCCACAGCCTCGTGGCTCATCCGCACTCTTTGCTGTGACGTATTTACATATAGACACAATGCCTAAATGCGCGGATGCTGTATAACAGAGAATCAGGAACGAGGTGGCGAGAGTTGTATCGCCGCGCGCTCGCTGCGATCGGCATTCAGCGCTACGTACGATTATACGTACGACCAGCAGGATTTGGCCCGCGGTTGCCTCTGCTCCGGGCAACCAGACGATAAAGTTTCATTTCTACTGCGCGCGAGCGAAAGTCTTGGAATTAGCAATAAAGCAGAAGCAGCATGAGCGCAGGAGCAACGGCACACATAGCCGTGGCCGGGCCAGAGCAACCTCGTCGCGGCGCGACCCACAGCTCTCTTGAATTCTCTCTGATGCCAGAACGAAAAGACCGAGACAACTCGCGCGTATATGCTGCGCAGCATGCTTAGCCTTCTCTCGCCTTATACCAACACCGCGAATGCATATAGTCCATCTCCGGAGCACATGTACGTATATACATCCTGTTAAGGACGTTGTATGCCAAATTTTCTATCGACAGGATTCCTTCAAATTTTCACCATACAAATAGAAGTCGAGATATTTATTTATAAATATCACAATTTTCAGTCATTTCTCATACGAGCGCGTGTGTTAAAAGTTGCAATTTTCAACATTTAATATTTCCATTTCTAAATGATAAAGTCTCTCAAAACTTTGCATAAACTTTTATGTAACATCGAAAAAGCTTTATTTAGTTTTTCAAACAAAATCGGTCGTACAATTTTTTCGAAATTTTTTTTATTACATAAGAAATACGTGTGTTGTTCTTTAGTCAATTTGCAACAACTTTTTCTAATCAACTTGGGCTGGCAAAGCATTTAGTATGTAAGGAAAACTGAAAAAGAAAAATTTAGATTTTACCGTCGCCATACAACGTCCTTAAACATAGACATTTATATATATAGCGTGTTGTAAGCGAAAAAGGTATCCTCGCGCGTTCGCTCCACTCAAATCCTTCGTTTTTTGTTTACTCACTGGCATAGCACCACACCACCAGAAGCAGCGAACTGGTTTTGCCCTCTCGCGCGCGCGGTTATGCCCTCCTCGCGGAGAAAAAGAGAGAGAAAGATCGAGAGAACATCTTCCGTCTTCCAGCCTCCCTCTTTCTCTCTCGCTTCCTCATCACGACTTGCGGACTCCTCACGTTAACTCCAATACATACACTGTATATATAGTCCTCGCATATATACATACCCTCGCGGAATGAGTGTGTATTCTATATATCGTAGCGTCGTCGTCGTCGTCTCGACTCGGTTTCGCGTGTATTCTTTATCCTTCGGGAAAAGTCCTTAATCTTTATTCCTCTCGGATTTAACCGCGCGCGGTTTCGTCGCGTCTAGATACACGCGCGGATGATATACATATGTTGCGTGTGCATGGGAACTTTATTTCGCGAATATCAAAGTTGCCTTTATACCGCCGGACTGCGCGTGTGAATCTTCTTTATTCGCATTACTGCGCCTGCGGTAGAATCCTGGCGCCGCTGCATCCGTTATGTACAATTGAAACTATACAGATTTTGGGGAAAAGGACATTTTGGTGGAAAACGTGTCACTTGATGTTTGCTTCGTCGTGAGCTGGTCAATCTGGACCAGAAATTTTGATCCAATCTCACGATTAGACTCTTGGGACAGGATTCTCCTAAATAGCTATAAAGTTTGGTCGGTTTGTCTTTTGATTTTTGTATCGCAACCCAGGAGCTGGAATATTTATTAAAACTTAAAAACAATTAATGGAAAAAGTATTTTTTCGTTCAAATGCAACGAAATTTTGTTTTTTATTGAAATTTTCATTCGATATTTCGTCAGGACCATAAAATTATCTTTTCCCAGGATCCAAAGAGAAAATCGGTACGAAAATTGTCATGGTTTTTGAAATTGGACAAAAAATTCATAGAAAAACGTATTTTTCGCTGAACCTCAACGTTGCGAACTTCCGTGGTCGTTTTTTCTTTTGCACGCCACGGTTGAGTTGTGATCTGCATCTTTTGTGCATTATGGAAGTGAGAAAAATATGGGGGAGAGACAGCGCGTAGTACGCGGTCAAACTGTCATAATCCTCTGTCGCGAATTCAACTCTGCAGATTATCTGGATGTTTGCGAATATTTATATATATATATGTATACGCGGCCGCGATCCATAGAGACTCTGAGAACGATGAGGGATGCGAATGCGGAGGAATCGAGGCAGAGACTTCTTTCTCTTGGTCCAGCTCGCCGCCGCATATATGTGCATGGGCCACGAGGGCGGACGCGCACGCGGAGAAACCTCTATACAAGAGAAAGGGGGGTGCGGCGAAGCCATACCAACGAAATAAAGTAAAAAAGAGAGAGAAGGAGAGAATCGGTCAGCAGAGAGGTACCGAGGAATAGGCCATTCCACTTATACGCTGCTCGGATTCAATTAACTCTCCACCTTTTCCTTCCTCTTCTCTCTTTCTCATCTCTCGCGCGGCTCGGACTGCGCCAACCCGGGGCCCCATATACATCGTTCTCTCTGACTCCCTGCGCCCCCTCCCAGCCCCTCCACCAGCCCTCTCACTCTTTCTCTGTTCTTTTGCAACTTCTCTGCTCCTCCACCGTCGCGATCGTTCCTTCGCCGTTTACACAGCACGTTGCTTCAGCAGGATATCCATTATAAACTCGAGGATCTTTCAAATCTGCATGGAATAGTAAAATTAATTATGACACCCAAGTTCCCAACGTTGGGCTCCAACGAAAAATACCCTTTTCCATTAATTGTTTGGTAATTTTCAAAAATCGTCACAATTTTCGTATCGATTTTGTCTTTGGATTCTAAAAAATGATCGTTTTACTGTCCTGACCAAATATTTAAACAAAATATCAATTAAAAAACCGAATTTCTTTGCATTCCAATGAAAAATCCTTTTTCTATTAATTGTTTGTTCATTTTCAAAAACCATGACAATTTTCGTATCGATTTTGTCTTTGGATCCTCAAAAATGATCGTGTTATTGTGCTGACCGAATATTTAATCAAAATATCAATTAAAAAACCGAATTTCGTTGCATTTCAATGAAAAATCCTTTTTCTATTAATTATTTGTTCATTCTCAAAAACCGTGACAATTTTCGTATCGATTTTGTCTTTGGATCCTAAAAAATGATCGTTTTGTTGTCCTGACCAAATATTGAACGAGAATCATGAGCTCTGCTCAAGAAAATACAGAATTTTGTTGCATTCGCGTAATTAATTTGTATAGGGAGAAGAAAAAATCGTGTTTCATCATCTGAGAAATTATTTAGTAGGGTGAAGCCTCTCGGAACGTCGCAGTAGTTACGGTCGGATACTAAACGGACATGTAACTTTCGATCTTTTTTCAAAATATTCAAAAACCCTACTAGAAAAAAATTTCCAAACGTTTGACCATTTTTAATCTTGCATATGAACATTTGATGAAAGTGAACGACAGCAGGAGGCTCAACCCGTCTGTATAATTGGGAAAACTCATTTCGGTAAGTCTTTTTATTCCATTTTTCTTCCCTGGCTATTACAAAGTTCGAAAGGGTTGAAAGCGTTAAGAAGGAAAACACGATTTTTGAGCCCAGAAAACTCTCTCGCTCTCCGTCTCGCTGCTTCCTACTTTCTCGAGCCTTTTTTCTATCCTGCGGGTTTTAAAAGTTGACACCCGAATTACACGGGGACCGGGAGCGTTTTACATGTTTAAAAAACGCCTCGGGTCAAATTGACCCAGTGTATACTCGAAAGGTTAAGATCGCCATGCAGGGGCATCAGAAAATGCAAGCAAAGGAGAAAGACGATGAGACAAGTTGCGTTCCCCGCCTTACACAAGCGTCACACGCGTGGTACCGTGGCTAATGACGTGTCGGATTAATTGTACGATCTTAGCGTGAAAGTCGTAAAGCCGCTGACTTTAAAACGCATTTCCAGTTTCCCGGACTCGTAATTGACAATTTCGCTCTGTCTCTCCCCCCGTTCCGTGCCCTGCGAGCTTTTCCTTTTCATTTTTCTTCTTGTTCCATAACGAGGGAGGATTTCCAAATTTTGAAAATTTTCGCCTCAGCTTCCTGGAGCAGCCATTGGGAAAAATACTTAATTTTTTATTTGCCCCGATCGATCGATGCGAAGCTTTCTATTGGGGATAATGAGAGCACTCATTACTGGCCCCTTTTCATAATTAACCAAAGATGGATAAAACAAAAAAAACTTCTCTCCTGTGGCCTGTTCAGATCGCTTTTTTTCCTTTTTCGCGTAAAATTAATCAAACGCCTCGCAACTGTACTAGATACGCACGACCTTGTAAACGGGCTCCATTAAAACAAAGTGAAAGGTATATCATCACCTGACATTTCGAAACTAGAGACATTGCTACCATAATTTCCGGTTGAAAGGATTCAAGGATGCTGCGATTGATTGATGCAAAAAAATCAACTTTTAGTCTCCTCGCAACGTTAAGGACGTTGTATGCTAAAGTTTCTATCGATAGAATTCCTTTAAATTTGCACCACACAAAGAGAATAGTAATGTCGAATTGCTCGCGCAATTTTAAAAGGGTTTACCATGTAGAAGTCGAGATATTTATTTATAAATATTTAATTACGAACATTAACCTTAAAAAATTGAATAAAATTTTTTTAAATTGAATAAAGTAGAGTAAAAACTTACAAATTTAAATGAAATAGAATAAAAATTCAAAAAATCAAATATTTATTTATAAAAATCACAATTTTCACTAGTTTCTCATAAAAGAGCGTGTGTTAAAAGTTGCAATTTTCAACATTAAATATTTCCATTTCTGCATGGTGAAGCCTCTTCAAACTTTGCATACACTTTTATGCAACAACGAAGAAACTTTATTTAGTTTTTCAAAAAAATCGGTCGTCAAATTTTTTCGAAATTTTTTTTATTACATAACAGATCCAGATTTCCTCGGACAATCTTGGATTTAGAGTACGTCGTTCTTTAGCCAATTTGTAACAACTTTTTTCAATCAACTTGGGCTCGCAAGCCATTTTGTATGTAAAAAAAACTGAAAACAAAAATTTAGATCAGATCGACGCCATAAAACGTCCTTAAATCGAACGATTCGTAATATTTCGTTTTTAATTGAAAAACTTGGACGTTTCTAGAATACTCAGTCTGTACATTTCGTCTTGCAAGATTTAATTCCTAATGCGAGCAGATACTGGAGTTTGTAAAAAAAAAGAGTGATTGAAATTTTGACACCGCCGAGTGTCTGCGTTATCGCGAAGACTCGAGGAGGACCGATCAAGAGGAAACGGGGGGTTGTTGTCGCACACCCGCGCGCGGTTTTGATTGTGAGAATGTTTTGGTGGATGCTTGCGCTTTATTATTGCTTCTCTCTCCGTTCTCGGAGCTTTTGCTGGGACTGGACGACGTTACTCTCGTCTCACTCGTTGGTTTCCCACGAGAGAACCTCCTCCGCTGGCGCGTAGCCACCGCCGCCGCTTTCTGGAATGTCGCTCTCCCCTCCGACCACCTCGTCCCTCTGCACCTCACCGTAGATCGCTTTCTTACTCGCTCGCCCTTCCTTTTCACAGTCTTTCCAATATATAGATATATCCGTGCATAATAAAATCAGTAAATCTCAAATGTGTATGTGTGTGTGTTTGTGTGTTTCGTCTTTACATATACATACGGAGATATGCGTACAAGTGTACGTACTACATGCTACTATATGCTGCTTCATTCCTCTCCTTGACTCGTCTTTCTTCCTCTTGGTTCCCCTCCTTCGCGAGAGGTTCCGTCGAGCCATCTACTTTGCCATTCGTCTTGTTCCTCTTTTAACCTTTTCCCTCACTCTCTGCTCTTTCTTTATTTTTATTTTATTTTATTTTTACAAATTGTTATATTTACTTTTTCATTTCATTTTTACAAATATTTATTTTCCATTTACTTCATTTTTATTTTTATTGTTCAAATTATTCTTTGTTACTTCTTGTAATATTTTGTATTTTTTTTTATTGTTGCCATTGTTACCATTATATCAATCAATCGATCAATCAATCTCTCTCCATTTTTTTGTAGATATTCTCAGTTTAATTTTGCGATGGAAATCGTACATTTTGAAATTTGCGTAGGCGTGTGGCCCAGAGGGTCTTGAAACTTTTTGTATTTCGCTATCATTTGGATTTCTATGTAATATTTGTATTATTTGTTCTATCCGCACAGTTGAGCCTGTCTGCGACTTCCTATCTCTCTACAGGGTCATCTTGTTATTTTTTTTTATTTTATATTAATTTATTAATATTATTTATATTATTTATTTTATAATTTTGTATAATTTTCTATGTCGTTATTCATGTTTCGGTGATTTGCTTTTTAGATCCTCTAATTCGTATTTCGTAAATCTTTATTTTATTTTCTTATATATTGTTCGTATTATTTCCGTTCTGTTATTTCATTCTTGTCCTATAAATAGCTTGCCAGGGCATAATAAAATTTAATCAATCAATCAATCAATCTCTTTTGATCCTTTCCTTCCAAACATACGCATCACTCGGAGTTCATCCAATCTGCAGAGCCTCGAGCAGGGTGCAAACACGTTGGAACATTGCATTGTGCATTGCGGGGCACGTGGAATGTTGAATATTCGCATAAGCGGAGCGTAAATGCTCATCGCGGTCAATGGGATAATGCTGCTTTTGATATTTTTAGTGAAAATCGTCCGAGCAGTCACGGATTTAGACTCAAAAGCTGCGGAATTAATGAATGACTTTGGAAAAGTTGAATATTCCTTTTGGATCTACTGCATAAAACTTATTTTTAGAAATTTCTTTATTGAAAACCTTTCGGGGATATAACCCATTTATAATATTTTTCAAAAAACGCATCATAACGAGGCAGGATCAAAAGGACGATGATGATAATAACAATAACACAATAAATACTGTCATAATATTAAATATTGGATAAAAAAGTGTACAAG
The DNA here is from genome assembly GCA_963921915.1 of Hyposoter dolosus. Lineage (NCBI taxonomy): Eukaryota > Metazoa > Arthropoda > Insecta > Hymenoptera > Ichneumonidae > Hyposoter > Hyposoter dolosus. The sequence continues at coordinate 7,574,809 of OY998140.1, forward strand.
GAATGTTACACCTCGTTCGAAGCCGTTGCCGTTGTCTGGAGATGCGTATCGCGTGAGAAGCGCTTCCAAAAATTACGAAAAAACGAGAGAGAGAGAGAGAGAGAGAGAGAGAGGAACGGGGAAAAGAAAAAATATTGTTTGTTGGCGAAGCAGGAGGTATCGGTCGGCGATGCGTGGGCGGCAAAATTTGCGCGACTTCTCATCGTCTCTCGTAACGCTCCGGCTCGTTTCTCGTCGTCGCATGGGAGTCAAATGCGGTCAGGAAACTTGATCGATAGTGGGTTGGCGCGGGAAGGATACGCGCCACAGTCTCGAGAAAGAAACAAAATTAAAATGAGAAAAAAACGATACAACAACGGAACAACGATCGAATGAAACAAAAAAAAAGAAAAGAAAAAAAAACAGCAGGAGAAAAAATATGCGACTGAACGTTGCACGCGCGGCGTCGCAGCAGCGACCATCTAATCGCTGTTTAAATCGACCTGGCCCGTAGAAAATATTGTTGCACCGCCGTCTTCCTCTCTCGCTTTTGCCTCTCTGCTTTCGCTTTTTTTTTCGTCTCGTATTGTGTATGCGTCATTTCTCATTTGTAAACTTGCGTGGAACAGCACTCCTCTCATTACGTACACACGTCGAGCAGTTAATAATAACGATGGTTTACACTTTGCTGCTATACCTCATATGCAGCATATACGTTTTACATCAACTCATTCTCATTCCCATGCATATAGCCCAGATTGTAGCTACTCGATGCAATTTAACACTTTTATTTCTCTTCCTCCTGCAGCGAATGATTAATCGGTTTCGCCATCGATTCACACTCAAATGGGACATTTATCCATGATGTGAAAAAGAGACCTCCCGATTATTCTGCTTGAACGATCGACTCATTTGTTCCAAGCACGTGAACACACACACGCACACACACACGCACACACTTTTTAGTGAGTCACTCAACCCCCGCGTCGCACACATCCTTTTGGATGTCCTACTGAAGTTCGGAACGTTGACTTTCAACGAAAATTACTTTTCCTATTAATTGTTTATTCAATTTCAAAAATCATGGCATTTTTGTACCGATTTTGGGTTTGGATGTGATTTTGTTCTTGGATCCTTTAAAAATATCGTTTTATTGTCCTGATTAAATATTGAATCAGAATTTTATTAAAAAAATAAAATTTTGTTGCATTCCAACGAAAAATACTTGTTCTATTAATTTTTTGTTCAATTTCAAAAACCATGACAATTTTCGAACCGATTTTGTCCTTGGATCGTTTAAAAAGATCGTTTTATTGTCCTGACCAAATGTTGAATAAGAATCATGAGCTCTGCTCAAGAAAAAACAGAATTTCGTTGCATTTCAACGATGCAAACTCCAACATCGTGTATTAATTTATTCCATTTGCATTTTCGAGCAAAATGGTTTTTCCCTCGATACACACCATTGATTTTTTTTTTACTAACTCATTATTCCTAATTTTTAAGAGCATCGAGCGAATGAAATAGTGATTTTTTGAAAAAATGATAAATCACACGTTCTCTGCTACGATGAGCTTCGACCGAAAGTACATATTTGCTCGATTTTCATGTTTGACATACATTTTAAAGAAAACCTACATCAACGATCGATCAATGGGCTGGCTGATTCATGGAGCGTGAATCACAAAATTAAACACGAAGCCACGATGAGTTAGAAGGAAAAAGATATATACGAAAAAACAGAGTTTAGGTTCGTTGGGAAAATAAACAGGAAGATTGGTTGGCGGACGTCGTGGCAACGAGGCGCCTGGCGTCCCACGATGTGTAGGGATTCCCTGGGGAATCCGATCAAGTATCGTTCCACTTGGCGTATCACGTTGAGCTCCTTTCTCACCAATTGCCTCAAAATAATATACAAATACCTCCGGAACTTGACGAGCTTTCGAGTCCTCGATCGTGATCATGATGAATGAAAAATTAATCTTTTTTTTTTTAAGCATTAAATTGCAATCCCGAGAGATCGACTCTGGATCTTTGAAATTCAGGGCCAAAGAGAGTCTGACCCTGACCGCGTCAAACTCGTGCTCGTTTGTGCGCAGCTCACGACGTGCGTCCCGTGGGAAAACTCGGAAACATTATTGTCGATTCTCGATCTCGTTCGCGCCCTACGCTTCGGTCCGAATGCTGCAGAAATATTTATTCAGCGCGCAAGTTAAGGAGGTTGGCTACACACAACAATATGATAAGAATTTAATCAAATTTCGTGATAACATTCTTTAGCATCAAATACGATGACACCATTTTTTTCAAATTTTTCCTCTACATAGTTGTTGAATAATTCAAGTTTAAAATATGCAAAAGAAATACCTATATATATCTGAATCCTATGCTTATGCATGTAAACTCTAGTTTTGAATAACTCGAAAACTATGTAGAAGAAAAATGTTAAAAAATTTGTATATTAATATTTAATACTAAAGAATATACTCACCAAATTTCATTAAATTCTAATCATTACGAATTTTCTCATGCTTTTTACATTGCAACATTGTTGTGTGTAGCCAACCTCCTTAAAGAAATTTGTTCAGTATATTCTTTAGTATTAAATATCGATATATAAATTTTTTAAGATTTTTTTTCTACATAGTTTTCGAGTAATTGGACCCTAGAGTTTACACACATAAGCACAGGATTCACATATATATAGGTATATTTTTTGCATATTGTAAACTCCAATTATTCGACAACTGTGTAGACGAAAAATTTGAAAAAAATTGTGTCATCGTATTTGATGCTAAAGAATGTCATCGCCAAATTTTATGAAATTCTTATCATATTGTTGTATGTAGCCAAACTCCTTAAGGATTTTGCGACTGGCAGAGAAAGCCCCGTGATCGAAAGAATAACTTTCGATTGTGCTATATATATAGATTATGAAAGAAAGATCGCGGGACCTTCGACATTTCGAACGTGTCGTCCGCAAAATGTGGTGCCAGTTGGTGCCTCGTTGTTGTCGCGTTTCGATCGGACCAGACGTAACACGAGACTTACAGTATCCCATATATACCGTGCGGAGGAGCATTTACTGCACAGAGATTGGCCCTTTAAGGTGACGGATCAGTTATCCCGAATTTTCGAAATTTTAATTTGTCGACTTTTTTTTTATTTTTTCATTTCAAACATTTCTGCGATCTCTCTGGCAGTCACGAAATATTGCTCCATATGATCCAGACTATCCGGACCATCATCTACGATGGCAGAAGATTTTATAAGTTTTTATTTTTATAGAACACGAAAATGCAACGAGCGATTCGAGGTTGTCGGTACAAATAACAAAGCAAAAAGATTTCAATTATAGAAAAAAAGGACGTCGAGAATATTCAGATTATCGTTATTTACCGATACGTTTAAAAATGTGTACCGAATGAGGCGATTTTAACGAATCGAAACATCGAAAATCGAACAGAAGGATTTTTACCGATTGCTGTATTGATGACAGATAGCCAAAAGTTAAAAATTACCAATGGTCGATAACGCATTTGCCAAAAGGACTTTCTTTTTTTATCGACTGTCGATAAGATCGCTCATTCTGGCGCGTTCTGAAAGAAAACATTACCTGCTGTTCGTTGAAGAGAGGAAAAATGCTGCATTCTAAGTTTCGGCCTGGAAAAAGTTGAAAAAAGTGAGGGAAGAGGAAAGAGGATCGAGAGGGAATATGGAGGATTTGAAAAATTGTTCGTGATGTTAGAAAATCTAAACACAACGATTTATTTATAGAAATTAGGTTTACGATAATACGAAGGATTATGTTACGATCGCATGCGATGAAAAAGGAAGAAATAAATCGGATGAATCGAATCGATTTGTTATGAGGCGTCTGCGGATCGGTGATTGACGCGTGCGACGGTACATTTTGGTGATTTTCGTATTTAGTCTCAATTCTGTGGCTTCTTTTTGGTTTTCTTTGCACTGCCGGCGCTCTTCTTGGTTGTTTTTTTTTCGGCTTGTTTCGCGTACTTCTCGATGAGCGAATCAAAAAAGTTGTCGGCCTGATCGGCTCGAGCCTTGTGGCGACTCTGTATCGCCAGTGCAAGGTCATTCTTCGCCGCGTTCTCCTCGTTCTCGATCTTCAACATTTTTTCTAGTCTCTCTGCCTCTTCTGCTTCTTTGGCCCACTGCAACAATCATTTGGTTCATTTAGTGCGATTCTAAGTTGCGGCATTCATTTTTCGTGTCTGCTTCGCAGACCAAAAACGTCTTTTCGCACTTTTAAGACTCTTAAGGACGTTGTATGGCGACGATCAAATCTTAATTTTTGTTTTTAGTTTTTCTTACATACAAAATGGTTTGCGAGCCCAAGTTGATTAAAAAAATTTGTTACCAAATGACTAAAGAACAACATACTCCAAATCCAAGATTGTCCGAGGAAATCTGGATTTGTTATGTAATAAACAAAATTTCGAACAAATTTTACGACTGATTTTTTAGAAAAACTAAATAAAGCTTTTTCGATGTTACATAAAAGTGTATGCAAAGTTTTAAGAGGCTTCACCATTTAGAAATCGAAATATTTAATGATGAAAATTGCAACTTTTAACCCACGTTCTTATAAAGAACTACTGAAAATTGTGATTTTTATAAATAAATATCTCGACTTCTACATGGTGAAAGCTCTTAAAATTGCACGAGCTATTAGACATCCTTATTTTCTTTGTGTGGTGCGAATTTAAAGGAATTCTATCGATTGAAAATTTTGCATACAACGTCCTTAACCCGACACGTGTGTATACTAAATTTTCGAGAGTACGGTGAGTATTCTGGGTACTTTAGGAAAAAGTCGGGTTTACAAAGTTTTCTAGGCTTCCAAAAAATCTGAAAAAATTCTGGATTATTTATTGAAGTGTCTACTACATGGCCCAGCAGCTATCAAACCCAAAAATTTAACCTTTCGAAGGACGGCGATTTTTATGTTAAAATCGCCCTTTTATTTTACACAAAATTTGTGCATTAAATGAATGAGTTTTCCATGTAGAGTGCCCGACCGAACTAGTGGTCGATATTTCGACCAGACCCGTCCTTAAAAGGTTAAGGGTTCTCAAAGCCTAACTTCTATTCACAAGAGAGAATTTCGAGTTTCAAATGTTGACTGTTCCTTTAAAGACCCAGTATGCACCCGCCCGGTTAACTGTTCCGGGTAGTGGAACGTTCAAAATGATTTAGCGGTGCTCGTATTCTGGTCTCGAAAATAAGTCAATGAACAAGAAGTATGTTTACTGTTTCTCACAAACAATTCGTATCAACTGCGTCCTCCTTTGAGACCTATAAATCTCGCAGGCAGTTTTCGCAGGAAAAGCTCGAATGATTTGATGAAATCTTCACTCCAATTCCATCTTCTATATAAATAAAAATCAATCGCCACAAGAAAATATTTTTAAAATCTTACGAAAAAGTGGAAAATTTGAGTTTAAAAGTCTCTATAGAAAAATATTTTTTGGAGATTTTAATTGTTGAATAATTCAAAGTCTTTATGGCTCACGCGTGGTTTACGTTTCCTCTATTGAAAATTGTCGATGGACATTTGCGAGTAAAATAGATTGTCTTCTGCAAAGAGTGAATAATAACGAACAACCTTGGAGTTTACCAATTTGGAGAAAAATGGAATCCACGTGATGGAAATTGTTTGGTAGGGAAATGTATAGCGAGCAATGATGTTTGGCCATATAGATTAATGGAGTACAGTGTCGATTGATAGTAGGTCTAGATCAAACCGCAACAGCCTCGTTTCAACGTAAATCAGTCAATCAGACTCTTGAGGCGTCTTAGTCACGCGATCTATTCTCGTGGACGGCGTTCGGTTATCCCACGCGAAAAATCTACAGGAATAAAGCGAATGAAAAATTCGAACGGGAGCTTAAAACGCACTCTTGTCCGTGGGGATCGTGTTAGGGTATCATAATGGCACGTTTATATAGAGCGCCTCAACATCCGGGTTCGTGGTTAGCAAAATTCGTCAATGACGAAATTCTTGAGAAGAAGGATGACCTTCATTATTTTTCTCTCGGATTATTAATTAATTATATTGATGGGCAATCCGCGGAGCTGTGGAATAAGCAGCAGCATTGAGTGGGAAGGCGCTCCTAATTCACTCCATAAAAACTCTCCGTTCAACCTTTCCACTTGTTTCTATCCACGTGGCAGATTGCGGCCATTATAAATTAGTTAATGTCTCATCAACGACGTATCGGATAATAAAATACAAGAGAATTTAGCGTCTGCAAAATTAGTTTCAATTTGAAAAACAGGCTCTTCAGTGGATATTTCTGAAACCGGATTGACTTCACTTCCGCTCAATTTCATCAATCTCTGTTAATTTTAAAATTGAGTAAAGTTAGCGTTTGCAAAATTAGTTTAAATTTGAAAAACAGGCTCTTCAGACGATATTTCCGAAAGCGGATTGTCCCCACTTCCGGTTACTGGAGTAGAAAATGCGTTGATGTGTAAAATTTCTATTTTCAGGATCATGCCAGACATGAAACGTTTCGCAACATCATAAAATAACGACGCGTGTCCGTTGACGGTATGAGAAAAGGGCGAATGAAATTTTCGTTCCCGCTGCCCGCAAATAATAACACACCAGAAAGAAAAAAAAAAAAACAAATCTCAATATGCGGAGAAGCGTGTTCGTATGTGGACGATGGAAGCGATGGAAGGAAATTAAACGATGAGAGCAGGCATCGTTTTGCGGGTGGTACGTCAAATTGTCTGAGCAATGAAAACCGCTCTTGACCAATTGACTCGATTCGAAGACCCGCAATTTACTCCATGCTTGAATTTTTACTCTCCTTTATCGTTTATTACGATTTTTATTACGTAATCTTTGCTTTACTGAACTTTATTAATTATTTTTTAACTTTCTCACATTTCACGTCCACTGGATACGTTTTTATATTGTTGAATTGATTTCCCGCCAAAATTTTCGAAAATCTACATCGTTTCCAGACCCTTTTGAAAAATTGAGACAATTTATTTCGTTAAATTATTGGACGTCACAAATTTCAGGGCTGCAAAAAATCATGCCAAGTTTTTTGAATCCGGAGTCATCCTTTAAATTTGCTACGTTTCTAACGTCACTCGAATCTGCCGGTGAAAAGCTTTTGAGCTCCCGCGAATTCCGGTATTTATAATTTCTGGCAAGCGTCCTCAGTTACAGCAGCCTAATGTTAGTCACATTGCATAACGATACGAAGAAAAACTCGTCGATTGGCGAGACGTTCGACCGTCGAATAACCCGCACATTTTTTTCCTTTTTTATCGATCCTTTGCCTTTTGGAATCAAAAAACCACAAAAATCGATTGCTTTATCCACAATAATAACAAAGTAACGTCTCGTAACAAATAATGTTGAAAAATGCCATACTGTCTCGCACGTATGCGCATAAATTTGAATTCTAAAATATGCAATCATTGCGAGACTGCTCTATTCGAACGCTGCAGTTTTTTTTAAATTATTTTGCTCGAAAAACTATTCAAAATGCATGGATCTGAACGTCGAGAAAATGACATGCAAATACGTCGCACGAGCGCAGATAAAAAAAAAACAATTGGCAAATGCTCAATATATTCCTGGAAGTTAACGGGACGAAAAAAAAATAATTGACGCGTTAATAAATGCGCCTAAATGGTAGTCTCTTCGTTTCCGAACTAAGCAAGCCGAAAATTATGAAGCAGATCGTCGAATTGAAAATTGCTTTTATTTTGGTCAATGATATAACAACTTTTTCGAGCTCAACGTATCTAGGCTACTAAAATAGACGCCGCCATGACTCATAAGTATCACGAGTACAGCCTTTGAAAATAAACAGCCCTACGTACTGCGATCGAATCAATGGCAAGCTGCAGCATCTTTTATCAATGTTTTCACATATTAAAACATAAACGGTCGAGTATTTATTAGTTTTTTTCTATCAGGGCGTGATTGCTTGGAAATTAAAGCACGAAAAGCCATTAAGCAGCCCATGGGGTGCAGCTTTTCATTTTCTATGACAACAAATACAGTTAAAAATGCTTTAATGGTCGATGTTGTGTGTGTGTAGTTTGAAAAGTATTGCTGATATGCATTGGAAAAGTGACACGTGTCCGTTTATGGTAATTGACAGGGAGATTCTCACAAAATTGAAAAAACAAACCCAACAGTATAGAAAAAGGTCGTAAAAACTGTTGACAGTTGAATAACTGTGAGAAACAATAAAAGTGTTGCTCATTGAATGAGCTTACTGTTTATTCTTCTAATTTTTACTTGACAATAATCTAAAAACTGATATCCATGGAGAAACAAGATTATACGATCGAAAAGTTAATAAACTATAATTCTCTCCCGAAATACTTCCGGGTCTGTTGTGAAATTTGAAAAGATTCAACGAAGGTTAGTATGGAATTGGGAAAATATATTTATCACGAAGAATCAACAAATCCACTGTCAGGGAGAGTCGATACTCGAAGAATAATCGCCCAAGCTTCTGTGGCCACCAAGTTTAGTGATTTTGGCACTATTCCCAAACAAACAAACGAGAGAAAGCTTCGACTCTCTTTCTCTGCCTTACTCGGTACGTTGGAAAGTGTGGTCCGGAGAATGTTGCTTATACAGAAAAAATAGCGATTTATAAGCAAGAGAGAGAGAGAGAGATGTGTGAGGAAAACAGACTCGAGGAAAGTTCTCGTTCAACAGCCACGACGACAGAATTCACGAAAATTTAGCAAACGACCTTGGGCCGTTTAAGAAAACTCGTGTGGATCTCGTTCGTGGACTGGTGACAAGTGAGGTAAATTTGCACTGTGTGCATCTCTGCACATCTGGCTCGAAAAGCTGCGGAAATGAGAAGGAAATGCGCTCGGCTGGGCCAGCACCTCGGGGAGTTATAGGATGCCTCAATTGCACAAGAGCCTCTGTCATCGTCGAGGAATTCAGAGCTCGTACTCGTTTAATATAACGCGATAACTAAGTGGACATGAGAAGAAAGGGTTCCATAGAAATAAGTCGTTTCATTATATTGTCACTGTAATCAATCAAATCGTTGTGTTGAATTATAACTGGAGAAACATATGAGAAAAGGTTTTTATCCAGTTCTCGAGTAAAATAATTAATTAGAATACTTTTTAAATAATTGTTTGTTCAATTTCAAAAACCATGAAAATTTTCGAAACTCGATGAGCTCTGCTCAAGAAAAACCAGAATTTCGTTGCATTCCAACGAAGCAAACTTGAACATCGTATGGAAACTTGATGAGAAAATGAGATGGTTGAAAAAAATGGAAATAAAAAATAGAAGCACCTCTCGCTAGATTGTAGGAGCGTTTGTTCAATCAGTTATAGTCTGGCAACCGTCAAGTCGTTACGAAGGACGTTATTCCATGAGGAGTGCATAGAAAATATGTCGTAATGGGGGGGTAGGACAGTCAGAACCAATGCAACCCGGTCAAACAATTCGTTATTGCGTGTAATGGTCAATTGCGGAATTCACAGATTGAAGGTCGTCGTGCATGAAGATATTTATAAATTTATATAGATGCCCATACATATGCATGTATCCGAATGCATTGATAAAGCGAGACCGCTATAGCTATGTAGAAAAAATATATATATGTGCATACATCTCGTTATTTCTCGAGGCGAAATAAATTCAAAGGGGGATAGATTCGACAATGATCGTCTCCAGTTCTCGCGTGCCAGTTTTCAACTCGATGCGTGTCACGCACGACTTCTCCTATTAATGTCCATGCAAATATCGTTGGACCAATTTTAAAGTTTTGCAATTTCCCTCGAATTGCAAAATTCCCTGTAAATCTGTTGCAAAGCTTTTCGTGACCGGGAAACCTTGGAGCATGTAATACACGTGAGTCTCGTGTGACACCGAGCCATTTCCATCTCGTCACGGCAGCGATAGCCCCGGAGAAAAAGAGACGAGATGTAACAAAAACTAGTTATGATGAATTATTAATAGATGGTAGACATTAGAGGCGTGAATCTATCACGGTCAGTTTAGCAGCTGGAACACGATGTATCGCTGCACCAGATGACACATAAAACACATCTATCTCACTACGTTGTTGCATAATCGTTGCTCTCTCGAATCCCTTGTTTTATTACTTCATAACGTATGTATATGTGTGAGTGTGTGCCTGATCTCGTTTGTAATACATCGGTAATTATTTCATTACCACTCCGGATGTAATGCGACCCTCGTTTCTCGTTAATCTCAATTACTATTGTTATCGTACGATCCTAGTTAGGAATCGCCAACACGTGCCCTCTATATATTGTCATTCAGTATACCGTCGATATTCCGGCCCTCCATTAATTAAACGATGTTAAAGTTTGCATCGTTGGAATGCAGCGAAATTATGTTTTTTCTTGAAGAGATCTCGCGATTCTTATTCAATATTTAGTCAGGACTATAAAACGATATTTTTTTAGGATCCAAACACAAAATCGGTACGAAAATTGTCATGGGCTTTAAAGTTGTACGAACAATTGATGGAAAAAGTATTTTTCGTTGGACCCCAACGCTGCCAACTTGAGCGTCATATCAATTGAAGTTTTAGAATTTTTTCTTCGTTTCGCTGATTGTTTTTTTATGTGTAAGAATGAAATGCTAGCGAACAGAGCAAAACGTAACACTTGGCAATATACGTACGCAATTTTATCCATTTACGAATCCTTTTTCGACTTTGAGACTCGAACATCAATTGGCTCGATTCGATTGTCGTTCGTTCGTTTTTTCCTCTTATTGATTCAGATTTCAGAATCAAATTTTGGCTCGTCCATCCTTCGCTTCCTCTCTTTTACTTCTTTCTTCATTTTTTTCTCTCTCTCTCTCTCTCCCAGTGAATATCCGCAGATGTTATTTGTTAATTGCTCTCGTGTCTTTTTTTAGACGTTGTTATAGGTACTCTGAAGTATTAGACTACGAAATTTCGTCGAGTCTCGCGCAAGCATTGAACAAACCACAAAGTTGCACGGTGATGATATAATTACGTTTACAAACAAGATTTTTTCTTACTGTTTCGTTGTTCAATTTGATAAAAAATATTTGTTTTTTCAAACGAAACGATTCTCGCACTCGTGATGGCGATTTTACAATACGATTGTTTCTCTATTCACATTCGTTGTATCGATAAACGTGCCAGTCCGAAAGGTCAAGTTCGATTATAATGCCGGAGTCAAGTGGAGTCATTTCTGCGGTTCTTTAGTCGTTCATTTTCGTACTAAAAACGTGATTCATTGATTTGTGCCATTTTATGAAATCGTGGCATTAGTTTTTAGTTGAATTTTGTGAAATTGTGCAAAAGACGAAGCATCACGAGTGCGTAGGAACAAAATTTATGTCTGAAGCAATTCCTTTCGTCGATCGTTGAGGAAAAGAAATTAATTAAAAAAAAAAAAAAAAACACAAATATCGAAATCGTGCAAATAATTAGTCCAAAATGATTTTGTTGTCCGCGTAACTTTGTGGCGCTCCCAAGTGAGCTCTCCCTTTTCTCCGTCGTCTCTCAATTGTTAAAAATCTTGGCGAATGGGTAGAGGAGAATCGCCATGGTCATGATTGCGAAAGTGGGCGGTCGTGCCACGGTGGACGAGCTGTAGGAACATTCTGGCAGAGGTTTGTCAGTGGGTCCTTGGATTTCTGTGACAACCGGAACTGAACCGGGTTCCTGAACTTGCTGAACTTCGTTAAGGAGCTGCGGCGTCAAAGAGTCTTTGGGAGTTTGCGGTTGATGGTAATCTTGGGGCGATGCCGATGGCCGGCCCATCGGGGAGTGCACGTTGCTCGGATAATCACTGTTTGCTGGCGAAAACGTTGGAGAAATCGAGCCTGTATAATCGATAGGTGGATACTCGATCTCCGTATAGACTGGGCCCGAATTTCCGGACCATCCGGCACGCGGTGGCGATAAATTGTTTGAAGACTCCGTTTGGGCTGGCAAGTTTCCAGATTCAATGTAAGATGGTACATCGGTCAAGCGACCACCACCCTCCTCCATAGACTCCATACGTGAAGTGACAATGACATTAGGCTGGTGGCTGGTTTGCTCGTAATCGTGACTCGATGCCGGAAAGTTTTGTTGTTGATTGGACGAGGGTCTGTCACTTTGGGGCCGGTAAGTCGGTTCGGCGGTAGGCCAATTTCTTGAAGGAATGTACGGCGGCGGAGTGGCCCAATCGGGAGTTGGATTTGGTGACGATACGGGCCAATCTCGACTCGCTTCGTCCGCGTAATTCGGCGATGCCGGAAGGATCGGGCGTTCGGTGCTAACCATTGGGGGCTCCGGATGAGGCCACGAATCCGGCGATTCCGTTTCGTACTCGTAATCCTCGTACAAATCTTGTGTGGACGAGACTAGTTTCTGGTGATAAGCGGAAGTAGTGGCTCGATTTATTGGCCGTGTGGACCAATCTCTGTTCGCGCCAGGAGTTTCCACGAGATCGTGGCGGATGTTGCGCCATTCGGGATCTTTCTCAAAACTTACTTCGCGATCTTCTAGAAATTTAGTCACCGCGTTCGGGCATTTGAATTCGGGATTCTTGCTCAAGAAAATTCTCTTTAAATCGGCGAGATTCGACATTGCCTCGACGTTCAGACACTCCAGACGATTTCCCGATATCCGGAGGTCGACGAGGCTCGGCAAATTCGTGTATACCGTGTCCTCGATTCTCTCGATCTCGTTGTAATTCAAATCTAAATACGTCAAATATTTCATCGCCAGGAACCACGCGCCTCGGACATCTCGCAGATGATTGTTGTCGAGTCGCAATTGTTGGAGGTTAACGAGACTCTGGAACGCGTCGGAATCAATGTCCTTTATTCCGCAATGCGTGCAAGTCAATACCCAAAGATTTTCACCGTATCGGGAAAAGGTTTCTTTTGTTATACGCGGAATCGTCATATTTGCGATACGAATTTTTTCCGTTCTTTCAGGAATTGCGTAAAGGTCGGAGGGCGAACCTCCCGTGCATGAGTACTCGATCATGTCTTGGTTCGGCACATGGACGCATGTGCTCCAGGCACCGCTTATCAACAAGAGAACTTGTCCAAACAAGGCCCACCACATGGTTAAATCCATTTTTTTCACTTTTTATCAAAAAATGTCTTAACGTTCGATCAAACGTTCGCGAAAGAGAATCAAATTTTCGTTCGCTCGGACGGTCACGATTTGTAGTTTGAGTTTTTCATTGTGAATTAAATGAAAATAATTTTCTTCCGTCACTTTGCCGACGGTTTTTATAGATCGCAAATTTTTATAACGAAAACCGAAAATATCAAGTTGTCTTGAAAATTTCACGAACCGTTTCAGAAGTACGAAGAGTGATCAGTCTTTTACGAACTAATCGCTACGGCAGACTGAATCGAGACGGCGGGATACTCTGTTTTTTATTTACTCATTCACCCCCTCCCCTTCCTCTTTTTCTGGCTCTTAGCAGCACTCTCCCTCTCTATCTCTGCTCGTCTAATCCGTACCGAGAGAGCAGCATATATTGTCGTCGCGACTAGAGACCAGTCGCCAAAGCAAGTTGACAGAGACATCTTTAGAGTTTTTCGAGTTAATGCCCTTTGTAACGAGCATGTGCGAATAAAAGATCGCGATCGATTAATGGCACCGAAATAACTTGCCGTTTCACTCGAACAAATCGTTGTAGAAATTACAGAACGACGTCAGAATTCCCATCGTTGAAATGCAACGAAAACTCATTATTTTTTATAGCAGAGCACAAAATTTTCATACGGCATTCGTCAACGACAATGGAACAGTCTTCTTCGCGATTAAAAAACTGAATTTACTTACAAAATTGCAACGAGTGCATTAATTATCAAAATTATGAATTTTAATATATTTTTCGTTGAATTCCAACGATGAAAACTTCGTTATCGTAAATTTGTCCATTCGAAAATTGAATTTACTTGAAAAATTGCAACGAGTTCATTAATTCATCGAAATAATTAATTAAAAATATATTTTTCGTTGAATTTCAACGATGAAAACTTCGATATCTTTCAATTTTTTGTTTTTATTGCTTAACGAGGTTTCTACCTCAATGCACGTTTCGCAGCCGTACTTGAGCTCGGCTGTATGGCCAAAATTTCCTACAGTTTACCAAGCACGAGCTCTGGTTTAAAAAAATTTAGTGACTGGCAATGAGCATTGTCAGTTTGTCATAATTTCGTTAACTCATTATTTCGACCATTAAAAATGCAGAAAATATAAGAATAATGCAAAAAAAACTGATAAGCAAGCGTTCAGTTCAAGAATCTTTTTGTTTTCCTTTTTTCTCACCTTCCGCTTTCTGCGCTGTTTCTTTTTAGAATCCTCCATTGTGAAGAGTTTATACTCCGGCACTTCTTTCTCCTCTATCAGCTTCTGTATAATCGCGTGCAATCTCGGTTCTTCCTCGCAATTGGTAAAAGGCACAGCCTCTAGAATATAATCCATGTCTCCTTTGCCTAGAAAATAATAGCAAATTCTTTTCTTTACCCACGGCAATGAAAAACAAAAAAAAAATGACCCAAAAATACTTTTTCAATTCATTTTTTGTTCAATTTAAAAAAACATGACAATTTTTGCACCGATTTTGTCTTTGGATCGCAAAAAACATTGAAAATTTGTATTTTTATATTTTCAACGTCTTGCGCTTAGACGACAACTTTTTTAACGAGTCTCAAGTTTCAAGGTCAGAACTTTGGTCGCGTCATCAACTTGATTTAAAGAAAAAAACAATATTTTCTACTTCGGCAATTTGTGATTTTTCGCTTTCTCATGAAATTTTGAGTTTTTGGGTTTATGAAAATTGTAATTTTTAATTACCGTCCATGTACGCTCTTTTGAGATCTTTGATCTCCGTTTCCGAGCCTTTGTAATCTTTTTCGTAGTTGTTTATGTCTTCGACGGTGATTTCTTTGAAAAGCGTTCTCCAGTAATCGGACCAATTGCGCATCACTGCTTCGTCGCTCTCTTCGTCATACTGACCGGATTCGTCGTATATTTTTCGTTTCTCAGTGTCACTGAGAATCGTGTGGATTCTACCGAGAACCTTGAATTTCTCGGTCGCTTCGATCTTTGTGCTCTCGTCCACGCGATCCGGATGGACGAGTAACGAAAGTTTGTGATACGCTTTTTTTACTGCAATTTTGGAAGTTTTGTAATATCGATAAAAAGGAAATGACGTTTCTTCGGAAAACTCGAGGAAAAACTCGAATTTTTTCGGCGGATTTGAAAGATTTTTCGATCGAAAGGAACGAATTTTGAGGTTATGAGCGCGAAAAATTCTTACCTTGCTTTTCGTTCGCGTTTTTGGGGATTTCCAAAACTTGGTAAAAATCGCGATGACCGAAATATTTCTCGCAGAGGTCCGGCAGGCGCGCCATTTTTGGGAAATTATTTTGTGATTTTTATTGGCGTATTAATACAAGGAATTTGGCAGTTACGAGAGTGACAGTTTATTACGTTTTGAGAGCTTATGCTATTCGTGGCACGCAATACGCGAGACGGTTCCCGCCAATTTGCGATATCGCGCCGGTGCTGCGCCGCACACTGCGATGCCGGAATTGTTTGTTTTTAGTTTTTCTGCTTTTTCGATTTCGTTTTGTTGCGAGTTATTTTGCTTTTTTCGATTGAAATTCTTTTGGTTTTCGCTGTGTGTGGCGCAGGGACTCGTGTATCGGGATAAACGCGATTTTATGTCCCTGAGCAATTCTGTGAATGGATCTTTATCGTTTTCGATCTTTACTCGCCGACGCGCCGTAGAAATTCACACATGTGCTCGCCTGTATGGGCGATTATCATGTTCGCCATATTTCGTATTTTCGAATCATCGATTCAGAGCGAAAGAATAAGCGATGGGCATGCTGCTGGCTTCTGTGCAGAAATGTGACACTCTTCAAGAAAATAAAACGTCTTCCTCGGAAACGTAGAAGATTTAGAGTCTCGGGAAAAAAGTAAATTTGACAGCACTGGCGTCTGCGTCCCGAGACTCGCCGCAGCGATTTTATTTTTTATTACAAAAAAAAAAAATCATATGAATCTCCGCGAGGACGAAAGCGATGCGTTTCTCTTGACTCGATCGATACAGAAGCGTTCTTCTGTAACAAAGAAAATTTCAACAAAATCTAATTCCTCAGATAAAGCATTGCGAAAGTCGTTGGAAAATCCTTTCGACGATCCTCCGAAAAAGTCGAAACAGCTGTTTCGGCAAAATCGATCCAAGGTCCTTTCGGATGAGTGCTTGCTATTGATGAGTCCATTAATACGAGAATCAAGTATTTTATGAATAAAAAATAAACAACGATTTATTAGACAATGAAAACATAATATGTATATATGTATATATATATATATACGAGTGTGTGTGTCTACATATATTATATGTAGCATACAGTTATATGCAGTATAAGTTATTACATCAATTTACTAAATATATTATATGAGCGTGTACGCACCCACGCTTACATACGTGTTTATATATATTTATATATATATATATATATATCTATTTATTTAATTATTAACTCGTTCATTCGTGTGTAACAATAAACATATTGAGCAGTACTTCTGTATATGTAGCAAAAAGCGGCGGTATTTTTTGTTATTATGAGTTCCATCGTGCGCAGATCGGAACGAAGATAAAAAATTCATGAAAAATACTGTATCCCAGGGTTTTAATTCGTGATGCGACACTCTAGTTCGCAGCGTTGACCTTGACTAAATATTGAATCGGAATTTCAATAAAAAATAAACAGAATTTCATTGCATTTCAAGGAAAAATACGTTTTTCTATTGATTGTTTGTTCAATTTCAAAAATTGTTACAATTTTTGTACCGATTTTGGGTTTTGCTTCTAAAAAAAGATCGTTTTGTCGTTCTGATTGAATCAGAATTTCAATAAAAAAACAGAATTTTGTTGCATTCCAACGAAAAATACGTTTTTCTATTGATTTTTTGTTCAATTTTAAAAACCATGAAAATTTTTGTACCAATTTTGGGTTTGAGTCCTTAGAAAAAATGGTTTTAATGTCCTGGCTAAATATTAGATCGAAATTTCAATAAACAACGGAATTTCGTTGCATTCCAATGATGCAAACTTCAATATTTCGTGGATGAGTTTTTTTTTCGACTACGTACCGCTTTTGAATATCGTGGTCATGTATATTTGGTAATGGAAGCAAACGTGATGAAATTTAAAAACTCAATATGGAAAGTTGGGCGAAAAGAGCATTAACCACCGGCGGATGTTTTGCTTGCACAAAATAATGAAAATCCTCTTTGGCAGAATATACATACTTGGTGTGAATTATACGAACGGACGTTTATGCAAAAAATGAACGATTGTTCAGTTTTAATAATCGTATGGGCATTGTGGGAAAATAAAATAAATTAGGAGTGCTCGGTTGTAAAAATTTGTCGATTGTGTGTGCAAAGTGCTGGCCAGGCAACTCGCGGCAAATGAATTTAGTGAATTATTTCAAAGGTGCAAGAAAATAAAAATTATTTTTAAAATTATTTCCAAGTTTTCTATTTTTTTTTTTTCCTTTCAAAGAATTTTAAGAAATTTTTTGCACAATTAACAACAATGATCAATTCTTTCTTCTTTCTTCTATTCACATAATTTGTCGCCATAATCGTAAATAATTGCCGGAGAAATTATCAGCACGATTTACATTAACGATGAGAACTCTTTTTTTTTTTGCGAACCATTTCATTCCATCAATTGTGCATGAATTATTATTGGTTTGTGATAAAAATACTAGAGTTAAGGCTACTTTGCTCGCTGAGTCATTGTTAACCCGTAGAGACTACACCACCTCTGGGCGAGCATACTCACCACATGGGACCAAATTTGCACTTGGAGTTTTTAAAATGTTCTGTCTCATCGAAATTGATAATTTTTTTGCCATTTTTTGAAATTAAAAATCGCGAAAATTCTCATGGGTCTTTTTGACCCATGCGACAATTTTTTCTTTTCGAAAATCTTGTTTTTCGAAACGTTTCATTTTGAAATAAAACAAATGCAATGACTGTGACAACTCTGGGCCTACGTGCTCACCACATGGGTGCAAATTTGCACTTGGAGTTTTCATAATGTTCTGTCTCATGGAAATTTGAACGCATTGGAAAATCGTGGGGTACTTTTTAGGGGTAGCGAATCCTGGGCTATCGATTACAACGATCAGAAAATCGAAAAATACAAGATTTTTCACAAAAAATGCTCAAATTCACGAAAGAAATTTTGAAAATCTGTTTTTTTTTTTGTTTTAACGCCATTTCAATACTAATTAAGGTATCGACATTTAATTTGCGTGGAATTGAAGATAACGAGTCATATTTCAAGAAAAAAAATAATCCGGAATTATTATGGGGAAAGCCGGGCCTGGGCCACGCAGACAAAAGTTCTTGTCGCCTGAACTTTTCGTGGGTGCAAATTTGCACCCATGTGCTGGCTACGAGTTAAAATGGAGAAACTAAATCTTATTCCATACATACGTGTCCTTAACGGTTATCGTTTTGTATTTACATTTGTGATGATTAAGTAATAAGCTTTTTGCCTATCCGCGTTATCAGTGAATTCAAAAGTTCGAAGCCAATTTTTCCCCTGCGCTCGTGACCTCCGATACAGTATTTTTGGTTTATACAAAAAAAAAGATGAAAGATTGGAAAAAAAAAGCAAACACCGGGGCGTGTCGTGCACTGCTCGATCGTCAAAATTATTTATCGCGATAGTTACGAAACGTGCCTTTTTATTGTGATTCTGTTAATTAAGCGCTCCGGCGGTCTTTCGAATAGACCGACGATCACGAGATTACGTTCCGGAAAATTGGAGAAATTCAGTTTTTTAATGATTTTTAAATACGAAATGGGATTTTTTTTTTGAAATTTTTCTACACAAAATCGAGTTGAATGAATTTTAATGGAAATCTGACACGAAGTCGCTGATTCGCGATTAAAAAAACAGGAAAATATGGAAAAATGTGATTTCAAAATTAAAATTAAATAAAAAGACGAAAAACAAAAATTCATAGTGGAAAAATAATTTCTGTACAAACACCTTATGAAAAATTTGGATTTTATTTCGTTACTGAGCGTTTAAAAAATTCAGTAATCCCGCGAACGCCCAAAGTAGGCAAAAATTTTGGTTTCTTTTTTCATTTTTCACGAATACATATACTTGGCAAATAATTCCTCGAGCTTAATAAACGGTTTAACAATAATTAAGGGAAGAAAATGGAAAATATTGGCCTGCGCTACAAATACACCTTAAAATATGATTTTTCAGGTATTTACAGCAAAATCTTAAACGTCCATTTTCAGGATAATTTCCTCCTCGTACAAATTTGCCTATTTAAATTATTTAAAAAGTCGCATATGATTGTTTATGCGATAGAATCGATTAAATACTATAGAAAAATTTGCTCCGAGCCGAGTGAGCGTTCAGAAGTCAACAGAACGAGCGTGTACCCGTTTTTATATTGAATCCTTCTCGCGCTTAATAATTCTACAAAAATACCCGCTTTCTGACGATCGCACTCTCTCTCTCTCTCTCTCTCTCTCTCCCTCTCTTTCTCTCCCAATCGCTCCGTGCACAATTATTCGTTAAATCTCCATGATCGTTGTTCTCGGCCTTTTAATTTTTACAATGCAATCGATTATTTTTCCGTTTCGAAATAAAATAAAAGAAAAAAAAAAAAGAAAAGAGGAAAAAATTACATTTTATTCTCCCGGAGGAGAAAATAAACATTCGCAACTTTCACACATCCAAACACGCGGATTCTCGGACATACCTTTACACGCAGATTCAATCGCATTTATGCATCTTCAGTATTTCGCTTATTTTCGAATTTTGAAACGAAAATTGTCGTTTTCAAACACTCGGGCTGTTGTCTTTTTCGTTTGAGACGATCCATCGGAGATTCCAGGCTCGTGGAATTGCATGGATTTCCCACCTGACGTTTTCACCGTTTAATTGTTTTTCTTTTCTCTTTGTGTTGATTGTTGTGGCTGACATCGATGTCGCTACTTCATGCGATCGATTACCAAATCGGTAACTACCACGAGACCTTTTTGGTAGGGACTCTCCGCCAGAGACTGAGCCAAACGAACTGCCTCGAGGCAATGCTTTCTCGCGAGAAATCGCGTCTGCTCGAGACCCTGCGATTCGCGCACCAGCTCGTACGCTTTGTCCACGTCTCCGGGCTCTTGGAAACGACGCATTATCATTGGATTCAACTCCGGATACTGTGAAGAACGACGACAAAAATTTTTAATATCGAAAATTACATTTTCGACGATTTTTCAAACAAATTTTGGTTTTTTTAACGTTTTTTACTAAAAAATTGAGTTAATTTTTTGTTTCTAGAAATTGAATGCGCAAAATATCGAAAATTACATTTTTCAACGAGTTTTTCGAAATTTTTTGATATTGCAAACGTTTTTCGATTAAAAAATAAAGTCGATTTTTTGTTTCTAAGAATTGGATGCGGAAAATATGGAGGTTTGCGTTTCTCGACGAGTTTTTTTAAATTTTTCGTTTTTCGAAACGTTTTTTTTTTTATTTTTAAAAATAAAAATTTGTTATTTCTGGGAATTGAATGCTGACAATATCGACGTTTACATTTTTTGACGAGTTTCCTTAATTCTTTCGATTTTTGAAAACGTTTTTTGATTGAAAAAAAATTTTTTTTTTTGTTTTTAGCAATTGGATGGAGAATTACCCGTTCGCAAGCAAATAAAACCGGAGCGGTGGCGAGGCCGAGTTTAAGATCCGCAGCTGCAGGTTTGCCCATGGTATCGGAAGTGGAAACAAAATCTAGAAGATCGTCAACGAGCTGGAAGGCGAGACCGATATTCTTGCCATATTGAAACGCGACTTCGGCCAATCTCTCGTCCGCGCCTCCGAGCATCGCTACCTGTTGGTCAAACAATTTGATTTTTCAAGTTTAAAAAAAAATAAATTGTCATTCCTAAATTTGAAATGCAACGAGAATTTATTATTTTCCGGTTCCCTCTGGTCAATTTTTAATTTATTATTTTTTTTTTTTTTTACTTTTTCAAGTTTACATAATGACGACGTAAGTTTTTAACATGAATATCGAATTGAAATGAAATGAAAAAAAGAAACTCACCGCTTTCACTGAATTTGCTATGAGACTCGCAGTCTTTCTGTAGGTTTTCGTGAGGTAGTGAGCAAATCTTTCGTTTTCCGTTTCCTTAGCCCCAAGTTGCATGAATTCGCCTTGAACCAAGTCCGTGATTACCTAGAGCAAAGGAACGAGAATTTTCATCATTTTTCAAAAACGAGAAAACGAGAATTTTCAAAAATTCATTCGGCTCAGCCAAAAATTCAACTTTTCTTATAAGCTCTTGGGAATAATAATAAAAAGCTTTTTATTCAATTAAATAAATTAAATAAATTGAATAAAATTTTATTTTATAAATAAATAAATTTTATAAATAAAAAAAAATTATTTTTAATTAAATAATTTTTTTTTTTTGGAATCCAAAGTGAATCGGCAAATCCGGGTCAATTTTTTTTTTTCAAATGGGAGACAGAGGCTCGTGTAGGCTGCTGCACTTGCTTTTCTCTCCCTTTTTGTTGCTCACTCCTTGATGCTTTTATCTCTCGAGTCACTAAACTCCCGCAATTATCTTTCGCAATCTTCGGCTCGATGATTAATTATTACCGTTCTCTCCAATTGCTACCTTCGTCCGTAAACCGCTGCTCTATGTGCACGTACGTACGAGCGAGAGTCATTGCCATCTTGTTATGAGATTGACTGAATGCTGTTACATCGAGTTCGATAAGTTAATAATCTTATCGACCTCGAACGAGCGAACGCAGCTTCGTAGCTCTTGGGAGAATGATGGATAATGTTTTTTTGCAATTTTTTCAAATTTACAATCACAAAAATTCTCATGGGTCTTTTTGACTTTTTGACAAAAGTTCTTGTCGTCTGAACTTTTCGTGGGTGCAAATTTGCACCCATGTGCTGGCTAAGGAAATCAATGCCAGAAAGAAACGGTGTAATATTAATAATTACCTGACTGAGGACAAGGGTGACGTCGTCGTTTTTGAGTCGAGCAATCATCATTGAAGCAACCGCAAGGATAAAGTCACCGGTCATGGCAACCTGAAAAGAAAAAAGAAAAAAATGAAAAAGTTGAGGACACGGAGAAAGTAAAAAAAAAAAAAACAAAAAAAAAATTAGAACAAGCGAGAGAGATATTTGCGAGTGCGTTTGAAAATAATGAGAAATAATAATTTCCCTTCGGTTGGATAATTCGAAAACGAACAGTTTATCAACATCATTCACTTTTCAATGCAACCAACATGGTGGGATACTTTTTCCGATTTAAATCGTCAAACTGCTGCAACCGCGCAGCAAGAATAGTTGGAGCTCGGTTATTAGCTCCATTGACCATTAAAAGAAGCGAATAAACACACGCCTCTCAAGAGCTCCGATTCGAGTTCCTTTCACCGCGAAGATCCTTCGTTCGTGCTGTAAACTCTTGTTTCGCGTATCCCCTAAATCACGCGCGTTCGTTCTCGTATGCTGGATAGCAAAAAATTTTGATTTTAAAAAAATCGCGTGATTCATTTTCGTATGCAATTTTTTGATGCAATATTTTCCTATCACGCAATAAAAATTTCCAAAAATTGGGGACACGCAGGAAAATGCAACTTTTGGGACTTTTCAATTTTTTTTTTTCGTTCAAAATTCATTTGGCCATCTGGCCAGGCGAGCTGATCGGTTTTGTGTGAAACGATCGATGTAATATGCACATTTAGAAATTATACGGACTTGGCCTGTTTTTTTTTTCTTTCTTTTTAAACAACTCAACGAACCTCATCGCTTAACTTGGCGCGACGTGTCAGGCTCGCAATGTGGAATCGATTTTTTTGTGTTTCGTGGTTTTTTTTGTAATACCACAAAAAAAAACTGGATTGATTATTTTTTTTTTATGTTCTCCATTGAGTATGAGAAAAAAAATTGTACAAACAAACGATAACGACGTGTTTCGAAACTCGAAAAATGCAATTTTCATTTTTTTGATAATCGTACGATCGTGCGATTTGATCGAAACTTGTGAAATTTTTGTAGAAATAGTTTTTTTTTTTTACTTTGGAATTCGTGCTTTATGTTGGAGTGGAAAAAGTGAGTTAACGATTGAAAAAATTATGTAGAAATGAGCAAACGTTGTTCGCAAGTGGCGAATGTTTATTGCAAAAATTCATGAAGCCTATAAATTTTAGAAACGGATTGAATGCGATAATCGATTACGTCGTTGATTGCGGTCATCACTGATTTTAGAAAATAATTATCTTTCTTCCTCTCGTATCTCGAGGCACTTGTCTATAATTACAATATCGAATTTGGAGATTCCCATAAACATTCGCATCTCACGAAATGTGCTGTAGTCTTTCATAATGCTCTACGGACTCAAAAGCCATAAATAATTGGGAACGATCAACGAAAACGGTGTGCAGCATGAACAGGACGAAATTCTGTTTTTTTCTTGAGCAGAGCTCATGGTTCACATTCAATATTCAGTCAGGACAATGAAACGATTTTGTTTTTTTTTTTTAGAATCCATAGAGAAAATGGGTACGAAAATTGTCGTGGTTTTTTAAATTAAACAAACAATTAATAGAAAAAGTATTTTTTCGTTGGAATGCAACGAGATTCTGCTTTTTTATTGAGATTCTCATTCAATATTTGGTCAGGACTATAAAACGATCTTTTTGCAGGATCCAGACACAAAATCGGTACGAAAATTTTCATGGTTTTTTAAATTGATTAAAAAACTAATAGAAAAAGTATTTTTCGTTGGAATGCAACAAAATTCTGCTTTTTTAATGAAATTCTCGTTCAATATTTGGTGAGGACTATAAAACGATTTTTTTTAGGATTCAAAGAGAAAATCTGTACGAAAATTGTCATGGTTTTTGAAATTGAACAAACAATTATTAGAAAAAGTATTTCGCGTTGGAATGCAACAAAATTCTGTTTTGTTAATGAAATTCTGATTAAATATTTGGTCAGGACGATAAAACGATTTTTTTGAAGAATCCAAACACAAAACCGGTACGAAAATTTTCATGGTTTTTTTAAATTGAACAAACAATTAATAGAAAAAGTATTTTTGGCTGGAATGCAACGAAATTCTGTTTTTTTTATTGAAATTCTGATTAAATATTTGGTCAGGACGATAAAACGATTTTTTTGAAGAATCCAAACACAAAACCGGTACGAAAATTGTCATGGTTTTTTTAAATTGAACAAACAATTAATAGAAAACCATATTTTTCGTTGGACCACGACGTTGCGAACTTCAGTGTCAATAAAACAGGAAAAAATGTTCAGGAGCAATATTTCTAGATTCGATATCAAAGTCGTCGAGTGTAGCCAGCCAGATATGTTGACATATTGGTAAGTTTAACCGTTATTATCGCATTCGGCTTGGGCTATATGTTGGTGAGACACGCGTGGCAGACAATTTTATTTGACGAAAAATAAAAAGGAAGAAAGAAGCCAAGGAGGGGGAGGGAGGGAGGGGGGGGGGGGGTCCAAACGACTATGCTCATTTTTATGGTCAACGAGCCGAATGAGGTTGTTGCATAAGATTGATACAAGAATCATCGTGGTCGAAACGAAGCGAGAGACGACCGCACTCGCTAAAAAATTTCTTTCTTTTATTTTTTTTCTTAATTTTGTAGCTGGTTACTATTTTTTTATGGGGATTCCCATGCATTATCCTCGCGGTGATAACGGGATCGTATCAACCAGTTTGCAATAATTTATTCAGCCGCTAAATCTTCTTGCTTTTTTGCTCTTTTCTCAAAAACGAAAAAATGTTTCTCCAGCACACGCGCCGGATTGTTTGCTTTATGAGCTCATTTTTTTTCACTCTTGCGGAGAGTTTGCCAAGAAATGTTACGTCGCTCGAAAATTGCAGGCTCACACATCTTTGCACGTGAGACAGGGACCGACGTGGAGAATCTCGTGAATATAGTCGCTGGACATCGGTGTCGATGTCCTTGTTGACTAAGTGCCATAAGGCTCGACGCTTCCCAACCCACTCTGCCGCGCACGTTAACGCCGAGGATTATATAGTTGAGCAACAACGGACCCACCCGTTTAGCGTCTCGTTAATGCGCTACCGTTGCACAATTTATTAGACTCTTTATAGGTTATGCGTATGGCTTACTCTTGTCCGAGAGACGGACAGAGACATCGGTGGTGGAGCAACGAAACAAAAAGCGCGGGAATTTCTCGTGATGTTGATTCTTAGGCGATATGAGAAAATCGAATGGGGACGTGATGTGGTCACGGAATTGATAAACTTATCATTTCTTTATCGCTCGACCTTAAAGCGACTGCATGGATCTTGAAAGGATTACGATTTATTTAATCCAACGTTATGAATGCCACGTAGTGATCAAGTTCGCAATGCTCGGGTCCAAGGAAAAATACTTTTTGTATTGATTGTTTAATTAATTTTGAAAATCATGACTATTTTCGTACGGATTTTGGGTTTGATCCTAAAAAAAGATCGTTTTATTGTTCTGACCAAATATTGAATTGGAATCTCAATAAAAAAAACAGAGTTTCGTTGCATTCCAATGAAAAATACTTTTTCTATTAATTGTTTGTTCAATTTCGAAAACCATGACAATTTTCGTACTGTTTTTCTCTTTGGATCCTAAAAAAAATCGTTTTATAGTCCTGACCAAATATTGAATCATAATTACATTAAAAAAACATAATTTAATTGCATTCCAGCGAAAAATACTTTTTCTATTAATTGTTTGTTGAATTTCAAAAACCATGACAATTTTCGTATCGATTTTGTGGTTGGATCCTGAAAAAAGATCGTTTTATTGTCCTGAACAAATATTGAATAAGAATCATGAACTCTGCTCAAGATAAAATATAATTTCGAACGGTTTTTCGTTCGACACGATTTCACAAAAAAATTCTTCTTCATTCGATTGAAAATTCTCAAATTTAGCTCCTCACCCTTTGCTCTCCTGTATGCAGCAATTTTTGCACGTCGAACTTTTTTCTCCGACAGCCCATCAAATTTGGCGTTTTAATTGAAAATGTTTTTAACCAACATTATTTAATGATGGAACGCGAAGTAAGTTTTTCGACAAATTATCATGGAAATTGAAAATTGTGAATAGCAATATTCAAGACTAATAATTAAAATGCTGTTAATGTATGAATACATTATGTTGATTGAAAGAAGAAAAAAAATGTAGCCAATGCGAAGTCTTGAAACTGCGGTTAAGAAAAAATGGTTTTTCCATCCATAAACCACGATCGATCTCCACGCGCGTATATTACGAATTTATGACTTTTTTTTTATCGTCAAACCACGATGCACAACAGCGAGGAAGAAAACTAAGAAAATCAATTGGAAATGTATGCATAATACATGGAGAGTTATTCTTGGGGGATTCACCGCAGCAGAGGCGAACGAATTAATTTGCGTTAATTTGGTGGCTGTAGTTGGGAGTCTGCCCTATTGTTTCCACACACCACACAATTATTTGTGGTTTTCCAGCTCGATTGTTCGCGAGTGGTCACACAAATGCGCTTTTCCACGTCAAGCGAAAGACGCGAACAAACAAGTTGCCGTACGATTGGGAAAGTTGGATTTATCTTTTTCTATTGATTGTTTGTTCAATTTTAAAAACCATGACAATTTTCGTACCGATTTTGGCTTCAGATTCTAAAAAAATATCGTTTTATCGTCCTGACGAAATATTGAATCAGAATCTCAATAAAAAAACAGAATTTCGTTGCATTCCAATGAAAAATACTTTTCCTATTGATTGTTTGTTCAATTTAAAAAAAACCATGACAATTTTCGAACCGATTTTGTTACTGGATCTTTAAAAAATATCGTTTTATGGTCCTGACGAAATATTGAATCAGAATCTCAATAAAAAAAAACAGAATTTCGTTGCATTCCAATGAAAAATACTTTTCCTATTGATTGTTTGTTCAATTTAAAAAAACCATGACAATTTTCGAACCGATTTTGTTACTGGATCTTAAAAAAATATCGTTTTATGGTCCTGACGAAATATTGAATCAGAATCTCATTGAAAAAATAGAATTTCGTTACGTTCCAATGAAAAATACTTTTCCTATTGATTGTTTGTTCAATTTAAAAAAACCATGACAATTTTCGAACCGATTTTGTCTCTGGATCTTAAAAAAAGATCGTTTCATGGTCCTGACTAAATATTGACTCAGAATCTCATTAAAAAAATAAAACTTCGTTGCATTCCAATGAAAAATACTTTTCCTATTGATTGTTTGTTCGATTTCAAAAACCAAGATAATTTTTCGTCCAGATTTTGTGTTTGGATCCTAAAAAAAAATCTTTTTACTGTCCTGACTAAACATTGAAAAATAATCATGAGCTCTGTTCCATAAAAAGCAGAATTTCGTTGCATTTCAACGATGAAAACTTGAACATGGTGAGCCAGAGTGTTCTTGACCTAGCACCTCGAGAGAAAAATGCGTGTCTAGCAACGACTCTGAGCATTAGGAGTGTGCGACACGAATCCCCGTCAGCAGGTTCCCCTGCTGCTGTCACATTATTACGCAATTATTTACAAGCACGAAGGTAAATACTGATGGACATGTAGAAGGTTTTGATTATGGCTCGTGTACTCGACACAACGAAGGACTCTGCAGACTCCGTCACCCCCTCCGGATTGGAAGGGCGTATCGACGAGAAATCAAACAATTTTTCTCTCCCTTTTGCTTGCCAACTGAACGGACGTTTCTACATCGAGAGACTCCCCGAGTCCGGGCCGTGAGGAGTAAGCGTATGAAATAAGTAGAGAACGTGTGCGAGCCCGATCGGCGCGGTGAGTAGTTCGTTTCATCAATCTCCATGAGATCGGGAGTTAACGAGCTGAGCCTGAATTCCTAGATGTCCAACGTGAAACTAAATGAGTTCTCGTTCGTGTGGATTCCGATTGAGCTATTCACAGCGATTATGAAAAACGATGCAATCACGTATTTCTTGTTGAGCCTCGTTCGACGTTGTTCGCAGAAGTAAATGAGTTTCTGTGGCTTGAAACTTTGGCGTGAAATTTAATGAAAATTAATCAAATCTTGAGCCTCCAAGGACGTTGTATGGCGACGGTCAAATCTAAATTTTTCTTTTCATTTTTTTTTTTACATACAAAATATTTTGCGAGCTCAAGTTGATTAAAAAAACTTGTTAAAAATTGTCTAAAGAACAACGTACTCTAAATCCAAGATTTTCCGAGATAATTTGTATTTTTTGTATAACAAACAAATTTTCGAATAAATTTTACGAGCGATTTTTTTGAAAAACTAAATAAAGCTTCTTCGATGTTGCAGAAAAGTGTATGCAAAGTTTTAAGAGGCTTTACCATTTAGAAATGAAAATATTTAATATTGAAAATTGCAACTTTAAACACACGTTCTTGTGAGAAACAACTGAAAATATTGATTTTTATAAATCTCGACTTGTACATGGTGGAACCTCTTAAAATCTTGCGAGCTGTTAAAAATCACTGTTCTCTTAGCGTAGTGCAAATTCGAAGGAATTCTATCGACAGAAAATGTTGTCTGCAACGTCCTTAATAGCGTAGGAGCGAAAAAAAAAATTGTCTGTCAATTCTGCATCGTTGGAATGCAACGAAATTTTTTTTCTTCCATAGAGAAGCTCATTATAAAAATGCCGAATGTATAATTACGACGATAAAGCAATGGGCTCGAAAAATTTGCATGATTTTGAAAATCAAACAAATCGTCAATAAAACGAAATATTTTTCGTTGCATTTGCAACATTACGAAATAGAGCTTCGCGTGAATAATTGATTTTATAAATCTGACCATTTTGCGAATCGTGTCCTTCGTGAAAATTCCCAATATCCGTGCCAGCAATAAAAGCGCCACACAAGTTTCGTATATAGTCGCGTATCCACAGACCGAATCACATTAGACTCGGCGCACTTTTACATTCCGGTTCGGTGAGAGCGTTTCAGCACACAAACACACACACACACACGCGTGTGTGTGTGCATGTGTGTGAAAATAATTTATTCACCTACATATTGGGGATTGCGGGTGTATTGAGCATTTGCGGATTTGACACGAGTTCTCGACGATCTCTGATCCTAGAAACGATTGTCTTTAAACTATAAACCAAACGCGATAATGGCCGGAGACAACTTTCCTCAC
Source organism: Hyposoter dolosus (assembly GCA_963921915.1). Classification (NCBI taxonomy): domain Eukaryota; kingdom Metazoa; phylum Arthropoda; class Insecta; order Hymenoptera; family Ichneumonidae; genus Hyposoter; species Hyposoter dolosus. The sequence goes on from OY998140.1 coordinate 7,604,066, forward strand.
TCCAACCAGATTTTATCGCGATACGGAAGAGGAAACCCTTATTTGTCTATCGACGTCGATCTCTGTGTTATAAATTTAAAAAACACGATCTCACCCTCGAAAACGTTGTTACCAGGTGTTGAGACTTGAAAATGTTCGTTTTTTTATTTTTTATTTTTTTAAGGAATTTTTTTTTTTTTTTTTTGAGAATTATAAATCAGTCGGGCTCACCTTTTTGTGACTCCAGACTACGTTGACGGAAGGTTTACCTCGCCTGTATTCGGACTGATCGATAACGTCGTCGTGTATGAGGGATGCACTGTGAATCATCTCGGAGATCATCGCCACTTGACGTTGCGAAGCCAAGAGATCGCTGGCGATATGAAAAAAATAAAAATAAATCAATTTTTAGATAAAGTAAAGAGTATGTGCAGACTGATACACGATATCTTAGAAAATTTGCCGAAATTAGAGCGGTTGGACGATTTTACAAAAAAAAAACTTGGATTTTCGTAAAATTCGAAAAATCATTAAATTTAAAGCGTTCAACCGATATTTCCCAAATTCAATAACAATCTTCCTATTGTGATACTCTATTTATAAAAAAAAAAATTAGTAACAAATCTTTAAATTTGCGCAAGTTAGAGCGTCGACAGGCTTTTTTTGAAAATTTCAAAATGTCGTAGAATTCGTATTTTTCTAGCAATTCCAACAAAATTCTCAGAGAATTAAGAGCTTGTCCAGATTAACGTCTGTGCAAAACGGGAACCCTGTAGCTCAAACCGTTCTCGAGTTATGAACGTTTGAATTTTTCAGTGTCAGAACATACACACCCACACACATCCGGACATTTTTTTTTAAATATGATTTTTCGATGTTTTGGGAAATTGACATTTAAAACTGGAAAAAAAAGAAATTCGCCGTAGCTTCCTCTATGAGGAAGCAAAATAGAAACTCGTCACGTTGATAAATGAACGTGCGTATTGAAAAATTTCGTAAAGGGTGCCCGCTGGTAGGATAATGAACATTTCGAGGACGAGACAAACTGTATTTCGAGGACGTCTCAATCCCCATAACCCGGTAAACTATATATCTACGGTTTACGAGAAATTTTCGCAACATTGTTCGCACGTCTCGAGGCCCACTCGAGTTTACATTAGTATTTACTTTCGCGAACGTTTTTTCTCAGAGTCGAACGAGCACAAACGAGTCGCGGAGAGCCAACAGTCCGCGCGAGGTGTTGATCGAATCAATTCTCGGGCCTTTAACAATGCACGGCTTCCATTTTACCGAGGAATCGTAACAACAATAAACTTTAGTATTACTTGTTACCAAATTCTAATTGATTATTATTTTTGCCAAATGTAACTTGGATTTTTACGTTTTTTTCTGGGCAGAGCAATTTTTTTTTTTTTGTACGAAATCGAGTTTTCAATTTTTTGGTAAGAAAATATGATAATTGGAATAGATGCTGAAAAGTTTCTGATTCCGTGCCTTTCGAGAACTGAATTTACTAGAAAAATTGCAACGAGTCAATTAATTATCAAAATAATTAATAAAAAATATTTTTTTCGTGCATTCCAACGATGCACACTTCGGTATCATAAATTCGTCCATTCGAAAACTGAATTTACGAGAAAAATTGCAACGAGTCAATTAATTATCAAAATAATTACTAAAAAATATTTTTTTTGTGCATTCCAACGATGCACACGTCGGTATCATAAATTCGTCCATTCGAAAACTGAATTTACGAGAAAAATTGCAACGAGTCAATTAATTATCAAAATAATTAATAAAAAATTTATTTTTCGTGTATTCCAACGATGCACACTTCGGTATCATAAATTCGTCCATTCGGAAACTGAATTTACGAGAAAAATTGCAACGAGCCAATTAATTATCAAAATAATGAATAAAAAATATTTTTTTCGTGTATTCCAACGACGCACACTTTGGTATCATAAATTTGTCTGTTCGAGAATTAAATTTACTAGAAAAATTGCAACGAGTGCATTGATTATCAAAATAATGAATAAAAAATATTTTTTTCGTGTATTCCAACGATGCACACTTCGGTATCATAAATTCGTCCATTCGAAAACTGAATTTACTAAAAAAATTGCAACGAGTGCATCAATCATCAAAATAATGAATAAAAAAATATTTTTCATTGTATTCCAACGATCGAAACTCCATTATCATACTTTTTCTTTCTTGGTATAATTTGCACGTGGAAAATAACTTGGGTGTACGCAAAAGAAGAGGTAACCAAGTCGAGCGAGCAGCAGCGTACTACTCACTTTCTTTCCTTGTGGTAATTGATGGCCCGAGCCATCAAAATCGCTACCATTGGACGTAGCGCCTTTCCCTGACCGTCGAAGTAGTACGTCGCTATCTGCTGGAGTTCAGCTTGTGTTGTGTTCGTAACGAGTTCCTGTAATCAGACAATCAAGAGTGTAAAAAAAAAAGCGTTGGGTCGCGAGGATCATTCGATGAGCTCCGGGGACGATGACAAGTTTGTGAAAAATTTGGGCGAGTGTAAAAAACAATAATTCTTCGTGTACAGAGCGACCTTGGCTCGATTTCGTAAAAAAAAACAAAAAGGAAAGAAACCTGCTGAGGGAACTCGAGAAAATAGTCAAACGCACTTTGCCAAGTGTTTCGATTTTCCACTCCGTCAATCCGTGAAATTAGACATTTCCGGGAGCAGAGAGATGACGAAGCAAAGAAAAATCATTTTTCGAAATTAAAGAGAATAAAAATAAAAGGTGAAAAAAAAAAAAAAAACAAAACAAAACAAACGGATTCGAGCGAATGACACATTTTTTCTTGGTCGCTTCTCCATTGCGCAAAATTCCAAATCTTTCGGATCTTATCTTCGCGTCCACTCGCGCAATTCAGCGTCTCGACGCGATGGCAACTTTTCGAAACCCAACAGCCCGCAATCGGCACGAAAAATGTCTCTTTGTTTTTCTACTTTTTTCTTTGCGCAGTTGCGATAAAACAGCAAATGGAAAAAAATAAAACAATATAAAAATTAAAATGAAAAATAAAATAAAAAAATTAAAAAATAAAATAAAAAATAAAATAAATAAATAAAACGAGTCGCGAGTACGCGCTGCAGCGAACATGCAAGTACTTTGGATTCCGGACGCGGACGAGGCCTATGAAAGTCTCGTTTGGAATTTGGCCAAATTCGCGTGGAATGCCTTCGCGACCACGTAGTAGACTCTTCCAACTTTCTTAGGCTTCTTTTCTGCCGCCCACTTGTCAGTCCCCCTGCGCTATAAAGTTGTTCGTAACTAATTTCTACAACCACCGTATGGTGTCCATACATTAATAAAAAATTAGTCTGTCGTTTCCTTATTCGGTGGAATCTCGAAATATAGAATTTCGAGCTTGTCGCTAGTTGGGATAAAAAAAAAAAAAAATTGATGGAAAATTCGAATTTCATAATGCATCGGAATTTTAACGTTTTATTTAAATCGACAGCATCGTTGGAAATGGACGCTTAGCACGCATATGGAGAAAGCAGATCCCCGATGACATCGTAGAAACAAATTATACAATGTTGAAGTTCGCATCATTGAACGGCAACGAAATTCTGTTTTTTTCTTGAGCAGGACTCATGATTATTATTCAATATCGAGCCAGGACAATAAAATACAAAAAAAAAATGAATAAAATAAAATTAAAAAAATTAAAATTAAAATTTTTATTAAAAAAAAGACGAAAAAACAAATAAACACAAAATCGGTACGAAAATTGTCATGGTTTTTGAAATTGAACAAACAATCGATAGAAAAACGTATTTTTCATTGGAACGCAACGAAATTCTGTTTTTTTATTGAGATTCCGATTCAAGATTTGATCAGGACGATAAAAAGATATTTTTCAAGGATCCAAGCACAAAATCGGTACGAAAATTGTCATGGTTTTTAAAATTCAACAAACAATTAATAGAAAAAGTATTTTTTGCTGGAATGCAAAGAATTTCTGTTTTTTAAATGAAATTCTGATTGAATATTTGATCAGGACAATGAAACGATATTTTTTTAATAAAAACACAAAATCGGTACGAAAATTTTCATGATTTTTGAAATTAAACAAACAATTAATAGAAAAAAATATTTTTCCTTGGAATTGAACGTTGCGAACTTTATAAAAATAATTAAAAAGGCCACAATTACGTCCAACATTTTGCTGCACGTCATCCCCAAGCTGCTGGAATACACGAGTGCGATCATCCGAATAATAACAGAATATTAATAAAACAAAACGCCATCGCGGTGGGTCTTTAATCCCGACAAGTGCTTCCTATGTCTCCGCCCCTAAATCGAACACGCGTGAACGCGTGTTTTATATATACAAGACGGTGAGTAAAAGTTCAAAGCGCCTTTCCGAACCTTGCAAACTCGCACGCGAGCGACTGCACAAGAACTTTGCGCCGATCGCATTGCAGTGCGCAGCAACAAGTTCGCATTTTGCTTTCGCTCGACTCCATATGCACTGCGCAAAAAACTCGTCACTCTCTACGAGAGAATCGACTGAATTAGACAAATTTTCCTTCGATAATTCCATTAAATCCAAACAAGCAAAAAAATCAATAAAATCGACAAACGCCAAATCAATTGTCCAAATTAAAAATTTAAAGGGATCGACCGATAAATTCCAACAAATCCAAACTTTATCCCATTTTATTCAATCCTTAATCGAAATTAGCGAATTTTCAAGGTAATCGACTTTCAAGCCCGAACCTAGCGACTGTCGATGGAATTCAAAAAATTGATTATTCCGAACCGTCCCAAATAATATTTACGAAAAAAAAAAAAAAACACACACACAAAATGAATTTATCCATTCGTTTATTGTGAAATGCAAGTCAGTTGGGCAACGGGGGATCCTAATTCGTTTCTGACACGATGATCCATAAATAATTAAAAAAAAAAAAAAAAAAAAAACAGAAAGTTGTGGTCGATATTAAAAAAAAAATAAAATAAAATTAGCGACGCCCAGCAAGACGAGTAATTAACGTAATTAATAGCTAAACTAATGACAGGAAATGCGTTCAATCAACATAATCGACTCTGCATCACAAGAGCCCGGTTGATATACTGAGGGGGGGGCAAAGAGAAAACTTGGAGGGAAAGAGGAAGATCGGTGAGCGCGCAAAGTGGGAGAAAAAAAGAGAAAGGTGTTGGATTACTTGTCTTATGTTGTCGTAGACGTCCTTGAGGTCATCGTCGAGAAGTTGGTAAGGGTTGACCTGGTAATCGGGCAAGGATCCCGGCTGTTGAGTTTGCATCGAGCTCATTGTCCGGTTCGTACAAATTCTACGCTCCCTGCCTTCCGCGTCGTTCTAAAAGCAAAAAAATGCGGGAAACTCATTAATTTTTTAATTAATTTTTTGTTTTTTTGGAATTTGCTGTATGAAAAAAATTGATAAATTTAAAAAATCAAAAAATGAAGCTGCGTGTTGCGGTTGAATGGTTGAAAGAAATTGAAAGGAAATCGCCGAGCTCCGTGTGAGCACGCAAATGGCTTTTACTACTTGGCGAAACGACGCGCGCGCCAACTGTCTGATCAAGCGGTTGACTTTTCCACTCGCTTGCTACTCGCTCGCCCGAGGCACGCGATCTTTTCCACTTACTCAGAACATAGAAGCATATTCGACGGATAATGGTTTTCCAAATTCGAAAAAATGCTATTTAAACATTTTTTCTCACAGAAAGACGTAAAATCGAAAGAATTTTTGAATAGTTTCTCATCGATTATTCAACCCTCCGAGGATCATAGGATTTTTATAAAGTTCTCAAAGTTTGAGTCCAAAAAAAAATACTTTTTTCTGTTAATTGTTCAATTTTTATAAACATGAAAATTTTCGTAGCGATTTTGAGTTTGGATCCCCAAAAAAGATCGTTTTATCGTCCTGACCTTTAGTAATATTTATTATTTAATAATATTTATAATAATTTTATTTATATAATTATAAAAATATTTATAAATATTTAATAAGAATCTGAATAAGAAAACGGAATTTCGTTGCATTCCAACGATGCAACGATATAATTTATATAATTTAAAAAATATAATTTACATAATTATAAAAATATTTATAAATATTAAATAAAATAATTCAATATAATAATTTAATATAATAAAATAAAATTAAATAATTTATATAATTTTATAAACATAATTTCAACAATTATAAAAATATTAATAAATATTTAGTAATATTCAACAAATATTTAATAAGAATCTTAATAAAAAAAAAAAAAACAGAATTTCCTTGCATTCCAATGATGCAATCTTAAGAGACGAGATTTTCGAAAAAAAAAAATTCTTGCTCGGGTCGGAAAAGGTTCATACGATCCGCGGACACAATCACGACATCTGAGCAGCGATAAATCTCGAGTATATAGACACGCGGCTGCCCATTCTGTAAAGAGACTTTTCTTTTTACACTTTTAGCGTCAAGACGCTGCGGCGTCTCTAGAAAAATAAATAATGCAGCGTGTGCAACTCTCGTTCCTCAAAATATGTCCTCAGGCGATTGTGCATTAAACATTTCTGGCAGTCAGGATTTGAGTGTTGAAAGCACTTGAAATTCCATCATTCGCGGAATGTGTGAATCGCCATTGGAAACACTTTCCTATGCTCGTCGTTTCTGTTACGACCTGCTCAAGTCGACTGGGCATTAGATAATAACATTCGAGTGCACACGAGTTTAATTATCGTTGAACGAATTCGCGAAACAATCGAGATTTCCGTTTGTTTTCGATATTAATTTTACTTTCGTTTTCAGGCACGCAATGCCCGTGCCGGAAGATGAACCTCGTCCAGCAAATTTATTAATTTCGCAACACAATTCAATGGAATCTTTTTGCTATTGGATAATTGAATATTTTTAATGCTACAGGAAAATGTAATTCGTTACGAAAAATAAATTTAAGGACGTTTTATGCCGACGGTCAAATCTAAATTTTTCTTTTCAGTTTTTTTTACATACAAAATTCTTTGCGAGCCCAAGTTGATTAAAAAAAGTTGTCAAAAATTGACTAAAGAACAACATACTCGAAATCCAAAATTGTCCGAGGAAATCTGGATTTTTTATGTAATAAACAAAATTTCGAAAAAATTTGACGAGCCATTTTTTTGAAAAACTAAATAAAGCTTCTTCGATGTTACACAAAAGTTTATGCAAAGTTTTAAGAGACTTCACCATTTAGAGATGGAAATATTTAATGTTGAAAATTGCAACTTTTAACACACGCTCTTGTGAGAAATTACTGAAAATTGTGATTTTTATAAATAAATATTTCGATACATGGTGAAAGCTCTTAAAATTGCACGAGTTATTAGATATCACAATTCTCTTTGTGTGGTGCAAATTTAAAGGAATTCTCGATAGAAAATTTCGACAAAATTTTGTGATCGATTTTTTTGAAAAACTAAATAAAGCTTCTTCGATGTTACACAAAAGTGTATGCAAAGTTTTAAGAGACTTCACCATTTAGAAATGGAAATATTTAATGTTGAAAATTGCAACTTTTAACACACGCTCTTGTGAGAAATTACTGAAAATAGTGATTTTTATAAATAAATATCTGGACTTCTAGATGGTGAAAAATTCAAAGGAATTCTATCGATAGAAAATTTTTCATACAACAAAGATTTGTTTAATTTTCAAAATCAACCAAATATTTTGGGCCCCCATATTTTTCGGGTGACAAAAACCGATCGTTTCGTCGTCGTAATTAAATTCTTCACTTCAATAACGATCTTTGCCAAAGGCAAAAAAAATTCATCGCATTTTAACGATTTTTAACGTCATTAATTATTTTTCAATGGAAAAATGTAATTTTTTTAAAATTCAATAAGTTTTCGCAATATTGTCAATGCCGCACAGGGGGCCCCATGCAAGTACGTGCATCAGGATTATCTAACGAGATGTTTCAACTTTTTCTATAAGCGAATAGCGAAGAAGAATTGCTCGTACAAAGTAAGCGTAGAAAATCAGTCATATTGTCTGAGCACGTTCGTAGCTTTTCTACTTGGCGATGAAACATTCCATTAACCCGTTCTTTTACGATATATCTGTGCAAACGAGCGATCGTATAAACATAAAATGGAAAAAAAAATATGATTGCGACATCTTGGACCGCATCTTCATTTTTTTTCTTTTTTATTTTCATCTCTGAACGATGAGCCTTCGTACATTTTCTCATGAGCATTAAATTCCTCGTAGGTCAAGAGTGTCTCGTATTTGCAACAAAAAAAAAAAAAAAAATCGTGCTCGGCACATGGAAACGGTACAATCGTAATGATCCGATGGCGTAACTACCGTAACGAATCGTTGCATTGCATCGTCAAAGTTGTTCCTATTCATATTTATTTTTCATTGTAAAAAAAAAAAAAAAAAAAAAAAAAAAAAAAATGGTCGAAGTTATCGATCGAAACGATTAAAATTATTTCGTTCGTCCTCATTTTAGATCGAGCCACTTTTTTTTTTCTAATTTAATAATTTTATGGATACAATAATTGGAAAGACATGTGAATGCTGCAGCCTTGTAATTCTTAGAGAGAGAGAGAGAGAGAGTCAAGAACCTGCCCGTCGATTCGAACGCCTCGGATATGGCAGTGCAAAGATATTTTCTCATAATTGGTTTATGATATTGCAGACTTAATGGTACGATATTGCCAGCGCGCCTGGGGAAAAGAGGTCAAGCCTGGTTGAAGGTTCTCGGTCCCTTCGATTATTTCGCTATGCAGAGCCATTATTGGCAATGCTGTATAGTTTTCGAGAAAAATTGCATTCGTAGAAACGAGAGACATGGAAAAAATGACACTCAAGTTCGCGACGTTGGGGTCCAACGAAAATATACTTTTTCTATTCATTTTTCGTTCAATTTTGAAAATCATGACAATTTTCGTACCGATTTTTTCTTTGGATCTTAAAAAAAAATCGTTTTATCGTCCTGACCAAATATTGAATCAGAATTTCAATAAAAAACAGAATTTCGTTGCATTCCAAGGAAAAAAAATTATTTCTATTCAATTTTTCATTCAATTTCCAAAGCCATGACAATTTTCGTACCGATTTTGTCTTCGAATCCTAAAAAAATCGTTTTATCATCCTGACCAATAAAAATGAAATTGAAAATGAAATTGAGATTGAAAAATGTTATTGGAATCGTTAAAAATAAAAGTATTGTCGAGTCCGGAGGGCTCGAGAGGACGCATGGCACGTTTTCGTTGAGCAACTCGGTAACACGCCTCGGATGTGTTCTCAAGCGTGATATACTGTTATTTCCAAACGATCGAAATATACACGCTGGATAATCATCGAACGGTCTCATTAACGGAAAAACCTCGTGGGTCGAACTAGACCGCCACACGCGAAAGCAAGTTCAAGCGATAGGGACTTTTACTTGTTGCTCACGCATGCAGCAGTTGCCAATGATATACCTCGCCGCCATAGGCATGCCAGAGAAACACATTAGTGAGATAATGTCGCGCCGACAACGACATTCATTCTCTTTTTAATGAACGCCCATAAAACTTGACAACTTTTCTCATCACACTTTTACGTCATTATGAAAACTAATTGATTCTTATTTTTCGTAAAAAAAAAAAAAAAAAGAAAGAAAAATAATTCGTTTTTTCGAAAATTTCGATTTTGAAGTTTGCATCGTTGAAATGCAACGAAATTCAATTTTTCAAATGAAATTCTGATTCGTTATTTGGTCGGGACGATAAAACGATTTTTTTTCAGGATCCAAAAAAAAAATCGGTACGAAAATTGTCATGGTTTTTCAAATTGAAGAAAAAATCAATAGAAAAAGTATTTTTGGTGGAACTCAACGTTGCGAGCTTCAGTGTCATTTTTCTTTTCATCCATATTTTCGGTTGGATAAATATTGAATTAACTAATTATAATGTTGCAACAAGTTTTTTAAGAGAAATTGGCCTCTTTTGCTTTATTTTCGATGCAGCGCGAATCTGAACAGTGATTCAGCACCGCAATTAAAAATATTATTGCACACGCGAGGTCAGCTTTTCAATTGGATTTCTGCGCCTCCATTGACCATGAGAAACTTATGCGAAAGCGAATTGAGTAAATTCTCGGGCACATCATTTTTGCGGATCAAGGAATAACGCGGTTCGTCAAGAAATTAAAGGCAAATCGTCGCATTCAATGCTCAAAGATCAAGGTATTTCTTTTCTCTTATTGAGGAAGCGTTCCGTTCTGTGAGGACGATCTCACAGAGACTCTGGCAAATTAAAAAAAAAAAAAAAAAAAAAAAAAAAATACTAATTGTTTGATGGGATGAAAGAAATGAATCTGCCCATCAATTTTTTGCTGGAACCTCGTTGCTAATAACATGACAAATATAAAGTAAAGAGAAAGAACAAACTTATAAACAATATTTTACAAAATTTGTAGAAATTAGAGCGGTTGGACGATTTTTCAAAAAACTCAGATTTTCATAAAATTCGAAAAATCATAAAATTTAAACCGTTCAACCGATATTTTCCAAATTCAATACCAACCTTCCTATCATGATACTCTATTTATAAAAAAAAGAATTAGTAACAAATCTTGAAATTTGCGCAAGTTAGAGCGTCGACAGGCTTTTTTTGAAAATTTCAAAATGTCGTAGAATTCGTATTTTTCTAGCGATTCCAACAAAATTATCAGAGAATTAAGAGCTTGTCCAGATTAACGTCTGTGCAAAACGGGAGCCCTGTAGCTCAAACCGTTCTCGAGTTATGAACGTTTGAATTTTACAGTGCCAGAACATACACACACACACACACACACACACAGACATACGGACATTTTTTCTAGATATGGGACATTTTAAGCAAATTGCCATTGAAAACAGGAAAAAAAACAAAAAAATTTCATCGTCACATAGAATTTCATCGTCATATGAAGAAGCAAAAATCGAGAATTTTATGAAATTTCTTGCTGAAAAGAATCGAGGAAAGTTGGTGGGTCGTTTTTAATGTCAATTTCCGGGATATTTACGGGATCCCATAAAGAGTATTGTTTAACGATGTTTAGGTGAGTGATCGGGACGAGTCGCGCAGTCGCCACGTGTGTTTTCTTGAATAATCTCAATTCCCATGACTCGGGAGTCATAAACGCGTGAAAAGCTATTAAGGCTTGTCCTCAGATGCAAAATGATTAATATTCATTCGCGAAATCGAGTGTACGCGGAGAAGGCGTTTACACTGATTGCAATTAGCGTCAGTCAAAGTCTCTCCGCGCGCGGTTCAGTGAAATTGTAAGTTGACGCTGTCTACTGCACGAATCTATAAACAACAAGTGGCAACGTGAGTTGGCAGCTTTTTTATATAAATTATTCCTCGTCAGTGAATTCTCGCTTACCCCCGAGGTTCATTACAATCCCCACTCCTTCAAAATCACATTTTAATAATGACGAAAAGCAACGAAAATAGTATTTTTCAAAATTCGAATAATTATTAAAATTACAACGAAACGTGATTAATTAAATATTGAAAAAATATAATAAAATTATCCAAAATACTTTTTCGATTTATTTATTTTTCAATTTCAAAAACCATGACAATTCTCGTACCGATTTTGGGTTTAAATTCTTAAAAAATATCGTTTCATTGTCCTGACCAAATATTTAATCAAAATTTCATTAAAAAAAAAAAATTTTATTGCATTCCATCGAAAAATACGTTTTTCTATTGATTGTTTGTTCAATTTTAAAAACCATGACAATTTTCGTACCGATTTTGTCTTTGGATCCTTAAAAAATATGTTTTTATTGTCCTGACCAAATATTGAATTAAAATCTCAATTAAAAAAAAAAAAATAGATTTTCGTTGCATTCCAATTCGTCAATAGCATCGTTTCATTTTTTTATCGAGTTGTCAGCGATTGGCAATTCAACCAAAACTTTTTCCATGTTCCTGAGAAATCCTCATTAATTTGATAATCAAATATCCAGTTAAATTCGTACGTTGAGCACGATTATTGACATAATCCCTCATCATTAAACACTCTGTAAATATTCAAAGTTACGTAAAGCACTAGATATGTATATAAAAACAAAAACTACGTTTATGGCCAGCAGAACGAAAGAAAAAACTCTACTCTAGTAATTTGTGGTATACCGAACATTACACTTGCCACAAAAAGTTACATAGCTAATTAACAAAGCGTAAATACGTGCCCAGAGTTGTTGGGAATGAAGAATTAAATCCTCAAATAATGAAGTAAATAAAACAACAAACGTATTCTTGTCTGTATCGACATTACCAGCATGTCGCGTTAGAAAATCTCAATGAATTCTCGGTTCTCATAAAAATAAAAATAAATTATTTAAAAAAATGTTAAACCTCGAAAATAAAATGATTCGTATGAATATTTGAAAAATTGATTCGATAACATTGTTCGTGGCTCGACGGTGGGCAGAAAGCGTTTCTTCCTCGCGCGAGACGTTCGTTTCTCAATAATTCGTGACTGGGACTACGAAAAATTAATTAAATTAATATTTCCAGTGGAGTTTCATTGTTGGTTAAACTTTTTCATTTTGCAACTTGGGCTCTACGTAGGAAGATGCATCGCCGCAACGTACACGATGAGCTTAAGGCGCGGTGGTCGTTGGAATCGCTTAATTCGAATATCGAGTGGCTACGAGACTTGTTGAAAACAAGTCCCCCACATGGGAGTAGTACACTTGTGAATTTTCAGTCGTGCGAGAGTCGGTGAAAGTGCGAGTAGGTTACATATCGTCGGGACCTTCCGGCGTTATACGATATATAACGCGGTGGATTTCCAGTGACTATATGAACCAGACGATATACACCTGTGCTTAAAAAAAAAAAAAACACGCGCAACATCATCGCACATTGTGTCACTCACATTCTTCGACGCATCACACTCGAGTTCGCAACGTTCGGGTCCAACGAAAAATACGTTTTTCTATTAATTGTTTGTTCAATTTCAAAAATCATGACAATTTTCGTACCGATTTTGGATTTGGATTCTAAAAAAATCGCTTTATCCTCCTGACCAACTATTTAATAAAAATCTCAATAAAAAAAAAACAGAATTTCGTTGCATTCCAACGAAAAATACGTTTTTCTATTAATTGTTTGTTCAATTTCAAAATCATGACAATTTTCGTACCGATTTTGGGTTTGGATTCTAAAAAAATCGTTTTATCCTCCTGACCAACTATTTTATAAAAATCTCAATAAAAAAAAAAAAAACAGAATTTCGTTGCATTCCAACGAAAAATACGTTTTTCTATTAATTGTTTGTTCAATTTCAAAATCATGACAATTTTCGTACCGATTTTGGGTTTGGATCCTAAAAAAATCGTTTTATTATCCTGACCAAATATTTAATAAAAATCTCAATTAAAAAAAAAAAAAAAAAACAGAATTTCGTTGCATTCCAACGAAAAATACTTTTCTTATTAATTTGTTGTTCATTTTCAAAAATTATGACAAATTTTGTACCGATTTTGTGTTTGAATCCTGAAAAAAAAATTGTTCGCTCGTCCTGACCAAATATTGGATAAGAATCATGAGCTCGGACAGAATTTCGTTGCATTTCAACGATGCAAACTTCAACGATGCATTTTCACACGAGTGTCTTATTTTTTAGCCACGATTGCACTGCATAAATAATAGGTTCCCCCAGGCAATAAATAAAAATTTAAACAATTTTCCAATTCATTAGTTTCTTTCTCCATGAAAAGCTGTATTTTTCGTCCAAGTAATTCCTGCAGTGTCCAAGCAATTTCTTCGCTTCCTACTAGTTCGACTTGCTCATTCCGCATAATTCAAGATTTAATTATTTTCATTGAAAAAACCTCTTTCGTTTAGTTTTTTTGCCTTATTTACAAGAAACGCAAACCAGTTGCAGTGGTGCAAAAAAAAAAAATGACATTTCAAGAATGAACATCAACAGCCAAGCTACCCAGTCTTTTCGATCACTATATACAGCAAAGTGGAAGGGGAAAGAAAAAAATTTCATTCATTGTAATTTTGGAGTGATTCTCAAGAGAGTCCCGACGCGAGTACGACGTGAGCGAGAGGAGAAACATTTTAATTCTACGATTTTGCGCTCGTGGTATTTACGTTCTGACGCTGGAATGTGCCAACTCAATTTCTCCACGAGCAAGGAACGCTCGCGCATTGACTTTTCACGAATAGAAAGGCGCCTCCGGTTTCTCGCTCTTGCACTATATATGTATATAAAATGGACACACACACACACACACACACACACACACACACACAGAGGGAGAGAGAGAAATTAAATAAATAAAAAATAAGTCTGGCGCATAGTTCTGCGGATTCAGGTAATCGTGAACAATGGTGGGCCGCCAATTGCTACGACTGTGAGTGACATTTATTAATGATATTGCACTTTTCCGACCTTTTGGTAAACGAATGTAAAGAAATGTGACACATTGTACGATCACGATCGTACAGCTTGGTAAATGTTTGATTTGGTCGTGGTTTGAACGTTAATGGAACGAACGTAACGACGGGGTTGAGTGCTTACGACAATCATTGATATACTTGATTGGATGGTGAGATCGAATGGATTGATCGAAAAATCTAACGTTTCTTTTAATAAGTATATTTTTTCGGAACTATGTTGCATCGTTGGAATGCAACGGAATTCTGTTTTTTTATTGAGATTCTCATTCAATATTTCGTCAGGACAATAAAACGATCGTTTTTAACTATCCAAACCCAAAATCGATATAAAAATTGTCATGGTTTATTAAATTAAACAAACAATTGATAGAAAAACGTATTTTTCGCTGCAATGCAATGAAATTCTGGATTTTTAATGAGATTCTGATTCAATATTTCGTCAGGACAGTAAAACGATCTTTTTTGAAGATCCAAACTCAAAATTGGTACGAAAATTGTCAGGGTTTTTTAAATTAAAAAAAACAATTGATAGAAAAAGTATTTTTTGGTGGAATGCAACGGAATTCTGTTTTTTTATTGAGATTCTCATTCAATATTTCGTCAGGACAATAAAACGATCCTTTTTAACTATCCAAACCCAAAATCGATATAAAAATTGTCATGGTTTATTAAATTAAACAAACAATTGATAGAAAAACGTATTTTTCGCTGCAATGCAATGAAATTCTGGATTTTTAATGAGATTCTGATTCAATATTTCGTCAGGACAGTAAAACGATCTTTTTTGAAGATCCAAACTCAAAATTGGTACGAAAATTGTCAAGGTTTTTTAAATTGAAAAAAACAATTGATAGAAAAGTATTTTTTGGTGGAATGCAACGGAATTCTGTTTTTTTATTGAGATTCTTATTCAATATTTGGTCAGAACAATAAAACGATCCTTTTTAACTATCCAAACCCAAAATCGATATAAAAATTGTCATGGTTTATTAAATTAAACAAACAATTGATAGAAAAACGTATTTTTCGCTGCAATGCAATGAAATTCTGAATTTATAATGAGATTCTGATTCAATATTTCGTCAGGACAGTAAAACGATCTTTTTTGAAGATCCAAACTCAAAATTGGTACGAAAATTGTCAGGGTTTTTGAAATTGAAAAAACGATTGATAGAAAAACGTATTTTTCGCTGGAATGCAATGAAATTCTGGTTTTTAATTGAGATTCTGATTTAGTGTTTCGTCAGAACACTGAAACGATATTTTTTTTAGGATCCAAAGAAAAAATCGGTACGAAAATTGTCATGGTTTTTAAAATTGAATAAATAATAAATAGAAAAAGTATTTTTCGTTGTAGCCCAACGTTGCGACCTCAAATCTCACATTTTCGAGGCTCGAGTAATTTTTGAGAATGCGCAATGTCACATTTTCGTACGGTACTCGATAGTCGTATTGATTTTCGACATACGACCGATTAGGAGTGTCGAGTATATAAAAAGTTTCGAAATGATGATCGCGCCTGAGCTCGCATCGCGGGTAAGCAAAGACGAAAAAAATGCTTGGTTCCCATCGAAATTTGACTTCGGTAAGAGATTTTGAGGTCGACGATTTCGAATTTGATGTAAGAATGCCAGTTTTCGAAATACCAACAAACTCTGTAATCATTTCCATATTTTCTCATCACCAGCCTCCATTTTTTATAGCCACACTCAAAGAATATTCATTTTTCAAAATAACCATGCAATTGCCACGAGAAAACCATACCCAACAACTTTTCAAATTCCTCCAATCTCCAAATTTTTATTTTCATAATTTCCCTCGTAATGAAAAAAAAAAAAAAAAAATTTTTTTTAAATATTCCAACGAGCAACGAAGTGTGTGGCTCGTCGCTCCATCAGGAAGCCTCGTATCGCGGAGAAAGGAGAAAAAGAAACGATGATTGAGAAAGATGTGGTTCGAAGGTCGAAAAAAAAGGCGCGAAAGTTTCGGAATGATAGAAAATTTGAACGTGTGCGATAATCGGAAATAAAAAATTGGCCAATAATTTGAAAATTCGATAAAAAATCCAAAAATTTTTTAGCCTGCCCAAGCAAAAGGTAAATTGGTCAGGAATTTCAAGATCAAACAGGAGCAAGTAGAAAAATGAGGATTTAGCGGGGAGGCGATCGCGAAGGCTGTCGACGGTCACTGTTCGGGGAGTTTTGTACAGAGAGTCGTGCGCGGCGGAGGTTTCGCGTCTTCGGAAAGGGAAATTACACTTTCTCTGCGCTCGCGAGTCTCCGAACGACCCACATACCGATTTGTTCGTATAAAGAGCGCGAAGCGCGGCATTTGCTCGTATAGTGGGGCATACCGCGTTCGCCTTAGACTCAACTTTTTCGTATAAACGACGAAGAGAAAGAGAGAGTAACGAAAATAAAGAGTGAGGAGGTTCCCCTCCGTCCCGGGAGATTGAAAGAGAAAGAGATCGCGTCAGGCTCGGGGACAACGACGATGAAGAATCAAGGTCACTCTCACGATCTCTCCACCGTACGCTCCCCCCTCCTCGTCATCAGTGTCTGGTTTGCTCAAAGACTTTTGAAAAACACGCCAAGACTTACGCGAGAGAAACAAGAAGAGAATGAAAGGGGAGGGGAGAGAGAGAGAGAGAGAGAGAGAGAGAAAAAAAAACTAGGGATCGAGAAACGAGTTGGCAATGGGAGTTTGTTTTTCGCGCGTAGGCGACTTCCGGTTCGCGTTTTTACTTTTTAAATTTCTCCGTTACTTCTCTAACGGCGGGTCGCGTCATCGGGAAACGTGGAGAAAAGAAGAGAGCCCTGGGGATATACGTCAAGGCGAGGTAATCGTTTGATTTGCGAGTTTTGCATTAAATGAGGATTTGTTTCGAATTTTCATCATTCGGAGGGTGGATACGATTTTCAAAGGATTCAGGAGACCATGGGGCTGGTAATGACAGGGATGATCGGGATGAAAAAAAGTTTTTTATTTATTTTGGAGTATTTGGGGGAAATAAAAATGAAGGTGTGGCTGGGAAATGCAAGTTTTTTAAAATTTCGAGTATCGGGACGAAGGAATAATTAATGAATTCGTAGAATTCAATCTGCTGCCACGACCTTGACAATGATCCTCGAGAAATTTATACATCTCACCTAAATGACATTGCGCATCAAGCGTTTCAATGACACTGAAGTAACCAACGTTGAGGTTCAATGGATAATACTTTTTCTGTTAATTATTTGTTCAATTTTAAAAACCATGACAACTTTCGTAACGATTTTCGGCTTGGATTCTAAAAAAACATCGTTTTATTGTCACGACCAAATTTTGAATAAGAATCTCAATGTAAAAAACAGAATTCAATTGCATTCGGACGAAAAAATCCTTTTTCTATAAATTGTTTGTTCGATTTTAAAAACCATTACAATTTTCGTACCGATTTTGTGCTTGGATCCTAAAAAAATATTGTTCCATTGTCCCAATTAAATTTTGAATGAGAATCTCAAGAAAAAAAAAACAGAATTTCGTTGCATTCCAAGGAAAAAATACTTTTTCTATAAATTGTTTATTCAATTTCAAAAACCATGACAATTTTCATACCGATTTTGTCTTTGGATTCTCAAAAATATCGTTTCGTTGTCTCGACCAAATTTTGAATCAGAATCCCAATGGCAAAAACAGAATTTCGTTGCATTCCAAGGAAAAAATCCTTTTTCTATAAATTGTTTATTCAATTTCAAAAACCATGACAATTTTTGTACCGATTTTGTGCTTGGATCCTAAAAAAATATCATTTTGTTTCCGGACCAAATTTTGAATCAAAATCTCAAGAGAAAAACAGAATTTCGTTGCATTCCAACGAAGCAAACGTACCGTGTGTTTCATGCACTTTTAATATCGAAAGGGCAACATTGAGCAATAGCCGTAAGTCCCCATAGAGAGTGGTATCGTTTACTAGGTCCATGTAATTTTCCAAAAATTAGCAAAAAATGAAAAAAAAAATAATAATTTTTCAAGAACGATAAACAATATACAGACGAAGGAATTTTTATCGAAATGAGAAATCGAGCAGATGGTAACGTAATGATATTCCACTCTTCATTTTTGGTGGGGATACACCGCGTTTAAAATCCGAAAGCAGCGCGGCCAGAGCAAACAGGTCCGAGGAAAGTTTTACCAATACAACAATATGTCTACGTCGTATATTTGTGCCTGTATAAATATACGCACATAATGTTAATAAAGCACACGCAAGATGATGGCTGAAGATGATGAGAGAGTCGGGAGTCAGCAGCCGGGGAGAGTCCGGGATTAACGCTCGCGTTCAGCTTCTCTCCGCTGATTGAGAAAAAAGTCGGTCTTCATAAAATTGCAATGCCGAAGGAATTGTTACCATTAACTGGCCCGAAAAATTTTCTTCGCTTGCAGCGCGATAATGACGTTTAAACGCGCAACGAAATTTTGTTCGTTCTTTTGAAAAATCTCATCCCATAAAAAACTATCAATTTTCGTCGATTCGAAAATTTTTAACCATTTTTAAAATTCGTAAATATGTCCAATCACGACTGCAGCTCAAAAGTCGTCCAAATTTTTTTCTAATCTTTTTTTCATCCTTACCAGACGGTAGCATAAAAAAAATAAAAACTCACTAAATTAAAAAATTAAATTAAATAAATAAATAAACAAATAAATAAATTAAATAATTAAAATTAAATAAATGTGATAAATTTTTTTTTTTGACTAAAACAAAAAAAAAACAAAAAATTCGGTGCGACAAGTAGTGGAGAATTGATTTGAGGACGTGTCGAAATCTGTAGAAGATCGAACGGCGATAAATATGACGAGCGGGAGAAATCGTTCGAAATAATGTCGCGCGCGCGCGCGCGTTTTTACGTAACTCTGTCGATAATATTTAGCGACTCGTCCGCGAGACTAGACCGAGGATAATTTTCATTAATAAGTACGTCGCGATCTATCCGAGAGCCAACACACCCTTTTCAAACGCGCGTTGCCTCATTTTTTTTCTCATTAAAATTCGATTCCAGGAAACGGAGAGTTCGTCACAAGTTTTTGAAAAAAAAAAAAGAAAAAAAAACAAAAAAAAAACATTCCAAGCGGAAAATACGCGTTTGCGGCTGAAACGTCGTTTGCTCGAGACTCGAGCGGAAAGCGACAAAAGAAACGTTTCATTCAAAAACATCACGTAGTGTTCCAAGAGAATATTTCAAATCTTTCCAGTTACGCGTTCCTAGCCCGTCTTAGTTTTTTTATTTGTTACAGCTCCGCCGCAAATTTGTCAAAAAAAATAAATAAATAAATAAATAAAATAAAAAAAAAAGCAACACGTGCTTTTTTTTTAATCGCTCAATATTAATCCAGCCGCAAGACTCAAGAGGCTCCTCCCGGTTCGACGTCGCGTTGACACGATATTATCGTTTGTCTTTTCCGTTAAAATTTACTCGTCAAAATTCATTTAGCACAAAATCCAACTTTCCCCATGGAATATTCTTCTCCACAAAGAGTCTCACAGATTTTTTTTTTTTTTTTTTTTTCCATCCATCGTTTGACCGAAAGATGGGTCGTGACCTCGGCCATGAATACCACAAGTTCGTTCTTACTAACATTGAAAAAAGTCGGTATACAATGGTATAGCTCGCAGCGTGCCTAACGCAGACTCTCACGAACTTTGTTTGACACACGCACATACAGACTCTTTGTATAAAACTTTTATTTCTTCAACTTTTATTTTTCTACTGAATAAATGAAACGCGAATCAGGAAGACACGGATATTAGACGAAACGTGCTGGAGCTGGGACTTTAAGGACGTTGTGTGGCGACGATTAGATCTAAATTTTTCTTTTCAGTTTTTTTTTACATACAAAATGGTTTGCGAGGCCAAGTTGATTAAAAAAACTTGTTGCAAATTGACTAAAGAACAACGTACTCTAAATTCAAAATTCTCCGAGAAAATCTGAATTTTTTATGTAATAAACAAAATTTCGAAAAAATTTTACGAGCCATTTTGTTTGAAAAACTAAATAAAGCTTCTTCGATGTTGCATAAAAGTTTATGCAAAGTTTTAAGAGGCTTCACCATGCAGAAATGGAAATATTTAATTTTGAAAATTGCAACTTTTAACACACGACCTTTTGAGAAAATTGTGATTTTTATAAATTAATATCTCGACTTCTACATGATAAAAGCTCTTGAAATTGCACGAGTTATTAGAAATCACAATTCTCATTGTGTGATGAAAATTTAGAGAAATTCCTATCGATAGAAAATTTCGACAAATTTCAAAAAAACGAGCGATTTTTTTTGAAAAACTAAAAAAGCTTCTTCGATGTTGCATAAAAGTTTATGCAAAGTTTTAAGAGGCTTCACCATTCAGAAATCGAAATATTTAATGTTGAAAATTGCAACTTTTAACACCTTGTGAGAAATAACTGAAAATTATGATTTTTATAAATAAATATTTCGATTTCTACATGGTGAAAGCTCTTAAAATTGCGCGAGCTATTAGACATCACTATTCTCTTTGTGCGGTGTAAATTTAAAGGAATTCTATGGATAGAAAAATTTGCATACAACGTCCTTAATTACAAACCACATTTTTCGAAAATTGACTTTTATTTATTATTTTTATTTTTATTGCTGGCCAACGTCAACGAGAATAAAATTGAAAAATTGTTTGGCTCGATTTTGTAGGCAACAAAAATGAACTGGGAGGACGTGAGATTGAAGAACTGAACAATGAGAATGATTTGAAGAAACAAAAATTCAATTATTGCAACGATAATTAATGGACAAATATGAGGCGAGTCAACAAAAAACACTTTGGAGTGTGTTTGGGTTACGAAATATTTGAGGAAAGCTTTTCGCTTATCGGTGTTGACCATCTGCAGAGCCGAAATATTTGGCAAAGCGATCGAGTGTGTACGGAACCAACGAAGAGAAACACAGTCTTGAAGTGAATCTCGTTTTTTTTTTTTTTTTCAATTTATTTATCCTCAAAAAATGAAAATCTTAAATTTCACGATTTTGGAGTTTTCATCGTTGGAATGCAACGAAATTCGGTTTTTTCTTGAAATTTGTTATTCAATATTTGATCAAAATAACAAAACGATCGTTTTGAAGGATCCAAACAGAAAATCGATAGGAAAATTTTCATGATTTTTGAAATTAAACAATTTATAGAAAAAGTATTTTTTCGTCGAATTGCAACGAAATTCTGTTTTTTTTTTTTTTATTGAGATTCTGATTGAAAATTTGGTCAGGACAATAAATCGATTTTTTTTTAGCAACCAAAGAGAAAATCTGTACGAAAATTTGCATGGTTTTTGAAATTGAACAAACAATTGATGGAAAATTATTTTTTAGTAAAAAAAAAAAAAAAAGTAAAAGTGTAAACGCGACAGCAGGAATCACGTGTCGGATGATATATTGCGCGAGGCAGTCTCGCTGCTTTCGGGCAGGCAAGTGCACAATTTATGTATGTCCGGCGATGTCCGACTTTTACCCCGATTCCCATTTGGACATCGAGGACGCGCCATCTCCGATGTTGTGCATAACGTTTTTTTAAATAAGGAACAGTGCTCTCGGATCGGGAGCACATTGGAATGTTGGTGAAACGAGTATCACAGTGAAGAGTGTGCCATTTGCTTATTTTATTATCAATAGCACGTGCGCCGAGACGGAGATGAAAACTCGTTGGAAAATCAATTTAAATGCACACCCATTATTCCTATTAATTGTTTGTTCAATTTCAAAAACTCAGAATCGGAAACTCAATTAAAAAAAAAAAACAAAAATTTGTTGCATTCCAAGGAAAAAATACGTTTTTCTATCAATTGTTTGTTCAATTTGGAAAATCATGCAAATTTTCTCACCGATTTTGTCTTTGGATCTAAAAAAAAAATCGTTTTATTGTCCTGACCAAATATTGAATCAGAATCTCAATAAAAAAAAAAAATTCTTTGCATTCCAAGGAAAAAATACGTTTTTCTATCAATTGTTTGTTCAATTTGGAAAATCATGAAAATTTTCTCACCGATTTTGTCTTTGGATCTAAAAAAAAAATCGTTTTATTGTCCTGACCAAATATTGAATCAGAATCTCAATAAAAATAAAAAATTCGTTGCATTCCAAGGAAAAAATACGTTTTTCTATCAATTGTTTGTTCAATTTGGAAAATCATGAAAATTTTCTCACCGATTTTGTCTTTAGATCTAAAAAAAAATTGTTTTATTGTCCTGACCAAATATTGAATCAGAATAAAAAAAAAAATTCGTTGCATTCCAAGGAAAAAATACGTTTTTCTATCAATTGTTTGTTCAATTTGGAAAATCATGAAAATTTTCTCACCGATTTTGTGTTTCGATCCCAAAAAAAAAATCGTTTTATTATTCTGACCAAATATTGAATGAGCAACTCAAAAAAAAAACAGAATTTCGTTGCATTCCAAAAATGCAAACTGCATCATGATGAACGAGTAGTAAAAATAAGAGGATCAGAAAGGCGAGCGGTCCTCCGTAGAGTAGAATAAGGTACGAAAGAAGACGCGCGAGCTCTGAAAGGAGTCAGGGACGAGTCTCGCAACAACTAGGAACGAAGCTTTTTGCGAATGCGCGATATAACTCGCGTCTCTCGCCTTCGAAATATCGCGCAAGTTTTACTAATCAGCAACAGCGAACTCTGTCTTCATAATTCTTCATATAGTTTCGCATCCAGTCGCTTTGTCTCGACACGTGGATCTTTTTTCCTACATATGCCTATATGTCTCTTTACGCGCGTCAAAAAACACGGAAGACTCGGGGAGACGCGAGACTGTCGAAGAATAATTATCCATTAATGAATCAATTTTTAATAATCATTAATTAATAAATTAATTAATATTAATAATTAATTAATAATTAATTAATTAATAATTAATTAATTCATAGTAATAATTTATTAATAATTATTAAAAATTCATTCATTAATGGATAATTAATAATTATAAATAATTATTAATAATTAATAATAATTAATAATTAATAATTATAATTAATAATTATAAATAATTATTAATTTATTATTATTATTATTAATAATTATTAATAATTAAGTCGTTTTTGAATAATACTCCAAAAATTCTGTAATAAAATCCTTTGATCACGAATTCTTTTTTTTTTTCCGTTTGTTAAAAAACGAAAAATCAATTTCATCGCAAAAATGCTCAAAATTGATATTTCTAGTTGGCGAAAAAAATTCAACACTCAAGAGATTCGAGAATTGAAAGATATGTGTTGGTTAGATTTTCATTGATGCGCGATTTTCGGGTTCGAATAATAAAGCGATTTGTTGAACGCATCACGATTCGAGCGCTCCTGGTGCCAATTATTTATTGAATAGTTTTGGTGATCCGGAACACATAATTACACACGTCGAACGAGTGGCTGAATTTGGGAGAATTTCGAGAGTCGATTGTGTAATAAAACGGAATAATAATAATAATGACGATGATAACGACGGTTAATAAAAAAAATATGGGAAAATGTTGGAGCTGCGACGAGTTGACGCGCGCGCGACCTTTCGATTGGAAAAGTCACGCGTGACGCCGCGGGAGATAGAAACCGCATCGTGACGAAGATTCATAATCTCATTCGTGAATGAAGATTCGATAATACATCGCATTTGTGTTATTCAAGTTTTCATGATCGACTTTTGGTTTGGTGTATAACGATTAGTTTTATAAATTCAAACGATTAAGAAAAAATCAAGTTTTCGTCGTTGGAATGCAAAACGAAATTCGATTTTTTTTAATGAAATTCTAATTTAATATTTGGTCAGGCCAATGAAACGTGTTTTTTTTTTTTTCAAGACCCAAACCCAAAATCGGTACGAAAATTTTTATGATTTCTTAAATTCAACAAAAAATTAATAACGAGTATTTTTTTTTTTTTTATTCAATATTTGGTCAATAAAACGATCTTTTTAAAGGGTCCAAGAACAAAATCGGTTCGCAAATTGTCATGGTTATTTAAATTGAACAAAAAATTAATAGAAAAAGTATTTTTCCTTGAAATGCAACGAAATTCGGTTTTTTAAATGAAATTCTGATTCAATGTTTGGTCAGGAACATAAAAGACTCTTTTTTAGGATCCAAGCACAAAATCGCGACGAAAAATTCCATGGATTTTGAAATTCAACAAACAATTGATAGAAAAACGTATTTTTTCCTTGGAATTCAACGAAATTTCGTTTTTTTTTTTATTGAGATTCTGATTTAATATTCGGTCAGAAAAATAAAACGATCTTTTTTTAGAATCAAAAGATAAAATCGTAACGAGATTGTCATGGTTTTTTAAATTCAACAAAAAATTAATAGAATAAGTATTTTTTTTGGGCCCCAACTTTGCGAACTTTGGAGTCATTTATTTTGACGTATATGCAATACTCATTAATGCTCCTGAGGAATCCACCTTTGTTTGTCAAGCTTCTTACTGTCCTCGCTAAAATCAGCATGCACCATCAAAATTACCAACTTCCAGTCTTACGAAAAAAACTCTTACGATACACATCGACGAAAAATAACAATGCTATTCGATCTTAATTAAAAATCATATACAAATATCTAAGTGCATGTACCACAATAATAAGTAACGAGAGAAAAGTGTAAAAACATGTACATCTCTTAATTAGCAATTGTATAAGCAAACGAAGATCCCAAGTTTATAATTACTTTATTGTAATCGATCGTTCCCATTGATAAATTGTGCGATCACGTTTTTAATTGACTAATTACGAAGACGAGAGGACGGAAATAAAAGAATGGGGTCAAGAAAAACTTTTTTTTTTTATTTTTTTTTATTTTTTAATATTCCACAATAAAATGTAAAAAAATGTACACTTTGATGTTTAAGTAACTGAAGAGGCATAAGCAGCGAGCACGGCTGAACATTTTGTTACAAACTTTTGCCACTATAATTTTTAAATAATTTTTAAACAAATTTAAACATTTAAGAAGCAATTTTGAAAATGTATGAATGATAAAAATAGTGCGGCAAAGGAATTGGAGAAAAATCGTCGTGTCGGATCTCGCGATTGCGAGCAATCACTCTGGCGACTTGGTTCGTTCAACCATCGCTGTCAATTTTCTATCCCCGCGCCAATACTCTACGTGTATGTAACAAGCAACGGAAATGCCGTTGTGCAGCCGCAGTTTGTTCGATGCAACTATGAAACACGATATTTCAGGATATGTGGCACACTCTCGTTTTCATTACGAAATCGAATGACTCATAATTTCGATAATCTTTACAAAAATGAAATTTTCAATGTTCGGGTCCAACGAAATTTCTATTGTTTGTTAAATTTCAAAAATCATGACAATTTTCGTACCGATTTTGGATTTGGATCCTGAAAAAAAAATCGTTTTATTGTCATGACAAAATGTTGAATAAAAATTTCAATAAAAAACAGAATTTCGTTGCATTCCAATGAAAAATACTTTTCTTGCTAATTTTTTGTTGAATTTCAAAAATCATGACAATTTTCGTACCGATTTTGGATTTGGATCCTGAAAAAAAAATCGTTTTATTGTCATGACAAAATATTGAATAAAAATTTCAATAAAAAACAGAATTTCGTTGCATTCCAGCAAAAAAAAACACTTTTTCTATTAATTCTTTGTGGAATTTTAAAAATCATGACAATTTTCGAACCGATTTTGAGTTTGGATCCTGAAAAAAAAAAAAACGTTTTATTGTCCTGAGCAAATATTGAATAAAGATAAAAAGCAGAATTTCGTTGCGTTCCAACGATGAAAACTTTAAAATCGTTTGAAAAATCAGCAACTAGTGCATTTCAAATAATTCTCCGGTGTCTAAGGGAAAAAATGGCGATTGGTCGATGGCAAGAGAAGAAAGACGATATAATACGCTGCTACGATTGCGATGTAATAAATAATTGAATCAGCAGTTTGGTCTCTCGATTAAATAAAAATAAAAA
Organism: Hyposoter dolosus; assembly: GCA_963921915.1. Lineage (NCBI taxonomy): Eukaryota > Metazoa > Arthropoda > Insecta > Hymenoptera > Ichneumonidae > Hyposoter > Hyposoter dolosus. Next base: position 7,630,482 of record OY998140.1, read on the forward strand.
TAAAATAAAATAAAAAAAAAAAAAAAGGTAAAAGAGAAAAAATGTTGATGTAATAAACGTTCGACGAACTCAATCGCGGGCGTCGACTCTCGATCGTTGAATGATCTTATCAAGGGCGACCACTCTGTGCATATGTGTCGATTAAACTACATTTACGTTAACCCGCTGGCCGCGTACTATAATTATACAGGTTTGAAGAAATCCACGCGATCTCGAAACGAGCAGACTCATAATTTCTATGAACATTGAATACTCGAATGGCCAAAGTGTACTATTACAGCATTTACTCAAAACTCATTGCACGCAGCAGCAAAGGAATTAGAAAAAAAAAAGTGTCTCTTGTTTTTTGTCCTTCGACCTCCTCTCATCAAAGAGACAATTTTTTCCAGATTTAGTAAAAAGTCAACAAAGAGATTTTCTTCCAGAATCGTCTCGCCAATTTCCGGGACGTTAAATATTTTCTAATTGCCATATATTTATATTCAAATTTGCTGTATTAAATTTGCCATAAATTCGAAAATAAATTTGCTACATGAAATTTCCCACAAATTCGAAAATAAATTTGCTACATGAAATTTCCCACAAATTCGGAAATAAATTTCTTACATCAAATTTGCCATAAATTACAAAATAAATTTGCTGTATTAAATTTTCCACAAATCCCATAATAAATTTGCTCTACCAAATTTGCCATAAATCCCCAAAATCGAATTTGCCATAAATTCCAAAATAAATTCGCTGTATTAAATTTTCCATAAATCCCAAAATAAATTTGCTACGACAAATTTTCCATAAATCCCAAAATAAATTTGCTACCACAAATTTACCATAAATCCCCAAAATCGAATTTGCCATAAATTCCAAAATAAATTCGCTGTATTAAATTTTCCATAAATCCCAAAATAAATTTGCTACGACAAATTTTCCATAAATCCCAAAATAAATTTGCTCTACCAAATTTGCCATAAATCCCCAAAACCGAATAAATTCCATAATAAATTTGCAGTATTGAATTTTCAAAAAATCGAAAATTAAATTTGTTACAAATCCCAAAATAAATTTGCTATACGAAATTTGCCATAAATTCCATAATAAATTTGCTATACCAAATTTTCCATAAATTCCATAAAAAATGTGCTATATCGAATTTTCCACAAGTTCCAAAATAAATTTGTTTTATAAAATTTTCCATAAATTCCCAAAGTAAATTTCTTATAAATCCCAAAATAAATTTGCTCAATAAAATTTTCCATAAATTCCCAAAAAAAAATTTGCCACATAATATTTAATTGAAATGTTTGTACGAGCAATGTTTTTTCCTTAACACGGTGGCCTTGCATTTGAATTCCATAACAAGATCCGCACGTGTAATTCGGTACGAATGAGGTGCGACAAATTAATTCTGTGAACAAAATTGAAACGCAGATTCGACAAGTTAATCGTATTGGAACACTTCGCAGTACAACAGAATGACGGAATGTTGTTTTTATCTGGAAATACCCATAGAAACGTGTATCTATGTACATAAAGCGAAGGCGGTTAATTCTCGTTGGACAACATAATTGCATTGTGAAATATTCAGGGAGCATAGATGGTATAAGCCCGCGAAGCAACGAAGAGGAGTGCGTGATCGCGAGGATACGAGGTTTGAATTTTGATATAATTTGTGCGTCAATAAGATTGAGCCTCTTTGTCGTTGCTCGGAGAGAAACGGAGACGGGACAATAGTAGGTAAAAATATAATCGATCGTGAGACTTGCACGTTGAATTGAGAAAAATTGAAAATCTCGATGAAATTCAAACGCAAAGGATTGCTCATCTGCGTGTGTCGGACATTTCCGGAGGGCTCTAGGAAACGGGGACCAAAGAAAAATCCTTTTTCCATTAATTGTTCAATTTCCAAAACCATCAAATTTTTCGAACCGATTTTGTGTTTGGATCCTTGAAAAAAATCGTTTTATTGTCCTGACCAAATATTGAATGAAAAATCCATTAAAAAAACAGAATTTCGTTGAAATCGAATAAAAAAAAAAAAAATTTCTATCAATTATTTGTTAATTTCAAAAACCATGACAATTTTCTAACAGATTTTATGTTTGGATACTTCAAAAATATTGTCAAAAAGAATTTCATTTAAAAAAAAACACAATTTCGTTGAATTCCCTCGAAAAAAATACTTTTTCCATGAATAATTTCTTCAATTTCAAAAGCCATGACAATTTTCGAACCGCGATTTTGTTCTTGGATCCTAAAAAGATCGTTCAATCGTCCTGACCAAATACAGAATAAAAAATCCATGAGCTCTGCTAAAGAAAAAGCCGAATTTCGTTGAATTTCGATTTTTCCGAAGCACTCTAACGACGACCTGATCAATGACATGTTTGTGTGCGCAAGAAAGTCACTTTTATAAAGAAACAAATTATTTCAACTCGCAATGACAAAACGTACCATTTTTTTTTTTTTCTCTAAAACCCCATGGGCCCTTTATGGTGTGCATAGAGTCTTTCACGAAAGAGACTGGAGAGCACCCTGCAAAAACACCTGCTGCAACAGCTCAGAGAACGATTACCTCGCATGTCCGGAACGGCCACCCAAGGAATCTACGGAGACTAACAGGGCTGAACAAATTCGACGCCTGCCTTAGCCTCCCATCTGGTAAGTGAGAGTGAGCACGTTATAAACGTGCTCACTACGTACGTGCTCCCAAATATATAAATATAGAAAATATCCGTTTCATTCGCAAGTGCCTACTGCTTGCGAATGTGTGTGTGTGTGTATTTGTAGGCAAAGAAGGTAGTGGTATAGACGAGTTGAGTGTAGAATGGTAAGACGAAGAGAGCGAGTCGTGTACTCGCTGGCGAGAAAGTCAAGAGCGTCGACGTTGCTGTATAGACGTATATATTGTATTTATTTGCGTGTGTATGTCTATGTGAGATTGTAGTATTTAAATGTATATATATATATATATATATAGGTTTACAACTGTATGGGTGCTACCGCCGCGATGTCTCCTCCGTAGAGTTTAGCCTACTTGCGTTAAAAGCCACGAGATCAGGATTATTATTTGTATATCGAGGTATGGCGGGTGCTTATTGGATTATCTGTGACTACGATGCAGTTTTCATCGTTGGAATGCAACGAAATTCTGTTTTTTTAATGAAATTCTTATTCAATGTTTGGTTAGGACTATAAAACGATCTTTTTGAGGATCGAAACACAAAATTGATAGGAAAATTGTTAGGGTTTTTTAAATTTAACAAACAATTAATAGAAAAAGTATTTTTTTTTAAATGCAACGAAATTTTGATTTTTTAATGAAATTCTTATTCGATATTTGGTCAGGACAATAAAAGGATCTTTCTTAAGGATCCAAACACAAAATCGGTACGAAAATTGTCATGGTTTTTTAAATTTAACAAACAATTAATAGAAAAAGTATTTTTCGTTGGAATGCAACGAAATTTTGATTTTTTAATGAAATTCTTATTTGATATTTGGTCAGGACAATAAAAGGATCTTTTTAAAGGATCCAAACACAAAATCGGTACGAAAATTGTCATGGTTTTTTAAATTTAACAAACAATTAATAGAAAAAGTATTTTTCGTTGGAATGCAACGAAATTCGGTTTTTTTAATGAAATTCTTATTCAATATTTGGTCAGGACAATAAAACGATCTTTTTGAGAATCGAAACACAAAATTGATAGGAAAATTGTTATGATTTTTGAAAATTGAAAAAACAATTAATAGAAAAAGTATTTTTCGTTGGATGCCAACGTTGAGAACGTAAGTGTCATTTATCCATGTGTCCGCACATATGCGACTGTTGCAACTTTTACTATAAAATCGAATTAGTCAACAATTTCGAATTGTAGCATATTCGAACTTTAAAATTTCTCTCTTTTCTCATAGTATCATTCGAAAATTTATATGAAACATGCAAACTCGTATGGTACTATGTGCGAGAGTCCTTAAATTTGACAATTGACATTTAAACACTTGCGATCCCTGCGATTTACCATTTAACCCACTGCCATGCCTCAAAACATTATTTCACTGTCTAAATCCGGTTTTAATATCATTAATTTCATTTAATTTATCGTTCTTGCCAACTTGTCGTTATATAAATATATTTCTCCATACAAACATGCACACGAGTCGCACACACACACACACACACACACACACACACACACACACACACGGTTGATTTCGAAATGACAATTCCATCGACTCATCTCAAATAAACTGGAAATTTTCTATTTTTATGTGGACTCGAAGCAATTCCGGTTTTCAGTCTCTTTCCAGTTTCGTTGATTTTGTCATTCGAGAATTTTCCTGGATCGGAAAGACGTCGAAATATATTTTCAAATTTTTCATTTCCTCAAGATTCATGAATGAGTGAAAAAAAATAAAAAAATCTCGTCGAGTATCAAATCGGATCGTGAATTATTAAGAATTTCAACAACTTTACTACCCTCGATGCATTTTCACTGTCAAGTGCATCGGTGAAAGCGTGAAAATTAAACGCGCACAACGTCGTTTATGAAAGTGCATCAAGGGGGGCAGGTACCAACTTTCGACGTTACGGATTTCGCGAATATTTACTCGTAACACCGAACATCATCCTCCGCGACCCATAATACGTCCATAAACCTTTTCGTTGTTGCTATTCACCATGACAATTTCAAAACTAAACCGATCCTAAGATCGATCGGGGACGAGAAACGTTTTGAATATTAAAAAATTCCCAACCGTCTTGTTATTGCAAATTTTATATATTGAAATATTTTTTTTTAATGAAATTTTCATTTTTTATGAATTTTTATGAAAAAGAAAAAAATTTTCTCCGTTTGTAGAGTTGAGGACAATATTTTGTTAATTTTGAACGAGTATTTTTATTTTTTCCGCATTTAATGGTCTCAGCCAAAAACAAAGTCATGAGAATTCTTTATTTTATTATTTATTTATTTATTTATTTATTTATTTATTTATTTATTTATTTATTTATTTATTTATTTATTTATTTATTTATTTATTTATTTATTTATTTATTTATTTATTTATTTATTTATTTATATATTTATTTATTTATTTATTATTTATTATTATTAAAAATAAAAAATAATATTTGTTCGTTATTTATTTCTTATTTATTTGTTTACTTATTACTTATTATTTATTATTATTTATTTATTGCTCATTCGACATGAATTTATTCGTCATTTTGTATCGAAATATTATTGTCAAATAAAAATTCAACAGTGGAATGAATCCGTAAGGAATGAACGAAAAAAAAAATTCCAATCGCGACTATATTTCTTGGTGTGAAAAGTATTTCTGTATAACTGGAACCGCGTCGATCGTGTCTATCGTTTCGAAAGCACGATTCGTAAAACGCGCTTGCGCAGATCATGCCACTTTCGCGCACGACGTTCTTGTGTCGAAGAAAATTCCTGAATCGGACTTTGATTGCGTGAGAAAGAAACGATCGTACGAAATGAAGGAAAACTCAATTTTTCAAAAAGGAAGCGATGGATTTTTGGCACGAAATAGTGGAGAATATAATTTTCTGGGAGAGAGCACAGCGCGTCGTTTGAGCAACGAGTTTCGTCAGCAACGGTGTGGAGCGCCGAGCCCACGTGTGGCGTCTGCTAGGGAAACAGCTGATCGAGACGTCACGCACCGCGCGAAACGACATTTCGCCAAAGACACAAATTTCACTTTTTCCTTCTCAACGCACGACTTTCTCGACGAAAATCCATCGGACACAATTATTATTAAATTTATGAAATTCAAGTGAAAAGCCCGTCACGAGAAATGTCGATAAAAGCAGAAAAACGTATTTACTCGAGCAAGTGCATCGATCGTGCACCAGAATACACAGCCAAGTGTAGATTATGTAATTTCAAGGGGCATTGGCGAGTCTCGTGGTTCGAGGATTGAAATAAGACGAAAAAAAAAAAAAAAACGCACACGCAGTGTCTTCTGCTACTGCCAAAAACGGTGTTTACATAAGAGCGTGAAAGTTTTCGATGAATTTATTAATTCGATTTAAATAAAATGATGTAGCGAATTTTTCGAGGTTGAATAATTCGATGAATAAAATGAATTGTAAGAAAAATTTACTTTTTCGAAGAAGCTCCGGTCTGACGATCGAATAAAAGCTGAAAAACGATTAATTGTTTCGCCAGAATTCATCGCGAGAGCGAAACGTGAAAAAAATAGGTTATGTATCGTTCGTGCACGAAAAAGTAGGCCGAACTAGCGAAAGTTGAAACAAAGTGTTTTCCATCACTGACGAAATCGACTCCAAAAAGAGTTTTCTTCTTCCTTTTTTTTGGGGAAATGGATTTTAATGCACGATCGAAAGGGAGTTTGGATTTTAACGTTTCCAAATGATAACAATATTCGTGCACTCACCTTGCAGTGTTGCACGAAATTATTGACGTTGTTTTGCTGCACAATTGGACGAAACTTATTAACACTCGATGTTGAAAATTTTTTCCTTAACGACTGGACCAAATGTCCTGACTGACACAATTTTTCGACCCGGGCACAGAGCCGACTCGACCCTATACACGCCATAGCGAAAACCTTTCTGAACCGTCGTACCGCGCGGACCGTCTCTTCGCCAGACTTCGGAGCCTCCACTCGTACAATCCCTCGTACCCCCTCCCCGCGACCTCGGCACTGTCCCCTCCCGCGCGATAAAAAAGAATTTTTTATGTTTGACGCAGCGCGACGATCTTTTTACCGCGCGGTTACGTGCCAATGATTTTTTCCATTTGTTTTTATTAATCATCTTCGAAATACACGAATTCGCATTAGCGCGAAGGGATGGAAAAAAAAAATTCGCACTGCGATGACGAAATATCGTCGCGAGTCGATAATTAGAAAATTTGAGTTACCATCGGTCGGTAATGTAAACTATAAATGCACGTACGAAACTGTTGTTTGCGCAACTAAATAAATTTGGCCCTCCAACTTTGGGTTTTGTCATTTTTTTCAATTTGTAATGATTGTTCGTCGATAGTTCGTGATTGTTTGCTCAATTGAAACTTTTGTTTGATATTATTCATTATTAAACAAGGGAAACAAAAAAAAAGCGTAAAGTTAGCCGCGACTTTTGAAAATTCGCGCCCGAACACGATGCAAAACTTACGCATGTTTTTCTCGAAACATCGAGCGACTGAACGTCATAATGAAAAAGTTGTGAGTGTTTTTAGGATGGAACAGTAAAAATCAAGCGATACTTTGATATACCCAAACAAACCCAAATAAATTGATTCGTTTACTCACTTTTGGATGCTGCTTCCAATGATCCAGCACGGTCCATCGTAACCTCCCCTGAATTAGTCGAAAACTCGTCATGAAGCCTCAGCATCGCCGTGTTGGATTTTTTTTTTTTTTTTTTTTTTCGAAAATCGTGGATAAAATTTTTCCCGGGAACACAAATGATTAGAACTCTTCACGAGGACACGCAGGGAGACTTTCTCCATCACTCAAAATCACTAGATCTACGAAAACGCGCCATGCGGCTTCGGCATCACGGGGTTGAAATTTTTTATTTATTTTTTTCCGAAAATCGTAGATCACCATTTTTATTGTTAGCAAAATTTATTCGATATTAACGGTTTAACAAAAAAAATTCATAGAAAAACGATCGATATTGCTGCTCTCAGGCAATAAAAATTCTTTTTTTGCGAAAAAAAATGTTTTCGCACAAAATAAAATGGACTTAGACCGATTCTAAGCGACAGCCAGTCAAACGACTTCTGTAAAACATCGTCATGGAGAATCGTGCATGCTCGCGTGAGTGCACGCGTGCTTGCGTGCTTGCCTTACGTATGTTAGCATGCAATATGTTAACATAGACTGCGCTTATACGCCTCGCGGTGCAAGCTTCCAGCACACTTAGTCGCTACGAACGTGATGCAAATGCGTATGATGTGGTTGCCGGTTCGACTTCGATTCGCATATGCGTGTGGGAACTTGCAAACTACAGAGTAGATTTATAGCGTTTTCCCACATATTCTTGCCGACATACCTGCATAGGACGCCGCGAGTTACTGTAGGAGAGGAAGAGCTTGCGTTTGCTCGGGGTAAAGTTGCATCAAGGGCGAACCCGGCGTGCTTGCGTACACGCGTACGTGCGAGTGGACGCACGACTCTCGAAAACGTGATACAAGAATCACTAAACTGTCCGTTACTAATTATCGGCTTAGCCACATTTATCATGTGCGAAAATTCATGGACAACGATTCAACATTTTCCCGAAAAAACAAAAAAAACAAAATTTATTCCAATGTTTTTTAAAATCGTTTTTCTATATCATTTTGTTGCAAACGAAATAAAGAATCTATCGCTCTTCAAGACATATCGAGAATTCCGTAAGATTATATATTTAGTCAGAGTTTTCATTTACTGATTTAATATGAATTTTTAGTACGAATAATTTATAATTAATTTTTTATTCAATTAAAGAATAAATTGAAACAGAAAAGGAGATTATTTAGTTCGCTGTTTTATGCACTCAAGATCAAGTAGAATTTTTCACGTTTTAAGCATCCCGTTCAGTCAACAGCTGCGTGTCGACAAATGATAAAGCTACGCATCGAGCTGGCCAACCGACGCGCACGTGGCGCTCTGCATGCGGGCCGGCGCCCGACTGAATAGCTCTATCCCTTCCGCTCGCCCGTCTCTGCCGCGGCAACCGCCCGCCCCACCATCGCGCTGCTCCCGAGCCGCGCACCAGTCCAGCCATCCCCTCCCCCCGGCCGCCGTCAGCGTTCGACTGCAAGCGATCGCGTCGTCGAATACTCGAAACCGCAGAGAATGTAAACAAACCGAACGGAAATACGTAGAACGTAACGAAAACGAACGATTTACACGAAATAAATATACTCCAAGCTATTCAATAAATATTCAATGAAATATATTTAAGGAGGTTGGCTAAACAATGATTAGAATTTAATGAAATTTGGTCAGCATATTCTTTAGTATTCGCCTTAATATAAATAATCGCCATTCATTACTTGCTCGGTTAAAATCCCCTACACGTTTTATTTGGAGAGACTGAATATTTCAAGAGAAATATTAGTTACACGTTGTTCCCATTTTACCACCGAAGAAGGTGTAACTTTTCTTTTTCTCAAAATATGAAGGGTGTCCGAGAAAAACGTGTATCTACTTTGTTTTTTTTATGTGTAGCCGACCTCCTTAATCTCAGAAAATGATTTCAAATGTAAAAATCCAAGTCGAAAGGCCATGCGGAGCGCCATCAGCGCGATCAGAAAAGTTTGAACCGAAACTCAACCAAGGTGTGTGAAAGTCTGTTGTGATCGTTATAATTCAGAGAAAGCCCAATAGGCGGCTTCCCCGAGTTTTACGAGCGAGTCAGAGGTGAATAATCGCACAATACGTATGTGTTTATATCGCCGCATGCGATCGACTCTATTACGAGCTAATACATGCATGAGCCATTCCACACAAACTGATGGACTGACTTATAACCCTGATTACCGACCTCCTGTGGTGTTTTAACGAATTTTTCTTCGTATTTGTTCATTAGACGACAAATGCTTGCATATTCAACGCGTTCCGAATATTTAAATGCATCGGTAACCACGAGCAGAGTTTCTCGACAGTATATACGCTCGTTATCGTTCGAAAACTGTTGAAAATTTCAAGGACACGTCAAAATAGCAAAAAATGCTAATGAATTTGTTTCGATTCGAAATTGCCGCCAATTCTTTTTCATATTTACGACATTTTCTGCGTCAACAGCAAAAGCTTTTCCGTTTCAAATAATTAACGCATACACACACGATTATCATAAATTGCTCATAGATTACGAAGACCTGAAAAAATCGGAATTACTTGGCAATTAAAAAAAAAAAATATTAATATTAGAATCGAGAGGGTTAACGTATCCACAAAACGACTTTATTTAGAGTTCTTTCAAAATTTTGTATAAACGTCCTTGGCACCAAAACTATGAAGACAAATTTTCTGAGGTTTTAGAATTCGAGATATTCAATTTCCAATTTTTTATTTTTCCCATCTATAAACGCATGCAAATTCGAGTCGGGTTTCGTTAAAAAGTTGCAAGAAAAAAATAAAAGGAACGCGACGTCAATTTACATGCGTCTAGATGGGAAAAATAAAAAAAATGTAAATGAAATATCGAAAATTCTAAACGTCAGAAAATTTTTCTTCAAAGGAGAAAACTGTTCTTGATACTAATACCTTAAGGAGGGTGCATGGCTACACACAACAATGTTGCCATGTTAAAAGCATAGGACAATTCGAAATTATTAGAATTTAATGAAATTTGGTGAGTATATTCTTTAGTATTAAATATTAATATACAAATTTTTTAAGATTTTTCTTCTACATAGTTTTCGAGTAATCGAACACTAGAGTTTACATGCATAAGCATAGGATTCAGATATATATAGGAATATCTTTTGCATATTGTAAACTCTAATTATTCGACAACCATGTAGACGAAAAATTTGAAAAAAATAGTGTTCTCGTATTTCATGCTAAAGAACGTTATCACAAAATTTGATTAAATTCTTATCATATTGTCGTAAGTAGCCAAGCTCCTTAAACGTTCCATAAAGCATATATGGAAATCGCGTGCTCATGTCATTGTATAATACATCGAAGAAAAAACGCGAAAAAACATCCCATCGAGCGTTACGGCGATAGGACTTGCGTATGTATTGCGGCGCGAGCAGCTGATTCGCATGGTTCGAGATGTGTGTACATATCTAGAAATATTCGCCAGAGATTAAGAGAAAGAAAGCGAGAAAGAAAACAGCGAAGAGAGAGGGAGAGAGATCGAGAGCGCGGCGTACACACACAGAGGCCGCGCGCACACCAGTGGACGATTCCGCGGCGAGTGAGTGAGCCGAGTCGGGAGAGACGGTTTCAGAAGGCCTAATGCCTTCGGGACCATAGTTTGCGTTGTTCTTTCGACTCGAAACTAAATAAAGAAAAAGAATAACAACGAGTGTTTCGTTGTTCGGATTTACTCAAACATTTCGGCCTAACGTCCTCAAATTTCGCACTCGAGCGATCTTTTCGCGATATACGCAACGCCTCCTTTTTCTACAGACACTCGCCTAGCTTCGCAGTCGCCGCTCGACAGCGCGGCTCGTCATACGACGCCAGTGAGATAAAACGTTTCTACTAGAGAACCTTAGAATTCGTTAGATCGCGAAAAGTGACAAGTCGTTTTTAAACATGGCACCAGCACTCAGTAAACTCGTTACCAAACGCTCGGCACTCGCGGGTGCTTTATCGCTCAGTGCCTTGATTTGGCTGCTAAAAAGAAAGGGCGCGAAAGAGACGCCGAAAAAAAGGTAAAATTCTTAGAAACCTCTCCGCGAGTTTTACACACGAAACGTGCTTTTCTTTTTTCATCTTGTGCGCGCATTCGGTTTGTACTTTGAGCCGAACCTAATTGCTTCATACCTTTCGTGCTTGTTGCAGAACTTTGTGGCCCGCCAATGACGTTCAGTATGTCATCAAAGAGGTGAGACTCGATTCATTTTTTTTTTCCTACACATCGCGCAACAACGAGATTTATTCTTTTCATCATTTTCAAATCCGAACTAACCTCAAATCTCTAATGTTTGAAAAATTGTGAAACCGAAGCTCGCGACCGTCGAATATCCACGAAAAAAAAAGTTTTTCTATTAATTGATTATTCTATTTCCAAAACCGTGACAATTTTACACTTTTTCCATCTTTTTATCGTCCTGACGAAATATTTAATTAAAAATCTCAATAAAAACACAATTTCGTTGCATTCCAACGAGCAAACTTCAATTTGGTGAAAAATTTCGTCTTTTTTATGAAAAATACGTGCGTCAGTTCAGCTGCTCGAAAAAAACTTCAAAATTTTTTTATACACTCCGAAAATTTGGAGAAAAAATCAACCGCGCGGTCGAAAAATATGTTTTTCAACTTTTTTGTTTTTTTCAAAACCGTTTTTCATACAGAAATTCGAAAAAAAAAGAAACGCTCAGCAAACGAGCAAAAAAATGGATTTTTCTTGTTATAAATTTGGATACGAGCAAAAAACGTAGATTTCCCCGTCGAAACGATAAATCCTTGAAAAGCCGTTGCAAAATTCGCCAATTTAGATTGGAAAAAAAAAGAATTAAGGATTTTTCACGCGCGGCATTTTGCTTGCGAATTTTGAAGAATTTAAAAATTAATATTTGTGTTACGATTGCACAGGAAAAACCAAAAGGCCCGAAGGCTCATGTTAATGCGCAATTCTTCAGGCAATTATGGAAGTTACTGGGAATCGGAATCCCAGGACCGTTCAGCGTGGAATCTGGATTCGTTCTCATGGTCGCCGGATCGCTGGTCGCGAGAACCTTCTGCGATTTGTGGCTCATACACATAAGCACGTTTATAGAAGCGTAATTGAAGTTTTTTTTCGAATTTTTTTGACCAATTTACAAACCGAAAACGTTTTTTTGATTCCTTGTATTTTTTTGCAGCTCCATAATCAACAAAAATGGTCCACAGTTCAAGAGACGTCTCATGTCGTTTCTGGCTCTTCTGCCTGTGGTGGGTCCCATTTTTTTTGGCATTAAAAGCGAAAAACAATTTCCTGAGTAATTTTTGACGCTCTGACGCTTTTTTGGTTGCCGTAAATCCCAAGATTTCAATTTTTCGTGCTAAATATCGTTGGAACGCGACGTCTACAAATTGCGAGGATAAAACGATCGGTTTTTTGGCTCCGGATAAATATATCGGCTTGAAAAATTTGGATTATTTGAAAAATTAAACAAATCGTCAATAAAAATGAATATTTTTCGTTGCTTTCCAACGATGCAAACTTCGACATCCTTTTGTTTTACCACCGAGCACTTTTTAAATTTCACGTCACATATTTGTTGCGTTTAGATGTCCGTAGTAAACAACGTACTCAAGTACAGCCTAGGGGAAGTGAAACTACGCTTAAGAACCAACATATCACGACATTTGCTGGATCAGTATCTCAAGTAAGCAAATATTTGAAAATACTCGAGTTTTCATTTTTGAATTACAACGAAAAATGTATATTTTTTATCCATTTTTTTCATAATTAACCATTCGAGTCCACACTGGGTCATTTTGACCCCACTGATTTTCTGTCACCGATTGTTTGCCATTTAATTTTCGTTTTCGTCAACAAAATATATTTGGACCCATGAAAAATTCATATTTACCGGAATACAACAATTTGAAAAACGCCTCGGGTCAGATTGACCCAATATGCACTTATAGGAGGTGCGCACTCGAAGAGTCAAGCTTTCGCAGTTGTTACAGTCGTTGGGTTTCCTTTATTTACAAATGAAACGTTTTAAAAAACAAGATTTTCCAAAAAAGCACACCCACCAAGGACTCACACCCAACTTATTAATTTGAGTAATTATTCATTAATTAATTAATATTAATTATTATTAATTATCATGAACGATTAATAATTAATAATAATAATTATTATTATTAATTATTATTAATGGTTAATTAATAGTTAATAATTATCTTTTCCGTGAAAAAATATATTTTTTATTAATTATTTTCATAATTAACGAAATGTTGCAATTTTTCTCGTCAATTCAAATTGCAAAAATCCGTTTCAAATGGCAAAAATCCTCTTTTTTCGTTGCATTCCAACGATGATCGAAAATATTGGAATTATTAGTCGCTGCTTTTTAATCGTTACTTCTCGTTGTTTTATCGCTTTGTAGCATTCTCGAGGTTTAAAGTCGAGCAAACTCGTTTTCCCAGTGACAAAAGCAGAGAGATCAAAGGTCGTCAATAAATGATTTCCTTAATAAATTCGTTAATAAAAAGTGGCATCGTTGGTGAGAAGCCTCTCGATTGTATTCCTCGCATTATTTCAATGCACCATGAAAAAGTCGTATCAACAAACCGGTTTTCATTCAATCTGCATGAAATAATCAAAGCAATAAAAAAAAAATGTTTTTTTTTTTTTTTTTCTTTGCAGAGGATTCACTTATTACAAAATGTCGAATTTAGACACTCGGATCGCCAATCCTGATCAATTGTTGACCACCGATGTCGACAAATTCTGCGATAGCTGTACCGATCTTTACAGCAACATTGCCAAACCCATTCTCGACATTTCCATCTACGTTTATAGGCTGACGTCGTCCTTGGGTGGACAGGTGAGGATTTTTACGTCTCAAAATTCTCTTTGGCTCACAAGGCGATCGTTCAGGGTTGAAAATTCAAGAATTTTATGATTCTCATGGGGTTTTTGTTTTTCAATATCTTTTCATGAACCGTGGAGAAAGGAATGGTCGGTATTTTGTTTACTGAAGGCAAATTTTTAGAATTTCCATGGGGCACCGTGGAATATTTTTTTTTTTCATAGGAAATTACTGGTTTTTCATGGGAAATCAAAAATTACGATTCTCATGGTTTAATATAAAGACAAATTTTTAGAATTTCCATGGGGAACCATGGAATATTATTTTTTCAATACAAATTACTGTTTTTTCATGGGAAATCGAAAATTACGATTCTCATGGTTTAATATAAAGGCAAATTTTTAGAATTTCCATGGGGAACCATGGAATATTATTTTTTCAATACAAATTACTGTTTTTTCATGGGAATTAGGAAACTACGATTCTCATGCTTTTTTTTTCTCATGGTTTAATGTTTGAGCATAAAGTTATATGTGGGAAAGACAATTTCCAAGTTTTTGCTCGTCGGTATTTCTTTTTTACCGAAGGAAAATTTTTAGAATTTCCATGCAGAATTGTGGAATATTTTTGTTTGTTTTTTTTTTTTTCTTTTTCCATGGAAATTGCTGGTTTTTAATTGCACAATGTTTAAATTTTCACAGACTCCCTTGATGATGCTAGGGTACTTGGTAGTCGCTGGAACTTTTTTGACCCATTTGCGAAAACCGATTGCCCAGATGACGGTAAAAGAACAACGTCTCGAGGGAGAATATCGTCACATTAATTCTCGTTTGATTACAAATTCCGAAGAGATTGCATTCTATCGTGGCAACGCTCGTGAGAAATTAACTCTACTCGCTAGTTTCCACAAACTCGTTAGTACATTCAACAGCTTATGGTTTCCCATTCGTCGAAACTTTCTGCTTCGTCGAGGCTATGGCTGTGCCAAATACTCATTCCAATTTATTCCTCACAGATCAAGCATCTTCGTGGATTGTTGGAGTTCAAAACCGCGATGGGCGTCATAGACAATCTCATCGGAAAGTGTGAGTGCTTTTAATTTTTTATTCTCTAATTTTAATTTTCCGTATTCGTTCAGATGAAAATCGATTTTTTCGCTCCCCATTCCGAAGCTTCGATGACATTTTTTTTCCATGAAATTTCCACGAAAAACTTGGATCGAAAAATAAAAATTTCATGCCTTTTTCTCACAACTTCTCGTTCGGACGATTTTTAACAAAAATATTCGCTCAAGTTCCATTATTTTTTTTGCCCTGTGTTGATTTTTATATTTTTCCCCTTTTTGCTTTGTAAAGAAAAAAAAAAAAAACATGCCATTTTGTCGTTATTTCGTTTTTATTGCTGCTCGTTAAATTTTCCTCGCTTTCTAATCTATGCAAATTTTGAGAAACATTGGTTTTTTTTAGATTTCGCGACTCTGGTCGGTTTTTATGCGGTGAGTATTCCATTTTTTCAAGAAAATCACTCAGTCCTGGCCGGATCGACGGATCATCGTTTCAAGTGTTATTACGAGTACGGTCGTATGCTGGTGAAGCTGGCAGAGGCAATAGGCCGACTGGTATTAGCGGGAAGAGAAATGACGAGACTGGCCGGATTCACAGCTCGCGTCACCGAGATCAAAACGGTTCTCGACGATCTAAACGCTGGAAAATACGAAAGAACGATGTTGATAGATTTAAAAAATTCACCGATCGGTCATCCCGGGGCTGGCAAAATAATCGCCAAAGACAATATTATCCGATTCGATTGCGTTCCACTCGTCACGCCGAACGGTGACGTCCTCATAAAAGAGCTCAGCTTCGAAGTTAAATCGGGCATAAATGTTTTGGTTTGCGGACCAAATGGATGCGGCAAAAGTTCACTGTTCAGAGTACTCGGCGAGGTGAGTGTGAAAAACAAAATCACCAAATTAATCCTCCGTAGACACATATGGGTCTGGACTGTCCAGCCCATTCAGCGTGAATCGCGTGAATTTCTCCTTTTTCGATTTTATTATCAATTATTAATTAATTATCAATAAATTATTAATTATTAATTAATGATCAATTATTTATCAATTAATTATCAATGAATTGTTAATTATTGGATATTAATAATTAATTATTCGTTAATTAATAGATTAATAAATGGAATAAAGAATAATAATATTTCGAATTGGATTGGAGGGATGAACGAATTGATATTAATGGATTTTTTCGTCGAATCCAGTTATGGCCTGTCTGGGGCGGAGTCGTAACGAAACCACCGTGTGGCAAACTCTTCTACATTCCTCAACGACCCTACATGACCCTCGGGACCCTCAGAGATCAAGTTATATATCCGCATACTCAAGCAGAAATGCTGAGACGAGGGAACGCCAAGGACGAAGATTTACAGAAATATCTGGATCTGGTTCAATTGGGACATCTCTTGGATCGCGAATGCCAGGGTAACAGCGAAGGCACTGGCTGGGATACAGTCGCCGATTGGATCGACGTACTTTCCGGTGGAGAGAAACAACGAATTGCCGTAAGTTTCCAAGCTCAATATCGAATTATTGCGAAATATTTTCACAAACAATTTTATTATGGTTTTTTCAAAATTTTTCCGATTTTAGATGGCCAGGTTATTTTATCACAAACCTCAGTTCGCCATCCTGGACGAATGCACCAGTGCTGTCAGCGTCGATGTCGAAGATTCCATGTATTCGTACTGCAGAATGGCCAACATTACTTTATTCACTGTCTCCCATAGACGTTCGCTTTGGAAACACCATGAGGTACGTTTTTCCATTTTGAAAAACTGCAAATTAGCTCGATTATTCAATATTTTCGATTTTCGTCAAAATTACCCAGTGTGGTCTCGAAGGGTTAATTATAAAAAAAAATGGATAAAAAATATACATTTTTCGTTGTAATCCAAAAATGAAAACTCGAGTATTTTCAAATATTTGCTTACTCGAGATACTGATACGTTTTTTTTTTTTTTTTTTTCTTTTTTTTCCAGTATTATCTTCAAATGGACGGTCGAGGTTCGTACGAGTTCAAGCCAATCGAGCCGGACACGGAGGAGTTTGGTTCGTGAATCGTGGTGTCCCTTGCATCGAGGGATTGGTCGTCAGCGACAACGCCCGAAGCGCGAGGGACCGTTTGACTCGAGAGGAAAAAAACAAGCAAATATATTGAGAAACAAGTACAAAGTCTCGTTTATATTTTCGCTTGTTTGTCTCCAAACGTTGTTGGACCACCGAACGTGTCCGAAAATTTTCGGCACGTAATTCAAGCTCCTCGGCCTTTTCGCCGAGGTTCCTACGATAAAAAAAAAAAAAACGGCTCTCTTGGAATAGGGCAGCTCGGGCAATCATGCGCGTCACTGCGAATCGCCAGACACTGCGCCTTATTGTTCATTAGCGTAAAAATGATAAATCGGGTCTAAAGTCCTTGGATATACAATTTGTGGAAAGGGACAGGGTGCAAGAAATAAAAGAGGCGAAAACGCTCATCCATAGCCAAATAAAAAGCGTATTAATTAAACCGGAAACTCGTGCTGTTGTTTCCACTCAATTTGTCTTTCTTGTCGGTTTCAGTTTCGACGAGATTAGCGCGCACAATTCTAGCCAATTCCATAGCCAGTCTCGGCGTGTTTACTAATTATTTTTCTTTACGAATTATTTTCGTTTACGAAAATTTCACTTTTACGTCGAGCGTGACGATCGATCGTGTTGAAAAATAAAGCAGCAATTTAAATTTGGAGCGAAATTAACGTGCGCTCGGAAATTGACCGTTTGATTACATACAGCATTAGTTTTATACGATTTATCGTACTCTATTATATACAAATAATTATTGTTATGTGTAGATCACATTTATGTAAATGTTGGGAAGATGGGAGAAGATATTTCTATCAGAGATTGCTGGACAATGTTGTGATCTGTAAAGAAGAAACGCTTGTTCATTCGTCTTTGTTTTTCTTACGAACGTATATTAAATTATTTCAAATAAGAAAACCAGAAAACCAAAATCCTTTTATTTTTCCTTTACTTTTTTGCAATGTTCACCTTGCGACCACATACCCATTTTATCAATTTATTTTATGAATTTATTTTACAAATTCGTTTTATAAATTTGTTTATAAATTTATTTTTCTTCATTATAAAAATAAACGAAATTCGAATTTTTCTTCTTTCTTCTTATTCTTATTTTATCAATTTATTTTATAAATTTGTTTATAAATTTATTTCATTGATTGATTTTTCTTAATTATGAAAATGAACAAAAATCGACTTTTTCTCATTTTTTCGATTTCCAAAATTGATTAAAACCGATTCAGGTTGTGTTTTCGTTCGTACATCGCGCCAGGAATTTATTTGGAATAAGAACGAAAAACACGACAAGCTTTCAGCCCGAAAAGTGCATCGGTTGAGAATTTCATAAAGTTCAATGCCACACAAATCAGTCAAAATTCTTCGCATCTTTTAATTTCAACAATTATATCGATGATTCTTATATCATACGCGTTACAAATTTCCCGCGCAATTTTTCTCCTTCTTTTCTCGCCGATAAAAAAAAACGTTTGAGGCTCCGTAACAAGTGGCGCCAGGGGCGTTTCGCGTCGAGATATTCGCTGTCAGTCGGCAGCCAGCTTTTCGATTTGACATTTATTTTCACCACCTTGAGGTAATCACAAAACATTTATTTCCCTCAGAAAATCTTGCCTAATTTCGTACTTTGCACGTGTTGAAAAAAGTCTCTCACATTTCCGGATTCGAGCGAAGAAAATATCGAGTTTTTTCATAGAGGTTAGATACGTACGTTCGTAATCCTCCAATTTTTCCATCTTTCGCAAAATCTAATTACGTCGACGAACGAATTAACCTGCGGAATTGAGTCTGTTTCGACAGTTTCTTTCGATAATTATTAAATCGCCATTTACTATCGTTTTCAACGTACTCGATAAATAATTGCGCATGAATCGTCCGGCAAGTGGGAGTTAGCGCGAACCCACTGTAGCTCCAACATTGATCCATTTACGTGACGTTTGCTATAGCTATCCCGCGTATATATCCACATTCGATGTTGTACGATCGTTCGAACGTAATTAGCGAATAATGTCATTTGCTCCAAGAGCAAACGCTCGGTAGCTCGATTCGACGAAGAAAAACTCATTTTTTTCGATCTTTTAAAAATTTTCTTCATTCTGCTGGACAGAGATGACCGACTCAAAGTACTTCACCACTACCAAAAAGGGAGAAATCTTCGAACTCAAATCCGAATTGAACAATGACAAGAAAGAGAAGAAAAAAGAAGCCGTCAAGAAGGTAAAAAATTATTTTTCTTCGAGACGCCGATGGCTGCGCGGAGGAAAATTATTTTTGGCAATTAAACGTTGTCCGTTCGTGGCACAATTTAATTTTAAGTGAAAATAAATATTAAAGTGATTCTCTGGCTGTGGGAAGAGCGGGAAAAATTATTTTGACCATTTCGTTTTTTCATTCTTGAAAAATACGAAAAATTCTGGGTCTGTCGTAATTGAGTTGACGCAGTTTCGTCGAGTTTTTCTCGAGGGGGAAAAATTCATGGACGAACATTGTTCGCGTCGTTGGAATACATGCAAAAATGGATTCTGGATAAAAATTTTGTACTCTGCTATAGAAAATAATCAGTTTTTGTTGCATTTAAATGAAAAATACGTTTTTCTATTAATTGTTTGTTAATTTTCAAAAACCATGACAATTTTCGGACCGATTTTCGCCTAGGATCCTAAAAAAAGATCGTTTTGCTCAACAGAAAACAGAATTTCTGAATTTCTGAAAAACAGGAACTTAGAATTTCAATAAAAACGAGAAAAAACATAAAAATCGATGACGCCGACGTTCGCAACGTTCAAGGCCAACGAAAAATACATTTTTCTATTAATTGTTTGTTAAATTTCAAAAACCATGACAATTTTCGTACCCATTTTTTCTTTGGATCCCAAAAAAAGATCGTTTCATTGGCCTGAATATTCATTGAAAAAAAAAAGAAAATTTCGTTGGATTCCAACGCCACAAACTTGAACATGGTCGATGCGATCTTGAACATTGTATATTAATCGCCTTGAAATTCCCCAGGTGATTGCTTCTATGACCGTCGGCAAAGATGTATCTGCTCTCTTTCCTGACGTCGTGAATTGCATGCAGACGGATAATTTGGAGTTGAAGAAGCTGGTGTACCTCTATCTGATGAATTACGCAAAAAGCCAACCGGACATGGCAATAATGGCAGTCAACACGTTCGTCAAGGTAACGTAGCAAAGTTTGGTCTCTGAGAAATAATAAACGAGCTACGTAAAGTCTATATGAAAATAAATTTCTTGACTGCACCCTCACGATCTTTGTATGTATCTAATCAACACTTATGCGATGTCCAAGAGTCTTTGTTTCTGCTTCGAGGCGAGCTGCAAATCTTAAAACTCCTTAAAGAAACTTTTCAAACAAATATATTTGCCATCCACGAAAAGGTTGACAAAAAAAAAAAGAAAGTCTTCCGTTGTACGATAGAGAAGGGGATTGAGGTTCGATGAAACGCTCAAATTTACAGTCTGCCTCGTGCGGATCACGGACCGTGCTTTGCAAATTTTGTCGGTTTGCACAGGGCTGTCTGGTTTTGTAAGATAGGTATCGGAATGTTGTGTATGTCGGAGGCGAATCGCTTATTTTTCAAAGGGCACGAGACTGGAATTTGGCAGGAAGAAAAAAGAGGAATAATCCAAAGTTGCAAAATTCCAAAAAAAAAACAATAAAAGAAAAAAGTATATGAAAAGTTTGAAAAAAATGTTCAAGTCGAGGGTCGGTTACGATGACAATATTTCATTTTTTTTTTTTTTTAACCAAAACTCCAAATTCCAGTATTCTACGTAGTGAATCGGGTGTTTCGGGAAAATGACAGCAGTTCGTTGAGGAATAAATGTTCGTTCGATCTTGTCGTTGGGACTGAAAAAAAAAAAATAAAAATTCTCCAATGCACAAACGATGTAACTGGCGCGCGATAAGAATAAACAATCAATCGGAAAATCGCATGGACCATACTTCCAGATACAAAAGAGAAAGAACAAAAAAAAACAATTGTACTCGTAAAAATCAATGGTAATTATTTGTGTGTATATTGTATTTGATATTGATGCCTGTTTCCGCAACATAGCTACGCCAGCTGCACGCAAAACTATCTTAATCTTGTTTCGTATTTTCGTTCATACGTTTTTCTTTCAATATCGACCAGTGAGAAGCGTCCTTGCTTCGTGTCGATAGAATGATAGCTGTTTTTTTTATTATTCAATTATTTATACCATCTCTGTAATATATCGTTTTACCTGCCAACTGATGACAAGAAAGTAGTCCACTTTTTTCTACTTCTTGATGTTACTGTTATCTGGTTATTGACCACACGTATATATAAATATATAAATACATATATTTATTGTAAATATTATAAATATATTAAATATTATAAATATATCATCAATATAATACATAAATATAACATAATTTATCATAATATATTAATATATTATATATTAATATTATATTATATATTATGTTATGTTATATTATATTGTATTACATATATATTTATTATTTATTAATATTATTTATTAAATATTAAAATATTACATTATTTATAATATATTTATGATATAATATATAGATATAATTTATTTATTACAATTATTTATATCAATATATTGATATTGATATATTAAATATTAATATATTATATATAGTAATATTATATATATATATTAATATATTTGTAATATGATATATTTATGTAATATTTATAAATTGAATAATTGATATAATATTTATATATTATAATACAATGTAATATATTTATAATATAATGTATTTGTAATACGGTGATAATATTATAAAAATATTGCAAATATATAGATATATAAATACATGGAGGGATATACATGTATATTGAATTGTAAACCTTTGTATCGTCCGAGCTGTACCTAAAATGCGTGAATTTGAAAATGGGATGAGAAGGAGCTACCGTTGCGGGTTTTGCAATATAAATATGTAATTGTGGCAGCTCGAAGAAAGGGAAGCGACGAAACAGGATTTATTAACGAATTATTCGACAACGAACGTATGCGAAGAATATAAATGAATAAAGAAACTCGGAATCTCGAAAGAACGTCGGAATAAAATGAGATGGAAACTGCGTAGTAGAACTCGTGCTCTTTGAAAAATCCTCGATTCGCGTCACGTTCGTTTTAATTTAATTAATAACAAACATTAATGTATAAAAATGGTGACGGTGACCAATTTGACCTTTTTCGTTCTGACACGCAAAAGGAGCTAGCGACCTCTCCGATGACAAAGGTACCATACCAAACTTTATATCTCGTTAAGAAAAAAAAAAAAAAAAAAAAAAAAAAACAAAGAAAAGAAAAAAAAACAGAAAAGTTAAATGCAAAAAAAATCAAATGTTCATGGGTCGATATATACTAGCCGTTTCTGTGACTAGACTTGAATCCCTGGCTTGCACGATTTGTTGCGTAGGACTGCGAAGACCCGAATCCGCTGATACGCGCATTGGCTGTACGGACCATGGGATGCATCCGGGTCGACAAAATCACCGAGTATCTCTGTGAACCACTCAGAAAATGCCTCAAGGACGAAGATCCCTACGTTCGGAAAACCGCCGCTGTCTGCGTTGCCAAATTGTATGACATTAACGCCGCCCTCGTCGAGGATCAAGGATTTTTGGATCAACTCAAGGATCTTCTGTCCGACAGTAATCCTATGGTAAGCTCCATCATTTTTTGTTTTTCTTAAAAATTCTGGGAACGATTGCAGGAAGTTTGAAAAAGTTTAGACGAAAACTTTTTTTTTTATTCATTTTCAAAAGGTCGTCGCCAATGCCGTTGCTGCTCTCTCGGAAATCAACGAAGCCAGCCCCAGTGGCCAACCTCTCGTGGAAATGAATGCCCAGACGATCAACAAACTGCTGACCGCGCTTAACGAGTGTACGGAATGGGGCCAGGTCTTCATTCTCGATTCTTTGGCCAACTACTCACCAAAGGACGATCGTGAGGCTCAAAGTATTTGCGAACGAATAACGCCTCGTTTGGCTCACGCCAACGCCGCGGTCGTGCTTTCCGCAGTCAAGGTCTTTACCAATTTCAATAATAATGTTGCCCTTAACCCTCCGTAGACACACATGGGTCTGGGGAGTCCTACTTTTTTTTTTTTTACTGTACTTGGACTCGTTTAAAAAATTTCCAAAAATTCAGGAAAGTAGTTTTGGATCTATAGAAAGAGATCCTGCACCGGGGGCCGGATAAAAATGATTTTTTGTTATTTTTATTCAATGGTGATCTATACGAAAAACGAGAAATTCACGCCATTCGCTGAATGGGCCTCCCAGACCCATGTGTATCTACGGAGGCTTGAAAAAACTGAAATTTTTGTCTCTTCTTAAAATTTTTGAGACTATTCCTTTTTCTCTTTCTTCCTTTCCAATAATTGTAGGTTCTCATGAAGCTCATGGAAATGTTACAATCGGAGTCTGACTTTGTCGGCACACTGACCAAGAAATTGGCTCCTCCCTTGGTCACTCTTCTCAGCTCCGAACCGGAAGTACAGTACGTCGCTCTGCGAAACATCAATTTGATAGTTCAGAAACGTCCCGATATTCTCAAACACGAAATGAAAGTATTTTTCGTCAAATACAACGATCCGATCTACGTGAAACTCGAAAAACTCGATATCATGATACGCTTAGCCTCACAGGCAAACATCGCTCAGGTTCTCTCGGAATTGAAAGAATATGCGACCGAGGTGGACGTCGACTTTGTCAGGAAAGCCGTCAGGGCTATCGGTCGATGCGCTATCAAGGTTGAACCTTCCGCCGAAAGATGCGTCTCCACGCTTTTGGATCTTATTCAAACAAAGGTAAACCTATTTTTTTTTTCTCTCAACGAGATTTCCGGTCCGGTAAGCCGAACTGAGAGGATTCAAACTTCAAAATTAAAGTCACAGAATAAAAAAAGCGAATTTTTACTGAGCAGATAAAATTTCCCATGAAAATAAAGTCAATTTCTAAATAAAAATTAATCATCATTATATTTTCATGAAAATTTTCATTGTGCGCAGTAAAAATGTCCCAACATCGGAGCTCGTCCTCCGATTTTATTCCATGACGGTGAATTTTGATTTTTCTCTCCGTACGCGCTAACCAAAACCGATCGAATTTTTATTTGGAAAGAGTAAACAAAGTCAAAGAGTTTCGATGGATAATTCGAAAAATAGAAACTTTTTTTTTTAATTTGTTTCAACCAATAGCACGGCCTCTACATTCTGAAGTGTTTGCCAAGCTCTGTCCCTTAAGGAGGTTGGCTACATACGACGATATCATAAGAATTTAATCAAATTTGGTGATAATATTCTTTAGCATCAAATACGATGACACTATTTTTTTTTTCAAATTTTTCGTCTACATAGTTGTCGAATAATTGGAGTTTACAATATGCAAAAAATATATCTGAATCCCATGCTTATCCATGTAAACTCTAGTGTTCGGTTACTCGAAAACTATGTAAAAGAAAAATCTTAAAAAATTTGTATATTCAGATTTAATACTAAAGAATATACTCACGAAATTTAATTAAATTCTAATCATTTCAAATTTTTCTATGCTTTTGATATAGCAACAACGTTCTGTCTAGTCGACCTCCTTAATTTAGCGACGTTTTCTCTCGTCCAGGTGAACTACGTTGTCCAAGAAGCCATCGTAGTGATAAAAGACATTTTCCGCAAGTATCCGAACAAGTACGAGAGCATAATATCAACGCTTTGTGAAAATCTGGACACTCTCGATGAGCCCGAAGCGCGAGCTTCGATGATTTGGATAATCGGTGAATACGCCGAGCGTATAGACAACGCCGACGAGTTGCTGGAGAGTTTTCTCGAAGGTTTCCACGACGAGAACACTCAAGTCCAGCTACAGCTCTTGACAGCGATCGTCAAACTTTTCCTCAAACGCCCGACCGACACTCAAGAGTTGGTGCAGCAAGTTCTGAGTCTCGCGACCCAAGACTCCGACAATCCTGACTTGCGAGACCGAGGCTTTATCTATTGGAGATTATTGAGCACCGATCCAGCCGCTGCCAAGGAAGTCGTTCTCGCTGAAAAACCCCTCATCTCTGAGGAAACTGATTTACTCGAACCCACACTCCTGGACGAACTCATTTGTCACATTTCCAGCCTTGCTTCCGTTTACCACAAACCTCCAACCGCTTTCGTCGAGGGACGATCGGCTGGTGCACGCAAATGCTTACCGGCGAGAAGCAACTCGAACGAAGAGGCCACTCAGAGAAACGCCACTCCACAGGCACAAGTTATTCCTTCCCAGGATTCGCTCATTGGCGATCTTTTGAGCATGGATATCGGTGAGTGGAAAAAAAGAAAATTTTAAATAAAATTTTTTTTTTTTTTAATTCAAAAACAGGAAGCTAAAAGTTTTCTCAATGAGGAACTATATTTTTAATGTTGGCTTCCTCATGGAGGAAGCTTGGAGCGTCTTGAGCATCTTGATGACGCAATTTGCAGAGTTTTTTGTATTTTCATTTAAATTATATAATTTCGATAACTTTTCTAGAAAGTAAAGAGGAAGTACGGACTTGTACACAATATCTTACGAAATTTGCAGAAACTAGAGCGGTTGGACGATTTTTCAAAAAACTCAGATTTTCGTAAAATTCGAAACAATCATTAAATTTATACCGTTCAACCGATATTTTCCAAATTCAATACCAACCTTCCTATTGTGATACTCTATTCATAAAAAAAAAAAATTAGTAACAAATCTTGAAATTTGCGCAAGATAGAGCGTCGACTGACTTTTTTTCAAAATTCCAAAATACCGTAGAATTCGTATTTTTCTAACAATTCCAACAAATTTCTCAGAGAATGAAGAGCTTGTCCAGATTAACGTCTGTGCAAAACGGGAGCCCTGTAGCTCGAACCGTTCTCGAGTTACGAACGTTTGAATTTTTCAGTGCCAGAACATACACGCACACACACATCC
The DNA here is from genome assembly GCA_963921915.1 of Hyposoter dolosus. Classification (NCBI taxonomy): domain Eukaryota; kingdom Metazoa; phylum Arthropoda; class Insecta; order Hymenoptera; family Ichneumonidae; genus Hyposoter; species Hyposoter dolosus. The sequence continues at coordinate 7,656,790 of OY998140.1, forward strand.
GGACATTTTTTCCAGAAATGATTTTTCGATGTTTTGGAACATTTTAAGCACATTGACACTGAAAACTGGAAAAAAAAAAAATTTCACCGTCACACAGCTTTCTCTATGAGGAAGCAAAATAAAAAAATACATTTCTACAAATTATAATCTTGTGTAAGCATGATGAAAAAATCGATTTACAGGTGGCCCTGCAGTCGTACCTCCCGCAGCTTCAGCCCCGACAGGAATGGGTCTGGATCTTTTGGGTGGAGGACTGGAGGGAATCCTGGGTGGTCCAGACACCGCGAGCACAGCAGCTCCCGTCGTCTCACAAAGTACGACAGGGCTTTTGGGCGATATATTCGGTTTCAGCTCCGGACCTACCGCCTACATAGCACCCAAAGTAAATTGGCTTCCTGCGGAAAAAGGCAAAGGATTCGATATCTGGGGAACGTTTTCGCGAAAGTACGAGCCTCTAGATTTATCATTAATTCCAAAATCTTTATCTCGCACTATCCAATCGATTGGGATGTCGAAATATCGCGGAATAATAAGCAAATGAAACGGTAATATCGCGCTCTTTGTCGAATACAGGAACGGCCAAATTAGCATGGACATGACGTTCACGAATAAGGCGATGCAACCGATGGGCGACTTTGCCATCCAATTAAACAAAAACAGTTTCGGCCTGACGACAGCAGCTCCTCTCCAAGTTGCTGCTCCTCTCGCCCCGGGCGCGAGTATCGAGATCAGCGTTGTCCTGTCGACCGCTGGAGCAGTTCAGCGTATGGATCCCCTAAACAACCTCCAAGTAGCCATAAAAAACAACATCGACGTTTTTTATTTCGCCTGCTTAGTCCCGATGAACGTTTACTTCACCGATGACGGACAACTCGACAAGAGAGTCTTCTTGTCGACGTGGAAAGACATTCCAGCTCAGAACGAAGTAAGAAACTATCAAGTTATTCAAAAGCTTGTGATGTCTTTGAGAACGATATTTACTCAACTGGGTCTGTGAGACCCGGCCAACTTTCGATACGCTTCTTCCTTGCAATTTACTGACTCATTAAATTCAACTATTTTGGATCGATTTGTACATTTAGCAAGCGGACAAATAGTCTTTCGAATTATTCTCCATTTTTCATAAGTGATCGAAAATTTTTTACCTCCGTTTTGAGGCTCTCAGAATAGAATGAAAAATATTTCGCCGTCGAATTAAATCGTCAAAGTTTCTATGTTTTTCTCTGCTAATTCGTCGTCAGATATTTCGTGAAATTCCCTTCGAGGCTCCGGATATAAAATTTTGCATTATTTCAAGGTTCAGTACACACTGAACGGAGTAATGCTGACTGCCGATCAAGTCGTTCAAAAGATGCAGCAGAACAACGTATTCACAATCGCGAAAAGGAACGTCGAAGGGCAAGACATGCTTTATCAATCGTTGAAACTTACCAATCAAGTTTGGGTTCTCAACGAATTGAAGATTCAACCAGGAAACCCTGACGTTACCGTAAGATGCTCTGTTTTATTTTCCAAATAGATTAAAAAATGTTGTTTTGCCTGGAAAAATCATGAACCACAGAAAAATCGATTCTGTTTGCAATTATTTCAGCTCTCACTCAAATCCCGCTCCGTCGAAGTTGCTCCCGGAGTATTCCAAGCCTACAACGCTATTCTGCACTCTTGAATCAATAATATTGCGAGAGTCCGTTTAATGTATCAATCAAGAATTTATATGCGCGGAAATAAATGTACGAAAGAAATTTATCATTTTCGCCACAGCCGTGGCAAGTCGAATAAGAATAATCGTCGCCAGCCATCGTCGATGCAGCGACGAGAAGAAATCTCAAGAATTCGTTCATCAAGTTTTATTCTGTTTCCCGATTTCAAGATTCTTGGTCGCTCCAATTTAGACCTACAAAGTGTAACATATACGTGCGAAAATTAAATAAAAACGAAGCACCAATGGGAAAAACGAATTTTCCTTCTTTTCCACTTCAACGAACTACCATTCTTGTCTCCATCCTCGTTCTTGCGAAAACTTCAGCTACGAAAGTCTCCTGAACCGTGACTGGATCGTTAAGTAACAAAAAAATAACGTTCGCATTCGCATCGTTGGAATGCAACGAAATTCTTCAATTTTTTTAGCAAATGCAAAATATAATTACGATGAAAATTTTTGAAAATTAAACAAATCATCGATAAAAAAAAAACATTTTTCGTTGCGAGAGCATCTTTAAAAAATGATCATTTCCCATCAATTTTCCAAGGGCTCTCGGCTCCCGGAACATCAGAATCCCCGACGATGTATTATCGTCGCGATGCCACATTTTCTCAATCAACCCTTTCGTTTCTTGTTAATGAAAAATTGTGCGGGGACCACAATTAGTATAATTAACGAATTAAAGAAATGAGAGAGCAAAAAAGAAGAATCTTTCGTTTTTACAAAATTTATTGCCATTAAACTTATTGATGGTTACATTTATTACATATACGACTAGTTATACAAGAATATAGAATAGAAATAACGGATTCTACCCATTTAATGTACAATATGTAACTTGTTCAATAATTGATCGATTTTATGAATGTACAAATATTCTAAAGGGGCTATAATTCGAAGGAATATAATAATAACATACATTTTGTGTGAGTACGTTACGAAATGAATATTCTAAGCTCAGGAATGACCTAATGTATGAACGTCGTTTGAGAACATGATTCGCAAGTATTTCGAGGACCCTAGAAACGCTCAAACTTGTAATTAAACCCAAAAAACGTAATTTCGCGTTTGATACTGTTTTTTCCTTGAAATTTAGAGTCTCGGGACTCTAGTTTGTGCAATTTTCGAAAATATATCTCTGTATTTTTATATATGTGCGAACTAAATAGTTGCTTCACCGGTGAACGGGAATTTACGATTGAAAAATAAAACAATTATCGTAATTGATAGATTAACGTCCCATCAGCTCTTTCGATCGAAATTTCAAGTTTTTTGTTTTAAATTTGAACGCTAAAACTTGTGATTTGATGCCAAAAACTTAATTTCGCATTTGATACTGTTTTTTCCTTGAAATTTAGAGTCTCCGGGACTCTAATTTTTGCAATTTTCGAGATTGACGTTCCATTCGTTCTCCCAAGTGAAATTTCGAGTTCTATTTCCTTTAATTTCGAACCGAAGCGATTAATTCCTCGAGATAAATAATGAAGATTCCCAAGTGCGAGAAAAACGGAAGGAAATGTATCAATAGACAACGGGATCGCCGGTGGATGTGTGTGGGAAAGGTTTGAACGAATTGTGCTCGACGTTGGCTTCGCTGCACAGCATTTGCATGTTTGTAGTGGAAGAATTGGGAAGTTCGATGAGTTGATTGTCAGCGATATTGTAGAGGAAATGTCCCATGGAGGGTTGGCCAGTGGCTGTGATGGGAATGCTGCTTTCTTGGGAGTTTGAATTGTTTGTCGCGAGTTGTAAAGCTTTGGGAGAGACGAAGTCGTCGGTGGTGAAGACTGCTCGGTTTATGGGGTAGATGCCAGTGACGCGAAAGCCGGTGAGAGCTTTAAGGGGCTCGGCCACGGAGGTGTAAGCTTTGTCGAAAACCTCGGCTAATTCGTACTGCGTGATATTTTTCAAGGATTGGCTGCTCATGAATAAATCGCATTCTTTTTTGAAGGCTTTCTTCAGAGGCCCGTAAAAAGCGACGTTTAGAGGCTGCAACCGATGCGAGGTGTGGGGTGGAACAGGGAGCAAAATAATTCCGTGTTTGTCGCAAAAATCGAGGATTTTGAGGGACACGTGACTGAGGTGATTGTCTAAAATGAGTAAACAAGGATTTTCCTTGGTGGGATGGACGTGCTCCTTGAAATGCACCAACCAGATTAAAAAAAGCGTCGAATTAATGGAGCCGTCTTTGACGCATTGATAAATCGCGTCTGCGGGACCTTTCTGTGACAATTGTTGGGACATGCGTTGCCGAGGAAAAATAAACATCGGGGGAACGTAAATTCCAGCTGCGTTCATGCCCAGCACGACTGTCACGTTTTTCCCACGATCCTCACCGCCGCCTTTCGCTTTTGGCCTCTCGATGTGAGCTCCCGGAATACCCAGCGTTCCGGCCTCGAGTATCGTCGTGATCACGGTCTCGTCAACCGCGAAAATTCTCGACGCCTCGAAATAATTCTCCCTCGTAACGTTTTCTAGCTTCTCAAAGAACGACGACACGTCCTGATAATTGAACGCCGCTATTTTTGCCGTGGATGTCGTAGGCTCCGGTTTGCGAGTCCTCACCGTTGGATTCCGCTTCAAAAAACCGTCCAACCAATCGCGTCCCGCACATTTTTTCTCTTTATTAAAATTGTGCATGATGCTTTGCCTCTCGGCAAACTCGTAAGCCAAATATCGAATTTGCTGACAATTCAAACCGTAAAACAACTCCCCGAGCATTTCTATCGACTCGACCATCATTTTCTCTTGCGCCGGACTCAGAACCGCCTTGCGGCCCATCGACGGACCAGAAGCCACCGTCTCAGAATCCATCTTCATGCGCCTTTGCAACGTCGCAAACGGTATGCCGTACTTTTTCGACGCTACGCGCATTGAACATTTCGCCTCGATTATCGACTTTCTCGCGTTCTCCAAATCTTCCTTCGTCCATCTTCCCTTGTTCGTCGTTCTTTCTCGATGACGCGGCATCTGATTTAATTTCATTTCGTTATTAATTCAATTTTTTACTGTTTTTCGCTCTCTGTTCAATCCCAAGACGTTGGGAGTGTTGAAAAATTATTGCTAATCCAAATTGAGTGTTTAGAGTAATCGTGCATCATTTTTAAATTTAAAAAAAAATTAAAAAAACAAAAAAATAAATAATTAATAAAAAAACATAAATAAATAATAAAAAATAAATAAATAAATCTTAAGGGACGCCGATGTGTGGAGTGTTTTTTACTGAATCATTTTCGTAATTGTCATTTTCGTGATTGGCTGACATTTTTCGAACCGCCAAACAAATTGTCAAGTATCAAAATATTGGAACTTTCTATTGCCTCGAGATTTCACGATTTTCGAGAATACTTGCATGAGGAATGCATGGGAATTGTTGATTAAAAAGCATCGAGGAGTTTGTTTTTCTTGGAAATGATTTTTTATAAAATTTCGACGTAAACACTAACCTCGAAGTATCGTGGTAAGTCTTCATGAAAGTGAGAGCATGTCCTCCCGCAGCTTCGGTCAATTATCCAAAATAATTGGATCGATGCACTCGGAGATTTTGTACATTGTCGTGAAAGCGATAAAAGAAAATAATAACAAGATATCAATTTAGTGGAGCTGGTCACTGACGCTACTGACCGCCATTGCCCCGTTATTTTACGGACGACTTGACATCAAAACGCAAAATGCGTTAGAGGTTAGAGTTCTCATGGTACAAATGGTACAAATGTCACGAAACTCTCGGGACAAACGCTCCGGCCGATAGATGGCGCAAATAGTTTGCATAAGCGACAACAAAAATCCAACAATGCAAACTCCAACGTCGTTAGTTACACTTTCCCCCTTCATTATCGACGCGATGTACGAATCGCCCGATCAGCTGTTCGAGTCGACCTAACCTCTGTTTACGACGCGACCACGTGGTTGTCATCGGCGAATGTAAATAATACGATAAATGCGAATGTAATTAGTGGAAAATAAATACTTTTTCAAGTTTTTACTGTGCTGGAGATTTCTCCCTCGTGTACGCGAATACAGCGATGAATAAGGAAGTGAAAAGTTTCGCTGATTTCAAGTTAAATTCGTGGCTCGTCGAACAATGCAGAAACATCGGTAAGCACCACAAACTTTTTTTATTTCAATGACCAATCAACGAAATGCGACATTCTTGCCAATCGAAAAATACGTTTCAGGCGTTAAAAATCCAACGCCCATCCAGCGAAACTGCATTCCACGAATATTGGAAGGAGACGATTGCATAGGATGCGCCAAGACAGGAAGCGGCAAAACTCTGGCTTTCGCGCTCCCCATACTGCAAAAGCTCTGCGAGGAGCCTTATGGAATTTTCGCTCTAGTTCTCACACCCACGAGAGAATTGGCTTTTCAGGTAACGTCAAATTTTCATGCTAAACTCGTTTTTTTCATTCAGCCATTGAAAATTTATATCCATAAAGTTAGAATCCAAACAAAAATGTTATTAAGGACGTTACATGGCGACGGTGAAATCTAAATGTTTCTTTTCACTTTTTTTTACATACAACATTCTGACAACATTCTGTAAAAATTGTAAATTCAACAAAATGTCATTCTCCAGAAAACAATCCACTGTGCCAAAAATGAATAACGCGCAAGCCTCAAAAATTCCGTTTCTCGAATAAATCTTTTGGATACACGATCCAAGAAGACGGAGGATTAAAAATTAAAAAAGTTGTGAATCAAGTTTGTTGGTTTAACCGTCCCTAGACACACATGGGTCCGGAAGGCCCATTCGGCGAATGGCGTGAATTTCTCGTTTTCCGTATAGCTTACCATTAAATAAAAATAATAAAAAAGTATTTTTATCCATCTCCCGGTGCAGGCTTTCTTTCTATAGATGAAAAACTAGTTTCCTGAGTTTTTGGAGATTTTTTAAACGAGTCCAAATACAGTAAAAAACGGTAGGGCGCCCCAGACCCATGTGTGTCTACGCAGGATTAAAAGATTTTCCCTATTTTGCGGCAAATTGAAAAATGTGCTTAGGAGAAAAAAAAGGTTCAACGTTTACAATCGAAAATGTGTAATTTTGGAATTTGCTCGTTAACAGATCGGCGAACAATTCGCGGCCATTGGCAAGCCGATAAACCTTAAGAAATGTGTTGTCGTGGGTGGAATGGACATGATCGTACAAGCCAAGGAATTGGCGAAAAAACCTCACGTGGTGATCGCGACGCCAGGGAGATTGGCAGATCATTTGGAAAGTTGCGATACATTCTCTTTGGAAAAGATCAAATTTTTGGTTTTGGACGAAGCGGACCAGTTACTCGGAGGTCGTTTCGACGAACAGATAAAAAGGATTTTCCAAGCGTTGCCACGAAAAAAACAGTCGCTTCTCTTCAGTGCCACGATCACGGACACTCTCGACAAAGTCAAGCAAGTCGCTACGAACAAAGTTTTCGAATTCGATGCCAAGGACGAGACGGGGACTGCAACGGTGAAGGAACTCGATCAGCGATACGTTCTTTGTCCGAGCGACGTCCGAGACGCTTTTCTCGTTCAAGTCATACGAACTTTTCGAGCTGCCAACGAAACTGGCTCGATTATGATTTTCACAGACACTTGCAAGTTTTGTCAACTTCTCTCGATGACTCTCAACGAAGTTGGCTTTCCGAACGTTGCTCTGCACGCGATGATCAAGCAACGGGAACGTCTCGCTGCTCTCAACAAATTCAAATCAAATCACACGAAAATTCTCATCGCCACTGACGTCGCTGCACGTGGTTTGGATATTCCAATCGTCCAACTCGTCATCAATCACACGGTGCCCAATGTTCCCAAAGAATATATTCATCGCGTCGGCAGAACCGCCCGTGCTGGACGGGGCGGCATGGCTATTAGTTTGATTACTCCTCATGATATCAAATTACTCCATGCCATTGAGGGAACCATCGGTACCAAATTATCCGAGTACAAAATCGATGGTGAGTCGTACAATCGGAGCAAAAATAATTATTCTCATTTTTTTATGTGGCCTGACCAAAAATTTCATAAGAATCTAGGTTCTAGAATTTTGTGCTCGAGAAAAAATAGAATTTATGCATTTCTGCAAAACAGAAAATCAAAAATTACGTCCAAGGAAAAATACGTTTTTCTATTAATTGTTTGTTCAATTTCAAAAACCATGACAATTTTCGAACCAATTTTCTCTTTGGATCCTGAAAAAAGATCGTTTCATTGTCCTGACCAAATGTCAAATGAGAATCATGAGCACTGCACAAGAAAAAACAGAATTTCGTTGCGTTCCAACGAAATCAGCTTTTTATTTATATTATATGATTATTTTATATTATTTACGTTTATTTACTCGCGTAGCAATGTTTCGAGCTTGCTACTGGAGTTTTTATTCCTAACGAGTGCGACGAGAGTAAATTGAATATTTTTGTGTCTACAGACAAAGAAATCGTGAGGATTTTCACGCAGATATCCGTAACGAAACGAGAAGCAGAAATCAGGCTCGACGAGACTGATTTTTACGAGAAAAAGATGATAAATAAGCGTAAAAAGTTGATTCTGGAGGGAAAGGATGACGACGAGATCGAGGAAATCCTCGGAAAGAGAAAAAAACGAAGAAAACCGCAGAAGCAAGATTCCATTGAGACGATCGAGGAAACTGTCGAGAACGAGCTCAAGAAAATTCCAAAAAAGAAGAAACTCGTCGACGAGAAAAGCAGGGACAACGGGGATAAGAAAAAAATAGTGAACAAGAGCAACAAGACGAGAATCAACGGTGAGACAGTCAGTGATCAACGATTTGTCAGAAGAGCGAAGAGTTGAGAAGGATAATAAAGGAACGATTTTGGCCTTGGTAATTCGTCGATAATATTTCATTTTTATTAATTCTAAAATCACAACTGATCGTGCATTATAAGGCACGATCTGAATTGTCGTAAAAAATTTGACTCTGCCAGTCTCGATTTTTGTAATATTAGTTCGAAAAATCAAAAGGCAGTTGAACGTTTCGATAAGGCACATTATGTCTCATTGCACGATTAAAAAATAGCATGACCATTTATTTACGTCTCGGAAGAGTTTCCATACTCTTGGTGGCTCGGACTCGGAGGACGAGCCACTTTGGCGTATACCTGTGATTACAATATCGAATAATAGGATGATTACGTTATCAAACGGGCAAGATATTACGTGAGATTTATAATAACCGTGGAACGGGGTAACCTTTATTATTTTTTTTTGCCTTTTCCGGTAACCAGGGGTCTGAGTGACCCCAATTTTGAAAAATTCATATCTCCGGTGAAATTTAACGAAGAGGCTTCAACTTGGGCTCATTCTTTTCGTTTTTTATTGCGGGATCACGTGAGCCTGAGGCAATTTTGATTGGAGTCAAAAAATTATCAAAAAATGCGATAAAACGATAAAAAACGGGAGAAGAAAGGAAGAAAGGGATTCAAAGTCGTCTGGGCTCGTTTTTGAGCCTGGGTTACCGTTCTAGGGTCAAAGTTCGCAAGTCGCTCGAGAGCGACGAAAAAACGACGCGATTCCGTGCTCGAATCTTTTGACTGATTCGCTCGGGGAAAGCCAAGAGAAAATTCCTCCAAATTTAACCCTCCGCGGATCGTATGGGTCTTTTTGACCCAAGTGACAACTTTTGTTTCCAAAATCTTGTTTTTCAAAACGTTTCATTTGGAATCGAACAAATGTAACGACTGTTGAAACTTGGAAACTTCAAAGTATAATCAATGGAGAATATTCCAATATTTTTTCACGCTCGTTCGCGATTACACGAGAAAATGGATCTAATTATTCGTCAATTATTTTCTAATGACATTCGATCACATAAATATTTATCAAAAAACATTGATATTTCGCGCGACCACCGAACGTCAAAGTCTCTTACGAACGGATCGTTTTTTTGTCGTTATTTTTTCTTTTTTTTACAATATTTTTTCTTTTCAAAAAGTACGTCTCGGAATTCATTGCCAATTCGTGAACTCGCGCAATGATCACACGCGATCGTTGCTGTCGAAATTTATTTTCTGCAAAGTTTATCGTCGGTCGAATTTGTTGGTTTTAGAAAAAAAAAAAAAAAAAAAACGTAATCGGCGATTTGGTATACTGCTCGATCACAACAATCTTTGCGATTGATCGATACTTAGTCCGGACTGTTGTCCGGATGGCGTTAATTTCATGGAAGAATTGATGGAGTTGAAAAAGGCGGAGAAGCTTTTTGGATCGGTTTGGAAATCGTTGATTCGCGGGCCTCGCTTTCCCATCAAAGACGCGCTCGTATTTTTTCTTCGTTACTTATCATGTTGAGCTTATCGAGGAATGTGTACAGTTCGTGCACGTACTCTTTCGGGTACTTGTGGAAGTGGCCCACGTGCGGAGACTCCTTGAATATTTTCACGTACGTCTGTCAACAGAGCAACAATTTTTAACTTTTTATCGTTCGAATACAACGAAATTATCGTTTTCTTGAGAAGGGCTCGTGATTCTTACTCAATATTTGGTCGGGACAATAAAACGATCTTTCTTTTCGATACAACCACCAAATCGGTAGGAAAATTGTCATGGTTTTTGAAATTGAACAAACGATTGAGAGAAAAACGTTTTTTTTTTCGTGGACCCCAACGAAATTCTGTTTTTTCTTTATCAGAGCTCATGATTATTATTCAATATTCGGATAGGACGATAAAACAATTTTTTTCGGGATCCAAAGCCAAAATCGGTAGGAAAATTGTCATGATTTTGAAAATTGACCAAACAATTAATAGAAAAAAGTATTTTTCGTTGGATCTGAACGTTGCGAACTTCAATAACGAAGGAAACGATCGAGCCATTGCAATTAGTAAAAAAAAACACTGCCGGATTCTTTCTCACCTCTGTACCGAGGGAGTCCCACGAATCACGAACTCTCATGTTGCTGGGAACCGCACCGACCGGGTCTGTATTACTGAGCAAAAACAACGCCGGCGTCCGGACCAGATTCGTGTGGAACTGCTGGCTCGAACGGATGTAATACTGAGTCGCAGAATTGTAAAAAGTCTTCATGTGATAGCTGCAGCATTGAGAAATAATTTCGATATCAATATTTTCCAAGCGGTCATAATTTTCATGAAAAAAATGTTTTAATTAACTTTTCGATTAAAAAATAAGCGATACGTACTCCAAATATTTAGCCAGGAGCTTCTGCATAACTTCGTTTTTAGGGAAAACAGCGCGTGGTGTTCCGATTGTCAATTCACTGATGTCAGCTGCGCTGTCCCAAACTTGGCCAACTATTCTCTCGATCACGTGATCATATTTTTTACGATCTTGCTGTATCAATTCCAAAACCTCGCCCCACATGTAACCACCGACTGAGAAACCGTGCAGCATTATTCGGTCGTAGTTCTTGTTCTGATCCAAGAAACTCAACAAATCTTGAGCTATCACCTGTGCATTTATTATTTATCATTTTTCACATTTTAAAGGGAACTTTGAATCAAGGCGATTTATTCAATATTTCATCAGGATGATGAAACCATTTTTTTTTTAGCGTCCAAAGACAAAATCGGTGAGAAAATTGTCATGGTTTTTGAAAATGAATGTTTTTTTTTGTGTTTTTGTGGAGAATTCATAGATTATAATTACTCTCGTTCCTTTGACAGGCCACATTAGTTGCCAGGGATGTACAGAGACCGTGACAACGTCGAATCCTTGTTCCATGTATAGATTAGCGAATTTCATGAGATGTTTTCGTTTGGATAAAAGCCACGAAAGCATGACGAGCAACGGAGGATTGGAGGAATCTCCAGATCGTTTGGAATCTTGTTTTATTTGTAAATCCTTAGGATCCTGAGCTATCAGCTCAATATTTTTAGTAACATGATGAGTCGCTACGAAGCGACAAGTTACAAGGCCCAGAACCTGAAAAAATAACAAAAAAATTGATAAATTTGAAAATTCCTACAAAAAATATTTCCATTTTTTTTTTTTAAATCGTAAAATCAATTTTTTTCGTCCCTCGAGGGCTGATCAAGTGTCATGAAAAAAATGCTCTTACAAAACTGCGTTTGTGGTCGCCGAAAGGTGATTGACTAGTCTTAGCGAAACGAGACGATTTCGCAACAATCGAGACGAACATTCGTGCCAGAGCCATTTTGAGATTGACGACGTTTGGCTTTTTTCCGGAACGCTGAAAAAAAAAAAATACAGTTGGAAAAACGTCGTTGAATAATTCTTCTCCGCGTGTTTAATTTTTATCACAAATTTTTCGCGAGTTTTGCTTCCTCATAGAGGAAGCTTTGCGATGGTGAAATTTTTTTTTTCCAGTTTACAATGTCAATGTGCAAAACATCGAAAAATCATATCGAGAAAAAATGTCCGGATGTGTGTGTGCGTGTATGTTCTGGCACTGCAAAATTCAAACGTTCATAACTCGAGAACGGTTCGAGCTACAGGGCTCCCGTTTTGCACAGACGTTAATCTGGACAAGCTCTTCATTCTCTGAGAATTTTGTTGGAATCGTTAGAAAAATACGAATTTTACGGTATTTTGAAATTTTCAAAAAAAGTTTGTCGACGCTCTAACTTCCGCAAATTTCCAAATTTATTACTAATTTTTTTTTTTTTTTTATGAATAGAGTATCACAATAGGAAGGTTGGTATTGAATTTGGAAAATATCGGTTGAACGGTTTAAATTTAATGATTGTTTTGAATTTTACGAAAATCTGAGTTTTTTAAAAAATCGTCCAACCGCTCTAATTTCTGTAAATTTTCTACGATTTTGTGCACAAGTCCGTACTTCCTTTTTACTTTCTAGAAAAGTTGTCGAAATTTTTTTGGAATCGGTTTGCATGTTTGGTCCGAGCCCTCGCAAGTTTTTTTTAAATTTCATTTCTACAGGGCCAACTGGGCTGGCGCCGCGGGATCCTCGGTATATGGTCTAGTGTCTATTTTCAACAAAGTTCTAAAATGTTGCTTTCTGGCCTGACTATACGCGATGAACGCGGCATATGTCGGTCAGAGTCTTTATAATTGGCAATCGTGAATAAATGTTGCTGATGCGTGCGTTACGATACAATCGGAATTTGTGGAGATAACGAGGAAGATTCGAACTTTGAGCCTTTCTTTCAACTGTTCAACAAATTGTTTCATTGAGACTTTCGCGACATGGCAACTTGCGTGCAAGTTATCGACGTTTTCTAATTTTTAACCCTAGAACGGTAACCTTATTTTTTTTTTTTTTTGCCTATTCCGGTAACCCGGGGTCTAAATGACCCCAATCTTGAAAAATTCATATCTCTGGTAAAATTTAACGAAAAGGGTTCGACTTGGGCTCATTCTTTCCGTTTTTTAATGCAGGATCACGCGAGCCTGGGGCAATTTTGCTTCGAGTCAAAAAAATTGTCAAAAATGTCGTAAAACGATAAGAAACGGGAGAACGAAGGGAGAAAGGGATTTGAGAGGCTTGTTCCTCATAAAAATCGATTTTTCGCAAGTTTTTTTATTCAGTGTGCGAAGCCTTTGATAAATAATCCGAACGGTTGCCAGGGACCGACGATATCTTGCACTTTTCAGCAGAAAAATAGCATCCGGGCTTCGGGATGCTCGCGCGCGACAAAAAAAGAGAAAACTCTCTCGACAAAGTCTCGCGAACGCATGAAATTTTGAAAAAGACTTCCCCGATACGAAAACCATTGTTCAAATGAAATTTCGTAGCTTCAAGGACGATTTTTCGAGGAAAATCTCAAAATTCACTTGAATTTGACTTCGCGGACGCTGTCCAGCGCTCGCTCGAACCGCGTGGGTTCAAATGCAGCGACCGTTTCGCAGCGCGCGGACATTAGGCCCTCCAGGTGGCGTTCGCGAGACGAAATTGTCAAAAATCAAGATTACGAGTTTCGTAACAACAGGACAAAGGTGTTTCGAGCCCAAAAATCTCGCGCAGCACACCGCGACCGATTTGTCAGATCAACGCATACATTTGATTATTTTCAAACAACGATCCGAATCGACTCGATTTTTTGGGCTCGTCGTGTTATGTAAACATCGCGATCAGACCGCGAAGGGTTTTTTGACCTTCACCGGAAATATCAATTACGCGGCTGCTTGTCAACTATGCTTTTTGCCAATGACTAGCGAATCAGAAGAAATTTCAAGCAAGACGATGTAAAAATTGAGTTTTATGCACCACTCTGCACGATCTTTTCATAATTTTTCAACATTTTATCCGCCACTCGTACGTAACATACAGGAAAAGACTTTTCTCATCGTCAGCGAAGCTTCACTTTATTAATTTAGCGATGTATTACACGCGCTCGATATACACACATATGCACAACGACAAATCACAAAAAAAACACGCGCAACGCACAGTTTATTAAAATGAAAGAAAAAGCAACACTTTTCTTTTACGAAACAGCCATTTTCTACCTTTCTATTAAAAAACTCAGACTCGATTTTGTCAACGAGCTCGCAGAGTCCGAACGGATGAGCAAGCCAAATCGCCCCAACCGACCGTCATGAGCGCTCGAGAGCGAATGGACTGTGGACTCGATTCTCAACGGCACGAGTGTTAGGCGTGTGCACGTACGGGCCACGCGTTTCCTTCGCTCGCACTCGTAACAAAAACAAAACAAACAAGCAGCCAATAAACGAAAAAACAAAGTTCAGAATCGTCCGCTGATCATATCGCTAATTTATAAAATCGCTCCTCGAGTGCGTGGAATCGAAGAGACTCGCTCGCGAATATTGACAATCAACGTGCGAACACTTTACGCACTGCTCCCCGAGCCGCGCGAGCCGACAGCTGCTGCTTTTTCTCCGCTCCTGCTCAGCGCGCTAGAAAGCTCGAGCATTCTGCTTACGACCTAGACGGACAGTCACTCTAAAGAGTATTCGCATATTCAGATTTTGCTTTCGCCGCCAATTTGCTGACCAAAAAGCCTCTTCGTCACTTGAACATTCATTCCCATATGATGGAAAGGCAAACGCCTTTCCATCGCAAAAATCTAACGTGACGTTATCCTCTCGAGATTTTTGAGCAAATTTTTCACTGTTTATGAAAAACCTTCTAATACGATCGCGTCGTAATATTCGTCAGCCTGGAGATTCGGGAAAGTGAATGTACGACACGCACTGATCATACCAGAAATAAGTTTTCTCTTTTTTGGTGTTCGGTAGAACGCTCGAGCGACGTCGACGTAATAATCGAATGAGAATTCAAACATTTTCATTTACGAACAAAATCTCTGACGACGACTCGAAACATCGAAGCCCGCGAATCGAACAAATTTACAATTTCATTTCCGATGAAATCCAAACGACACCGAATACCGTCTGATTGATTTTTTAAAACATTTTTCTAAAAACTAAAAGTATCTCGTCTCTTTGTCTCGGCGGAAAATCAATTCGCAGCCGCCATGATGGGGCGGAGCAGTGCCACCATCGGGACAAATTGTCTTCACGCACCGTTCGAATCACATGCCCGCGCGATGCTACGAAAAAAGTAACAAAAACCCGGAAAATATAAAAAGACGAGGCAATAATCAAATTGAGCATTAGCGACTGTAATGAACGCGGAAAGATAGTCAAGAATATTTTATGACCCCGCGCGGTTTCCACATATAACTCTCTCTCGCGCCTTCACGACGATAATTTTTTATTTTATTTTCAGTTTACGACGTTCCAGTCACGGTAGAGAACCGGAAGGGCACGTAGATATTCAATAATTCATAGTCGCGCGTACAAATTTTTTTATGGTTAGCAATTTGTCCGTAGATTCATTTTAGCGTGTGCAGTTTTTTCCGAGCGTCTATCGGAAAAAACTGCAGACGCTGCTGGACAGCGAAACAGTGATGCGCGCGTAATAAAATGTAAAAAAAAGCGAGAAAGTTGAATTTTGCCTGAATTTTCGAACAAAAGCCTTGAGAATGGAAAAACGCGACCACGCGGGATCGTATCGAAAAGTTTTTTTCTTTCCGTTGTCAGCAGCTCATTGAACGCCTGGATAATATAGACGCATCGAAAATTATGTGCACGCAGCTTGTGTCGCGTGATCGGCGTTAATGATCCACATGCAGAGTTGGACAAACACGTAACGAGAATATCCGCGTGTCGACACTACTCCCCACTATTCATTCTCATGTCATGTCGTCGATATACGAAAGTTTCGAGCTTTTCTGCCTACGAGCGTTATCCGGTTTGCAAGAATAGCTGATGCTACATTTTCCGAAACGTTTGAGGTTACAGCGTGCACAAAGTCCGTTAATTCATAAAAAATCATCGAATCACCATTTTTTATTTTTATCAATAGACAAAAAAGCCGCGAATCGCCATTTTATTTTCGCAAAATCCAAAAAATTGCCTCAAAATATAATCGCACTGAAAGAAAAATGGAGATCGCGGAAAAAATTATCAAAATCTCGAGACCTTGAATTTAAAAATAAGAAAATTTAAAAAAATATTAAGAAATTGAAAAAAAAAGAAAAAACGAAAAAAAAATTTAAAAAAGAAACAAAAGTAAAGAAGAAAATGAAAGAAAAAAATAAATTCCAGAAAAAATTCATTCGATTCAACACTTTGCAATTATTCCCACAACTCCAAACAATGAATAGATCGTAACGTAAAATCTTTACGATTCGTTTTTATCAAGTTGGCACTCGTGGCAAAAAATTCATCTGCAAAGATGCTGCAGGCCAAAAAATGGATACGTTCAAGATCGAGAATCGCATAATATCGAAGTTGCGAAGACACAAAGTACGAGCGTTATTATTTTCATCGCGTTTTACCGTTTCTGATAGTTGGATATCTTTCTCCAAACGCTCGGCCAGAACACGAACGTTCTATTTTCGCTTGTGCTTGTCCCTGCAGTCCCCACACACTATTCGCATATATTGCATCGGGCGTTGTTTATCGCCATCACGTTCGACCTTGAATTAATAATATGCTCGAACCAATGACACACGCGGAAATGCCACTTCACGAAGCGATATCCAATATTTTTCGTTCACCGAAGAGCTCAGTTTGAAGATTTTCACAGCCACATTTGCACTTTTGTGTGTGCAGCTTCGAAATACGATCAAAATTCGTGAAATTAATAACGAGACAATTCAGAGGTTCGAAAAATCATTGCCTTTGATAAATAAATAAAGAATTTCGCCCTAAAAAGCCAGGCAGGAGTGTAAATAGGAATAAAGTCGTTGAACTAATTTTTCTAACTTTCTGCTGAAATGCTCTATCGGCAACGACACGACGGAACGGTCATTTATGGAGAATCGTATAATTACACTAATTTACCGATATCTTCACAAATTTGCGATTGCAATTCGTTTTGAAAACTTTTGCCAATTCCTTGGAAACTCAAGTTTCCAACGTTGAGGCCCAATGAAGAATACATTTTTCTATTAACTGTTTGTTCAATTTCAAAAACCATGACAATTTTTTAAACGATTTTCTCTTTGGATGGTAAAAAAAAATCGTTTTATTGTCCTGACCAAATTATCGAATAACAATTTTGAACTCTGCTCAAGAAGAAAACAGAATTTATGAATTTCTGAAAAACACAAAAATCAGAATTTAAAAAAAAAACACAAAAATTGATGAAACTGAAGTTCGCGACGTTGGGGTCCAACGAAAATTGCATTTTTCTATTAATAATTTATTCAATTTAAAAAATTATGAAAGTTTTCGTACGGATTTTGTGTTTGGATCCTAAAAAAAAATGTTTTATTATCCTGACAAAATATCGAACAAGAATCGCACGAGCTTTGCTCGAGAAAAAACAGAATTCCGTTGCATTCCAACCATTGCGAAAATCGCCAATCGGAAAACCTTTAAAAATGGTATTTTTCAAAAATAAATATGATTTCAACGAAATCATTTTTCAATCATTACATTTCACCAACGAAATTGTCGAAAAAAAAAAAAAAAAAAACGGAAATTTGATAAAAACTCCGGTGGATAGCCGAACCCTCACGCCCTCGTCCGGAAAATCACATTTTATAATTAATTGCCAGTTAATTAATGAATCCTCGACAAAATTTCGATGAATTTTCTTCTCCATCGTAGGTTCGAGTCCCTCGACGATAATCCAAGCCCTTAAAGCTGAAAATTGGAAAAGAAAATATTTATTCGACTCGCCTCCGTTTTATACGTATTGGTTTTTTCTTTATTACATGCTTTTTGCAGATTAATTAAATATAGACAATACTACGTGTGTAAATAACGCTGCTGACAACATCGAGAAAATCTGATGAGGATATTTGTTCGCTTTTATAACGTTATTATTTTTCGACTTGATAAATAATCAACGAAAATCGATATTACGTAATCGATTATTGTTTTTGTAACGGCACGCATTTTTCGCTTTATATCGCGTAATACAACACACTGGTAATGGACAATTCTAGCTTTTACAGTTTAGGGCGAGTTTGTGAATTGTGTGTTTTTTATTGTGCACCGGAAGTGTCCTCTTTGTCGCTGGGACTGCAACGTGTATCGATTTCTTTTTTTTCGGATGATAATTATTTGCTCGGTTGTGTATTTTCGAGGATTTCATCGTTTTAGACATTTTTTTACATGATTCAGTGCGTTTACGTTTTTTGGGAATGTTTCGTTTAGTCTGCACGTTTCCCAATGCAGCTGGATCGAACGATCTCGTTCTGGGTTTTTTTTTGCCCATATAATAATGAGTATACACAGTCGTACAGTGAAGAAAAAAAATGTAGAGTATCGTGATAGACAATCAACGAACGGATCTCGAGACATGTTTGAAAAGATTCCATTTTTTTTTAGCCTCGAGGCTCTATGACAGAATGGACTGAGTTTCGGAGCTCGAGTTTTCTTCCAAAGCATTCCTGGAGACATTGAGAAATACACTCTTCGCGCTTTTCCACAATTTTATCAAGTTTCGCAACGTTGGGATCCAACGAAAAATACTTTTTCTATTGTTTGTTCAATTTAAAAAATGAGGACAATTTTTGGACCGATTTTCTCTTTGGATCCTAAAAAAAAAAAATCGATTTATTGTCCTGACCAAATATCGAATAAGAATTTTGAACTCTGCTCAAGAAAAAACAGAATTTATGAATTTTTGAAAAACATAAAAAAAAAAACACGAAAATTGTCGTCACTGACGTTCGAAACGTTGGGGTTAAACGAAAAAATGCTTGCTCTATTAATAGTTTGTTCAATTTAAAAAATTATGAAAATTTTCGTATGGATTTTGTGTTTGGATCCTCAAAAAATATCGTTTTATTGTCCTTATCAAATATCGAATGAGAATCTTGAGGTCTGCTCAAGAGAAAACAACATTTCGTTGCATTCCAACGATGCAAACTTGAAAATAGTTTTCGTCCAAGGCTTTGCTTTTCTTTTATCAGAAAAATGTCTCGTTTAGAAAAAAAAACCGACCCACCAGTTTTTTCTGTCTGTCATTTTCCCTCAAAATCGTATACGCCCGGAACGAAGAAATAATTACGTTGATTGATTTGGAAAAGAGATGCGCTTCGCCACGAATAAACATAAAAAATGGATGGGAGACAATGCAATTTGACGCATAAACTAATACTGCTGTTTCGCTCTGAACAATTCGACGTTTTTTCTTTTCGAGGGACAAGAAAAATGTCATCGCTCTCGTGTGGCTTTAAAAAACTCCTGGAGGAGTTTCGCTTTTTACAATTGCTTCCTCACGTTTCTCTCGAGATAATAAAACGTCGCAGTTTCTTTCGCCTTTTCTTCTCTTTTTTAAAAGTCTAATTTCCTATGTTAATAGTAATACGTGATTTAAGAAACTGCGGTCATAGAAAAAACGCATTTTTGTATAAATATTTGTCGGCTATATAATTTTCCATGAGGAAATGTTTCTCGCGGCTGTAAATTTTCCGAATTGAGTAGTCGATGTCGACGAGGGAGAGATTTCCAATAAAATCGTTTCCGCACGCACGAGATTCTTCGCTAAAACCCCAGGTCCCAAAGAATCTTGAGAAAAAATCTCGAAAATATTGTCGAAAAAGAAAAATCTAGTGAAAAAAAAAAAAAAAATGTTAAATTTCAATGATCCCTCCGACTTTTTCGATCGACGAGAATACCAAATATTTTTATTCAACACAAACGCGAATACTTTTTGTCATCCTTGTTGACTTTGGCGCGCTCGCGTTTCGAACAAGAAAATCATGACGTCGAAGTTGGCAACGTTGAAATGCAACGAATTTATTTTTCTTGACGATTTGTTCAATTTTGAAAATCATTAAAAAAACAAATTTCGTTGCATTTCAACGATGAAAACTTCGGCATCGAAAAATTTCATACAATTATCTCGACAAACTCGTTTTCATCGTTTTTTTCTAGACAATTCCTATCTAAACGAAGATCCGAGAGGGATTTGACTCCCCGCGGATAATTTATTGAACACTCTCGTCATGGAGAACCGGAGCTGAGCTCCCTGGTCTCATCGTAAAAGTATTTTTTCTCCACCGGTTTTGGCGTATGGCAAAGAAACTCTTGAGCGAGCAAAACAAAACGAAATTATCAGAATTTTCCAACAAGCTTTTTTTTCTCTCGTGGCACTCGAAGCTCATCCTCGGCTCGGCCGTTTGTACTTTCTCGTACAAACGACAATGCTCAGTCAAACAAAATTATAAATAATCATTTTCTCGACTATCTAGACACGTTTTCCTGCTTATTACGTTATTCAAAAGTTTCGTCAATTTGTGCGATTCGTTACGTAACAAATAAATATTTTAAAAAATCAAATAAACGACGCACAGAAATAATCTGTACACTTGATAATTCTTCGGGGGATCGAGGCGATTACAGTTTAACTATAGACAGTAAAATACTTTTCGAACGGTTCCTCCGGACCAAAGAAATCCGGCTGAACAATGTAAAATAGTTTTTCATCAATTTTTTTTGGCTTCCGAGCCAAAATAATTGATTTTATAATCTCACACGATAGCACGCAATCGTGAACGTCAAAATAAAAATACGTGAGAACAAACGATGCGGAATCTCGTGTCCATTTTTCCTTTTTTCTTTTTTTTAGCTACAGGAAAGTGTGAACAACGCGATTAATCAATTGGCGCGCCTTTCGGTGCGTTTGTTATTTTCTTTATATTCCCGGGACCCTTGTCCGCCTAACTATCACTATAAATGGCATTTGTAAGTCTCAACCAAGTTAGTCTTGTTTCTTACACAGTTTTTAACAACCTGTGAACCTTTCTCGCGTCGAAACGGCCGCTGCTTGTTCGTCTCGATTTTTCTCCTTCACAAAAAGTTTATTAATCATTTGCCACTTGAGTTGCTTCTCGCACAAAGTTCCTTCTACACTCGAAGAAGAAGAATGGAAGAATCCACCATGATTGCGGTCGCCAGTGGGCAGTGGATTAACATATTGCACGTTGATCTTTCGGGGCACGAGTTTTTGCTTCGAAATTTCGTCAAATTTCGATTCTCGACTTTCTTTTCTCTCTGTGTCGTTTGGTCGACCATTGGAGAATCGTCGCAACAAAGTTTCGTACGTTTTACATGGCAGTATCCGTTCGTACCAAGTGAAATTCAGGACTTTTGAAAAAATGTCAAAATTTTCGCTATCTATCGTACGAACGATGAAAAAAATGGATGACGAAAAAGAATGCATTGTACGTAATATGGCGCGGGTTGCAGGGAACTTTCTTGTCGACCGGTTGTCTCTTTTCGCATCTCGAAACTCGAGCCCGATTTTTTCATCTCCAAACGACGTAGCCAAGTGCTCGAGGCTGCGTCAACCAAAGATCGGATCGGATTCAGATGCAAGTCTCGAGAACGAGACGACCGTATGTCGTGTCTCAGAAAGCCTCGACGAAACTTGCTGGAAAAAGTCCAGTTCGTCCGGTCCTCTGCTGAGTCCCTTTGTACCAGCCATCGTCGCGTTTTTTGTGCACATAAATAATGTCCCCGACTCGAAGCTCAAGCTCGAATTCACTGTTCGGAGGATACGGCACGATGCAACGAAATCTGTAAACTCGTTCCCTGTAATGCGTCCAATTCATCAAATCGAATCAATCAATTATTGCCAAGTCAAAATTCTAAACAAGCCCAAGCAAAAATAGTTTGAAAAGAGTGAATATTTGAATGATAAACAAAGGAGGAGCTCACCGTTCCCTCGAAGAGAGTTGCTGCTTGCTCTCTTTGCCTATTCCAGCATCGAGGGAATTGCTCTTACGATGATGACTGCCGACCGTTGCTCCGACGACTCCGCCTGCTTCGCCGGATCTATCGAAGGGAATAAGAATTATTTTCACTCGACTGAGAAACAAAACGCTACGATGTCCACATATTAATTGTAATCTTGAAATATCCATCGAGATGAAAGTTTGCATCGTTGGAACGCAACGAAATTCTGCTATTTCTTTGGCAAGGCTCAACAAAATATAATTGCTTTGGTTTTTGCCAACCGGAAAGTATGTCGGCTCGAAAAATTTGGAGGATTTTGGAAATTAATCATCGAGAAAATAAAATATTTTTCGGTGCATTCCAACGCTCCGAAATTCAGCCTCATAAATATTCACTTTGCCAGTGAAAAAGTTAAAAGCTGTAAGAACCAATGACATTCCTATCTAGTTTCTACATTTTTTTTTTTCAATACTCACTGAAACCTTCCAGTGAAATGGAGTCTCAAGTTTGGTCGATATTGCGAGCTAAGAAGGGAATTCGAAGGGACGTAGTCTATGACTTAATGTTGAACCTTATTTTTAAGACAAGCAGAGCAGCAGCCCATGCTCGATAAACTGCGAGTTTGCTTCAGCTAACCTCGTGACAATTGCCAAGTAGTATGAAAAATTAAAAAAACAACACAATGCAAAACAAAAAATTTCTAGTTTTTTCTCCATTTTTCATCTTTTTCGAAATTCCTTTCCCGACTGAACACCATTTTTCGAAATCGTGTTTCTTTTCAAGGATCCCAAGACGCTGATAATAAAAATGATAAAAAATAAAATCGAAAACGTGATTTCTTAAAATTATTATAATTCGAAGCACCTTCAAGCATTTCCGGATCCATGGATTATCGAATAACGTTTATTTTATTGCGACAAGCGCAAAATTCCATAAATCATGAAAATTGGAGAAAAAATTCGAGGCATGGTATAAAAAGTGAAAAAAAATTACGTGCTGGGTCCAAAAAATAAAATCCAAAACGATAAAACTAGGAACGACACAGATACAAAAACTTGAGCGATATTTTGCAAAGCTTAGCTGCGTGGACGTTGGCCGGAGTCGAACGATGCTCGAGCAAAAATTCCCGACGAGAAGAGAGAGAGAGAGAGAGAGAGAGAGAAAAGGAAAATCGAGGACGTTGACGGAGACTTGGAAAAATACTTTACCTCTGGAGAAAGGAAACCGGCAACGATGGTCGTTCCTTGTGCTTTATTCTCTGTGACGTTGTGACGTGAGCCTGAACAGTGCCTGGATACAAACGTGGATGGTTCGTCAGGGAATTTAAATCCTGGCTGGGTCCAACCTGCAGCAATTGACTCGGGCAAGATCCCGATCTGATCGAGCGGCCATTAGCACCGGGAGATTAGAGCGCGATAACTGCTTTTTTTTTAAATCTTGTTTTTTTTTGTTTTTTGTTTTAATTTTGTCTTTGGTTTCTCGATGAGTTAACGAGCGATGATCCATGACGACGAATGAAGCGACAAACCGTCTCGTCAATGTTCGCGGGGCAAATGCATCGACTAAATAATTCGATGACGATATCCGTTTAAGGAGGTTGGCCACACGCAACAATGTTGTTCATGTTAAAATTTGAAATTATAAGAATTTCATCAAAATTGGTGAGCATATTCTTTAGTATTAAAAATGAATATACAATTTTTTAAGATTTTTCTTCCACGTAGTTTTCGAATAATTAAACACTAATAATAATTAATTCGAATAATTAAACAGTAAACTCCAATTATGCGACAACTATGTAGACGAAAAATGTGAAAAAATTTGTGTCATCGTATTTGATGCTGAAGAATGTTATCACCAAATTTTATTAACTTCTTATCATATTTTCGTATGTAGCCAACCTCCTTGAATAAAAAAGAAAAGAAAAAAAAAAGACAAACACACAAGCACAGTGTTAGGCATGACGACGTGCGTGCTGGACACGGGTGAATTTTTTTCTCGGTTCGATGAATCTTCTAGTTGGTTGTGATTCATGCGAATAAATACTGCGGCTTGGAACATTTGACGCTGAATTTAAATCCGTTGCCAACGAAAAAGTGCGAAAAAACGGGGGAATTAAATAAAATTTATAATTGCGGGGAAAAACTCAAACGGATATTGGAAATCTATGCACACGGGAGCAACAAAATATTACGATGACAATGAAAGCTTGACGTGATGCTTCGTTAAACGTATTTATCGATTTCTACGAAGCTTCCCACACTTTTTTACTCTCTTACCGAACGTGGACTGCGTCCAGAGATGCCACGAAGTTACCGTCGTCGAACACCGGATTGTCCATCGAGTATGGAGTCGGCGGTGGAGATTTCGACTTTTTGTTTATGTTTGTCAATCGTCGCATCAGCGAGACTCCCTTTTCCTTCTTTTCTTTCGGCTGGAAATGAAATTTTTTCGGTCCGATCGAAATTATAATTTATTAATTAAATATTCATTAAAATATTTATTAATTATTATCAATATTTATTAATTAATTAATTCAATTGTAATTACAATGTTTCTCTTACTTTTTCTGAACTCTTGGCGTTTGTAGAGTTCGCCGGGGCTGAAGCTGGCGGCGTCGCACTCGCCACTCTCAGAGTATTGTTCGGACTTCTGTTCATGTCCGACGAGGCTGTCGCCGCCGGAGATGCTGGCGTCGACGGCGCTGGGAGCATCGTTTTTCCGGGCGAAGCTGTAAACCATTTATTTGCTGTCTAAATTCGACTTTTCGTTCAGGAAAATGCTAAATATCAACAAAATTGATTTTACAATCAAATCGGCGAATTTCATTGAACTGAAAAATTCTACGATTCGAATTATCCTATTTAATTTATCAAAATTCAGATTTTGTTCAATGTCATTGAAAAACTGGACACGAATATCTGCGAAAATTTTTGAAAATGCTATTTTCGTGGAGATTTACGGATAATCGAAAATCGATTATTGATTCTTCACAAAACTATAAAATAAAGATTTTACAGTAAGGACAGGACGAATATTCATAAATTATAAAATTCAACAATTTTTGGCAATGATTTGGCAGTTGAAAATGAATTTTGAAAAGAATTTTCAAATTTTATTATTTATCCCAATTTATTTGAAGATTTTCCAAATTTTTCGTCATTTTTAAAACAATTTTCAAATTGTATTATTTCTCCCAATTTATTTGAAGAATTTCCAGATTTTCCGCCATTTTTAAGAGAATTTTCAAATTTTATTATTTATCCCAATTTATTGAGCCCGATTATTGATCTGAAGAATTTTTGCAACATTTTCAATCTTCCGGAAACAAAACCGCCGCAATCCATTTTCTTAGTAAAAAAAAAAACTGGAAACTTTACAAAGATTCAATTTTTGAGGCTGGATCGTCGTTTGGAGGAAAGAGCACAGAAAATAAACGAACCGATGGTAGCGCTGGTCATAACCGCGCTGTGACTTCGTCCCAATGGATTAGCGACGTGTTCGCCAAGACGCGGTGGACTTTGGCCCTGTGCTTGTCCATGCCACGAGGAAGATACAGCGGGCGAGGGACTTATCGCTCGTGGTGGAAGTTCAGGCGGCGGTAACGATCGCATATTGTAAGGTTGAGGCGCCGGGCCCTTGCTCTTGGTGTACGTAACGGTGAGTCTTGATTCGCTAGCAGCTTGAGCGGTCGACAAGGCTGTAGTTTGATGGGAAGTCGTGCTGCTGCTGGTAGTAACGCGACAAATGCCACGTTGACATTTCGCCGGGGCAACGTAATTGCCCGGGAAAACTCCGCACTTCTGGGTCCGGTTGGATGTTCCCTTGAACCAACCGTCTTGACAACGTTCGGTTACCATGTAAATCCCGCCTTTGCGTAACTCCAATTCATCGGCTTTTTGGGGCTTGTAAGGATACAGAGCTATATACGCAGCTGGCAGATGATTGTTCCCGTTGGAATTGGAGGAAAGACTGGAGGAAGGTTGCGCCAGGACCATGTCGCTGCTTCCGCTTCGTCGGTGACGAAGTCCGTGCTCGGCGTTTCCACTCGTCTGAAAAATATTTCACGTTTTCAAAAAAGCGAAGGAAAAAGCGATCGTTTCATCGTCGTAATTAGTTTTTCCAAAGGAAAAAGAATTTCGTTGGATTCCGAGGATGGAAAATTGGCCGTGAATTTACCTGGGATTGAGGAAAAGCCTCGACCGTGCCAGCGTTGATGGCGGAGTTACTATTGACAGCTTGATCGACAGCAGGACTGAGAATTTCAGCGCTGTGTCTATGGTGCGGATGGGGCTGATGTCCAGTGTTAATTGCAGTGAAACTGTGCCTCTTAACGCTGTGTCTGCTGCCGACAGCAGGCGGCGAAGTAGCAGGACTGCTTGGACTGCTGGGAGCTGTACTGGAGCTGCTCGAAGTGCTCGAACTATTTGGAGTGTTGGGTGTCGTAGTGGTTGAGCTACCGCCTGAGGAAACGGTCGAGCCAGTGTCCGAGACTGGCAAAGCAGTGGCCTGACGAGAATCCACAAAATTGTGCTGATTATTTTATTATTTTTTCGCGTGGTAATTACTCTTCGATGAAAAAACGGGAGAGTAGTTTTTTAAAAGGGCAGCTTTGGGAAAAGTTGGAGTAGAAATTGAGATTCTTCGTGACTGAATTTTGCATCGTTTTTGTTTGTCAAAGCTCATTATTTAAATGCAGAATCTAATTACGATGATAAACCGCTAGAAAAATAATTTAAACAAAAAATTAAGACGAATACATTTTTTCCGATTTTTTAAACGAGTCCAAACACAGTAAAAAACAGCAGGGCGCCCCAGACCCATGTGTGTCTACGGAGGGTTCACGTAGAATCACTGGAGAGTATTCCAGAATTTTTTCACATTTTTCTCTCTCCAAATACGTTGGATATCAATAGCAGGACGAAAAGGATCCACACGATTCGCAGTGCCATGAAAAATCATATGTTTCGTGGACTCGCAGCTCGTAACGAATTCTCAAATAAAATGAAACTTGATTTTCATCGATTTAATGAAGTTTTCACTTACAGGTGGCATTTGTGGTCGAGGCTGACTGGTTGTTTGAACATTGTGCGAATGATCAGTTGGTATCAAAGGAGTAGTTTCTTCGTTGGTCGGAGTTGGAGGTGCGACTCGTGAAGGACCAGGCTGAACGCTGAAATTCCGAAGAGAGAGAAAAACGTCAATAAAATCCTGAGGGTTATTTTCGACACTGAAACTAAAAAAAAAGGGAATTTCGAAGCGCTTACTTCGATGAGAGTTTCATAAGAGCTCTCGCGACGCTATTCAGCTCGACGAAAGCCAGAGGAAATATTCCAATCCTGTCGAGCAATTTACCCTCCGCCCAATTTTCGTCCACTCTTCTGATGACGCTGATGACTTCGCCCTGCGAATTAAGACACGAGTTCATTCTCGCCCCAACACTTGGAGCTTTCCTTATCGTTGTGAATCTATGAGAATCAAGTTCGCAACGGCTCCAACGAAAAATACTTTTTCTATTAATTAATTCGTTGAAAAAAGAAGATCATTTTATTGTCCTGACCAAATATTGAATAAGAATCATTTCCAAAAAACAGAAAATCAGAATTTCAAGAAAAAAACTCAAAAATTGATGAGACTGACGTTCGCAACGTTGAGAGCCAACGAAAAATACGTTTTTCTATTAATTGTTTGTTCAATTTCAAAAACCATGACGATTTTCCTACCCATTTTCTCTTTGGATCGTGAAAAAATATCGTTTGATTGTCCTGATCAAATATTTAATAAGAATCTTGAGCTACGCTCAAGAAAAAACTGAATTTCGTTGCATTCCCACGATGCAAACATCGAGACAGTTACGATTGTGAAGTTTATTGAATCGTTACCTTGTTAAACGTGAGACACCCGTCTTCTTCGTCATTAGTCATCCTGAAGTCGTAGAGCGCTTTGCATTGGGGAACATGAGGAGGAAGCGGAGTGATTACCTACACGATGAAAAATAAAAGAAAACACTCAGAAAAGTTTCATAATTATTGGAGATATTTCTGTTACCTCGTTGCCTTATCTTCGAGTTATTAAATATGACAACGCAGATAAAAACTCTTGGATATCAGAACCGTTGCTATTATTGACCAACTTCTGATAAGTAACAAACGTCGTTTACCTGGACGTAGGACAGCGGAAAGACTCCATGGTTCGTTCCGCAGTCACCGAAATACCAATTGTTGTCAATCTTCTTGCGCAGTACAACTATGTCCCCCTTTTTGAAGCTCAAATCCCTGCAAAATAAAAAAGATAAAAAACTACATTATTTACAGATTACAGTCGACACTCCAGGAAAGCATTTCGATTTTTTTTTTTCAACTAAAAACATACATTTTAAAATGTACTAGAAAAATTTAATTATTAAATTATTAGGGAAATCTAAACGAGTCCATTAATTATCGAAATAATGAAAAAAAAAATATATTTTTGAAATTTTTTTTTTTTATGGATTTTAAGAATGTACGAAAATATAGTATTTTGTTATCGAGGCATTAATCATTCTCAGATTAAATTCACGAAGAAATGCTTGACAGGGAAGAAAAGTTTACACTGTATAAATTACGATATCTCGGTGGACGTATTTGCAAATCGCGACTCAACCTCGTGATTTCGCTTACTCTTAACGTCTTAACGTCAAAATTCGTCATTGCAGTTGGAATTGTTTGGCTAGAAGGAAGAGAGACAAAGTAGCTAATCTTTGTAGAAATACAGAGACGATGAAGCAACGAAAAATGTTTGACTTTGATCCTGTTATGTCAGTATTTGCGAAAATATTGATAGTCCATGGAAATTAATGGTTTTTAAGAATCCTAATAAATAAAATAAAAATAAAGTAATCTTAAAAATTGTTTTTCCACGACGTTGAAGTTTGCATCGTTGGAATGGAACGAAATTCTCGTTTTTTATTCAGATTCTGATTGAATATTTGACTGGGACGATAAAATGATTCTTTTTTTTTAGGATCCACAGAGAAAATCGATACGAAAATTGTCATGGTTTTTGAAATTTAAAAAATAATAGAAAAACGTATTTTTCGATTTTAAGCTGCTTTGCTTATCACGCAACGATAATCCCTTGGATATTTTGGCTTGAGAATACAATTCTCTGTAAAATATTGCATTATTCACAAATGGGAATACCGAATGTACGAAATTTTGTAGAGTCGTTAGAAATACTCTGCAAAGAAAGCTCCGAGCAGCTACACAAGCATTTCGACTTTTACAGTACGTCCTCATTATTTCCCCTCATTAAGGAAACCCATCTATGAAAAAAAAACTGGGTCATCCAAGATTGAATTTCTGGAGAAGGCAGTTTTTTTCAATGGGACAAAGTGAGGAGAAACCGAGTCGCAGATAAAAATTGTTTCTTCAAATTTAATCATCTGTGCATCCTCTCTAGAATCGTGTGCCCTGAGAATTGAAAAATACAGCATCGCAATAATTCCTCTATTCACGCCCACTCAGGGTCCAACGAAAAATACTTTTTCCATTCCCTATTTCTTCAATTTTCAAACCCATGACAATTTCCCCATCGATTTTGAGTTCTGCTCCAGAAAAAAACAAAATTTCAAGAAAAAAAACAAAAATTGATAAACGCCGACGTTCGCAACGTCAGGGTCCAACAAAAAATACGTTTTTCCATTCCTCGTTTCTTCAATTTTCAAAACCATAACAATTTTCCCATCGATTTTGAGTTCTGCTCCAGAAAAAACAGAATTTCTTCGATACAGCACCAATAACAACGTCGCGAGCAATTTTTTATGAACCCCGACCCTTTCAATTTCCACAGAAAGTTCCTGCCGCGATAATTGCCTGGAATCGCATTTGTTAATTACTTCAGAGCTCAAAATTTCTGACACTGTAGTTTGCATCATTTAAATGTAACGAAAAGTGATAATTTTTGATAGCAGAGGACAAAATTTTCATCCTGTAGTTCTCAATGATAACAGGACAGTCTTCTTCGCCATTCGGAAACTAAATTCCCTAGAAAAATTGCGCCGAGTCCCATGATAATGAAAGAAATAAATAAAAAATAAATTTTTCTTTGTATTCCACAGACGCGAGCTCCGGTATCATCGAAATGTTCATTTCCTTACCCAGGGACCTTGGAGATGTAATCGTAGATGGCACGGCCATAAGGCTGATTATGCAGGAGAACTTGTTTGGCAGACGCGTTGGCGTGGCGTGCTGGATCAGCGGCGAGGACGACGGGAACGAGATTGGAGGTAACGGGCGGCGCGGGAGCGACCTGGTGAGCGGCAAAAAGTCGCTGAGGTCCGGGGTTGGATCTGAGCGGAGTTTTGACAGCGCCTTTGGGAGCGGCGTTTCGCATGCCCTCCAAGATCCGCATGAGAAGGACATTGGGCGGCAAATCGTCGACTTTTACTTCGACGAGGACGCGGCATTCCGGGCAGCGCAGCTCGCGGTGCGTGCTGACGATTTCTTCGAGGCATTTTTTGCAGAAGGTGTGTTGACACGGGAGAACTTTGCTGGAAGTGTCTAGTCTCTCGAGGCAAACGGAACACTCGAGTAAATCGTTGAGCATGCACTCGTCCATTTTGAACGTTTGGATTTCTCGTTTCTTACGATTTTTGTGATTTTTATGGTTTTTTTAATGATTTTTGTGGTTTTGTAATGATTTTTGTGATTTTTTTACGATTTTTGTGATTTTTTAATGATTTTTATGATTTTTTAATCATTTCGATTTTTTATGAATGACGAAAACGTGATTTTTGGATTTTTCACGAGGAGCGATGTGTCTGAAGATTTTTCCTTTTTTCCACCATGCTTCGGAGCGTGGCGTTTTCTATTTTTCGTAATATTTCTCACTAACTCACGTGATAATTGCACTTTCCTTCGTTCCACGCGATCAAACTCCCGGAAGAAGGATGTTTTCGTCGAGTTCGATATCCCGGAGCACTGCTCGGTCATGAGAAACTAAAACAGGCGCTAAAACGATCGTACGTTCGGCAGTAACGCTGCGGATTTTATAAATCGCGACGAAAAAGTCACTCGCTCTTGCGACGCTCTCCATTTTTCCGTTTCATCCATTTCCTCAATTGCCGCTCTTTAAAAACTAGCTACGAAAAGGATTTAAGCTTTTTTTATCACAAGAAACAACGAGTTGTTGAAAAAAAGGATGTCGAGCTCGAGAGAAACACTTGTCAGCATTCCTTATCGCGCAACATTCCCTCCTTCTCCATTATAATTCACTGCACTCCGATAGATATATCTATATATCGCTTGTCGATGTATTTATATAGATATACCGTGACTATAGCCCTGGCGTTACTTTCGCTGAAGACACGGCGGTCATTTACACTGAAAAATCGAGTTTTCTCTGCCGTAGCTCCGAAAACTCGATTTCTATTGAACAAGCGACACGATCACTGCGAACACTCGACTCTGTAACAATCATTTGTACATCGCGTGCGTGATTTTCATCAAATAAAACTCAAGAGCCGCGGAATATCGGGTCTTAGACGAAAATACAACGCGCGCGAGCGAAGAAACGCCTTTGCTCGTGTTTCTCGCTAGAGCGCGTGTCTGGCTTGCACTTGCGAACGGTGCAATGGCCAAGAGCCCCGTCGTGGACACCCGGACAACGCTATATTGCGGAGTGTCAGCCCCGAGCCCCAACATCACGGCGAACAAGAGGGAGAGATCGCGGGATTAACATCATTTTTCTGACCCCTCGCGGACTCTCGGTTTTCACGAGCTCGTTCTGTCTCCCCCCCCCCTCTTTCGCACTCTTTCTATCGATCGCTCAACCGAGAGAAATATCACTCGCGTTACGTGATTTTAGCAAACATCCGATTCCTACGTCCCCGGACGCAACGCGTGAATTTACTTCTGCCAATACACACGCGCAGCGGAAACAGTTTTTCCATTTCTCACATGTTCGTGTTTAATCGATCATGCTCCACTTCCGGTTGCGCCTGCTGCTGCTGCTATTTCCTACTCTCTCCCCCCACCCCCTTGTTTCCTTTTTTCGTTGGTGGCCGTTATACACAACGGCGATAGGTTTCGCGGTGACTAGACCGTCCGAGAGTCTCTCTCTGTTTCTAAAATCCCTAATGGAGGGGGACCGAGCCAGCTGCTGGCAGTGCTGGCTCGTTTCTCTCGCTAAAAGCGCGTGTTGCACCTGCAACGTGTTCCGCTCCCACGCGCGTTCATACGAAATTCTTTCCCCCTTCCACTTTTCTTTGTCTTTTCTTTGCGATCGAGTGATCGCAATGAAATAACTGGAATTTTATGATTCATTGGACATCCTTTCTGGCCTGCTCGCATGATGCTTACGATTCTCTTGAAAACTCGAACAGGTCATGCAGCCAATTCCTCCCGCGGCTGATTCACAACGATTATCCGACTTATTAGCTGGACGAATGCGATTTTTTCAATTGCGTTCCGCGCTCGCCTCTCGCTTGCCCACGTGCGACCTTACGCTCTAGTCCAACTTCTGCCACGTTTTTTCTCGGAAAAAATTCGCAATAAAATCGAAAAAATCAATTTTCCAGGATATTCTGGTTTTTCGAGCTCTCGAGATGTCGAAAATTTTTAAAATTCAAATTACCTTGGCATTTTCAGGCTCGAGTCATCGCAACATGGGAGATTTGTGTTCCAGGATATTTTTATTACGATTTTTTATTTTTTACACATTTTTTTTCGGAATCGGGTTTACAAAAATATGATATTTTGGCCTTCGGCTTTATTTCGATGGAGTGTTGTAACGTAACTTCAGTCTAGAACGGTAAACTGGGCTCAAAAACGACCCCAGGCGACTTTAAATCCCGCGGCCTTTCTGCTCTCTTCGTCCTCCCGTTTTTTATCATTTTACCGCATTTTCGACACATTTTTTTCACTCGAAGCAAAATTGCCCCAAGTTCCCGTGATCCTGCATTAAAAAACGAAAAGAATGAGCCCAAGTTGAACTCTTTTCGTTAAATTGCATCGGAAATATGAATTTTTCAAAATTAGGGTCATTTAGACCCCGGGTTACCGGAATAGGCAAAAAAAAAGGTTACCGTTCGGGGTTAAGAGCGATCGAGTTTATTAAATCCTGAAAAAACGTCGATAAATGTACAAATTGTTAATTGTTCGAAAAAAATGAATATTTTGTTGAAAATTGTGAGAATTAGTTTATTCGACAGTGCGCGCGGTGTATCAATGTCAAGAATCTCGAAATAAACACAAGAGAAGGCGAAGCAATCAATCAATAGCCTCTTATCGTTTCTTGCGCGTCGTTATCTTCGGGGTTGCCTTCAAATCTCTGTTCAGCTCGATTCTTATCAGCTGCTGTCACCGATCGACCTATAGAGTACACACGAGAACCCCCCGCCAGCGGCGGCGCCGCCGACGAGCGACGAGCGAGTGCGCGCGCATTCGCGCTGTACAAAATAAAATTCCGGAAACATAATAACAAAAAATATTCCCATCGATAAAGCTGCGTACACAAAGAAAAGCAGAGCAGCGAAAAATAAACGAAGAACCAGACTTTTTTCTCAATATCTTCAAAACGAAAAACACGCGTTTTTCCTCTTATGATAGCAACAACCCGAATGCAGAAATGCAGTTACACAATGCCCGCCATTTCGCTGTACGAAGCGTGCAAATGTTTTTTAACCTAAAAAAATTGTTCCAAATTTTTCTCTTTATTTTATTACTGCCTCCTGTACGCGAACCTGTCGCATTTTTCCATCGATGTGCATAAATTTGAGTATTCTCAATTTTATATATTTTCATATATATTTATATATTTATTTATTTATTTATTTAACATTTATATATTGAATTTATATTATTATATTTATACATTAAATATTTTTTATATTCTCAAAAACGACGCGTTCGTAAATACGATGCAAAAATAAAAAGAAAAAAAAACGATTTTGTTCGTGTTTTCATAATGCACCGGAAATGGCATGATTTCTTAGCGATTCCGTCATCAGTTGAAAAGAAAATGACTCGGAATTTCGTTGCATTGTGCACAAACCTTTAGGGAATGCACCAGAGGAATGACGTCATCGTAACTAGGTTGTTGGGTTAGCGATAGGGATTGAAAAGAAAAGAAAAAAAACGCGTTGGAGTGGGGGGACGTGTGGTTTGTTCTGCGCACGTGTGAGTAAAGTCAGTACGTGGTTTTCCGTCCGTGTGGTGTCGCTAGGCGTCGTGGCACTATTGCCGTCGTCGCCGTCCTCTCCTTTTCCTGCTTCTTCGGTACTTGGCTCGTTCCTTCGCGAGAGCTCGGCGCACAATAGAAATATATGTGCGTGCGTACACCTCTCAGTCTCGTACCGTCGTTACTGTCGTTTCGTTGCTGCTGCACGCTGCACAATCCGCGGGGATTGTGTGAGTAACGATTGTTGGAATAAAAGTGCAAGGAGCGAGGATTTTCGATTAAATTTCAAAAAAATCGTCGCACAGCGAGTCGCCGAGTCTGTTTGATTCGCGACGAGAACGTGAGAGAACTGTGCGTGTGCGCGAGTGTGCATACTCGGCAAATAAATCGAGACGAAAAGAAAAAAAAACTCGAGAAAGAAACTGAATTCGGTCCATGTGCTCCGCTGACGAATAAAATGCTGATCAAAGAATTGTGAGTCTAACCCCGAGCGTTGAAAATCGTGTGCAGTCGGTGCTGCGGGACCGAATCGTATTTTAAAGCCGAACCCCCTTGCAGTCTCTCTCTCTCTCTCTTTCGGGCATTAATCATTTTCGAAAATAAATATTTCTTCGCGAGCAAAAAGCCAGAAGCTTTTTCAAACGGGGTGCAAATTGGCAGATTTTTACGAAAACTCTGCTGCGGGACTATTCGCTCGCTCGCGCTGCGCCCCCATCGACTCTGAGGGAGGAGACGAGAGGGGACACCATCCTCGCTAATCTTTAACGTGTCGCGCGCGCCACGGCGTGTCAAACTGTCGAATGGCGCGCGTGGGAGGTTTTCTCAACTTTTTCTTTCCCTTGAAAAATGCATTTCTCTTTCTGCCAGCGCGAAACTTGGATTCTTTCGGCTCTCATGACTTTTTCCGCCTTTTCTCGGTCTCGAGGCCGAAAAAGCTCGCGTCTCTCCACATTTCGGCCTCTCTAAATATTCGTAACACGAAAAATTAACACATCACTCCCTTATTTTCCATTTTTTTCCCTTTTATTCCCCCCTCCGCCCCTCCTCTCCTTGGCCAATTGCCTGCGGGGATCCGTGCACAACGCTCGCGGCTTTTTCTATCGATCTCTTCGTTTTGACCGTTGCCCGATTAAATGCCAATTCGCGCGCCCGATCGCCAACGTGCGACCGTCGACGCGGCGTGCCGCGAGGGCGCGCGCAGCTTTCTTTTCTCCCCGGAGAAAGAGACTTACGGAACAAGGACGTGACAAACCTCCGAGAGACAAAAACGAGAGAGAGAAACTCAAGGCCAAAGTGCATTTAGTCATTATAGGCTTCCCGCGACACTAAGATCGCGTCTCTCCTTCAAAAAGACCTTCCAATCATCACACGAATTAATCTTTTTTCTGTTGCAGCCGCGTCACTTTGCCTCTCACGGTCGAGGAGGTACGTCACCGCAAACACACGTCTCTGCATGAGTTGTTATTAAGTATTGAGTCGCGTGTCACACACATACGCAAGAATACATTGACGAGAAAGCCAAAACCTAACACTTTGTCTGTAAACCACGATCTTGAAGTTTGCAACGTTGAAATTCAACGAAATTCAATTTTTCATGAGCAGAGCTCCATGATTTTTATTCAATATTTGGTCAGGACGATAAAACGATTTTTTTCGAGGATCCAAAGAGAAAATCGGTACGAAAATCGTCATGGTTTTTAAAATTCAACAAAAAATGAATAGAAAACATATTTTTCGTTGGACCTCAACGTTGCCAAATTCAGTGTTATCAATTTTTCTGTTTTTCTTGAAATTCTGGTTTCCAGTTTTGCAGAAATTTATAAATTTTGTTTTTCCTCGAGTAGATTCCAAGATTCTTATTAAATATTTGCTCGGGACAATAAAACGATATTTTTTGAGGATCCAAGGAGAAATCCGGTACGAAAATCTTCGTGGCTTTTAAAATTCAACAAAAAATGAATAGTAAACTTATTTTTATCAATTTTTCTGTTTTTTTTCTCGTTTTTCTTGAAATTTTGGTTTTCTGTTTTGCAGAAATTCAGAAATTTTGGTTTTTCTCGAGTAGATCTCAAGATTTTTATTAAATATTTGGTCAGGACGATAAAACGATATTTTTTGAGGATCCAAAGAGAAAATCGGTACGAAAATCGTCATGGTTTTTAAAATTCAACAAAAAATGAATGGAAAACATATTTTTCGTTGAACCTCAGCGTTGCCAACTTCAATGTCTTCGTGTCCGAGAAAATACGACGAATCGGTCTATTTATTGGATCAAAAACGAATGAAAAATTGATTTTTCAACAATTTTATAATTCGAATTTCAAGTTTAAGATTTCGAACAGTAGCCTGAATTTTTTCAGAATTTTTAAAATGTAATAACAGCCTGAAAGAACGGTGTGTCGAGGTTCACAGAAGGAAGGTGCGGAAAAAACGTTTACAGACAAAGTGTTGAACTTATTTTCACGTTCCTTTTGAAAAATCAATGATTTTTCGATATTTACACGATTACAGTTGAACAAATTTCAAGCGATACAATTTTCCTCGTCGTTTATGTCTTCAGCTGTGCCAAGGACTACAAAACCTTGATCTTTCCACTTTGGAGCTCGCTCCAAAGCAACAATCTGTCATTATACACTTTTGTCTCTTTTTTTTTTGTATTTTGTTTGAAATTCGCGACACTCGCGACTCGTTGTTTAAAGAGTACACTCCCTCGCGCAGAGACGCTTTTAAATACTATGCGCTGAGGAAATTGTAGCTCGGTAACTGTTCGTTACATTACTTGCTGATTCTGCAAAAATTGGAAATTGCATCTTACGAGTTTGAGGGACAGAGTTCATGACTTTTCTGCCACGTCGAGTCGGAATTGTTTTTTTAGAAAAATGCAAACTGTAAGTCATCGTGAGACGGATAACGTTTCTGCAAATTTTACAATTTTAATCGTCACGTTTTATGGGAATGTGGAAAATTCCGAAATACTGGAACGCCGGGTTCCGCTTTTTTAAATATTACGCAGATTAACATTTTTGGGGAGTCTTTGTAACTGGAGGATCGTGAAATTTCGATGGTAAAACGAGGGGAAAAATAAATCGACTTGAAAAATTTGAATGATTTTGGAAATTGAAGAAATCGTCAATACAAAGAAATATTCTTCGTCGCATTCCACCGAAAAAAACGCTTTCGATGGAGAATTTTTTAGTTATTTTTGAAAATTCATCATTTTTCTGGTTTTGGCCTCGTAGGCCAAATTTTTTCTGCTCCAATAAATGGAACAGTGTTGAAAAATTTCTATTTTCCAAAATATCGAATTATTTGTTGAATATTTTTATTTTATTGTTTATTTACCGAATCGTTGTTTCTTGTTGTAAAAATGTTTAGTACCAAGTGGCTCAACTGTACTCTGTAGCAGAGGCGAGTAAAAATAATACGGGTGGAGGCGAAGGCATTGAGGTCCAGAAGAATGAGCCGTTCACGGATTATCCATTGCTCGGTGGGAAATATTCGTCCGGCCAGTACACCTACAAGATTTATCATTTAGTCAGCAAAGTTCCAGCTTTCATTCGTCTGCTATTACCAAAGAGTTCGTTCGAGATTCACGAGGAAGCATGGAACGCTTATCCCTACTGCAAAACAGTCATAACCGTAATTTTTCTTACATTTTTACTTTCCATTCCCAGAGAGGCATGATTGTGCTCGATGATCCAGAACCGAGTCTCTTTTTTTTCCAGCAAACTACTCATTTTTAAATTTGAAATAATTGCCAAAGACAAAAATTGCCGGATGAGCGGCAAATTTCCTTCTGTTTTTCGAAAACTTGTCAAGATTTTTTAACAAATTATGAAAAATGAAAAAGAATTGTCGATTTAAAAATCGATGAAAAGTTGGATATTGCCATAAGCACAATCATGACTCCGGCGTTGTTTGTGTGTTTCGCTAAGCTCACATCGTGTTTTGAATGATTTGCAGAATCCTGGATACATGAAGGATAATTTTGTAATAATGATCGAGTCTTTTCACATCGGGGATATCGGTAACCAACAAAACGTTCACGAGTTACCGCCGGACAAGCTGAAAATACGTGAAGTCGTGCACATAGACATTGCGAACGATCCGATCGCGAGCGCGGATTACAAGGAGGACGAGGATCCGACAAAGTTCAAATCGCAAAAAACCGGTCGTGGGCCACTGGTCGGTAAAGAATGGAAAAATCAGGTCAAGCCTGTGATGACGTGTTACAAATTGGTTACGTGCGAATTCAAATGGTTCGGGCTGCAATCGAAAGTCGAAAATTTCATACAAAGAGCCGAAAGGCGTCTTTTCACCAACTTCCATCGACAAGTATTCTGCTGGATAGATCGCTGGTACGGACTCACGATGGAAGACATAAGAGCCATCGAGGAGAACACGAAGGAGGAGCTCGATATGGTTAATATTTTCATCTTTTTCTTCCTCTCATTTTTTCTTCCATTGAATCACGTAACAGGATGACACTCGAGTTCTCAACGTTCGCCTCCGACGAAAAATACTTTTTCTATTCGTTCTTTTTTCAATTTCAAAAACCAAGACAATTTTCGTACCGATTTTCTCTTTGGATCCTTAACAAAGATCGTTTTATTGTTCTGAGGAAATATTTAATCAGAATCTCCATGAAAAAACAGAATTTCGTTGCATTCCAATGAAAAATACTTTTTCTATCAATTATTTGTTCAATTTTAAAAATCAGGACAATTTTCGTACCGATTTTCTCTTTGGATCCTAAAAATGGCTGCTCAAGAAAAAACCAAAGTTTCGTTGCATTCCAACGATGCAAACTTCAACATCGTCCTTTTTATCAATTTTTTCAAATTTATTTCACGATACACCGAATATTAAGTGTCGTACCAAATATTACTTACGTTATGATTCTCTCTCAACAAAGACACAAGATTTTTTTCGAATCGATTCCAGAATTTATTCCAGAATCCTCAATAAAGCCAAGATTTTTTAGCCATTTTTCAAAGGAACTGACTCCTCAATCAATTATGTGGAAAGTAAATTCTCCATTGCTCCATAACGAAGCCCTTAATTAGCTATTTCATGTTCCCGGACAAAAGTGACTCAGTGTCCTGTATCGGCAAAGGACGAAATTTTTATATTCGTTGTAATTTCTTGACGAAGAAATATCGTTTTTTTTTCCCAAAATTTCTCAAGACTAATAAATTTTCTTGAAAATTTACAGCAAAGGGGCCACGGAGAGGTACGAGGCATGCGTGCCGACGATTGAGACGTCGCTAGCCACCTTTAAATAAGTCTAAACCAATTTTCCTTACACACACGAACACGCTCACACTTTCGCGACAAAGCGCGGTACACACACACACACACACACACGTACACATCCCCAAATATCGACAGCGTTACAGAATGAAAAAACGAAGAATCGTGACGAAGAAGAAGAAGAAGAGCAAAAAAAAACAAAAAAACAAAGTAAAAGCGTAAAAAATGGTAATAAAGTAAAATGCAAAGTAATTCTCGCTCAGCCATAAGCGATCCTGCCGGGATCGGGACAGTTTCCAGAATCCTTCAATCTGTCTTATAGATTCAGTGTCTATTATTCATAACTACTTACCAATTATAATTTATTTACATTTACAAAAAAAAAGCGTTTTTAGATAAATGTATCTACAGTCAAAGAGTAACGTTAATAATTATACTACCGCGTGTGCAAATTGATAACGAGTGTCGCGACTAAGCCGAGAGTTTGGTGATATTGTAGATGGAAAAATAATGTTTAAACTCCGGCGAATGAGCGACATGGAGCATAGAAAAAGAAAAAAGGAAAAACAAGCATACACAACCGAATAAATAAGAAAATAGAAAAATACAACAACAAGAAGAAGCAGAAAAACGTTTGAAATTCGATTTTAGTAAAAAAAATTGATGAATGAAGCATTATTAATTGATATAGTATAGTAGTTAAATAGTAGGGGCGTTTGTTCACGGGCTATTTTGAGAACAAACGATAAAATAACTGAGAAACGATCGCTGGATGCGATTGGAGAATAACGGGCAAGAATCATGCGTCTAAATGAGACTGTAACTGAATTTCGAAGCCAAAAACGTGATTTTACGAGTGAAAAATGGAATTTTAATCTTCACCACTCAATCTTGTCGATCGAGCCTTCGTTTTTTCTTCGCCGTTTCTCATTCATTATTGCTGCAAAACGCATACTATTTTTGCGTTATTAACGGACTGGATCCTCGTGGTAGATTCGAACGAGAGAACAAATGAATTTAAAATAAATAAAGAAAAGCACGTTGCAACAGAATTAACTATAGTTTTCGGAGCAATAGCCGCTGATTCAATAAATTGAAAGTTAAAATGAGGAAAAAGAAACACGTGCCGAGAAAGAGAAAAGATAAAATTTCACGACGAAACTCATCGTGCGTGTTAATTACTTTAAGTTTCGCTTCGGCGTCTCGATCAATACGCCCTGATCGAGTACCCTTCTATCTCGTGTATAATACTGTCAAGCTCCCCCTCGAAGCCTCGCCCCCTATTCGCCAGGCCCTGTCGAGTACCGGTTACTCTTTATTCCCGACAATAGCTTTTCTTCTCTGGGACTGTAAATCGAACTATTGGCGAGCTCGTCGACAAGTCCGAGTCTCCGGGTCTCTGAGATACGTTATTCACTGTGTGACTTATCAGAGACTCCCGGAACTACTATCTCTGTGTGTATATATGTAAATATACACACATTATAAATGTATATTCAAACGCCGCTGTATTATTACTTGAGATATTAACGAAAAACGAATTTCTGGGGAAAAAGAGAGAGTAAAGTTAAATATTCTAATAGGTATACATAAAGAAAGAAAAAGCAGAATAAGGGAGAAAGCAATCAAGCATAATGAGTGAATGGAGAGCTTAAAAGGAATTCCTATCAGGAGACGACTTTATTTAGGATTCTTTCAAAATTTTGAACAAACGTTCTTGGCACCAAAAACTAACAGTTTTCTCCTATGAAGAAAAATAGAACGCTTAGAATTTTCGATATTTAATTTACAATTTTTCCCATCTAAACGCGTGGAAATTAAAATCACGTTTCGTTAAAAAAGTTGCAGGAAAAAAACAACAGAAACGCGACTCCAATTTACACGCGTTTGGATGGGAAAAATAAAAAAATTGGAAATTAAATATCGAAAATTCTAAACGTCAGAAAATTTTTCGAAAACGTTTATACAAAATTTTGAACGAACCCTAAACAAAGTCGTTTTGTCATGAGAATACGTTAATGGGAAACAGCAAAGTTTCGTTACTTTGGAAACAGAACTGTTTACTTTTCTGCATAATTGCAAATGTAAGATACTCCGATGTATTGGATGAAAAATAAATAGTCGAAAGAGGTTTGAACAATGCACTTGTTTTTCCATCGTACACTTTTCTCCGTTTTAAATTTGAAAAGCGAAAAAGTTGCTGCTTCGTAAATAACAGAGGACAGTTCTTTATTTTCCGAGTAACGAAATCCGTGGCAATGTTGATGATACGAGAGTGAAAGAGATAAAGGTTGAGAGAGGTAGTAATTAGGCTATTGCAATTAAGGGAGGGAGGACAGGAAGGAAAAATGGGCGTGAGGTAAAAAGAAACGCGTTGGTTTGTAAATATGTCGAAAAGAAAAAAGGGAGAGAGAGGAAATATCGATTTGGTGTCTTTTGGAGGTAACGACGCGTGCTAATTTGCTTCGCTTGCATTCCGTGATGGGAGAGGAGAGTACTTGGTACGATTCACCGACGAAATAATCGATCTCATGGGACTTATTACTATTACTGTTGTTGTTAATAATTAAGCGAGACTCCAAACCCTTAAAGGAAAGAAATCGGAAACGAAGGTGAAGCTCGAACCGAGAGATTTAGCGAGTTATTTTAATTCCACGAAGGAGAAGCAGGAAACAAAAGAAAATCACAGACATACTATAATTAAACAAAACGGGACTATCATTTTTAAAAAAAATAGACTTTTAAACAACGTATCCGAGGCGGTACCTGAAAGAAAATAAAATAAAAACTATTAGAATACGTGCACACCCACCGAAAAGCAAATTAACCAAGACGCGCGGTTCGGGCCTGGTTTTATTGTCGTTTGCACAAAAAGAAAGGTATTACAAGTAACTCTCTCAATTTCTATAAATCTCTCTCCGAAAAACCGCTCACTATTGCCAAAATTCGAATTTTTCCAATTGCAAAACATCGCAGAACGCTAATTCTAATTTCTGATAAAATAATTTGGTTCGTGCATCGTTCGTAATAATTTTCGACAAATTATATTTTCATAATGTGTCACCAAAATATCAGAGACTCGAAATATTCAAGTTTTTCAAAAAATTCTACCAAATTCTTTAGCGAGGCTGTAAAAAAGTGCAAAGTTGATTCTGCTTTTTATTTTCTTCGATTTAATTTGAGTTTTAATATTCTCATTTACTCGATAGCTTGCTAAATCAGTTGCTGCCAGAAAGAGCGGGGCAGAGAGAGATTTTCCGATCCCATACCCTCCCTCCCTCCCTCCCTCCTTTCCCTCTCCCCCCTGCGACACGCTGCCAAAGGGCCGACAATGATTTACCCGAGGTATATATTTAAAAAAACGAAAAATATTTAAAAAAAAAAAAAACAAACAAATATTAACAAGTATATATACATGTATATAAATATTATATATATGTATGTATGGTGTACTGTGCGTACGATGAAAATCTAGGATATACATAATGTCAAGCATGAGTCACGTGGTCGTGGAAAGGCTAAATAAAATCGGAAGAATCATAGCGAATAATGCTGATTTTTTATTAAATCCTTGATAAAGTAATAAAAAAATTAATAATCGATGAAAATTCATCAACAACAATTTAGATTCGTATAGAAAAATATCCATTTTTTTTTCTCTTTCGAGACCTCATTATATCGCGATTTTAAATGCTCTGTAAAGATCCAACAATAGTAGAAAAAAAACGACGTTTTTTATGGTTATATTTCATGAGTTATTTGTTTCGAAGCTTTCGGAAAAATAGTTTCATTTTTCATCAGTCGTTACTTGCTTTTTTTTTAACGAATTACTGTGACAAAACGACTTTATTCAGAGTTCGTTCAAAATTTTGTATAAACGTTCTCGAAAAATTTTCTGACGTTTAGAATTTTCGATATTTAATTTGCAATTTTTTATTTTTCTCGTCCGAACGCGTGTAAATTCGAGTCGTGTTTTTTTTTGGTTTTTTTTTGCAACTTTTTAAATGGGAAAAATAAAAAATTGGAAATTAAATATCGAACATTCTAAACGTCGGAAAATTTTTCTTCATAGGAGAAAACTGTTAGCTTTGGTGCCTGTAAACGGTT
The DNA here is from genome assembly GCA_963921915.1 of Hyposoter dolosus. Classification (NCBI taxonomy): domain Eukaryota; kingdom Metazoa; phylum Arthropoda; class Insecta; order Hymenoptera; family Ichneumonidae; genus Hyposoter; species Hyposoter dolosus. The sequence goes on from OY998140.1 coordinate 7,700,123, forward strand.
TTTCCGCACCTCTCGTCTGTAAACCCGGACACGACGTTCTTTCAGCCTGTTAATACATTCCAAAAATTCGGTAAAAATGCAGACTACTGTTCGAAATCTTCAACTTGGAATTTCAATTATGAAATTGTAGAAAAATACATTTTTTCATTCATTTTTCATCCAACGAATGAACCCATTTGTCGTATTTGCTGCTCGCACACGAATTACCCAGGTTTACACCACACAAAATTCTAAATTTTGAAAGAACCATAAATTAAGTCGTTTCGTGATTGTAATACCTTAAGAAAAATTCAGTCTTTATTTTATTCCGTACTCCTTTATAACGCTACCGGCTATCACGAGCCTTTGAATCTCCGACGTTCCCTCGTAGATCTCGGTTATTCTTGCGTCTCTGTAATGACGCTCCGCTGGCATATCCGAGACGTATCCCATGCCCCCGAGAATCTGGATACTCTGGTGGGAACAAAACGTGGCCGTTTCTGACGCCGCCAACTTCGCCATCGCTGCTTCCTGGAGTCGAATCAATCAGGTTTCGTCAACGGGTATCCGCCAAAAAGGAAATTCACGTTCAACATTTAAAAAAAATAAAAGGAATGCTTCGATCAAAATCGAGCATTTAAAATTTGATGGATAAGCAGCAGGTTTTTCGAGGACCGAAAGTTATGCTCCAAAACTGCATATCAATTTTCATGGAATTTCAAAGTTTTATGAATTCTCAATAAATTTTTTCCCAACTTTTGTCCCTCGAACGAAATTTTTATTCAAATTTCTGTTTTTCTCATTTTTCAGATTTTTTCGAAAATTGTGAAATTGCGAAATAAGCGAAAGAATTAAATAAGAAAAAAATTGGGCTGAGGATCGTTAATGATCGATTTTCATTGAAGGGGAAAAAATTATGGGAGAAATGAATTTTTGAGCCTGTACCTTTGTGAAAGGTTTTCCAGTGTCTTTCAAAAACGCTGCTCTCCACGTGAGCAGCCTTGCGCTTTCAAGTCTCGTCGCCATATCAGCGATTTTTTGTTGTATCGCTTGCAATTTGACTATCGGTTTACCGAAGGCCATCCGTTTGCCTGCATATTCGACCGCGCAGTCCAGAGAAGCTTGGGCAATACCGAGGGCTTGACTGGCGATGCCTATTCTGCCGCTATCTGCAAATGTTAATTACGCAAAACAATTACTCGTCTATCCGTTGAGCGATAGTCATGCCAATTAGTTCGGGTTTTCAGCATTAGAAATACAAGTTTTAACACCTGATCAATTAGTCAATAAAACTTGAACATAATTTTTGCATTTTTAATGCAACGATAAACATTCATACACGGAGAGAAAATAATATTTAAAATTACTATTTGAATTCGTAAAATTTTTTTGAAAAATAAAAAAATCTGTCCTTTTCAAAATAGTAAATGAAATTGTTTAAAAAATGTTTAAATAAATTAAATTTTTTTTTTTTTTAAATAATAAATTAAATTCTTTAAAAAATTGTCCAATAAATTGAATCTTTTTTTTTTTTAATATTAAATTAGACTCTCAAAAAATTCTTAAAGGAAATTTTTCCCTTTTACAATCGAAATTTCATTCTGCATTGAAAATAATGAGTTTTCCAAAGAATAAAAAGAATTTCGTTGGATTCCAACGACGCAATCTCGAGCGTGATGAATTTTCTACCTAAAGTCATCATGGCAATTTTGAAGCCCATTCCAGGATCTCCCAAAAGATTCTCCCGCTTGACGAGGCAGTCCTCAAAAATTAGAGAGCAAGTGCTGCTGCCTCTGATGCCGAGTTTGTCCTCTTTTTTGCCGATGGTCAGTCCGTCGCTGGGAGAGTCAACGACAAAGGCGCTTATGCCCTTGTGCTTGAGAGACTTGTCGGTGGTGGCGAGAAGAACGATTCCTCGAGCTTCGTGGGCGTTGGTTATCCAGGATTTGGTGCCGTTTATTCGATAAGAGTCGCCGTCCAGTTTGGCAGTCGTAGAAGCTGCTCCGGCGTCCGAGCCGTTTCCCGGTTCGCTCAGAGCGAAACAGCCAATTTTGGTTCCGTCGGTAAACGGCGTGATATATTTATCTTTTTGAGATTGCGATCCAAATTTTTGCAACGGCCCGAGGTACAGCGAGTTCTGAACGCTCATTATGACTCCGACGCTGGCGCAGCCTCTGGATATCTCTTCCATGGCGATGACGTAAGCCATGTAGTCGAGGCCGGTACCGCCGAGAGATTCCGGAGTAGCGATGGCCATGAGGCCGAGCTCGCCCATTTTTTTAATCTGTTCCGCAGGAAAAAAGTGTTCTCTGTCGATTTTGGAGGCCAGCGGCTTCAATTCGCCTTCCGCAAAGTCTCTGCAAGTTTTTTGCAGCATCCGATGCGTCTCCGGCAAGGAAGACAAAGACGCGATGCATCTTTTGACGCCGGCAAACTTCTGAGACTTGCGGCATAAACCTGCTCGACGGAGAGCGTTAAAAAATCATGAAACCGACTTTTGCAACGTTGGGATCCAACGAAAATTACTTTTTCTATTGATTTTTTGTTCAACCTCAAAAATCATGACATTTTCGTACTGATTTTGGGTTCGGATCCTTAAGGGAGATCGTTTTATTGTCCTGACGAAATATTGAATAAGGATCGTGAACTGTGCTCAAGAAAAAGCATAAAAAAGCACGAAAATTGTCGTCGCTGATGTTCGCAGTGTTGGGGTCAAACGAAAATTGCTTTTTCTATTAATAATCTGTTCAATTCAAAAAATTATCAAAGTTTTCGTACGGATTTTGTGTTTGGATACTAAAAAAAATCGTTTTATTGCCCTGACCAAAAATATTGAATAAGAATCGTGAGCTCTGCTCAACAAAAAAGAGAATTTCGTTGCATTTCAACGACGCAAACTTCAGCATCGTAAAAAATCATCATATTCGCCAATTGCAACGTTTTTTCTTCTATTCTAGCTACAGAAATATTTTCAACTTTTCCGCGGCCTCATTTTTCAACGTTTTTTTTTACCAAGGGCCTGTATTAATGAGAATCCCACACACTTACCCAAGTGTGCAAATTTCCATCGACTTATCGCAGCAAAACAGCAAACTTGTATTTTTATGTTAATTACGCAACATAACCTCAAAAAATCTCCATTTTTTCGAAAAACGTCAAACTAGCATTTTGCATGAGTAAGAAACTAATAGGAAAACTCGACTGATTTCTCGTTGCCCGACACTTTTCCACTAAACGAATAATTTTGAAAAAAGTTTGCAAGTTTCTACTTGTCATCGAGTTTACGATCGTAAATTGGCAAAAATGGATTAAAACGTGAAAATTGAGGGCTGAGCTTTCCATTATTAAAAGATCGCGATCGTTGTTTGTTTCTTCGTGGGAATCTTGTCATTTCGTTCAACTTTTTCGATTGTACTCACCCATCAAAGTTACGCTATTCATTTCTATTGTATTTATCGTTGAATAGAAAAAAACACATACACACACACTCTCGAGCAGACGTAAGAAAGTGATCTTTGCACGATCTTCAAAATCGATCGTTCAAAGGGCAAACGATGCTTCAATTTAATTTGCAGTCCCAATGATCGGAAATGGCTCTTTTTATCGCGTCAATAAACACTCGAGTTGCTCTTATTATTCATCAACTGCCCTTGGCCAACCTCGACCCCTTCCATTCTGGCCAAAGTTCCATACAGAAAAGATTAATAGCTCGACGAATTACCAATCGCTATAAAAACAATTTAAAAGCCTAATGCGCGTCACAGTTTTTTTTTTTTAGACACTCGAGTATGTATCGCAATTTTTCTTCTTGCACATGAAAGTTTTGACAGAAATAAATAAGCGGAAAGAAAGCCATGCAAAAGTTTTAAGATTTTCAGGTCGACCAATGAGAAAGTCGCGCCAACATTTTTCAACGCTCATTTCCGGCCTTCGAATCGGTGATTCGACGCGTCAGAGATCTTTTGTAGATTATTTTTAATTATAGAATCGCTCAATGAAAGATTCTTTGAATTTGGACAAAGCTTATCCATCGACGAAAATATTTTGCACGCATTTTTATTCTCGTTTTTTTCAATTCATTTTCAAACTCTTTCAAAACTGCAGACTGCAGTTTCGGTTGATTATCATCATCAGAAACTTAGCGTAAACCTGGTACATAGCGAAGCGGTCACCCAACCAAGTACTGAGCGCAGTCGATGCTGCTTAACTTGTGTGATCACCGAAGCCATGCACCGACCTCGTACCCATCGCTGTCGCGGTTGTCATTTATATAAATTTATGTGAATTATCGTGAGGGAATAAATCAAAATAAATGGGTCATGCGTTGGAGTGTATGAAACAAGAAGAAGCAGCGATAAATCAATATAATATTCCTTATCAAGTTTTTGCACGCGTATTATTATATTTTTCGAGAACCTGCGCACGGTGCAGCAGACGAAAGGGCGCATGCCCCGAGCGCTGGGCTGCTCCATGTCGATAAACTGACGGGGAACAAAGGGTGGAAAGAGAAAAGATACCAACTGTGAATTTTCACTCGTTACCGGAAGTCTCGTTGTCTCGAACGTCCACGCATTCATCGCGTCTTCCTTCTTTCCCTACGAAAAATCTAAAAAGCCTCCATTTCCATTAAATCTTTGCTATCGTTTTATCATTTCGAAGCTTCGGAAGAAAGAATGTCGGGCAATAAGTGCGTCAAACCGCCTCGCAAACCGTACACCAAGGAACCTCATGAGATGAGCCACTCCGAAAAGCTCAGGCTCATTGACGATGAGCTCAATTCTTTTTACAAGTAAGTCTCCCCCTCCTTGCCCATTAAACCAACTTGCCACAGTTTCGTAATTATTCAGAGACAATTTAAAAAAATGTTGGAGGTGAAAAAAAAAATGGCGGGAATTCGAGTCAATTTTTCACGATTCAAAATGATAAAAATCGAGTTTATAAATTAATGAAAAATCTCGCCTTCTGCGCGTCATATTCGCCAACGTGTTCGTTGTCAATTATCGAGATACAAAGTCCCGATAAATGAAAATTTTAATAGACAAATTTACACAATTATTTCAACGTCTAATTGTGAGTTGAAAAAAAAAAAATTCTTGCGACTAAATTAACCCTTCGAGTACACACTGGGGCATTTTGACCCCAGCAACTATTTTCTCTCACCGATTCTTTGGCATTTAATGGCAACGAATCTGCTGGCATTTATTTTTCGTTTTCGTAAAAAAAAACATCCAGAGCCATAAAATATCGATTATTTACTACGAAAAAATTCTCGACAAAAAACAAACAAAAATGCATATTTACCGGAGTGCAACGATTTGATAATCGCCTCGGGTCATATTGACCCAAGATGCACTTATGTGCACTCGAAGGGTTAACATTTTACGTTCATCGCACTAAATGAAACAAAAAACTTGGACATTATTTTGACGGAATGTTTACACGACTTTTTCATCAAGTTTATTTATTTTTTATTTTTTTATCAAATTTATTTTCATCATTTAGCAATTATTTATTAAGTCCGGACCATTGGTTTCCATTAAAATGTGATGAATTTTTAATCAATACGAATTAATTAAATAAAAAACTATCGAAAAATATTCCAATTAATAAATTAGCGTAAAACTCGGATTGTTTTTTTTTTTTTTTTTTTTTTTTTCATTTTTATTCCAAATATATATTTATGTGTTTACCTCGGGAAATTAGGTATTGCCAGCAGGCTGGATTCACGGAAGAGGAAATGGACATTATTTGTCAGCCTCTGGTTGCGGCGATGCGTCGCTCCTGGCTGCAGCTTGTACTTCGAGCAACTTTGATACTCATCGTTATCGGTACAGTCGCTTGTGCCGCAGCTCAGCTCGACTTTGTGGGAACCCACTTTTCCGCAATAAGTCGTCTCTTGGCTATCAAAATTCTTCCGTTTTGGAACTGGCAACATTTCTATCACGAAAATTGTATGATCAACAATCCATTTTATAACGATTATCCGATTACCGAAGAGGACTGCGTGGTAAATCTTTTTCCAAATTTACATTATTTCCTCGTATACGGCAAATTTGACTTTTTTCAAATTCTGACAAATAAAAAAAAAACACAAATTATGAATTAATTATAATTATTATAATTAATAATTGTAATTATAATTAATAACTGATTAATTACTAAATCAATTTAATAAATTAAATAATAAATTTTTCGAAAAAACTTTTCTATGTTTGTTTTTTATTTTTTCTTTAGACTTGTGAGGCACTTGAGACAATTGATCGCCTGTCGGACGTCAGATATCGTCATCTCGTTGACAATTATTTGAGTCGTGATGCTCCAGCCATAATAACCGATGCCATGGACTCGTGGTCTGTCATGAACACAGATTACTTTTGGTTCGACAATATCACCCACGTGAGTTTATATTTCGAGAGCAGCAGCAGATACCAATTTAAAAAAATCTTGTCTACAGATTCGAAAAGAATAAAATTTTGAAATTTTCACATTTTTTGTCAAACGCAATTCCTAAAATTCCTTGAGTCCAGAAATGTGAAAAAAACGAGAAAAAAAAGGCTACAAATCTCTTCTCAATTTGCTTGTTGATTATTTTTGAAAATTGTCCATCAAAAAGATGCAAATTTCGAAACTATCAAAGATTATCAAGTTTTTTGTCAAACGCAATTCCTAAAATTTCTTGAATCCGTTAAAAACTTTGAAAAATCCCGAAAAAACAAAAAAAAGACTCAAAATTTGTTCTCATTTCATTGGCTTGTTGATTATTATTGAAAATGATGTTTTTTCTCATCAGCTTTACCTGGAAAACGAGCGTCTCATGGAAACAGTGCCATGTGCTCTGACCTCCAACTTACGAACTGGCTCGTCGGATCTCGCTGCATTTTTGCGACGAGTTCACTCGCCCGAGGTTGGAAAGTGGTTCGTCCATTGGCAGAATTGTGACATCAACGCGGTCAAGGTACTCAGGAAGTATTATCAGCGTCCGTACTTTTTGTCGAGCACCGTGTCGCCCGCACATTTCAATTGGGTCCTCATGTCTTCCGACTACAACAGTCCGAGCTACAAAAAAGTGGAGCTCGACTCGGGCCTCATAGCACTCGCCCAACTGCGCGGAGCCACTCAATTGAGACTGACGCCAATAAATCCGTGCAACAGTTCGTGCCCCGAACTCATAGCGGATCTCCATCAGGGCGAAATGTGTAAGACTCCACTATCCATCGCATTTTCAAAAAAAAAAAAAAATCTAGAAACTCACCAAAATTTGATAAAGAGAAATGAATTTTTTTTTTTTCGAAAAAAATTACGGAGCTATTTTCTGAGTCTTTGAAATGCATTTTTATCCTCAATTTTCTTTTACAAACAAATAGAATCGAAAAAAAAAACGAGAAACGAGTTCTCTTGTCGTTAAACAAAAAAAAGCCACGAATTGAAAATTTCCAGTGAATTCTTCACTCCGAATAAATTATTTGACAAAGTAATTAAATCGATCATTCGTTAAAACAATTTAATAAAATGCCAGCAACGAAATAGAAATTGGTATTCGTGTAAAAAATGATAAAAGACTTATCACGCTTCCAGTGGTATTTACGAACTTGATGTGGACCCTGGAATACGCACCGATGCGAGGACTCGACAACATAGCGATCCTGACGGAGACGGTGTGGGAAGAAGATCCTTAGAAAAAAAAAGGGAATCTGAATATGCCCAAAATTTCTTATTGAATCTCTAGTAGAAAAAAAAAAAAAAGTATAATCATCGAAAAAAGCGACAAAGCTAAGAACATAAGAAAAGGAAACTTTTTGTCAAACTGACCAAAATAAACGAAATAATATGCCAAAACGATAAATATTGATTCTCGATGTATTTCATTTGCCTCTGCTCACGAATTACCATCCTTCGTGTCGAATATAAAAAGCACGAGGTGTACCAGAATTAACAAGAAACAAGATTTGTTTTTTTTTTATTAATTAATCGTTTATAATAACATTTTATTTCTTTTTTCACGATTTTTATGCTTCTCTCTCTTTCTCTCGCTCTTTCGTTCTCTCTCACTTGCCCGATCCTCACGCACCATTCCTTCCAACTTTCGTTTCCAATTCTGGCTCGATTCTGCTTTTTTTTGTTTTATTATTTATTCGGGATAACAATGTTTGGAATAAATCCCTCGATGAACGCACGATTTATTTTTTGTCTCGTAACGTTCCGGGGCTATTCGTCGTATAGAAAAAACAAAGCGCAAGGTTTACTCGATGAGAAACTTTAGCGTGGCGATTTGCATTCGTATATTCATTTTTATCATCTTTTTTTTTTGTTTTCTAGTAATTCCTATATATATTCCAATATATATAGAGGAGAGGCGAGCAAAGTCCCCAAGAAAAAGTTGCAACTTTCGTTTTTTATCGAATCTAAAAATCAAAATTTTATTTTATTGAAATTTCATGAAAATTATCCAATTTTTGAGATTCGTGAAATCGAGAATTCCCCCTTTTTTTGGGTCTTTCGCTTTGATCGAGCAAAGCCCCCAAGAAAAAGGTGCAATTATCGTTTTTTTTCGAATCTAAAAATCAAAATTTCGTTTTATTGAAATTTCATGAAAATTATCGAATTTTTGAGATTCGTAAAGTCAAAAATTACCCCTTTCTTTTGGGTCTGTCGCTTTGATCGAGCAAAGTCCCCAAGAAAAAGGTGCAATTATCGTTTTTTTCGAATCTAAAAATCAAAATTTCGTTTTATTGAAATTTCATGAAAATTATCGAATTTTTGAGATTCGTAAAGTCAAAAATTACCCCTTTCTTTTGGGTCTTTCGCTTTGATCCCTTTTTCCCTATATATTTGTATGTGTATCTGTAGATGTTTATCATATATCGTTTGTATCCATTCTTGTTATTTCTTTATCTTCGTATTCGTTAATTTTGTGGCATGCGCTTAAATCGATGCGATATACATGTATTAAAAGATTTATATTTTAATGGTGAACGGGTTTTTTTTTTTAATAATTCATATCAACACATTCGATCGCTCTACCTTCATTTTTCTCGGCCATTTGATAAGTTTTTTGTCGACCCTCTGTAGACACACATGGGTCTGGAGCGTCCTACCGTTTTTTTCTGTATTTGGAGTCGTTAAAAAAATCTCCAAAAATTCAGGAAACTAGTTTTTGATCTATAGAAAGAGTGGCTGCACTGGGTGATGGATAAAAAATTATTTTCCATTATTTTTATTGAATTACAATCTATACAAAAAACGAAAAATTTACGAAATTCGCTGAATGGGTCTCCCAGACCCATGTGTGTCTACGAAGGGTTTGATCTATTCAGTGTGAATACTAGAGAAAATAAAAAATCGTAAGTTTCCTTTTTATTTATTTTTCGTGCAGAGAAAAAATCAAAGAGTTCGTTGGTGAGTTGAAGTTTGAGGGGAAAATCGTTTGGGGTAGGTCAGCAATGTTTTTCCTTCCATCAAATGAGCTTTTTCACGTCACGTTCAATGATTTCTGTCCCTCGGAACTTTGCTCGAAACTCATCGTCCTTCGTCCTTAATTCCTCGCTACCTCGAATTTCCCAGGCTATTGATCCTGCGTCTTTTTTTTTTGTTTTTTTTTTTTTTTTTAATTTCTTGTTAATTTGATATAAAATTCTACGGTTCGAATCAATCTCGTGTATACTTTCTCGCTATTGAGTGAATTTTGTTTGAATTATTTCGTATGCTCATCATTTTTCACTCTCCTTGGCTGTGTACAGTTTTTCCTCATTTTTTTTTCTCGTCAATTACTTTTCGTCAAATACCTATTATACTTAACGAGATATAGAAACTCTTAGGAGCTACGATCTCGCGTTCACACGTTTCTGAGGGGCGTGAGAATTTGTTCAATTTTTATTTTTATTTTTATTTTTTTTTATACGTTTTTTAAATTTTTATCGTTATTCTCGTTCGTACCATTTCCTTTTAAGATTAGTTATGAAAGCGAATGAATTTTATACACGTATATATTTATTTTTAGCGAGCGATCCACAAGTTCGTTACCTTGTGTCTCTGGTGCACGTGTGCATATCAGGAAGAATGAAAAAAATGTCGGAAACATTTTTTAACGACTCATAGAAGAGATAGTCTTGAAAAAAGGATCGTCAAGTTTTTCTAGTTTTCTTTCCAAAGCGCAACTCTGTTTTATTTTTTATTTTTTGAGAATAAGAAAAAAAAACACAGATTTTTGTTTTTTTTTTGTTGTATTAAGGACGTTGTATGGCGACGGTCAAATCTAAATTTTTCTTTTCAGTTTTTCTCACATACAAAATGGTTCGCGAGCCCAAGTTGATTGAAAAAACGTTGTTACAAATTGACTAAAGAACAACGTACTCCAAATCCAAGATTTTCCGAGAAAATCTGGATTTTTTATGTAATAAACAAAATTTCGAAAAAAATTTTACGAGCAATTTTTTTGAAAAACTGAATAAAGCTTCTTCGATGTTGCACAAAAGTGTGTGCAAAGTTTTAAGAGGCTTCACCATTTAGAAATCGATATATTTAATGTTGAAAATTGCAACTTTTAATACAGACTCTTATGAGAAAGTACTGAAAATTGTGATTTTTATAAATAAATATTTCGACTTCTACATGGTGAAAGCTCTTGAAAATTTGAAGGAATTCTTTGGATAGAAAATTTAGCATACAACGTCCTTTATCGAAGCTGGTTCCAAAAAGATTTGATATTAACGAGAGGTGCCAGGAGAATGATGCGAAAAGGTTTCAGCATGATAATCTCTTTCCATTTTCTAAAGACTATTCGTTCAATCGGACGCATCGAAATCTCGAAAAGGCCAAGTGAATGTTCTCGTCGGGTCTGCTGACATTCGAACAAGTCCTCGTTCTCTTTCTCACAATCTACTTTGCTCTCGTATACTTTCGAAATATTTCTTTGCTATCGTCTCGTATTTGGACGTCCGTACATAAAAAACAAAATCTATTTATCTCGTTTATTTTTATCAATCGTTCAGTGTCGTTTATTTTTTCAAACAGTAGAGACGCAACAGAGTTTTTTCTTATTATTTTTTTTCTTTATATCTGTAATAGATACGTCGTAGTACGCATAACAACAACAACATCAACAACAATAATAATTCATCATGTACGACAGATCAACGCGAGACGTGTCTTCCAAAATTTTTCGCCCTGCATTCCGAAAGAAAAACCTTGACAAACGTCCAAGAGGATCAAAGTTTTTCTAGTTCTCGTAAAAATCAACGAAAAAAAAAACAAAAACGATAATTAAAGAAAAAAAAAACGCAGCAAAAAAAAAAGCAACAGCACGAAACGGTAAATTTCTCATCGCAACTCGCCCGCAGCTTGATTGTATCAATAATTATTGTCTAACATGATTATTTTTCAAATCATTATTTATTTCCTCGTTATATAATTAAACTCGCGAGGACGAGAACACAAAAAAATTTCAGTAACGAGCTTTCATCGAGACTGCAGACCCAAACGTTTTATTCGAAACAACAAAAAGTCTTAATTCAATTTAATCGCGGAGAACGACGAGTGCGTTTGGTCCACGATCGCGATTTCCGAGCCTGACACTATTAAAGATAAAAATAAAAATAAAAAAACGAAAACAACAAAAGTAGAAAATAAAAAAATCGACGCTGGAAAGAAAATTTTGTTGGAAAAGATCGATATTTTGTTCGATACGTTCGACTAAACGTTTTTTTTTTTTAATAATCCCAAAAATTGTGTCAGTGCAGCAAGAAATATTTTAGAATTTTTTCAAAATTTTCAAATGATCCAAAAACATTTGGTTTACCGTGTCCAACAAAATATCGACGATTTTTAACAAAATTGCATTTCCAGTGGAGCTATAATTCCATATTTTACGAGTGACTAAAATAGCCCAATAAAAATTTTGTCATTATTGCAAATTATATGGTAAATGAAACTTTCCAAAATGTTCAAATTTCCCCAAAAAATCATCACGATCGATTGCGAGCTCGAAAAAAAAAAAAAAAAACCGAAAAATATCAAAAGAAACGTCGACAACGCGATTTGTTTTTTTTCTAGCCTCCAAGATCGTGTACCCAGAATTCCCGAATGAGTAACGTTGCAGTTTGAAAAAGCATGTCTGAACCTCGATGTTGGAAAGTTGGTCGAATCGGTCGACACAGCTCGCGCGATCAATTTTTTATCAACGAATCGAACAATACGGACTTTTTTCTAAAATACGAAAAGTTTTGTACACAATATCAGCAGAACTATTCACGCGAATGGCTCGTTAAGTCTTTTTCGTTGAATTAATTATTATCGATAACGAGAGTAATCGATCTATACGGGGGTGAAGAGGGGGGGGGGGGGGGGGGGGCAATATAACGTACGACATGAGATTTGAATAATCGTCATCATTTTTTCAACATATCTCTTCTACATTGAATCTACGAGTATACAATAATTTTCATTTTCATGGATAAATAGTGGACCCGAGAATACTAATAATGCGACGAAACGGCGAGCAGGCTGAGCCGTTCGATAATCCGTAAAACCGCGTGACAGACACGATCTTCCTGATTTTAATTTCATCAATAATAATAATAATGATAATAATAATTCGAAAAATAATAATAATAAGTGAGAAATAACGAAAAGTTCGTAAAAGCCTGGATAAAGCTGTAAAGCACATCCGTTCAGTTGAGCCGATAGACCTTACGTGTACGTGGATCAGCGTAGCTCCATAATTCTCGCATATCATTCAAAAAAAACACACTCGACTCAAGACTTAACGCTAGAACGGTAACCTGGGCTCAAAAACGACCCCAGGCGACAAAAAATTCCATTTTTCCTCGTTTTACCGAATTTTTCGACTAATTTTTTCACTCTAAGCAAAATTGCCCTAGACTCGCGTGATTCTGCATTAAAAAACGAAAAGAATGAGCCCAGGTAGAGCCCATTTCGTTAAATTTTACCGGAGATATGAATATTTCAAAATTGGGGTCAGACTCAGACCCCAGGTTACCGGAAGAGGCAAACAAACAAAAAAAAGGTTACCATTCTAGGATTAATGCTCGTACAGCGAGACGAGAGCCAGACGAAAGTAAAATTCGATGCGGAGCAAAAGGGTGGATGGCTATGGAAAAAACTATGAAACCTTTCATAACCCGCATGATATGTAGCCAAGGCTGAAGAATCTCTCACACTCCAATGTCAAAATTCAAATGTACATATATGAATATATACACGTATTTAGATAATACGAAAAAATGAGCCTAAGGAGATGGTTCGTAAAAGTACAAAACCATCGCCTGTCGAGACTCCATACCGAAAAGTCCTCGTAGTCGTAATAATAATAATAATAATAATAATCAACGAATAAAATAAATATCAACATAAATAATAAACAATTACGTAACGTTAATAACATTAAATTCTATTCACCCAACGCAGTCATATATATATTATCTCGTTTATTGTTTCATCTTGTCATTTCCAATGGTTTTTGCTTTGCTGCACCCTTTTTTTTCTCACCATTTCAAAGCAATTGTTTCATATTTATATATATATATATTATATACGTGTGTCTATATAATATATATACATATATATTGATATATATATATATATATATATATATATATATATTTGATAAAGTACTTTTGTTTTTATTATACATATTATAGAGTTATCGGTGGTGACCGTCAGTGTGTTTTGTGTCGAGTACGTTTTCGTTATGTTTCGTGTGTCAATCTGTTGTTGTGAATTAATACGATTTTTCGTCACGTTGTGCCGGCGTGGATGGTCGAAATTTTGATAACGCTCTCGATTCGAATACGTTCAGTCTCTTGGGCATTTCGATTCGCACGTTTCTATGGCGTGTATTGTTTTTTTTTGTTTTTTGTTTTTTTGTTTTTTAATATATTCGTGTTTGTGTGTGTGTGTGTGTGTGTGTGTGTGTGTGTGTTTTTCGAGAGCATTTGCAGCCCTGTCCTAATGGCCATAATTAAAACGTATTGTTATTATTTCTCGAAGATTTTTCGTCGTCGTCCTTTTTACACGCAACATGCACATTTTCTTCGATTTTTTGTTTGGTTGTTGTTTTTCTTATCGTTCTCCCTCGCTCGCACTTTAAACTTAATTAAATTCCTCCTACAATGGAATGGCACGTTTATATAACTGGGCATAGATTTTTTCAACCAAACGAGATCCATCAACGAATTGCAGATTTTTTTGGTTTTTTTTTTGTTTTCGAGCCGCCTCGCCAACCTCCCGAATAATCCCTCTGTGTTTTTTTTTTTCGCACGTTTTAATTCGCACGACCTAACGAATAATTTACTTTTTTTTAAATTCTCACAATATCGCGAAATCCACGTCAAAGCGTCTCTGAGCTAGGAGTCCATCTCAACTCTTGCAGTTTATTTATTTATTTATTTTTAATTTACAACACTCCAACGTGGACCTCAACGCAATAATGCATTCTTCAGCTCGCTCCCTCGCTTTCTTTACCATTCATTTACTCTCTGTTATACTCTCTCGCAAAAAAAAAAAATAAAGGTTGGATACTTTGTACAAAATACGATACAAGTTGCCATTCAATAACCATTTTTCCAATAGTAAATATATTATGTTTATGTATAGTATGTATATATGTATACTTTATCGTCACATGCCAGTTTTTCTTAACGCATCTTCACGTGTGACCCCTTAAAGTCCTCCATTCCACTCTCTCTGACGTTTTCCTTCTCCACAAGCCTCTCTGCTTGCCTCTCCTCACATCCTAATGATATTTTTTCATATCCTTGCATTTCTGAATCGCAACGATTCCCTCATTTATCCTCAAACTATTGTGCAATTGCGATCGATTAATGCAACAAGATTAAAACTCGGAATTCATATTATTTAACATTACAACAAAGTCCTTTTTTTTGTTCAAAGACTTTTCTCGACATTTCGCATCGTCATGATTCGCTCTCTCTCTCTCTTTGTCCACCAGTCGCTCGTTTTTTTCCTGGAGTCCTAATGAACAAATAATTCGATGAGAAAGAAATCAAAAGGAAACAAACTCTTTTCGCAGCTTTCGCTCCTCGTTACGTTTTTTTTTTTCTTTTTTTTTTGTTATTTCGTGTTTTGTGTCAAGAAAATGAAAAATTAGAGATTTGAGAAAAAATGGAGATGCTCCGGGGGCGGACGAATCCGTGGAAATACGTCAAGTGAGAGGAAAGACTCTTTGTACGGTGAGACGAATAAAATAATATATTATCATTGTTTTTCGTTCAATCAGTCGAGCCACCACCTGATTATTAATTCATTTATTATTTTCTCTAAATAATTATTCTCCCTTTTTTCGCGCCGATTATTACGCTTTTACGAGAGATGACCCGATTTATTATTCATTATATCTTTATGCTTTACGGATATGATTATAGTTTGTGTCGGGGTTTTTGAGGCATCTCAAGGCACGCCCACTTCCCTTAACATTCGTCAAATTATCTTCTCTTCAGCTATAAAGAATTAAAGCTACTCCCTTGCCCACTTTCACACTTTTCTACCTCTAAACTTCTTTCTCTCGCTCGCTCGCTCGCTCGCTCGCTCGTCTTCCCAGACATTCGGCTCGACGCAAAGTGCACTAACCAGATGGTGGCTTCGCTCTCTCCATCGTCATACTCCTCGTATGACGACACACTCGCGACACATTAATGTCCCGATTTTCAACAAACAAGCAAAAAAGACAGTTTGAGAGACGCTGGACACTCGCGCTCTGTCAAATCGATTTGGAGTGCACGGAAAATAAAATTTTTTTGGAAAAGATCGATATTTCGTTTGATACGTTCGACTAAACGTTTTTTTTTTTTCAATAATCCCAAAAAAAGTTTCATTGCAGCAAGAAATCTTGTAGAAAGTCTCTTTGGAAGGAAATTTTCATCGTTCCAATCGTAAATTTCGTTGACAATTCCGTTAGAAACCAAACGTACTGCCAAAATAACGAAAATTTTGAAATTATCCAAAAAAATTTAGTTTGTCGCGTCCAACAAAATATCGACCATTTTTAACAAAATTTTATTTTCAATGTGGAAAATTATCCTCACAAACTCTGCAACGATAACTGCAAAGAAATTCAATTCTCCGAAGAAATTTTCGAGAGCACAAAAGTTTCTCGTCCTCGAGCAAGAGCCAAGATTATCACAAAATTTAATAACGAAAAATCAAGAGATAGATTCTACGAAAAGGAAACTACAAGTGTGTTTTTTCTTGAAACAAAACGTCATCGATGGTTCTGCATCCAAGACAGATCTTCCAAGTCGAGGAAACAAAAGTTTGTAACAACGGATTTGAGAGGATAATCCCATTGAATCTGATTGATACGTAAATGGATAATAAAGTTCGAGTTATTTGGCAATCGAAGGAATTTTCATTAAATCGTAATTCACGAAATTATGTATATAAAAATATATATAGATAATTTCGTGAGGTTAACCCTAGAACGGTAACCTGGGCTCCGTTCTCCAGTTTTTTAAATCGTTTTACTACATTTTCGACTAATTTTTCGCCTCCAAACAAAATTGTCCCAGGCTCACGAGATCCTGCATTAAAAAACGAAAAGAACGAGCCCAAGTCGAAGCCTTTTCGTTAAATTTTACCAAAGATATGAATTTTTCAAAATCGGGGTCCTTCAGACCCCTGGTTACCGGAATAGGCAAAAAAAAAAAGTATTTTCTCAAGTATTTTTGAAAACGTGAAAACACCATAATTTATGGGAAATGTTAGCCTCCCCCCATGGAATTATCACTTGTTGCAATGAAAGTTTCCAAAGGAAAAAAAATTTCCCATCATTTTTGGGAAAAGTGGTGATTGTAAATATTTACCAAAAATACGGTTACCGTTCTAGGGTTAATATATATATATATCGAGAATATATTTAGGCATAGTAGTGTGAAGAACGAGTAGTCGATAGGCGAGAGGGTTAATAAAGAGAGAAGGCCTCGGGCACCGGGAATTCGAAAAACGTGAATCTCTCGCCACAAAATTAGTTTGAAATATTGTCGAGCCTGACCGAGAGAGTATTCGAGAGGTGACAGACTTTTACCCGATTGATAAAAAGTAAACAATAATGATGATTGAAAAATCTCTGCGTGCTCCCACAAAATCGATTAATTCGTATTTTGCATGAATAATAATGAGGGGCAGCGAAATATTCTCCAAATTAGGGAGACACAGTGAGGGTGACTTTCGGAAAGTGTTATTATTATTTTCTTGGCGTTTGTCTGTCGTTTCGTTAAATATACTTGCACATCTCGTAGCGCGACGACAATGAATCTCGTTGGAATCGAATTGGACGAACGACTTCGGAATCTCGAATATAAATATATACATGTATACATTTTGTATATATATATACATATATAATAAACGAGATGTGATTAAATGTCTATAATCCCCACGAGGCATCGGGTTTGAGTAATGGTCAATCATTGTCAGCGGCAAAAGAGCGTAATATGGCGTGGTATGCCAACATCATCAGCAGCAGCGCATTAGCATAATAATCATTCCGTTTTTTTTTTCCTCAAATATTATTCCTATTATTTTCATTGCATTTGTTTCATTATCACGTATCAATTTCGTGCTATGGTGTTTTTTAAAATCTTTTCAAAAGTTTAAACGATGAGGATCCTCTCTGTATGACTTTGTGTACGTGATTTATTTATACTCGTTGAAGAGGCAAATCCGTACAGTGTACAAATTGGCGATAACGATTCGTTTCGGTGGCTAGTCCGGCAAATCGTTATTAACGCGAGGATGATGATTATGGGATGACGACGATTCTAGTAACGATGTAATCGCGCGTTACGTCGAAGGGAGAATGACAATTATGATTCGCGATAATCTCGAAAATGAGGAAAAAAAATTAATTAAAAAAAAAAATAGAAAATAAAAACGGAGCTTCACTTGCCAAGTCCGAATTTCATGAATATGAGCTCTTTCCCTTTTGAGAGTATGTCACCACCCGCGCTAGCTCCAGCCATTTCAGTGAATTTTTGCATCAAGTTAGGACCCGTGCTCGGTTGTTGTTGTTGTTGTTGTTGTTGTTGCTGCTGTTGTTGTTGCTGCTGCGGGTCCATTTTTGCTTGGGCAGTTGGAATCACCGCAGGAATTCCACGCATCGGTTTACTCGCTTGAGGCCCACCTTGCAACGAGGGCCCTTGATTCTGTTGACCGTATTGACCCTGCTGCTGGGGCCCTTGTTGCTGTTGACCGAATTGTTGCTGCTGGCCCTGCTGCTGTTGCTGCTGCTGTTGTTGTTGTTGCTGCTGGCCCGGTGGCCCTTGCTGCGCTTGTTGAAAGTTTGGATTCTGCTGCTGCTGCTGCTGCTGACCGTACGACTGAGGTCCTTGCTGCTGTTGCTGATAGCCCGTGTTCGTCTGACCATAATTTCCTTGCATGTTCTGTTGGTTCGCTTGTTGCTGTTGATAATCGAGTTGCTGCTGCTGCTGACCTGCAAATTGTTGCTGCGGACCTCCCGGTAGACCTGGCGCGTTACTACCACCGATTCGATTGATCCCGCCTCTCCCCCTCCCCTGAAAATCAACAAAACAACGTCTGCTTAATCGCTATTCAACCTCGGGGGCTGCACAACTTTTTTAGACTGTGCTCTATGCTTTTTCCGTTGGCTAAAACGACTTTGATGTGGGACCAGAGACGTCGGACTGCGGCGGTGTTTTTATGGCATTATGGCGATGAAGAACCTTTGGGGAAAATCGACTTTCGCTTTAGTTCTCCGTAGACGGACTACGATTAGCCCACCACCCTAGACACACATGGGTCTGGAACGCCCTACCGGTTTTTACTGTATTTGGAGTCGTTTAAAAAATCGAAAAAAATTCAGGAAAATTCTTTTGGATCTATAGAAAGAGAGCCTGCACTGGGTGATGGATAAAAATTATTTTTTATCATTTTTATTTAAGGACGTTGTATGATAAATTTTCTATCGATAGAATTCTTTTAAATTTGCACGACACAATTCCATCATGTAGAAGTCGAAATATTTATTTATAAAAATCACAATTTCCAGTAATTTCTCATGAGAGCATCTGTTAAAAGTTGCAATTTTCAACATTAAATATTTCGATTTCTAAATGGTGAAGTCTTTTAAAATTTTGCACACACTTTTGTGCAACATCGAAGAAGCTTTATTTAGTTTTTCAAAAAAATCGAGCGCAACATTTTTTCGAAATTTCGTTTATCATATAACAAATACAGATTTCCTTGGACAATCTTGGATCTAGAGTATGTTGTTCTTTAGTCAATTTGTAACAAATTTTTTTTTAATCAACTTGGGCTCGCGAACCATTTTGTATGTGAGAAAAATTGAAAACAAAAATTTAGATTTGATACGAAAAAGGAGAAAAATTCACGTAATTCGCTGAATGGGTACCCCAGACCCATGTGTGTCTACCGAGGGTTGAAAAAGATGGTTTTATCGTCGTGGCCGAATATTGAAAAAGAATCATGAGCTCTGCTCAAGAAAAAACAGAATTTCTTTGCATTCCAACGATGCAAATTTCAACATCGTTGTAAGGTCATGGTTACCAGTGTATTTTGTGTTTTGCGTTACGAAAAAAGCGATCGAAAACACACACTGTTTGCACAACAGAGATATTGCCATTGAGTGTCGTAGTATGACGTTTGTTTAAACGTTTTAATTGGTTATTTGGTTAATTCGTTATAATTGGAGAGAGTGATTATTGATCTCGTTATATTCCAACAAAGTGGACAATTCCGTGTGACAAACTGAAACAAAACGAAGCAAAACGAAATAAACCTTTTCGGTAATTGCTGTTATCTGCACACAATCTTCACAAAGCAAACATCGTAAAAGTGCAACATGCCGGCGTGCCATTTTATCTCCGCGTGTGTTTCACACTTTTTTCACTTAATTTTTCATTTTCCTGTCGGTTGTTTCAATCGTTTCTTTCGATAAAAACGTATTTATCGGGCGAGGACGACGTCAGGTTGTTTCAAGTATCCCAGCAAGTTGGCCAATTGCTCGGAGCAGACGAAATAACCGATTCCAATTTTTTTTTTTCCATTTCCATCTCGACATTGTTGTTACGAAAAGATCTTGCAATATTCGATGAAATCAATGCAACAAATACTCCATGGGATTAAATTAATATCCCATAACAATGACACCGAATAGCCATTAATATGACGTCGATACGAAATATTTTTCTGGCCAAATAAATTATTCTTTCTTCCGACAAACTGAGCAAACGATAAATACAAAGTTTGAAAAAAAAGCTTCAAAGCGGTAAAACCGATAAAAACGGCGTTTGAATTCGAGTGCGTTCTGGGAAATAAATTATACGTTTCGTACGGAGGGAAAAAAAATAAGAAAAATCACCTGTCTGGTTGAGAATTTTTGTTATCGACGAAACTTTCAATAACATATACATACAGAGAGAAAATAATGTCAAAAATTACTGTGACGTCGTAGTTCCCTGGTACCATGTTGCCTGACAAATTTAAGCAAATAGTCAAAAAATTTGGGGAAAAATATCAAAATTTGTCGCAAAAATGAAATTTTCGGTTATTTTCAAAAGAATTCTCAAATTTTATTATTCATTCCAATGTATTTAAAGAATTTCCAAATTTCCGGCTATTTTTAAAAGAATTTTCAAATTTTATCATTTATTCTAAAACTTGTCGAAAAAAGTGCAAACTTGTCGCAAGAATAAAATTTTTCCGCAATTTTCAAAACAATTCTCCAATTTTATTATTAATTCCAATTTATTTCAAGAATTAAAAAAAAAAAATTGAGTCTATAATTCAAAAAATAAAAAAAATGAAAAATTGCAACGTATTTCGTAAAATTCTTCAGAAGAGCGACACGGTACCAGGCAACTACGATGCTACATCAATTTTTGATATTATTTTGTCCCCTTATAGTTATAGTTCTCAAACACATAATTAATGTCGAACGACCGAAGAAGAGCTAATGTTACGAAAAAAGAAAAATTGTGTAGATGAAAAAAAAATGGCTTGGCAAAATGGCAAAAGTTGATGAAATAGTTAAAATCCTTTGGATCATTGTTTGGCCTCTCGATTCCGACGATACACCGTCGGCGGAATATGGACTCACCTGCTGCTGAAGGTGGGGAGGTACGCTACCCTGCTGATGGACGTTATGGGCTCCCATAACGCCTCCACCTGGCCCCTGTTGATTGGAGGTTGTAACGGTCGTGTAGCTGTGGTGATTCGCTTGTTGGTAGGCTAGATGCGGTGGATTGTTTTGTTGTTGTTGTTGTTGTTGTTGTTGTTGTAGTTGTTGTTGTTGTAGTTGTTGGTTGTTCATAAGTTGTTGTGGTTGTTGTTGTAGTTGTCTAGAGTCTAAGTGACAGACAGGGACAGACACAGGCACAATGCAGGCATCTAGCAACAGAGAAGAGAACAGAACCGTGTTGTCATTTATGGCACATTTTTTTTCTTTTCTTTTTTTTTTTTTTTTTTTCATTTTATTTTCTTTTGTTCCTTCTTCATATATTTTCTCATAACGCAAAGTTCTGTTCAATTTTTCGATAATAAAACGAGGTAAACTGCAGAGAGTCATATATTGTCACAATTTTTTTCATCTTTTTTTTTCTTCAAGTAATAATTGATAGGAAACAATCTTCAGAGACGAATGAAATGGGTTTTTTCATAAGTACGATTTTACGCAAATTTTTATCTCGCATTTGAGCGAGCAGAGGCGATTCGTCTCGAAAATATTAAAAAGGAATTGTGCTTAACACAGTTCAAGCTCGTTTCGTTATTACTTTGATAATAATAATTGAGATTGAATAGTCAAACAACAATTGATATGTGAATAAAGAATAAAAGGAGAGAGAAGCGTGAGTTATGGCGAACGACCAATTAACGTTTATCGAATCGCGTTCAGCGTGAATATATCGTTGAGAAAAATAGTGGAAAAATGAAAGTAACGACATTAATGTACAACGAGTATTCTACAGTGTCAACGCCAACGATTATAATCGAACGTCAAATGGATCAATTCTCTTAGTCCCTTTATTCGTATATTCTTTTACTTTGTTTAATATCGTTTTTTTTTTTTTTTTTCAATATTAAATCGTAAATGGCCAGCATGACAACACGACACGAACGACAATCATGTGACACGACGACCATCGACCAGTTCAGGCACACAGAGAGAAAGATATATAAATATATTACGTCGGATATAATAATACAATATATTGCAGTGTATTTTTCCTCCAAATAATTCCCTTTTAATAAACAATTAACTTTAAACTGACTTTTTACTCATTTATAAACATTATTATCATTTTTTTTTTACTTTAAAGTGACCAAGAACATCAGCAGCGAGCTCCACGCAAAGAAAATGATTGTCCTGTTGGCTTTGATTACGAAATCAGCATTCGAAACGTCCCCGAGGCTCATCTCGAATTTTCAAAATCAAAAACACGTCCAAATCGTTTGTCGGTGTGGAAAATTTTTAATTTCAAAAAATTCAGCATTTTTTCTGGCCCTCGGATTCGCGAGATACCAAGACCGATGCCCTCACTGCAAATGAAATTTTGTTGAAAATGGTCGATATTTTTTTTTTAATCCGATAAACAAAATATTTTTGGATAATTTCAAAATTTTCGTTATTTTGCAATCGTCAGCAAAATTTACGATTGAAACGACAAAATTTAGCTCCCGAAGAGACTTTCTACAAGATTTCTAGCTGCGATGACCCAATTTTTGGGATTATAAAAAAAAAAAAAAAATCGATCTTTTTCAACAAAATTTCGTTTTCAGTGCTGGCTCACCAATGTGAACAGGAACGACATTTGCGTGGAGCTTAGCAGCGAATATCGTGATGCACAGACAAAGCTCCGAGCACATCAGCAGCAAACGATAACGAGATATTCATTGCACATTCTCCCATAATATATATTGATATATACCACGATAGTGATTTTTATATATATGCTGAACAGAAGTATAGAAGAAAGGACAGAGAGAGAAATATATATATAGAGAGATAGAGCAGTATATATAACGGAGCAAGAAAGTGCTCAGAGATAGATATATATATATATATATATATATAGACCAAACAAATGATAAATTTATATATAAATATTTATATATAAATATATATGCTTAATAAAAATACACTGAAAGCAGCATTGGTGTTAATTGCATTTTGTCGTGTGTGAGTACAGAGGGGTGGTTTTTTTTCATGATAATAAATTATCAACCCCATGAATAAATAAATAAATCATGTCGTTTGGTGATTGAGCGTAGAAACTCGGTAAGAGTGTAAAAAATGTATATTTCGTGGTACCGGAAAAAGTTTTCTTCTTTTTTTTTTTCTCGTAAGATCGATAAATCGTTACGATCGAGAATGGATCGTCTGTATTTCTGTCGAATTGGTATACGAAATGTTTGTTCATTGTCTGTGGCGTACGCACACACACACACACACAGACATAAACACACACGCACACACACACACACACACACGGACATATATGTATATATATTTATATATAGATTATATTGATAGGTATTAAAGTATTTTCCTGTGAACCTTCTTGCCCTCTCTGTCGTCTTTGACACATCGAGTCTCGTGTCTTGTGTTGCTTTGCCGTGATTGAATTTATTATATTGAAAATAACCTGTGTGTCATTTTCTTTCACATCAATCCACGTGGCACTAAGAATCCCCTCGTAATCCGGTGCTCATCATCGTTATCATATTATTATTCTACCCACACTTTTCATTTTACGACAATGTTTACACTAATATATTTATATAAATATCGTAATATTTATTCGAGTAGGAAATAAATATTACAATACTTATAAATAAATGTTAAATAAATAAAATGAAAAAATAAACAAAATTAACAAAATAAATAAAATTAAGTAAATTTAAAAAATAAATGAAATAACTAAATATAATATAATTTTATAAATATTGAAATAAATATATTTGTATTTGTATAAATATGTATGTGGGGATAAATATGTAATTGGTTGTTTATAAATGAAAATGATGGGTGTATGAAATTTGTAATTGTTTTAGCTTGTACCTTTATTACGGCGATGACCAGGAGGCGGTGCTCCTCGCGGCGGTGGCGGAGGACCTCTCGCACCAGGACCTTGACCCTGGTCCGGTGGTCGTCTGCCACCCTGACCACCCGGTTGACCCTTGGTAGGTCCCGCTTCTGTCAAGAAATTGCTCGGTACCAAGCCTCGTACTCCGTCTAATTCACCCATGTAGAAACCATCGTCGTCCATCTCCCCGTAAACGTAAATCTCGTTGCCCGTTTGGAAACTGAGCTCCACTTGCTGCGTTTCAAGTAAAAATCGAAATAATCGCGTAATTATTTGGAAATTCGTTTCATTTCTTCGGCAAAGCTCATTACTTGACCCTTCGAGTTCGTATTGGGTCAATCTGACCCAAGGCCTTTTTAAAATCGTCGTATTCCCGTCTTTTTTAGTTAATTTGATTTAAAAATAAATTTATTTTTCGACGAAAATGAAAATTAAATGGCAAACAATCGGTGACATAAAATTTTTGGGGTCAACACTCGAAGGGCCAAATCCATCGGTTTTTGCGAGCCGAAAAATTGACATCTTTTTGGAAATAAAAAAAATAATGGATAAAAAAAAATATTTTTCGCTTAATCTGAGTTTGGCAAAGTTGAGAATGGTTCTGGCTATTTTTACCTCGGCATCGACGTTGGGCGACAAGACTTGAGGATCGTAATCGTAAAGCGCAATCATTTTTCTCACAGGCATACTCGTGTAAATGTCACCGAGTCTATCGCCTTGTCCTCTTCGTCCAGGTTGTCCCTGGCCTTGAGCACCAGGCGGTGGATTCTTGATTTCTTCGACCATGTTGTGAGGCACATAGCCGCGTCTGCCGCAGCATTCGCCCCAGTAAAAACCATCGTCATCCTTGTCGCCATAGACTTTTATGGTGTCGCCTTCCGAAAAGAGCAATTCTTCTTCGCAAGCGTTTGGATTTGGCGACATGGAGGTTGGATCGTAATCGAAAAGGGCGATGAACCATCGCGGCCTCTTGTTCACTTGTTGGACGCCGCTTCCTGGATGAGGCGCGCCTCCTTGTGCCTGGTTGACTCTGCCGCCGCGATAAACCGCTCCGCGACCTCTTTGACCTCCGGGTTGTTCCTGATAGTAAGGATCTCCGCCGCGGGGACCAACGCCGCCGGCCCTTCCGGGTCTGTGAGTTCCCGGTTGACCGGCAACTCCGGCTTGCTGCCCGTAACGATGATGTCCAGGATGATGAGGCTGCTGGCCCATTCGTGCCCTTCTCGTGGGATCGTCCTCTTCGCTGTAGTTCGCTTCGCTCGCCGAGTCTTTCGTGATCTCAGGAATGCCTGTCAATCATTGTCATTGACGAAAGAAAAAAATACTTTTATTTTTGATGCTTGAAAAAATTGCAACTCTCCGTAGATACACGACAATTAGGGCGTCTCCGTGGACACACATGGGTCTGTATTTGCAGTCGTTTAAAAAATCGGAAAAAATTCTGGAAAGTTGTTTTGGATCTATAGAGAGTCTGCACCGGATGGTGAATAAAAATTCTTTTTTTTTTATCATTATTTAAGGACGTTGTATGGCGACGATCAAATCTAAATTTTTCTTTTCACTTTTTCATACATAAAAAATGCTTTGCGAGCCCAAATTGATTTAAAAACGTTGTTACAAATTGACTAAAGAACAACGTACTCCAAATCCAAGATTTTCCGAGAAAATCTGTATTTTTTGTATAATAAACGAAATTTCGAAAAAATTTCACGAGCCATTTTTTTGAAAAACTAAATAAAGCTTCTTCGATGTTACACAAAAGTGTATGCAAAGTTTTTAGAAGGCTTCACCATTTATTGCAACTTTTAACACACGCTCTTATGAGAAACTACTGAAAATTGTGATTTTTATAAATAAATATAGAAATGAAAACTGAGAAATTCACGCCATTCGCTGAATGGGCCTCCCAGACCCATGTGTGTCTACGGAGGGCAACCAAATTTCTATTTTAAAGAGTAGAAAAATAGTCGAAGTATACAAAAACTAAATAATTCGTTCCAGGACGTAACATGCCCAATTCCGGTAGCTGAAATCATACAAACATACCATCAACAAAAATACACAGCTCATAAATAAATGGAAAATGCGCACGTAAAAAAAACTTCATTCACCGCGACCATTACCAAGCATTTCTAACGAATGAATATTGCAAGAGAATCTCCTCATAGAGGAACACAGTCCAGGACCGAGGCACAGAGAAGCATAGAAATATTTATTTTCACTTGAAAAACCACAAATCATGAAAAAAGAAAAAAAATTACTTTTCTTTTCTCTCAAACGTGACAATTGCTTTGTCGCAAAAAAAAAAACTGGAAAAATGCTCGAACAACGAAATTGTTTGTCCCGCAAAATTGGGGTCTGCCCAAATTGCATTGATTTTTAAAATCGCACAACATGCCATAAAAATCCTCGCGACAGACGAGTGTAAAAAATAGGAAGAAAAATGCATTCCACGCAGAAATGTTGATCAGATATAAATAAATTGGTTCGACCAATTGATGGAATTTAATTTTCTCTCACCCATTTGAGAAATGCTCTGGCCCGGATAGATCTCTTTGTCGGATAAGTTTTCATCGGTTTCTATGATGACCTGGCCATGGGCGTCCACCCTCGTAGCAACGTGTCTTCGCATATGCGATGGTACCGGTGCTCCGGGATATCTTTGGGCTATCCCGCCCATTCTATGACGATTGATATCGTCTTGCGGGCCTATACCGACTACGGACTGTTGTTGCTGCTGCTGCTGTTGCACCTGATCGACGAGATGCGAGGTACCGTGCTGCATATGAGCCGTTCCACCCCTCAGCACGCTGCAGGGTATAGCAGTAGCGCAACTGTCACTCGATTGGCTCTCACGGCTCTTGGTACGAACCGTGATTGCCTTTGGATTGAGACCCATCAGTTTATGAATATCTACTAGAGCATGATCACCGGTCGGACTGTCCACGTCGGTTACTTTCTTGCCATCCGCGTATACCGCGTAACCGGTGACGGCCGAACCGTTTAGGGCAACAGGCTGCCAGGTCACTAGCAAAGTGCCGTCCTGCGGTCCAGCCTCCACCTGCATTAAACAAATCCATTTTCTTTTATTATTTATCCCCTGCGATGGGCTAACCAAAAATACCATTTTCAAGTCGGCATCGTTGGAATCCAACGAAATTTTAGTTTCGACGATGAAAACATCTTTTTTTGGGATCGAAAGAGAATATCGGTATCAAAAATTTTCATGGTTTTTTAAATTTGACAAACAATTTATAGAAAAACGTATTTTTCGTTGGACCCCAACGTCGCGAAATTCAGTGTCATCAGGAAAAGTGATTTTAAAAATGAATTCGACGATTATTTCTATTTGACAAAGATAATAATGAATAAAGATAATAATAATGTTGGTGATAAGCGAGAACAAGCGAATGGTTTGTCATCGTTGAAGATACTTCATAAAAATGTTAGTTAACGACCTGGATATCGACCGGAGGATCCGGAAGTCCCTTCGGCAGTGTCTTGAAGTGGACGTGACACGCAAGATTGTTGGCCGACTGAGCATTTTGGTCCTCGAAGTGAGTGGCTCGTAGATTTTTAGCTTTAACGGTAACACGATAGATGGTCGAAGGCGCAAGCCCGGTTATCGTGTGACGATAAACACCGGGCTTCACCGTTCTCACTTCAACGTTGTTTACGCAAACGACATGTTGATGATTGCTGTTGCTCGGCAGCCACGATATTACCGCGCTCGTTGCCGTTACGTTTGACGCTTTCACTGCTGTTGGACCAATCGCAACGTCTTTTCCTATCACCATCGTGCAAGCTGCATCTCTCGATGTTCTCCTCGAGTGTGTCACCGAACGAACGCTTATCCTGTGAGGCTGATACGTCAAAGAATCAACTTTAATTCATCGCTCTCGTTAAAACGTCACGAAACCAATCATTTCAAAATATCCAACAAAATTATCTAGCTGAGCAATTTTTATATTTATTTTATCGATAATTTTGCAATTCTTTCGTAATAAACAATTATTTTCCATTTTTTAACTTTTGACATGCGGCCCGAGTCCATCGTAACGCATCGTGCAGGCAAAATTATTATTTCATAAAAAAAAAAAACTGTCACCAACAAATTAGTAAAACGAAATCTTCATTTTCATCACGAAAAGTTGAATTTTTGGATTTTTTTACTAAAAATCAAAATTACCATGAAAATAATCATTTCACAAGTATAAAAAACATCGATTTTGACGTTTCAACGAAATTTCGACGTTGCAATGCGATTTTGGAGAAAATTGCCACGAATTTATAAATGAAAGGATAAAAAAAAAAAAAATGAGTTACCCTCGTAGAATCGACTCCCTCGACGAGAGCCCTCGTTCTCTCCGTCGCTTTGACCGTAACTTTGAGGACTCCGTCGACATAAACGTGGTAGGATTCGAGCTGATGAGGATTATCCGGTGCGGTCCAACCGATGAGAACACTCTTGTTGAGCTGACGCTCGAGCGTGAGATGCTGGGGCGCCGGAACTAGGTCCGAAAACAGGTAGACTTCTTCAGGAGGAAAAAGACAAGACAAGCCTAGCTGTAGCTAAATAATATCTTTCTAAACTAAAATCTCTCTAAGCGAGCCTATGAACGAGCCATCAAATAAAATCAACACTCAGTGGCCTTGTACTGTGAATAAAAAAAAATGAAAAAAAAAAAAAAAAACAAAAAAAAAACAAAAATTCATAATTTTCGTTTCTTTTCGTCAAATCCTTCCTCCTCGATCATTCTCCACGTATTTCTCGCATTTCTCCTTTCCGACAAAGTGTCAAAGTGCCGACTGTGTGTGTGTGTTTGTCAAATTTGTTTTACTTACTGTGAAATAAGTGCGAGAAATACTATTTGTTTGTTTTTTTCGTGTCTCGCTAAATCCTAATACTCGATATTCTTCGTTGGAAGCCAAAAAAAAAAAGAAAAAAAAAAAAAAAAACAAGAAACATTGATACAAATATTTAACGAGCAGTGCAAAAAATTATCCGAGGCCATGCCAAACTTTCGCTTCTCCGATAATCGTTTGCAAACTATCTTGAGCATCTCAACGTTTTCTACCTCATTATCCTGTTGCCCACTGTCCTCTCTATTTCTTAGTTTTGTTAACGATTTTCTATCTATGCCTTTGGCAGCGTTTTTTACAAATAAAAAAATGGATCGATAGCCACACAGAAGAAGAAAAAAAAATCCCGAGACTCTTTTAGGTCGAAAGAAAAAAAAACAACGATTACGATTTTTTTGGCTCTACGTCGACTAAGCGTGCGCATGGAATTTTCAACAATCGTACGATATTTTTTTTAGCTTTGCTGGGCCAGCCTGTAACTTTTTGAACAACGATCCAGCGAAAAAACTTTGGAAATGGCTCGAGGGTTTAAAAAATACATGAAACAATGATCCAAAGCCAATGGCACGGAATAATTCGCTAGAAATCGAATTTCCAGACTTTCTAAGCCTCAATTACGATTTTCGATGGAAATATCAAATTAGCTTGATGCGTGTACACTCAAAAAATAAAGATACGAATTTAAATACCCTACGATTAAGAGTTACACGTAAAAATAGTAAAAAAATTTATAAATATATAAATATTAATGTTTATATCATGTAGTCTGTCTGCCAAGTGTCTTTGTGTACGTCAGACGACCTTCCGGATAGACCAACCTGGCGGCTCTTGTTCGTCCTCGTCCGCGATGTTGTCGAGTTCCGCGTACGCCGACAACTCGGCCTGACGATTCCGATTACCTTCTTCCAGAGCAGCCAACTCGAGGTCGATGTCTTGGAGGTAGCACTGAGTGGGTTGATCGAGAAAAAAGGAAGAAAACGCCGAGTGAGCGAAGAGGAAAGCGAAAATTGCGAATTACTAACAATTTTCGAATTAATTAACGCTCCGTAGTACACACACACACACACGGGTCTGGGTGACCCACCGTTTTTTATTGTACTTGGAGTCATTAAAAAAATCGAAAAAAATTAGGAAAATAGTTTTGGATCTTTAGAAAGACAGTCTGGACTGGGTGATGGATAAAAATTCTTTTTTAATATTCTTATTTAATAGTAATCGATAATAAAAACGAAAAATTCACGTAATTCGCTAAATGGTCCCGCCAGACCCATGTGTGTCTACCGAGGATAGTGGATCGTTTCCTTAACCGACGACCTTTTGCGCCAAAGATTTATAGTCGGTGAGCAACAATTTTAAAGCAACTATTGGAAAATAATTTGTTAGATTTCGATTTTCGAGCTTGATTAACAAATGTTTGTTAATTGAGGGAAAAAATTGGCCCCAGTGAACTTTAGGGAAGGAAACTTTGATAGAAAGTCGAGAATTGGGAGGAAAAGTTTTTTTGTTTGTATAATCAACGAGTAAGAATATCTCACTTGTGGGATATTGGTGGATGCGGCATCGTCGACGTCTCGAAGGCCAAGGACAGCTTGATGAAACTCGAGAAGATCATCGCCGACGAGTTTTTGAACGAAATTGGCGGGAACGAGGCCGCGTCGACCGTCGAGGCTCTCGGCATCGAGGAAACCATCCTCGTCGGGTTGGCCCCAAACAAGAAGATAATCGCCGCCCTGGACAGGCAACTCGGCCTCGGGATTTTCGTTCGGAGAATGTTGAAAGGGCTCGTAACTGAATCGAGCGATATAAACGTAACATCTTCCTTTTCCTGGTATATCGAGCATGTCGACTTGGCCCTCGGTCACCAAATTATCGTTGCCCAGACGGTCCAGAGGATTGGTTAGTATGCCCGTTGGAATTTTCGGCATTTGTCGGGGCCCGAGAAAATGATGTCCCGTCGTTCCTGCGGTCGCCGTTGGCGAGCTCACCCGAAGACTCTGCTGTATCTGATTTATTATCGCCTGCTGCTGCAACTGATTAGCTTGCGACTGTGCTGACAACTGTTGCATCGCTTGCAACGGATCGCCGATTGCCTGGAGCAACCCACCCGACGACGTACCTGTTGGCAATCGATAAATCGGAAAAAACACACACACACACACACGCGCGCGCGCGCTAAATTTAATTCTTCGAGTTGCGATGAGTAAACGCCAATTTAAGGGACTCGATCAAAGAAAACAAAAATCGAGTGAGAATTTATTAATTTATTATTGTTATTTAATGGTAATCGATACGAAAAACGAAAAATTCACGAAATTCGCTAAATGGGCCCTCCGGACCCATGTGTGCCTACGGAGCGTTAAAAACAACATTTTCGAAAAAAAGTTGTCCCTCGGGTCAATAAATATGAAAAAACAACGTTCAGGCCTTGGAAACTAGTGATAAAAATGGAAAAAATAAGTAAGACTCTGCTAGGCAGTTGTCTTGTGAAAATAAAAAATAAAAATTTAAAACAAATTCAAACGAGAATTAATTGGCCGCGAGGAGTTTGCATTCCCGAATGAATCGAAATTTTCTAATAATCGGCATCAAGGCACTGTATGTAGCAGAAATTTTGTCAATTTTGTAAAAAAAAAAAAAAATTGTCAATAAAAACAGAAAATAGTGGAAACTTGAAAGTTTTGACGAGCTTCTGAATTGATTTTTAAAAATAAATTAATAATTACCCGAAGTAACGCCTGATGTACCGAATGCATTGGTCCCCACGGTCGAGTAAGTTGATCCGGTGGTTGCGTAACTGCTCTGGACGCTCGAAAAAGGAAGCACTGATTGTGGTGCGCTCGTGAGAATACCGAGTGTCGAGTGATAAGGTGCCGATGAATACGGTGGCAAGGACGAAAGTGTTGTCTGTGTTATATTCGTCGGTGGTACGGAATAACTGTGATGTGCACTTGCCAATTGCTGTTGATGACTCGTACCGTAGCTGCTCACAACGCCCGTACTGTACGTACCGTTTGGATGAGAGGTCAACGACAAATTTGGATAATTGGTAGCCTGTCAAAAAAAAAAACAACAACAACAACAAAAATTATTATTTTTTTGAACTTTATGGAGTGGCAACTCGCCCCAGGCTCTTCGGAGACACCCGGAATACCAGAATTTCAAGAAAAAACACTAAAATCATTTACATTTTCATTACATTTTCTATTAATTGTTCAATTTTAAAAAACATGGAAATTTTCCCACCGATTTTCTCTTTCGATCCTAAGAAACGATCGTTTTATCGTTCTGACCAAATATTGAATAAGAATCATGGAGCTCTGCTCAAGAAAAAACAGAATTTCTGAATTTCTGAAAACCAGGAAATCAGGATTTTCAAGAAAAAAAAAAAAAAAAAAAATTACTGACGTTCGCAACGTTGAGGTCCAACGACAAATACATTTTTCTATTAATTCTTTGTTCAATTTAAAAAACCATGAAAATTTTCCCACCAATGTTGTCTTTGGATCCTCAAAAAAGATCGTTTTATTGTCCTGACCGAATATTGAATCAGATTCTCAATAAAAAAAAGTTTTTCTATTAATTGTTTGTTCAATTTAAAAAACCATGACAATTTTCCCACCAATTTTGTCTTTGGATCCTAAGAAACGATCCTTTTATCGTCCCGACCAAATACCGAATAAGAATCATGGAGATCTGTTCAAGAAAAAGCAGTATTTCGTTGTTTTCCAACGATGCAAACATCAACCTCCTCTCGATCCTGAGTTTAATGATTAAGAGGAACATAAGGATGGAATAAAAATGATAACCTGTTGCTGGGTTCCGTTGAGCTGATATGTCTGACCGGTAGTCTGTCCAGTCTGAGTATAATGTGGCATAACGCTTTGCTGACTAACTGAGCCAGTGAGATACGAACTCGATGCTGGATGTTGTTGTTGCTGTTGTTGTTGTTGTTGTTGTTGAAGTGGCTGCTGATACGTTTGCGTATGAGGATAACTTTCCTGATACTGATTGCTCGTAAAGTGTGCGTGGGCCTGTTGTTTCTGCTGTTGTTGTTGTTGTTGTTGTTGTTGCTGGGATGGGAGAGCACCTTGAGAATGTGAGCTTGGCAGATCGACGTGGGGCGGCTGATGTTGTTGATGATACTGTTGTAATTTTTGTTGAAACGCAGGCTGCGATTGGCTCGTTGAGAGTGATGGAGCTGGGGGTATTGGCTCGTTGTAATGATAAGGAGGACCGTTTGGTGTCAGTGGTGGACATCCTGGCATAATCGGTGTCAATGGCATTGGCGAACCTGCATACTATTTGCCAAAATAAATTATTATTTAAAAAATCAATTATTTACCATTTTTTATTTATTTTTTTTTTAAACTATGAAAACGTCAGATCCCGAAACGACCTTTGGCAACGTAAGCAAACACAAAAATTCGCGTTCAGGCATGTCAAGGTCGTATTGTTTATCGGCGAAAAATATTTTCGTCGCAAAGTTTCGCGGCAGTTTAAAAATTTACTATCATGTGCCAAATTTTCTCTTCGGATCCTAAAAAAAGATTGTTTCATTGTCCTGGACAAATCCTGATTGGCGAGATTCCAAACTTTGATCGATATTTCAGCGAAAATGTCCTCGAAAACGAAAAAAAATCGATAAACCTCTGAACCAAGTTTCAGAAAATCAATAATTACTTGAAAAATCCAACGACACGACCTTGAATAAAGAGAGTGAATAAAAACACGAAATACCAAGACACAAGGAGCCCAAAAAATCGTGTAATAGCTCGGAAGCTCAACGTCACACAGTGTGAATAAAATATCGACGAAAAATCAACGTAAATATCGATGCGATTTGTACAAAAAAAAAAAAAAGGAAGAAAAAAAAATCATGCCCGTTGCAGAACGAAAAGAACGAATAAACAGTATTTTTAGGGGGACAAAAAAAAACGCATTCCTCGGAGCCAGTGAAAAATCATGTGAAGCTGTGAATGAAATTGAGGCTTGTCAACAATTCAGTGCAAAGTAGAGAATCAAATGCTCAACGCAGTTTTTCGCAGTAAATAAATGGCCGAAAAAAAAAAAAAAAAACAATTGCAGCGTTGACGTAAATGGAGCAAAGTTCGAAATTTAATGGAGAATTGAATCTGAAAAAATATTCGATTGCCGTTGCAGTACGAAAAGGACAGGGACATCGAACACACAATTCAATGGGTGCAGAAAATTGAACGTTTCGTTCCAATAGAAAAAATGAAAAATAAAAATAAAGAAACTCTCACATGAGACGTTTGACCGGGCAATCCAAGATTTAAATGTGGATGTGTCGAATGTTGATGTCCGAGACTCGAAAGATTTTCCGCGCTAGATCGCAGTATTCCCTGAGCTGCTGATGGCTGTTGAGTCGTGACTCCACTCACCCTGGTATGATCGAGTTCGTGCAACATTCCCCTCGCGCTATTGTCCTGCTCGATTTTAGCAATTATTCTATCGATCTCAGAGCCAGCCGGTGGCCAGGTCGTACCGGTCAGAGTGGAGGACGAGCCAACGTTATGTTGTTGGCCGGTACTACCGGGGCCTCTGCTTCTGGCTCTCCTAAGGCTCGTCAGCTCCAACGAAAGTTCCTCGTGTCTGACCATTTGAAGCTCCGTTTTCTTTTCCAATTCACGGATTTTCGATTGCAACGCCTCGACCGATTCGGGCCCTTGATACCGACCTGCCATTTTTTCCCGCAGTTGGTTCTGTGCTTCGGCATGTTGTCTCTCCAGGTCGGCCCTCCCAGCTTCCGTCTCTCGCATTTGCTGCAATTTTCAACAAAATCGATTATAACATTAATAACTTAAAATTATTATTGGCATCTCAAGATTCCCATCGTGCACCAAGAACCAACAAAAAGTTGAGACAATTTTTTTATTTACTCATTATTCCGAAAAATAGGGCCAGAAAAAATTATTTTTTCCTTCATTTGAAAAGTTGTAAATAAAAATAATTACGACAAACGAATTCATGGCAGCGATGAAAAACCTCAAAATAAAAAGCGAGAAGAAAACGTGATGTTGATACGAAGAAAAAAAATCCCAAAAGTATGCATTTTTTAAGAAATATTTCAGAAAAATTGTTTTTGGTTATTTCGAGTTGCAATAATCTCGGAAAAAAAAAAATGGACCAACGATATAGTCGCTGTTTTGATGCTGGAAGCGACGTCTCGTCGCTCCCCACAGAAGGACAGCGAGGAGAAGAATCAAAAAGAGGAGGTGCTATTCGCGTGTGGGGTTGGTGTCATAAATCGGGCGAGCAACATTAATAACGAGACGCGCTCGAGACGAGGCAAAGGAAAAACATAATATAGACATATTTCGTTCAAAGTGTATGAAAGCAAGATTTTTGATAGGCGCATCTCGGACAAGAAAAGAAAACGTCCCGGCAGCCGAATTGTGTCACGGAATAAACTAGAGAAAGGCGCAGGGCTTGCCCGAAGTTAGAGATCGAGGTGACGAACTTTACGCCAACGCCACCGAGTCGTGCCGCACAGATAGTCATTTTTATTTTTACTTTCTGCTCCAATTCGCAACGATCGATCGATAAGAAAAATCAAGTTAAAAATCTACTAATGCGGGGCGAATGATGGATTTCGTTATTGCATGAGAAAATTGATTATTTGAGCGGTCAATCATCATTGCTCGAATAAATACAATTCAATTTTTCTTCAGTCATTGTTGAAACCAAAAAATGAATGAAAAATGAAAATTTAAAAAATGTTTCTTTACAATTATTTGATTTAATAATTGAATAATTCCATCATTTGATTAATGAGATAAATGTCATTAATGAAAATTTGGAATACGTCAATTATTATCGCTTGAATCCGTTTAATCCATTTTCTGATGAGTGATTTTTGAAGGGAAGAAAAAACGAAGGGAAAATTTTTTAAAATGATGACGTTCAAGTTTGCATCGTTGAAAAAATCGTAAAAAATTCAGCAAAGTAGTTTTCGATCTATAGACAAAAGCCTCTGCTTTTTATTTAATGTCAATCGATACGAAAAACGAGAAATTCACCATTTTCGCTGAATGGGTCACCCAGACCCATGTCTGTATACCGAGGGTTTATAAGTCAAATAATTTGCAAGTTTGGGATCGATATTAAAGTGCAATTTCTAGCTTACCTCCAGTATGGACTCGAGAACAGGGTCCTGCATAATGGCGGTTCTTGAGGAGGTGGTGCCTCCGACAGCAGATCCGGTACCCAGCAGCTGAGAAGCCTGAGGTGCCGTGGCTGCGCCACCTCCAACCCCGCAGCACTGAAATAAGAGACAAGAAAAAAATAATCAAGAAAAAAAATATAAACATTAGCGAATGAAAAATGCAGCATCGTTTTAATGACGTCACGTTGATTCTGTTTCACACGCATTAGCACGCTCTAAATGAACCATGTTGAAGTTTGGATCGTTGGAGTGCAACAAAGTTTCATTATTTTTTCTAGGAGGGCACAAAATTTTCATAGAATCTTTGTCAAAAAAAAAAAAAACAGTCTTCTTTGCCATTCGAAAATTGAATTTAATAGAAAAATTGCAACAAGCGCATTAAGGACGTTGTTTGGAAAGTATTCTATCGAAGTCGAGATATTTATTTATAAAAATCACAATTTTCAGTAATTTCTCAATAAGATTAAAAGTTTCAATTTTCAACATTAAATATTTCGATTTCTAAATGGTGAAGCCTCTTGAAACTTTGCATACACATTTTTTTAACATCGAAGAAGCTTTATTTAATTTTTCAAACAAAATCGGTCGTTAAATTTTTTCGAAATTTTGTTTATTATATAAGAAATAAAGATTGCCTCGGAAAATCTTGGATTTAGAGTACGTTGTTCTTTAGTCAATTTGTAACAACGTTTTTTTTTAATAAACTTGGACTCGCAAACGATCTTGTATGTAAGAAAAAGTGAAAGAAAAAATTTAGATTTTTAATTATCGAAATAATGAATTTTAAAAATAAATTTTTCGTTCAATTCCAACGATGCAAACTTCAGGATCATTCTAAATTATGTCTCTTCCACTCTTTCGGTAATGTACTCCAACATCTGTATAGTCTTGTCGCATCTTCTATATCGATTTCCTAACAACTTTGCTTCTATGCTACGACGAGCTATCTTAATTAATTGGGAAGGTCTAGCGAAGGACTAGGCACACTGCTGTGCTGCGAGGGTGGATGTGTCGGGTATGGGCTATTCCGAGTCTGACATGCACAAAGCTCAGGTTGGCAACGTTAAAATGCAACGAAAAATATTTGTTTTTATTGATTATTTGTGTAATTTTTAAAATTATGCAAATTTTCTTGTTTTATCGTCGTGATTACATTTTGCAATTAAATAATAAGCCTTGCCAGAGAAACAAAAAAAATTCGTTGCATTTCAACGATGCAAATTTTAACGTCATATAAAAAATGCACTTACGAGTATAATCGTCTCACTGCTTCAAAATCATTTCAATATTATTTTGTAATGAATTCGAGTTTATCGATTTATTTTCAAAAATACCATTTTATGCGAATTTTTGAAAATAATTATTTATCGAGTTTATCAAATTTCGTTAATTGTAACAAAGAAAAATGTGTTTCGACGTTTTATCATCGTAATTACGTTTTGCGTTACAACGATGCAAACTTCATCCTCGTCGAATCACACTGAACGAAGAAAATGGTTTTTTTTTAATTTCGTCCTCTGCTATAAAAAATAATGACTTTTCCATTCCAACGATTGCTCAATCATTTTTTACACAATTTCGACAATTTTTCTTTTTAGCAGAATCAACGATAGAATTATACGTTTGCACTGAACATTTGTTTGCTTTCTAAGCTGCAAGAATAATAATATCTCTAAAAACAATAATAAACGTTCGAACCTTCGAATCTTGAAAGGACGCAACGATAAATCTTCAAAGTTATCATTTATCTAGCCAATTAAAATTTCAACAAGAAGATCTTGAGACGAAAACAAGTTTCCGGATCAATGATTTATCCGCAAGTCGAAAAGTTACGTCACCGTTTCCTACAATTGTAAATTTTTACAAAAAAAATGTCACATTTCGAAAAAACAATTTTCACGCCAATGCTCACGCTTCGGTGCATAATTATTTCCGAGCATAAAATGCAATCGTCGACGCACAAATAGCAAAAAAAAAACAGAATCATTTTTTTTGGGAATTAGTGAAAAAAAAAAAAAAAAAAAAAAAAGTAACCGTCAAGAAAATAAAGCTCGGAAGCATGGTCCATTGGAATCGAAATGCCTGATACATTTTGCTGTACTTCTAATAGCTGGTAGAACAAAGGTACACACTGGATTCCAAAGGGAGCTTTTGGCCTCTGGTGCAGATCTCCCACAGACAGAGAACGAGTGAGAGAGGGAGAGAGGGAGAGAGGAGGGGAGAGAGAGGGCAAGACCACTTTGAAACTCGAAAGAATGTCTCTCCTTTATTATCACAAGAACGACTAGTGTCTCCTGAGGGGAGCAGCTCTGGAGGGAATCTGTGGCAATTATTTGGTCCGAGGAACAAAAGTTTTGCTTTGAAAATTATGCAGTAAGCTGAGTGTTGAGAAAAATTATTGATATGCCAGAAAAAAATTAACCCTCTGTACACACACATGGGTCTGGGAGGCCCATTCGGCGAATGGCGTCAATTTTTAGTTTTTCGTACCGATAACCATTAAAAAACGATATTAAAAAAAAAACAATCTCTTTCTAGAGATGAAAAATGACATTCCTGAATTTTTTTACGATTTTTTTAACGACTCGAAATAGAGTAAAAAAAAGGGTAGGACGCCCCAGACCCATGTGTGTCTAGGAAGGGATTATTCAACATTTCCAGAGCCCTCAAAAAGAGAGTTACACAAACAGCACAATTACTGTTATATTTCACAATGAAAAGAAAATTTTGTTGGAAAAGATCGATATTTTGTTCGATACGTTCGATTAAACGTTTTTTTTTTTCAATAATCCCAAAAATCGTGTCATTGCAGCAAAAAATCTTGTAAAAAGTCTCTTTGGAAGCAAATTTCAGTCCCTCCAATCGTAAATTTCGCTGATAATTCCCTTAGAAACCAAACGAGCTGCTAAAATAATGAAAATTTTGAAATTATCCAAAAATATTTAGTTTATCGTGTTCATCAAAATATCGACGATTTTTAACTAAATTTCATTTCCAGTGCAGCAACAATGTCGAAACTTTACCATTTCATTTCGTCCCTTAGAAATGCAATTTAACTGCAAAATCAATCAGTTCGAGAGCTCAATAAAAATAAATTTCAAAATCCATAGATTTTATGTGGCAGCAAAAAAAAAGTTTAAACTGCCAAAAAAAAAAAAAAAAATTGAATTTGTAGAATTATTGATTTTCAATTAAAAAAAATTATTAAAATTTTGTTTTCGTTCGCCAACGTGGCCAAAATGTATTCAACCATTTTTTTGTGCCCTGCGGACAACCGTCTATGATTTTGTCTTAAAAGACGAAAAAAAAAAAAAAAAAAAGTGTGCTCGTGGGAGCATCGAGACATGCTCGAAGAAATAATCGCAGTCTGATCAGATGCGGGGTCTTTCTACTTGAATGCGGCAACTCTCCCACTGCTTTGCAATATCTCGAGCTCGACTACGGCCACTCGAAACAAGACACCTACGGTCTACGACACAAGGGGAATATACTTTTTCATTTTTCACGTTGAAAAAAAAAGCTGCTGCCAAAACTTGCTGAGCTTTTCTCTCACTAATTACAGGCGATTACTAATCCGATAGAAACTACGATACTGCGCTGTATGGGAGAGACGATCACCAAAGCTACGAAACGGTGCACGGAGATGAGCATCAGTGAAAAAAAAAAAAAAAAAATCAAAAATTGAATTAAGAAAAAATAAAAAATAAAAACAATTAAAAAAATTGATCGAAAAATATTTCGTGACAGCGAAAATTAGTAATAATATTAAATAAATAAAAAAAAAACGTAAAATAGTTTGAGCCTCAAATTAAAAAAAAAAATTCATGGAAAAAAATTTCGTGCCTGCGAAAATTAGT
This sequence comes from Hyposoter dolosus, assembly GCA_963921915.1. Lineage (NCBI taxonomy): Eukaryota > Metazoa > Arthropoda > Insecta > Hymenoptera > Ichneumonidae > Hyposoter > Hyposoter dolosus. Next base: position 7,740,103 of record OY998140.1, read on the forward strand.
AAAAAATATTCTTAATCGAATAAGCAGAGTAATTTTTTTCACAAATAACTAAAAAAATTGACATTTCATTGGATTGCTCGTTTCCGACGTTGCGAAGAAGCTCTAAGTATACGATGACGACATGAGATTTAGAGATCCAGGAAATACTAAACAGAAGGCTAAATATACGATGACGTGTGGTTCAGAATAGAGGAATGAGCATCTGAAAAGTGTAGGTTAATTGAAAATTTAATGAAGATTGCATTTAGCGAGTGTGAGATCGAATTACGCACGAGATTCCAGATCTAACGATTATTCCAAATACATGAATGGGGCTTTACCAATTATTGGTAAAATTGGGCATTACTGTGACGACGACATTCAACAAGGAGAGCAGTCTATAGATAGCTCGTTAATAAACGCTATCGCTATAAATGAAACATCGAAAATGAACGATATTGCGAAACCGAGACATCGATCGAATGCGACGAATTTTTTTATACAAACACGTAACATTGTAAGATCGTTAATTTTTCTGCACGTTGAAAACGCAAATCCGCAGAAAAAAAAAACCAAAACTACTTTTTTTTTATTAATTGTTTGATCAATTTTAAAAATCATGACAATTTTCATACCAATTTTGTCTTTGAATCTCAAAAAAATATCATTTTATTAACCCGGCCAAATATTTAATGAGAATCTCAATAAAAAACAGAATTTCTTTCAATTCCAAAAAAAAATACGTTGTTTCTATGAATTATTGAAATTTAAAAAATCATGACAATTTTCATACCAATTTTGTTTTTGGATTTCAAAAAAAATATCATTTTATTGTCCCGGACAAATACTGAATGAGAATATCAGCAAAAAAACAGAATTTCCTTAAATTGCAACGATGCAAACTTGAACATCTTGGGTGAGCAGTTGGTGTTTGTAAAAAAAAAATAATCGAGAGCATTAAAAAAAAATGTAAAGTGATGAAAATTGATGATAATCGTGTGTAACGAGATCGCGAAGCATTATCGACAAAGATTACGTCGTCGAGAGATAGTGTGAGAGAAACTCATCATTTGTTTTGATTCTGACCTTGTATACCTTGTAGGTATATGAAGTGCCGAACGACATTTCGCCCACCGCCACCGTCTCTCTTGGGTCTGGGTGTTGAACACGACCGTTCCAGTAATGGCAAATATCTCACTAATACCTGGGGGTCGTGCTGCAAAGAGATAAGAGACGAGGAGGAGGAGGAGGAACACCGACACGGTATCCACGCGCGTCCGACAATATAACAGAATAATAATTGACTCTATTGCTCAATCTCTCGAGTTAATGTCCAGTCGACCTGAAACCTAGCAGCACGAAGCAAATTTATTTCCACACTTTCGTAATAGCCTGAGCGCATCGAGCCAGCAGACTTTGGAGCAAACATTTCTATATACCGAACATTCACTTTTCTCCAATCCCTCAATATCGAGACGCGTGTATGTAAAAGTATAAAAATAATAAAAAATAATAAAAAATTAAAAAATAATAATTGCATGCCACATTTTTAATCCTTGATCACCTTAAGAAGCGAATAACTATAAAATCGACCTACAAATATATAATCAGATCGATCATTAACCCTTCCTGGACACACATGAGTCTGGGGCGTCCGACTATTTTTTTTTGCTGTACTTGGGCACGTTTAAAAAATCTCCAAAAATTCAGGAAAATAGTTTTGGATCTATAGAAAGAGAGCCCGCACTGGATGATGAATAAAAACTCTTTTTTATTATCGTTATTAAATGGAAATCGATAAGAAAAACGAAAAATTGACGCCATTCGCTGAATGGGTCTCCCAGACCCACGTGTGTCTAGTCAAGTTTTATTCCGAAAAAAGAAATTCAAACGTACGAAACGTAATGAGAATAAAATACACGTGATTATTCCTCCGAGTGGGAGCTCGTGTTACAGAAACTGTGAGACTGCGTTAGGAGCCTCGATAGTTATGAATGAATATTGCACACCTGCTCGATTAGTGAGCAGCCTCACCGACGAATCTACTACGAGAGTAAAAGTAGTATATAAAATAATAGAGAGCTTCGATCCAACTTCGGTAACTAGTCAGCTCTGTGCAACAATTGCATAATAATCATTGTAACAATTAAAAAAAAAAAAACACACAATTAGAAAAAAAAAAAAAATTGTATTCCCAGACATTTTACTGTGCTCACGTGTTCGATTACTTCTGACAAGAGGCATGTGTGTGAAAAGACATGTGGCCAGTGTGTTGGTGCGGGAGAGAGAGAGAGAGAAAGAGAGAGATTGATTGATTGATATATATTCCGTGGAGCAAATGGTAACAATAAAAATTCAATAAGCGTAAAAAATACTAAATATTATAAGAAGTAACAAAGAATAATTTGAACAACAAAAATAAAAATAAAAATAAAAGAGAGAGAGAGATTGATTGATTGATTGATTGATGTATATTTTTATGCTCTGCATTAATCCCTAGGGCAAATGGTAACAATGAAAATTCAATAAGCATAAAAAATACTAAATATTATAAGAAGTAACAAAGAATAATTTGAACAATAATGATAAAAATAAAAATAAGAAAGAGAGAAAGAGGGAGAGAGATGGAAAACGATAAGATGGAATTGGAAGAGACACACAGCAAAGTAGAATGAAAACCAGCGAGAAGGATGAAGAAAAACGTGGAGGAATGAGGGGAAGGGGGAGACGAAACGAAATGGAGAAATGTCGAAGGGGGAAAAAAGCTGCTAGACTGTAAGAGGACGATGCCTGGTCGATCCACGCCATTACTACTGGCTCGCCTGCACACTCATCAAGCGCCCACTCTACTGTATATCTCACGCGCCACTTCTCTCTTACTACTCGCTCTGTCTGACTATCCATTGTCGTTACTACTGACTCACGCTTTTTTCCTTGAGTTTGTACAAAATATAGACGTTTGTATACGTGTCTCTCCATGTTCCCTCCATGGCTCGTTTCACTCTCTCGTTTATCTTCCATTCATTTTTCTCGCTTCTCATCCCTTTTCTTCTCAGTAAACACAATACCCTCGCATTTTCAGCATAATTATCGCTTCCTCATAATAATTCACATGTTATGAAAAACACGCGAGTCAAATTGATATTTTGCGATTCAATCGTATTTACCGCATCATCAAGTTTAATAAAGTTTATCAAGCTTCGACATTCAATGAAAAGCTCGAGCATTTTTTAACCCTCCGTAGACACACACGGGTCTGGGAGGCCCATTTAGCGAATGGCGTCAATTTCTCGCTTTTCGTATCGATTAACATTTAATAACGATAGGAAGGCTCTCTTTCCACAGATTCAAAACTACTTTCCTGAATTTTTTCCATTTTTTTTAACGACTCCAAATACAGTAAAAAAAAACGGTAGGACGCCCCAGACCCATGTGTGTCCAGGGAGGAGTGCTAATTGTAAAAATAGTCCTGCAAAATTTAAACAATTTTTCAACTTGGCCTCTGAACTCATTGAGACTTTTTCGGTATCCAGTTTCAAGTACGTACATATAAATATAAAGGATAATGTACGAAACCGAGTGCGCGTGGGTTTCTTTTTTATTTTATTTTTTTTCTAGCGACATGATTTTTTTTTTTTTTTTTTCGTCACTAAAAGAATAGTGTGTCGCGAATCAATGTTTCGTGCATAGTCGCCCGTGCGATAGTCGCATAACTGTACTTTTTTCTTCATCTTTCTTTCGAGCTTTGGAAAAACGGCGTCGCCAGCTGTCGCGTCTCGTTGCAACTTTTTCAATCTCCCGAGATTAAAGTTACGTGCTTGTGGCGACTCGTGCTGCCGGCATCGTCGTCGTCGTCGTCGTCGTACGACGCAACGAATGGATGAATAAAAAAAAGTCAGAGACGAAAGGAATTCGAGGAAACGATATCGAGAGAGAGAGAGAGAGAGAGAGAGAATCGTTCTGCGGACCGAGCACAGCTGACAACGTGGCCTCTGGACGCGGAGTCTTAGCCACGCCGCGATCGGCCACCAAGCCGAGCAAATCACATTCATTTGGCTTAAGCCAATTGCTGTGAATCGTTTCTAGCACCAAGTCTTCTTTGTCATTCTATATGAAAATCCATATACAGCAATCTCTCTCTCTCTCTATTTGCTTATGCATTAAAATATATTTGCGAGGACGTATGAATACACGACATTCGAATTCGCTCGCTATTTTTTATACCAGAGAACAAAATTTTCATACTGTATTCATCAATGACAATCGGACAGTCTTCTTTGTTATTCGAAAACTGAATTAACTAGAAAAATTCCAACGAGTTCAATAATTATCGAAATAATGAGAACAAAAAATATTCTTTTCGTTGTATTCTAAGGATCCAAACTTCAGAATCATTGCGTGTGTACGAGAGAGAAAAACAGTGAAAACAAAATTTTGTTGGAAAAGATCGATATTTTTTTCGATACGTTCGACCAAACGTTTTTTTTTTAATAATCCCAAAAATTGTGTCGATGCAGCAAGAAATTTTGTAGAAAGTCTCTTCGGAAGCAAATTTTAGTCGTTTCAATCGTTAATTTCGCTGACAATTCCCTTAGAAACCAAATGTACTGCCAAAATAACGAAACATTTTGAAATTATCGAAAAATATTTACTTTATCGTGTTCAACAAAATATCGACCATTTTTAAACATTTTTTTCTATGCTCTCGCGACAAAACGTTTCTTTTGCATTGAAAAGAGTTGGGTGAACGAACCAACGAATGCATGCAACGTGCATGCACGTTGCAAATGTTTATCAGAGTGGGGGCGTCCAAGTTGAAATGTATGAATAGGACAAGTCGATTGGATTTGCTTACAAAACAGCAAGAGGCAAAAGTTGTAAAATATACACGAGTGTGGGAGCAAAAGCCTCGTAGAGCATAGAGTTTGGTAAAGTAGCATGAAGCAACTCGAGAAACTTGTGCTTCTGCGGGGGCATGCTATATTTAAGGTCCCGCGTGATTTATCGAAACGAGTCACGCGACTCGATCCAAGAACAATTTTCATCCAAATTTATTTTTCTTACATTCTGTCCTTTTATCAATAATCTCGAAAAAACGATTTCGTCATGGAAACAGACAATTTGCTCCAAAATGATGAGTTTTTTTTTTTTTTAACTGTTTTTTAACTTTTTTTTTACTGTACTTGGGCACGTTTAAAAAATGGGAAAAAATTCAGGAAAATAGTTTTGGATCTATAGAAAGAGAGTCTGCACTGGGCGATGGATAAAAATTATTTTTCATTATTTTTATTCAATGGTAATCGATACGAAAAATGAAAAATTGACGCCATTCGCTAAATGGGCCTCCCAGACCCATGTATGTCTAGCGAGTATTAAAATTCACTTTCTTCAAGTTTTTCGAACGAAATTCAACGAAAAATATTTCATTTTATCGACAATTTGATGAGTTTAAAAAATCGCATCAATTTTTCTAGCCCATATAGCTTCCGGGTGGGAAAAACCGTTTAACGAGCTTTGCCAAGGAAACTGAAAAAAAATTATGACATAAAAAATACGATGCAAACTTGAAGGTCGTGAAAAATGAGAAATCTGATGAAAAGTCGCATGCGGATCCCGGAGCCCAGCGATCTAATTCCGGGCGCCAAATCGACCTCAACCAAGTTTTCTTCGTTGGGGATACGAGATTGAAAGTTAGTGGAATGATAAATCGGATTAACTTGTATTTTATTGTCAATCTAAATTCTCCATTAGTTGGACAAACTGGATGAGTTGTTTAAGGAATGAAAAAACTTGTCCTGGCGATTCGAATCAGCTCCGAGGACTAATGAGGCTCCGTAAGATCGAGCAAAGACCTTTCCCGGATTCCCGCAAACAATTCTGGTCGCGTGTAGACCCAACAGGAAGTTTCCGAGAAGCTAAACAATGAACAATGGCTCGGTTGATCGTCGAGCTGCGTATTTCGTATTGAATTTTTCGTTTTTTTTTTTTTTTTTTTTTTTTTTCAAATTGTCAATTCTCGCAAAGTCATCGAAACTTTTGAGCAAATTGCAAAAAATCTTTCCCTAGGAATTTTCAACAAAATTGTACGATAAGCTCCTAAACAACAAAATTTCAATTCCGCAGTGCAAGAAAACTAAACTTTCAGCAGCCAAGTATTTACGCAAGCACACACACACACACACACACTAAGGCTTGTTTGTAGCGACAGCGCGAAATTGCTTTCGGTAGGTTAATGGGACGCTGCCAAAGCAGTTGCAGTGCTGTGCTTAGCGAAGATAGTATTGTTGGTGCTAAATATGCCAAACGAGAAAGAGAGAGAGAGAGAGAGAGAGAGAGAGTGTCGAGCTTTTGAGGAACGTCGAGTTCGAACAGCCGGCCAGTGAGTATGCGGGCTTGGGATCGTGAAAGAAGAAGCACACGGACGATATATAAATCGGTCGAGAGCACACGTGAGAATATAAAATAAAATCATTCGCTCAAAATAATAATAACAACGCCAAAAATCGTGCTCGAAAATGTGTAAAAAAAAAACGTCTTAAAAAATAAACAAAATATTCAATTAACGAACGGAGCTTCCAGCAAAATGAGACGTTGACCTTCCGTAGACACACATGGGTCTGGGAGGCCCATTTATCGAAATACGTGAATTTCTCGTTTTTAGTATCGATTACTATTAAATAACAATAATAAAAAACAATATTTATTCATCACCCAGTGCAGCCTCTCTTTCCATAGATCCAAAAGTACTTTCCTGAATTTTTTCCCATTTTTTAAACGAGCCCAAATACAAAAAAAAAACGGTAGGGCCCCTCAGACCCATGTGTGTCTAGGGGGGATTCAAAAACAAAAATTGAAAAAAATTGAAAAGTGCATCGTGAGCCAATCCAATGGACGCGTATGAATGAAAAAGAATAAAAGCATCGAGACCCCAACGAGTAGGTGCGAGCCCACGAAACAAACGGCCTATCCGCTGAATGGAAACATACAAAATAAAAATAAAAAAAAAAAAAACCTCCCCAAGTCACAGTGTCCCAGCAAAAAAAAAAAATAAATGCAGTTCTCGAGTGACGACGTGAAATCAAGAACGTTTCGTTCCGCAAAAAAATCATCAGGAGCTGTGTGTCATCCTTTTGCTCCTTTTTCCACTAGCTCCCTTCGGCGAGACTGCTCGTCGCTCGTTCTTTCGCTCTCGACAGCAGAAAGACTGAACCGAGACCCCACGAGTGAAGAAAACTGACAGCGAGGTGCTCGCGATGCGATTGTATAGTGGAGCGACGACGACGACGACGACGACGACGACGACGAGGGTATATATGAAAAGCAAAGAAAAAGGGGGCCAAGGGGAGGAGGCAAAGATCGGACGGACGGGAATCCCGGGGGTGCGCCGGTTCAATCGTGACGGCACTGCTTATTGATCTCACCACCAAAGCAGCTACCGTCATATACATATAACGACCAGCCCACACAGACCAATACCACGAGCGTATCAAAGTCTCTTCTCTCTATTCGTGCATCTTCATTTCCACACATCTCTCTTGCTTATATTTTAAAGTTTGTTTATTTTTTCATTTCTCATTATTTTATACGTTTTGCCATTTTGCATTGTTGCCCTGTAGTTTGTCGGGGCATAATTACACTGGAAATGAAATTTAGTTAAAAATGCTCGATATATTGTTGAACACGATAAAGTAAATATTTTTCGATAATTTCAAAATGTTTCGTTATTTTGCCAGTACATTTCGTTTCTAACGGAATTTTCAGCGAGAATCCTCATCGCGATGAATCGGAGCTTCGAGTTCTGAGAGGAAAAACAAATATTTTTGCATCGTTCGAAAGAGGAAAAAAGGAGCCACGAATTTGCCTTTTTCTCGATAGAAATAATACGAGAGCCTCGAATCTCAACGACCTTCGAGTTTGCATCGTTGCAAAGCAACCAAATTCTTTTTTTCTTTGGCAAAATTGACACTGCAAGTGAAATTTAGTTAAAAATGCTCGATATTTTGTTCAACACGATAAACTAAATATTTTTCGATAATTTCAAAATGTTTCGTTATTTTGCCAGTAAATTTGATTTCTAAGGGAATTGTCAGCGATTGGAACGACTCAAAATTTGTTTCCGAAGAGACTTTCTACAAGATTTCTTGCCGCAATGACACTATTTTTGGGATTATTCAAAAAAAACAAAATATCGATCTTTTCCAAGAAAATTTTTTTTTCAGTGTAAATATCAATCAATCAATCTCTCTCTCTCTCTCTCTCTGAGTGTACGAGGACACGATAGTACCATGTCGGAAAAGAGCGTCCTAGGAAAACGAGGAACCGGTAAGAAATGCAAAAAATGGTACGAGTGCGCGGAGGAGCGTTACAGCAGAGAGTTGGACGGATGGATGAAGGCTCGGTTGATGGACAGAGACGTGGACCTAAAAGGAGGCGAATTTCAATGAGATCGGAATATTATTATATCCTCGAGATCGCGGTAAGGGAAAAAGCTGTGACGCTTGCGCACAGGCTTTCTTTATGAGGACACAGAGATATCCACGACAACGTAGAGTCGACACTCGTACACACGGACAGGTTGATAATGAACCAAGATTCGATACACGTAGCCAGAGTGATGATCGAGCAGATAAATACAGAGAAGGAGGCTGGGAGGAGGAAGAGAGCAGCGAAACCAAGAGACAGCCTCGAGTTATCGAGAGAGAGAGAGAGAGAGCACGAGAGTCATGATCGACGGAATCCACATGCACCAAGTTCAACTTCCCACGACTCTAAACTTCCTAATATACTTTTTCCTCCTGAAAAATATATTCCTGTCAAATTTTTGTCAATTAAAATTGACCCTCCGTAGACAGACATGGGTCTGGGGGACCCTACACTTTTTTACTGTATTTGGACTCGTTTAAATAATCTCCAAAAATTCAGAAAAGTAGTTTTGGATCTTGAGAAAGAGAGCCTGCACTGGGCGATGGATAAAAATTCTTTTTTATTATTGTTACTGCGAATGGAAATCGATACGAAAAACAAAAATCTCACGCCATTCGTTAAATGGGTCCCCCAGACCCATGTGTGTCTACGGAGGGTTAAAAAACAAGATTTTCGAGAAAAAAAAATTGTCCCTCGGGTCAATAAGACCCATACGATCCTGATATGATTTTTTGCTGTACTTGGGCTCGTTTAAAAAATCTGGAAAAATTCATGAAAGTACTTTTGGATCTATAGAAAGAGAGCCTGCACTGAGTGATGAATAAAAATTCTTTTTTCCTATCGTTATCAAATGTTAATCGATACGAAAACCGAGAAATTCACGCCATTCGCTAAACGGGTCTCCCAGACCCATGTGTCTTTACCGAGTGTTAAATAATAATTGCTCCATCGTTCTCCTTGACACTTTTTCCCCAGTCGATGCATCGCCGAGACTGGTGCTCGAAAAATCAACTTTTTTTTCTTCACTCCCTCTAATCGATCTCTCCGCATCCCCAATTATTCCAATTTCTCGTAACCCACAAAATTTCCCAATCCCCAAAATACCAAACGCTACAAAGAATTTTTCAAAATTCTACTCTCCCCTGTCAAAGTCACGTTTTTCATTTCCCCCAAAAAATCCCTATAAATAAGAACAAATCCAAACAAACAACCCACTCAGATCCTTCCATAAACACACAAAAAACGAAAAAATAATAAATAATAAAAAAACAAAAGAAAATTTTCAATTCCTCCTACAAAAAAATATTTTCCAGAACATAAAATCATTTTTCCTCGCTCCCTGCACGATTCTACCCGGTCGACATCTCGGACCAACTCGCCTCTCTCTCTCCCTCCGACACACTCTATCGTCGTACACGTATATAGATCGCGTCGAGACACCGAGGAAGGCCGAGGAATGCCCTCGAGAATGAAAAATAGGGGTTGAACAGAGATGGCGACACGCACACACAGGAACACACACTCACACACACACACACACGTACACAAAACTGGCACGATCTTTAAAAAAGAAAAAAAAAAGAAAAAAAAAATGGAGATAACGAGAATTGTATAGAAGCAAAAGGCAAATTATGAATTTTTCCACATGGAGAATGAGGAAAAATAAAAGTAGAAAGCACGAGCTATTTCGTTGAACGCGATAAACTAAATATTTTTCGATAATTTCAAAATGTTTCGTTATTTTGGCAGTAAATTTGGTTTCTAAGGGAATTGTCAGCGAAATTTACGATTGGAACGACCAAAATTTGCCTCCGAAGAGACTTTCCACAAGATTCCTTGCTGCAATGACACAATTTTTGGGATTATTCAAAAACAAAACGTTTGGTCGAACGTATCGAACGAAATATCGATTTTTTCCAATGAAATTTTGTTTTCAATGTTGGAAGCTCTCAGGAAATTCGTAAATTGCGATTTTTTCTTAACCTGCTCGCAGCAGCAGTCTCGTTGGCGGACACATAGGCACACACACACACACGCATATCCATCTTGTATTTCGTCACACGAAAGTTAGGGGTACTATCACGTAATAATAAGAATCGAAAGATTTGGAGATAAAAAAAAAAAAAAAAAAAAAAAGGATGAAAGCCCGTGAGAGTCGTTGGTGTGGATGAGAATTGAGCAGGAATGGAATTAAATAAACAAAGCGAGTTGTTATAAAAGAGCAGAGAAAGGGTAAACACTCACGATGACCGAATCGAAGGGATTGTGGCAGGCCAGGGCTGCTGTTGGTGTAGAATAACCTTTGCCCGCGAGATGTACGTGCACACACGAAGCAGGCCTCGGCAGCCTTTTGCCCAAATTCAAAGCAGCAGGGCCCTACCCGGCCAGTTGGTCACTCTTTTTTCGTTCTTTCCTCCAAAAGTTGGAAAAAAAAAATGCTTTTTCCAATTGATATGCTCGACCTTATCGCTCGTGTTCGTATCCTGACTGTCGGAGAGTGTGTGTCGCCTCGTTTCACAACTTCTTGTTCTGCCCTGTCCTTTATTCTTTTAAAATTTCAATGTATCTCGGTGTCGTTTTGAGGCAAGCTCTCAATTTGCTACTGGACGAACGAGAACGAGGAGGTGCACTCTGCTGCTCATTTTCACAACAATGGGATCGAATGAAAAATAATAAATGGAAAAAAAAAATGGCATTTTTCGAAATATATATCCTCGCAATCTCGGTTCTCGCGGTTTGGTAAAAACGCGAGCCCACCACCGCCGCCGCCGCCGCCACCGCCGTCGCCGCCGCCTCGTCGTATCCCTTTCACGCGGAGCACTCACCCACACTTAGCCACACATACGCGCGCCTACACTGACGCGCGCACGCACCCACGCACACGCACATTCGCAAACACTCGGACGCGCGCGCGCGCGCGGGCGCGAACGAGCGATATTTATTTCTCTCTCAGCCACACTGTCGCTCCCGCTCGTTCCAACTTTTTTTCTCTCCGCAGCTTTATTTCTTTTTTTCCCTCAAACACTCGTTCGCGCTTCTTGTTTCCGGGCTCTGCTCGCGCGTATCCCCCAAACTCGAGACTTTCTTTCGTAACCCTTTTCCCGTTTCACTCGATCGTCATATCGCGCCAACAACTAGCCCGTTTTCTGCTCGGCCACCGCTGAAGGCAGGGCTGCTGCTGCTGCTGCTGCTGCTGCTGCTGCTGCTGGCGAAGCCTGGCTCTCGCGAGGGTGCTGCTGCGCTTCCTTCCAGAGAAACACGCACACGGACACAGCCAGAGACATACAGGCGCGTGGCATTTTCCACACTGGCGCAAAGCTACGAGTCGGTGCGCATGCTTTAAGGAGAGACGAGGAAATATGAGACACAAACACACACACACACACACGCGCACACCCCCGAAAGCCTCGATAACCTCGAAAGCCTCGATTCCCAACTAGAATCCCTGCCTTTCGGTCCCTTTTCTTCCGAGCCGGCCAAACGACGAGACAAAGAGCCAACGAATACTCGTACAACTCTGGCCTCGCTCCCTCCCTCTCTCCTGCCTTTCCAGAGCTCGCAGATATATCGCTTATTCCAAACGTAATCTTTGTATACATGTATGCATTGTAATGTACACTGCGAGTAAGGGGAAAGACATGCCAAGAGGGATGTCTGAACGTACGAGGGGGGGGGAAGGATCGAAAAGTAAGGGAAATGGAAAAACGCCGAGAGGGGATCGTCGTCGAGAGAAAGCAAGGGCTCCCCCGCCCCGCCCGACCCTCCGCCGTACGACGCGCGCCATCAGGAGACTCGCGCTCGAGTACAGTTGAAAATTGACTCGTAAGCTTGCGCCACTGGCAGGCCAAGCGATGCGCGATAGGGGAATATCTCTCGAGGGTCGCCAGTATAGTAAGCGGGATAACCGAGCGATATGGATGTTCCCTCGAGTTAGCAAACGAGAGAGAGAGAGAGAGAAACAAGTCCGATAGAACATGCTCGAGGCAGCAGCAGCGACTCGACGGTTATCGCCGGATGTGGGTCACTCGTGGATCGATGACGCCCGGCGTAGAGAACCCCAACGGACACCAACGCGGCCGCCGCGGGCACCACACCGAGTTGTAGCCTCTTTCACAAAAGACCAATCAATAACGCGAGCAGACTCCCACATGACGAGGGGCTTTCCCCGGCTCACGGCGAACACGCAAACGTCCGCATGCCGCCCTCGCAAATGCTTTGGCGTCGTTCTTCTCCTCCTCTTGGAGGAGCAGCGTGACGATAGTCGCTCGCGAGCCCCTAGGAAAACTTACTAGAAAGGCTACGTTCAAGCTGTTCCAACGACCTGATCGAAGCTAGAGCTTTCGACCAATCTCCTAGCCGCTCGTCGTCTCGTTCAAGGAAGGTAGTGTTTTTTTTTTTTTTTTTTCAGTCTCTCTCTCTCTTTCAAAACTTGCGAACTACGGGGCTAGATTTTTAAATCCAATTTTTTTAACCTCGAAAAAATTCCCGAACGTGTTTCGTTCGATTTTTCGTTGAACAAAAAATAATCAAGCTTCTAATCACGCAAGTATGGCGTTACAGGTTATGTGAAAGAATCTTGACAGTGAGACGAGGCGTTACAGAAAAATCAGTACGCGTCATTGCGTATCCAAAATTTCGACTCATTTTCCTTCAAGGAGATTGGCTACACACAACAATGTCGTGCCATGTTCAAAGCATAGGAACATTCGAAATTATTAGCATTTAAGGACGTTGTATGGCGAAGATCGAATCTAAATTTTTGTTTTCACTTTTTCTTACATACAAAATGTTTTGCAAGCCCAAGTTCATTAAAAAAAAAAGTTGTTACATATTGACTAAAGAACAACGTACTCTAAAGCCAAGATTGTCCGAGGAAATCTGTATTTGTTATATAATAAACAAATTAAAACAGTTAATAAAATAAAAATTAATTAATTACAAATTAATAAAATATTTAATGTTGAAAATTGCAACTTTTAACACGCGCTCTTATGAGAAAGGACTGAAAATTGTGATTTTTATAAATAAATATCTAAACTTTTACGCGAGCTATTAGATGTCACTGTTTTCTTTGTGTCGTGCAAATTTAAAGGAATTCTATTGATAGAAGATTTTTGCCTACAACAACGTCCTTAATAAAAATTGTCGAGTATATTCTTTGGTATTAAATATATGAATATACAAATTTTTCAAGATTTTTTTTTCTACATAGTTTTCGAATAATTCAACACTAGAGTTTACATGCATAAGCATAGGATTTTGCATATTGTAAACTCCAATTATTCGACAACTATATAGACGAAAAATTGGAAAAAAAATAGTGTCATCGTATTTGATGCTAAAGAATGTGATCACCAAATTTGATAAAATTCTTATCATATTGTCGTATGTAGCCAACGTCCTTAAGCTAGTTTCTCAAAGATCGAGCAGTGTGCATCGACGATGGCATAATCGTCGTGACACATGCATGCTCTGGCGAGCTCTTCGCATATCTAGAGACGTTTTTTCTACTTGGAATCCTCAGAGGCTGTGGAGGGAGTTTGGGAGGGTTGAAAAATGTAACAGCAGATGGTGCTTGGGCCCGAAACTTTGGTCACGTCGTATCTATCGACTGGCAGAACACAAAAGAGCTCGAGCCACGTGATATTTTCAACGTGTCAAGTGATGTGAGATTTTCTGAGCTCTGGCAATCGATACGTACGTACGTTTCGCGAGTGACTTTTTAAAACAAGCTCAAGGCGGATTTGGTCGCTAGAGCGCGTTTGAATCTTGGTCCAAGCGGCAGCCAACGATCGCTAGTAATTTACGGCAAGAAGCATGGGCGTGAGATTTTTCGAATCTTTGACTCACGCGAGCATGGCTTCGTGAATGGCGCATGCTCGCTTTCTATGCCGATAGGAGAAAAAGCTCGAGAGAGAAAAATAAAAAGCGACATTTTCGCCACACTGGAAATGAAATTTAGTTCAAAATGCTCGATATTTTGTTGAACACGATAAACTAAATATTTTTCGATAATTTCAAAATGTTTCGTTATTTTGCCAGTAAATTTGGTTTCTAAGGGAATTGTCAGCGAAATTTACGATTGGAACGTACAAAAATTTGTTTCCGAAGAGACTTTCTACAAGATTTCCAGCTGCAATGACACAATTTTTGGGATTATTAAAAAAAAAAAACGTTTAGTGGAACGTATCGAACAAAATATCCATCTTTTCCAACAAAATGTTCTTATCAGTGCAGAGACGAGAGTTTTTTCGTTCTCATTGACTTTCGACGTAAATACAGAGAAAAAAAGATATTGCGAGAGAGTTTGGACGACCAAACTCTCGCCATTGAATGACTCGAGCTGCCAATGGGACGAAAATCCCTGCAGACACACGTATACATACGGAATAAGGCATGTCGTACGTGAAAAGATAATTAGTGTGACAAAGTCTGTGCGCGCTGGTGGGTGCTCGTAGGCGGTAGTCTGAATGCGCGCTCGTATGTCCTTTCTCCATCTCATGGTGGTGGGGCTGCTCAAAGCTCCCCTTTCATGACGTCATCAAGGTACTAGCGTTTAACTGGCCCGTGGGCTCGTATACGCCATTCCGGGCTTATCAATGAACGCGTACGTCGCGCCCTCTCGCCCTCGCCTTCACCCCCGCGTCTTCAGCTTCACTCCCCCGCATCCTCTCTCTCTCTCTCTCTCTCTCGCGCGCGCGCGCGCTTCTGTGTGTCCAACCCCCACGATTTTCACCTCATGGCTGGACCTTCCTTCCTTCCTTCCTTCCTTCCTTCCTTCCTTCCTCTGTACAAATGTCTATATCGAGCCTATACTGCACGATGAACCGGCCGGCGCGGTCTCGAATCAACAACTATACTGTACACACGCTATTCGCTCTCACTCTATCGATTCTACTACGAGCAATACATTGAAAAATTTTCAATTCTATCGACGCTCCGATCAGCTGCCATTCCGGTCGAGTTAATTAACCGCCATTTCTTCATCCCCCGGTGAATATTGCTCCATTTTTTTTCTCTCATTTGCAACGGTCTCTCGTATCAACTGTCAATGAAGACATTTTGACTGGGAGTCGAATTCGGATGGAAAAAAATCGAACGTTTTTTTTTGTTTTTTTTTTTATAATAATAAGAATTTCGTCATTTCGCAACCGTTGGTTTTTCGAATAATTTTCCTGGACACTTCTTGCAATCGCAAATTTTGATGACGGGCGCTTAAAAAAAAATGTACTAATTATAAAAATTTACTAATTACGGAAATGCATGAATTACCAAAATTAACGACAAAACTCAACGGGCTCTTCAGAGAAACTTGTGTCAATATAAAAAATGAAAAAATCATTTGAAAATTGCATAATTGCGATAAGAAAGAAAAAAATCGATAAATCGTAGAAT
Source organism: Hyposoter dolosus (assembly GCA_963921915.1). Classification (NCBI taxonomy): domain Eukaryota; kingdom Metazoa; phylum Arthropoda; class Insecta; order Hymenoptera; family Ichneumonidae; genus Hyposoter; species Hyposoter dolosus. The sequence goes on from OY998140.1 coordinate 7,755,901, forward strand.
TTTGAGGAAGCTCGAACTTTGCGGATCTCCGTAACGTTCGTGCGAATCTTTATGCTCTTTTCGCACCAATTTGTCAAGCTTGCAAAAAAAGAAAAAAATGCGCATCGTCAAATCACCAATACGAAGGATCGGGGAAGATTATTTTAAGTATACGTCGCTTCGGCGTTGGGCATCGTTAGCGTCGCGGCATATATATATATTGCAAAGCGCATTTGTGACGAGATTCGCGACACCAGGATGACACGATAATGAGATTTATTCACGTGCGTCACACGGAGACGCGTGTTCGGCGTGTATATTGCGAAACCCCCGAGTGCAGTAAGTGCTCACGACCATTTATCATCAGACAAGCTATAGTCGGTAATAAAGACACCAACAAGCAAACCCGATGTATTTATTGGTGCTGCTGGGATTACCGATTGAGAAAACGCGCTTTCCAGTTAATCCTTCGAAATTTCCGACAAAATTAACCCTTAAAGACACACATGGGTCTGGAGGACCCATTCAGCGAATGGCGTCAATTTCTCGTTTTTCTAATCGATTATTATTCAAGAATAAAAATAAAAAAACAATTTTTATCCATCACCCAGTGAAGACTCTCTTTCTACAGATAAAAAACTACTTTTCTGAATTTTTTTTTCATTTTTTTAACGAGCCCACGTACAACGAAAAATCGTATCAGGATCATACGGGTCTTATTGACCCGAGGGACAACTTTTTTTTTCAAAAATCTAGTTTTCAACCCTCGGTAGACACACATGGGTCTGGGGGACCCATTTAGCGAATGGCTCAAATTTATGGTTTTTCGTATCGATTACCATTGAATAACAATAATAAAAATTCCACAAGCAAAATTGTGTAAAAAATAAAAAAAACCACAATCCCGCAGTGCAAATGATCGAAAAACACAATTCAAAGAAAAATATATCGATTGTGTGATAAAACTTAATTAACCCCTAAAAATACGTCGTTGTAATAAACAAATTTGAAGAAAAAAAGAAAAAAAATGAATTAACACACAAAATGAATATTATCATCGAGGAGATTCGTCATATTCCTTTTTTCTAGTCTCCGCGTAAAGAACAAAGGTCACTGCGAGCTGTGAAACGATAGCACGCGAATTCTTCAAATAAAGTATTAAAATTTCCACAGAAACAAAAAAAACAAACGAAATGAAGAAAGAGGAAAAAAAGGATCGCGTATGTAAAACCTGATCGTTGGCTTCGTATCCCTTTCTCTTTCACGATTCGTCAACAGTCTCGGTGAATGTATACGAGCGATAGAATCGAGTATTTGAAACTTTGAAAACACCTGTTCGATCATGGGCTCGGATGCTATAGCTCTCTCTCTTTTTATTTCTCGCCTTCAACGAGTTACGTATTCATTCACCTAGCATCGTCGTCGTGGGGAATCGTCGAGAATCGATTTTGACCAAAAGTGTATCGAGCCCCCTCCTATTTATTTGCAACATGTCTGTGTGTGTACTGAAAACAACATTTCGTTGGAAAAGATCGATATTTCGTTCGATACGTTCGACTAAACGTTTTTTTTTTTTTATAATTCCAAAAATTGTGTCATCGCAGCAAGAAATCTTGTAGAAAGTCACTTCGCAAGCAAATTTTTGTCGTTCCAATCGCTGACAATTCCGTTAGAAACCAAATGTACTGCCAAAATAACGAAACATTTTGAAATTATCGAAAAATATTTAGTTTATCGTGTTTAACAAAATATCGACGATTTTTAACAAAATTTCATTTTCAGTGTGCGTGTGTGTTGAGGCACTTTCGACCAACTTTCTCCAATTATGGATTTCTAATGACAAAAGTCAATGACGTAATTAGTTACGTGTGGCTGTGGGATGGAAAAAGAAAAAACAAATAAATTTCAACAAAAACAAAAAAAATGTTGCATCAATAAATTTCTGCACGTTTTAGTTTTTGCTGGAAAAATAATTCTTCGGAAAAACTTGAAAATGTCGTATGTCAAATTCGTAAAAATAACATTTTAGTGTTAATCAACAAAAAAAAAACGAACTCGTACTTGCAATAACACGATCGTGCGACGTCGATGACGACACGAGTTCACCGCATCGACGTCTCTTCTTCATATGTGCAGAGATTTCGTAAGTCAAACACGCGCGGTATGTGCTGAGCTAGCGAACGCACACATTCAGCGAGTATTTAACGAGTTTTCGTGCAACTTGCACCGCACACGACCGGTTTTTCCTTGAGCAGAGAGCAGAGTGAACGTATAAAGCCGGAAGAATTATTGAGAAAATTTTATTTATTTACCTTTTGGATCGATGCGACCTTTTTCGGAAAATCTTGAGCTTTGCTTTTCCAGCCTTCGGTTAGAAAAAGGACAAAAAAAAACAATAAATAACTCGACCGTTAAATCGTTATTCAAATTTTTGGATAGAAATTTCTAAATTTAATAAATTTTTAAAAGAAAAATTTTCTCAAATCGTACATTCCGTCGGAAGGAAAGAAATTATTCACGCGGACATGGAAAACTAAAAAAAACGAACCATATTTTTTCATCCCAATGGAATCAACTTTCCGCAAACTTTTAAGTGGCAAAAAAAAAAAAATTTTTTTTTTCAATGAGAAAAATCGACGCGGAATAATCGGAAAATTCTCTTGACTCGCGCCATTTCGAACGAGAATAAGGAAGAAAAAAAATAAAAATAAAAATTGAAAATTAAACAAATCGTTAATAAAAATAAATATTTTTCGTTGCATAGCAACGTCGCAAACTTGTGAGGCCAGGGGAGGAGCTGCATAAAGGATTCTTGCCCTTAAAATACGAGCTCCAAGCCGAACCGACGTCGATCAGATTGGCGAGGCCAATACTTGGTTGGGTGACCGCTGAGCCAGGCACCGAGGATCGCCCCAAAAACATGCAACAACTAAAATACGAAAAATATAGAAAAAATAAAAAATACAAATAAGCATCAGAAAATCCAAAAGAAAAATTCGACAATATTTCAGAATTTAATTTCGCTCCATCGCGAAAAACATTCAATTGTTCGATCGTCTATTCAGCCGATACCGAACGTCTCCCAAAGTTTCTTTCTGGACAATAAACTTGACTGTATAGCCAGAGAATCCCGATTCGAAGAATCGATGCTTAAAAAAAATCTTTCCTCGAAAATATTTCCGAATATTTTTCAACCGAAATTTCTATGGGACGCGAAATCACGTTTTTTTTTTTTTTTTCAATCCGCACAACAGAATAATGACAAAATGTGATTCAGAGCTCTGTTCAGACTGGATATGCGGAGAGGCAGAAATATTCAGTCACTCGCAACGAACCTCTCAAAATTGTCAGTAATAACGAAACAAAAATCTCGACTAACCTCTGGAATCAAGGAAAAATATAAAAATAGTGTAAAGAGTCTGCCGAAAAATCGGCAAAGTGAAAAATGGCTCGACGAATAAACAAAATTAAATAAACAAATAAAAATATTTAAAAAAGCGACGAAAACGACGATGCAAATAAAACGGACATGTCCGGCAGACAGAAACGTAAGGAGAATAATAATTGTTTATTTTTTGAGTTTTAATTAGTGACCTCGTAATAAAGATTATGAAATATCGAAAATGAGCGTCGCCTGCCCGCGATGAATCGTCGTGATTGGGAAACGAACATTTGACCAGCTGACTCGATGCTTTCGATGCGCGTAAGGGAGCGTTAACCCTTGAACCCTATTTTTTTGTTACCTATTCCGGTAACCTGGGGTCTAAATGACCCCAATATTGAAAAATTCACATCTCCGGTAAAATTTGACGAAAACGGTTCGACTTGGGCTCATTCTTTTCGTTTTTTAATCCAGAATCACGTGAGCCTGGGCAATTTTGTTTCGAGTAAAAAAAATTAGTCAAAAATGCGGCAAAACGATAAAAAAAACGAGGAAACGAAGGGAGAAAGAGGTTTGTGCATCGATTGACAGATACGAATATACTGGAGGGTCTGGAAGCAGGAGGGACGTTTAGCGAAAAAGCACGCGTTAAAGAGATCGAGCGTCGTGCGCGGTCGTTTCCTTAGTACCTCACACGCAGTGAATATCCTCGACGTTAACGAACCTTTTTCTCTCTCTCTCTCTCTCTCTTTTCCACCGAGTCAAGCAGTTACATATACATATGTAAATATGTATAAAGAAATGTGTATATAGATGCGGAGGCTTTGAGTAGTTTCGTAATCGGTCTTGGCCAAGCGCATATCTCGCTTTAGCGACGACGACGACGACGACGACGACGACGACGTTTGGTCGCTGACTTGTCCAAGCACTAAGCTGCTTTGGCGGGGACCTTACACCGCGATCGGTCGAATATATCGTATCAGTCGTGCTGGCGAACCGGACGTCGAGCTGCATGGTCCACGCGGAGTGTTATTTTTCTTTTTCTTTTTTTGCTTTTTTTTTTTTTTTAGTCACTTCGTTCCAACAGCTTTCACTTTTCGAGACCGTTAGTGATTTTTTTCCACGACTCAAACTCATCGTTTTCGTAAAGCTCTGACTTATAAAAATAAAAAAGAAAAAAAACAAGAGAAAATGTGATTATTGTGGTCCATCGATTAATTAATCGATTAATTTATTTAATTAAAAAAAAAGCGAGTGCACTGGAAATTAAATTTTGTTAAAAATCGTCCATTTTTTGTTCAACACGGTAAACTAAATATTTTTATGGATATTTTCAAAATGTTTCGTTATTTTGGCAGTAAATTTGGTTTCTAACGGAATTGTCAGCGAAATTTACTATTGAAACGATCAAAATTTCCTTCCGACGAGACTTTCTACAAGATTTCTTGACGCAGTGACACAATTTTTGAAATTATTAAAAAAAAAAAACCTTTAGTCGAACGTATCGAACAAAATATCGATCTTTTCCAACAAAATTTTCTTTTCACTGGAGTGCGACACTAAGAATCAACAAAACTTTGTTTGATCCCAGAAAAAATCTCTTTTAACGAAATTGAGAAAAAAAAAAGAAAAATTCGCGAAAAGCAAAACTGCCGCGCTGAACTTTGCTTAGCCCGAAAAAAATAATAGGTCGATGCAAAGTCTTCGGCTAAATCGCGTTTAAAATTTTTTCTTTTTTTTTTTGTTCGGCGCCGAGACACTCGTGCGTCACGACCAATTCGTGTTTGTTTTTCGCTCAATCAGAGATAGACGCATGTGCATAAATATTTTGCAGAGTCTCGGGATCCTGGTTCGCGGCGTGAAATCATGAAAAACTCTCGAAAGTGCAACAAATAAAAATTCCGAGGAGTCAAGCTTCCAAGGAATAAATCGTCGAGCATCAGGATGAAGCTCGGCCACACGTTGCAAGATTCGAGACTCAAATACCCCGAATTGACCGAGCAAATAATCCAAGAATTACGATCATGGGCTGAGCAACACGACACGACAAACATTCCCGACGAACAATTGGCACTTTTTGCTCATAGTTGTTACTACGATTTGGAAACAACGAAACGATGCATGGCCGCGTATTACAAACTGAGGGCAACCGTTCCCGAATTTTTCGACAACCGGGATCCGCGAGCCGATTACATTCAACAATCCCTAAAGGCACTGTGAGTAAAAACCTTAATTATGGAGTGTGATTACATTTTCTAAAAAAGATAAAAATTTTTTTGGAATATTTCTAATTTTTTTAAAAATTTCCATCGTTTTTCGAAAAAGTAACCAAACTGGATAATTACCGTAACAATTAATACGAAACTCAAGATTGCATCGTTCGAATCCAACGATAAATATATTTTTTTATTCATTATTTTGATAATTATTGCACGTCTTTCATTTTTTTAATGTATTAATATCACAAAACGTTCTTGGCACCAAAACTAACAGTTTTCTTCTCTGAAGAAAAATTAATTAAATTAATTAATTCATTAATTTAATTTCCAATTTTTTATTTTTCTCATCTAAACGGTTGGAAATTCAAGTCGCGTTTCTTTTGTTTTTTTCTTGCAACTCGTTAACGAAACGTGACTCAAAATTTACACGCGTTTAGATGGGAAAAATAAAAAAAAATTGGAAATTAAATATCTCGAATTCTAAACGTCAGAAAATTTTTCTTCAAAGGAGAAAACTGTTGATTTTGGTGCCAAGAACGTTTATACGAAATTTTGAAAGAACCCTAAATTGAGTCGTTTCGTTTAGTTTTGGAATGGCAAAGAAGACTGTCCCGGTTGACAAATATTGTATGAAAACTTGGTGCACAGGAATAAAAAATAAAAAATTTTCGTTCAATTTTGCAATACATCGACATGGCGCTTATTCTCAATTATTACAATTTTCTTAAAAAATTCTAAATCCGTATTAATTCCTCTTCTCCATAAGAAAAAAAAATTCCAATTTTTTCTCCGCGCACATAAAGCTCAAGTTTCCGTTCGTCCAAATACCAAAACCCTCCCAAACGAAATTTCAAAAAAAAAAAAAATCTACAAAAACTAACGCATGACCACACAAAAGAAAAAAAAACGATATCCCAGGAATAAAGAATATCGAGAATTTTAATTAGTACAGTGCACGTACAGGCTGCATCGGAGGATGTAGCAAAATTTACAATATGCTGCTGCTGCAAAAAAAAAAAAAGTGCATTTTTTAAGTCACGACATCGAGGAGGGCTTTCATTGAAATTGCTAATCGACCAAAGTGAAACGAAAAAACGATTTCTCGACTACTAACTCGGTGTATATGTGCTCAATAGTTTGTGTGTGTGTGTGTGTCGAAATCATTGAAAGTCGTCTGGCCCTCGGGAGTTTCTATATCGTCACTGCAAACGAAACGTTCATTTGGAGCCCTTGGCAATTTGTAAGCCTGCCAATAAAATGTTGCACTTAATAGACAACTCGGCGATACACTCGATCGATCGATATATTCTTTTCTCTACTTTTTCCACTTTTCAATTTCACTATCTCCCGAGTCTTTCTTTCTCCATCTTTCTTTCTTTCATCATTTCCATTGTAATGCGATCGTTGATATTTCGTTGAACACGATAAACTAAATATTTTTGGATAATTTCAAAATTTTCGTTATTTTGGCAGTTTCTAAGGAAATTTTCAGCTAAATTTACGATTTTATTTGAAAATTTGCTTCCAAAGAGATTTTATAAAAGATTTCTTGCTGCAATGACACAATTTTTGGGATTATAAAAAAAAATCTCGATCTTTTCCAACAAAATTTTCTTTTCTGTGAAATAAAATTGACTAATGAAATAATTAATTAATCAATTATTAATAATAATTATTATTTTTATTGTTTTATTTATAGCGAATTTCTCACCTTGCCAGTCCCGGATGACAAAGGAAACAGAATTGTGTTTCATCGTCTGGCAGACACTCGACCAGGCTCTTACATGTTCAACGATGGAATTAAATTGTTGGGCATGACGGTGGACGCGAGTCTGTACGAGGAGGGCTGCACACCTGGCTACATATTTCTCTTTGACATGGCGGGAGTGCGACTGACTCATTTAACGAGATTGTCAATCGGGAGTATACGAAGATTTTTCGAGTATCTTCAGGAGGGACTTCCGGTCCGACTGAAGGCGATCCACGTGCTCAACGTTGTCTGGTTCATGGACAAAATTTTGTCACTCGTCAGACCATTCATGAAGCGCGAGCTTTTCGAAATGGTGAGTTTATTTCGAAAGGGACGTTTCTCTGCACAATTTTTTTTCTTTAATCATCGAATCCATTTTTTCATTCGCTTATTTTTTTTTTTAAATTGCCTTTTTTTGTGTTTTTTTGTGTTTTTAGTTACATCTGTACACCGGAGACGTTTCGGACGTTTACGAGCACATACCACGGAAATGTCTCCCCAAGGATTTCGGAGGCGAACTCGAGAGCGTGGCGAGTCTGCACGGTAAAAATAATTCCGAACATACAATTCGTAATAAATAATAAAAAAAACAAAACAAAACAAAATCCTTAGCAAAGAGAATGTTTCTTCGTATCGCTTCGTTGGAATGCAACCATTTTTTTAACTCTCTTTGGCAAAGCTCATTATTTTATTGCAGAATGTAATTACGATGATGAAACGATGGGTCTTTGCGACCCGAAGACACACATGGGTCTGGGGGACCCTAAAGTTTTTTTTACTGTGCTTGGACTCGTTTAAAAAATCGGAAAAAATTCAGGAAAGTAGTTTTTCGTCTATAGAAAGAGAGGCTGCACTGGGTGATGGATAAAAATTCTTTTTTATTATTGTTACTGCGAATGGAAATCGATACAAAAAACGAAAAATTTGAGCCAATCGGTAAATGGGTCCCCCAGACCCATGTGTGTCTACCGAGGGTTAAAAACAAGATTTTCGATAAAAACAAAAAGTGGTTCCTCGGGTCAATGAGACCCATATGACTCCGATATGATTTTTGCTGTGCTTGGGCACGTTAAAAAAATCAGAAAAAATTCAGGAAAGTAGTTTTTATTACGAAAAACGAGAAAATTAATGCCATTCGCTCAATGGGTCCCCCAGACCCCCATGTCTGTCTACCGAGGGTTAATCAAATCATCAATAAAATGAAATATTTTTCGTTGCATTTCAACGTTTATTACGACTCGACATTGTATTTTTCAATCTCTCAACAAATCGATATTTTCTGTCTTTTTAATTGCAGAAGCCCATTGTAAAAAATTGGACCAACTGCGAGATTACTTCCTGGAGGAAGAGCGAATGTTCCGCAGCTGGTCAGGAAAGCCCGACGACAGGAGATCATCGAAATCATCGAAAGGAGACTCGCCGGTCGATGAGATAAAAGCGGACAAATTAAAAAATGGATCGATCGCTGCGGAGACTTGCACCGAGTGATGCGAGATTTAAATTATTAATGACGCTCAAGTTCGCAACGTCGCTCTGCACAGAAAAATATTTCATTTTATTATCGATTTTATGAATTTTCAAAATTATCCAAATTTTGAAAAGCTCTGCCAAACAACGAGTCAAAGAATTTCGTTGCATTCCAACGATGCAAACTTGAACGTCACTCCGAATAATCGATCTCTCGTCCTGTTACATATTTTTCAATTAAATTCTCTCCTAAGAATATTTCTCTACCTTTCCTCCTAGGAAAGAATATTTTATTTTTACGCTATTATCGATCGAATAAAAAATTTCACTTTTTTATCAACTCCTCATCGATTTATTTATTCCCATTAATTATTGTCGGTGGTCGAAAAAATTAAGGACGTTGTATGCAACATTTTCTATCGATAGAATTTCTTCAAATTTCCACCACGCAAAGAGAAATCGAACGAAAGTTGAAGATCGTCGACAAAGCACTGCAACGTTGCATTAAAAATCATTTATTTCCGGTGCGGGGAGCAAGCGAAAATTGCACAAAGAAATTTTACGATAAAGGCGTTAAATTTTCGTCCGATATCTCCGGAAATTCTATTATCGCAGAGTCAAATAATTGGAGAAACGAAACTTGCACGAAAAATATGATAAAAACCTCGTTTTGTTTTTTGTTTCCTTTTCTTTTTTTAATTTTCGTGAGTCGTCAACGGAGTAAAGCGTTTTTGGAAGACTCGCGACTCGAACGTAAATTTCATACTGTCGGAGAAGCATCAGTTGGTTGGTTGTGCGTTGGAATTTTCACGAGGACCGTAATTGCAAACGAGACGTTTCGAAAGGCACTGACCCTCCTGGGACGTAACAAGACCGCATCCAATCTTATCGGTATAGTCACCAGTCAGACTCCTGCGTGGTCGCGGTCTGTAGCAAAACCATTAATAAACCAATCGATCAATTTTTCATAAAACAAAAAAAAAACAATCATTTCCTTTTCGTTATAAGAATTTTTTCAAACAATTCATTTATCGATTGAAATATTTTTCTACTGGAAAAACAAATTTTAGGGATTACCGATATTTTTTCATAAAACGTGAAGAAAAAAAAGAGATTGTCATTTCAATGAACCCTCGCGGTAGACACACATGGGTCTGAGGTGCCCATTTAGCGAATAACGTGAATTTCTCGGTTTTTCGTATCGATTACCATTAAATAAAAATAACAAAAAAATTATAAAGATCCAAAACGACATTCCTGAATTTTTTCCCATTTTTTAAACGACTCCAAGTACTGTAAAAAAAATGGTAGGGCGTCCCAGACCCATGTGTGTCTAGGGAGGGTCAATCAATCAATAATTACGATTCCCCCATGGAAATAGTTGGTGCATGCAAATGGAAACAATCATAAATATCTTTCGTTGAAACAAAATTTCTATAGAAATTCAATCACGTCAAGGAAACGTAATTCCAAGTTTTTATAGCTCGACGAATGGATAATACTTACGGGAATCGGTGAGTAGGTCTAAATTGGCGAGACAAAAAGCTTTTTTGTTTGTATATGCCGTTAATGATATCAGTGAGGGAAAAAACACTGTCACAATCAGTCGTAACATCGATTACCTGTTTGACGGGTGAGTTAGCTGTGAAAAATAAATAATGGTGTAGCTTTAAATTTCGAGATGTTCGGTGCGACCAAAAATTATCGATCGAATTGCGATCAACCTAAAAAACTTTATCCATCAGTTAAACAAACAGGAAACAAACAAACAAACAAATCCACACACAGGCAAAATTGTTGAGTGTCAAAAATCTAGCAAACCAATAACATTCGGTAAAACGTTTAATTAATTAATTAATCAATTAATTGCATTTTTTTTTTTCATCGAGTATAGAAAAAAAATTGAGGAAAACTTACCATAAGCGACGCATCGATCGAAATTGTTGATGCATTGATTTGCCCAGGCTTGAGCTAGCTCGGCTAAATCGGAAGACCACGTCTGCAAAGTGGGAAAAAAAAAGAAAAAAAAAAAAAAAACCATAAAAAATAGTGATTCCTTGCAACACTCGATTATGGATTATCGGATTCATAATCGCGCGCGAGACTATATTTACCAATGACTCAATTTTGTTTGATTTGTGAGCATTGAGAATTTCATCGATCTGAGTGTCGTTCACGCCGAAATTTATCACCCCCGTACAAGCATCGCCGATTGTCAGATCCTGACCAAAAAAAAATACAAAACACGCTCCGTTGTTTTATAATGATAATAATAATAAGAAATAAATAAATAAATAAATAAATAAATAAATAAATCATTATCTTTGATTAAATAAAATGGTTAGTGGAACTTTTTTTTAACTCTCCGTAGACACACTACAATTAGCGCACCTCCCTAGACACACATGGGTCTGGAGTGTCCTGCCGCTTTTTACTGTAATCGGGCTCGTTTAAAAAATCAGAAAAAATTCAAAAATGTATTTTTTGATCCATAGAAAGAGAGCCCGCACTGGGTGATGAATAACATTTTTTTTTTTCATTACGAAAAACGATAAATTGGCACCATTCGCTGAATGGGCCACCCAGACCCATGTGTGTCTACAGGAGGCTTAAATTAAAAAATTGAATGAAATAATAAATATCAAGAATGAATTATTATCACTTACAACGTCGCAGTCATGGGTATAAACTCGTGCCTCGGCACAAAGAGCGAGGGATGCAGCAAAAGTGATAAAGTACAAGCCGATTGCCATTTTCAAATATTTTTCAATTCAACAGTAACGCGATATTCGTTAAACGCTATTGGTATCGTGGCTACAGTCGACTGTGATAATAGACGCTCGTGCAACGACCTTTATATACCTATGAGGATCATCGAATGGCTGTAGCGAAAGAAAAAGAAAAAAAAATGAAAAAAAAAAAAAAAAAAACTATTTGTACGAAACGATCGAATAATAATGAACACGCGCAACTTTTCATCCTGCGTCACCAAACATAATCGGCCGTTAAGAATTCAAAAGCACGTGGCGATGGCTCATGATATGAGGAAAGAAAAAATATTAATCCGAATTGCGATTAGCCATGACGTAGAGTTTTCGACATTGACAAAAGACTAATTATGTCCAAAAAATTAAAAACAACATTTCCAAGCGACCGTCTGCACCGCCCAAACTTCCCAATTTTAAATCGTCATTTTTCTCAACCCTAAAACGACCCCAGACGACGTTTACTCCTTTTTTAACTAATTGTTTGACTCGAAGCCAAATTGCTCCAGGCTCGCATGATCCTGCATTAAAAAAGGAAAATAATGAGCCCAAGTCGAACCCTTTTCGTTAAATTTTACCGAAGATATGAATTTTTCAAAATTGGGGTCACTCAGACCCCAGGTTACCGGAATAGGCAAAAATAAAAAAAAGTTAGTGTTCTAGGGTCGAAAAAAAAGTGTCTCGGCTGACAAGAAAGAAGCGATTTTCTTGGCGCACTCACTGAAAACAATATTCTGTTGGAAAAGATCGATATTTTGTTCGATACGTTCGATCAAACGTTTTTTTTTTTAATAATTCCAAAAATTGTGTCATTGCAGCGAGAAATCTTGTAGAAAGTCCCTTCGGAAACAAATTTTAGTGTCGTTTCAATCGTAAATTTTGCTGACAATTTCGTTAGAAAACAAATAGACTGCCAAAATAACGAAACATTTTGAAATTATCAAAAAATATTTAGTTTACCGTGTTCAACAAAATATCGACGATTTTTAACTAAATTTCATTTCCAGTGCTTCTTGAGTTTTTTTTTGTCCGGTAAACGAACAAAAAAAAGTGTGACTCATAGTTTGTGGTGTGGCTGGGAATTACGGGGGCTCCCCAGCTGACTAAACAATTGTCCCGTATCTGAATCACTCTTGCCAGTTTAATCAAAATTTAATAAAAAATATTCAAGGTTCGAGGGTTCGGTAAGCGAGAGGATCCAGGAAACGACGAATAAGAAAAAAGGAGCCGAGTATATTGAATCGCTCGCAGGAGGCGAGCTCCCGAAAAACCTTTGACTCGGTGTAAACAAAAAACAGGCGACACGATATTTTTTCTTTCAAAATTCATGTCGCAAGATCTGAGAAAACAAAAATATGGTAATTATTAATAAGTTTGTACGCAGTAGTCGAGACCAACGTCCTACTGTTTCGAGAAATTCTTCGTCAAAGCATGTGCGCCGATAACAAGAGGCCAAATTAAACGAATGTGGATTTAATTATAATTCGCTATCTGCTCATTCTCATTTCGCTATTTTTTCGAGGAGTGACGAAATAATTATTCGCCTTATTCCTACAGCCCCGGAAAAAAAGAAATCATCGATTCTCGCACACTTGAAATGAAATTTTGTTAAAAATCGTGTCGATATTTTGTTGAACACGACAAACTAAATATTTTTTGATAATTTCAAAATTTTCACTATTTTGGCAGTACATTTGTTTTCTAACGGAATTGTCAGCGAAATTTACGATTGGAACGACTAAAAATTTGTTTCCGAAGTGACTTTCTACAAGATTTCTTGCTGCAATGACACAATTTTTGGGGTTATTAAAAAAAAAAAACACATTTATTCGAACGTATCGCACAAAATATCCATCTTTTCCAACAAAATTTTGTTTTCAGTGCACAGAAGAGAAACGCGTGGCAAATACGTTGCGATTCGATATTTCTTGATCTTTGCGCAAAGTCGAAGTTGCATACAGAGTTGGAACATGTAAGGGCTGACGAAATGCAGATAAAACGTGTCCAGGCAATACTTTGTCGACATACGAAGCCCACGCTCGTCTTTAATGACAATTTCGACCTTGAACAACGCCATCTCGGTCCAGTAAACTAATAAATCCTCAACTCTCTCTCTCAAAACTCTCTCAAAAATGATTGTTATCGCGTGGCCCATTTTGTAAATGAACGACGAAACAAATTTTCAATTGTTTTTTTTCATCATGAGTATTCCGAGAACATCGTCCGAGAAACCTGCTCGAGGTCTCGAGAGAGCAAAATCCCATAAAAAATGCCATCGATTTGCAAATTTTGGGTTTTCCCCAAAATCGGAGAAAAACTTGTTACCACTGGACCAAAGAGAAATCGAACGAAAGGTGAAGATCGTCGAGAAAACACTGCAACGTTGCATTAAAAATCATTTATTTCCGGTGCGGGGAGCAACAGAAAATTGCACAAAGAAATTTTACGATAAAGGCGTTAAATTTTCGTCCGAAATCTCTGGAAATTCTATTATCGCAGAGTCAAATAATTGGAGAAACGAAACTTGCACGAAAAATATGATAAAAACCTCGTTTTTTTTTTCTTTCTTTTTCTTTTTTTAATTTTCGTGAGTCGTCAACGGAGTAAAGCGTTTTTGGAAGACTCGCGACTCGAACGTAAATTTCATACTGTCGGAGAAGCATCAGTTGGTTGGTTGTGCGTTGGAATTTTCACGAGGACCGTAATTGCAAACGAGACGTTTCGAAAGGCACTGACCCTCCTGGGACGTGACAAGACCGCATCCAATCTTATCGGTATAGTCATCAGTCAGACTTCTGGGCAGTCGCGATCTGTAGAAAAAAAAACAAAATTAACAAAGCAATTAATCCATTTTTCATAAAACATGAAAAAAAAAATAAAAATTATGTCCATTTTGTTGTAACAATTTTTTCACAAACAATTGAATTATCGATTGAAATATTTTTCCGCTGGAAAAACAAATTTTAGGGATTACCAATATTTTTTCATAAAACATGAAGAAAAAAAAAGATTGTCATTTCAATTAACCCTCGCGGTAGACACACATGGGTCTGGGATGCCCATTTAGCGAATAACGTGAATTTCTCGTTTTTCGTATCGATTACCATTAAATAAAAATAACAAAAAAATTATAAAGATCCAAAACGACGTTCCTGAATTTTTTCCCATTTTTTAAACGACTCCAAATACAGTAAAAAAAATGGTAGGGCATCCCAGACCCATGCGTGTCTCTGGGAGGGTTAATCAATAAATAATTATGATTCCTCCGTGGAAATAGTTTGTGCGTAACCGAGTTCAAACGTAAACAATCATAAATATTTTTCGCTGCTACAAAATTCGCAGTTCGCCTATATAGAAATCCAATCGCGTCCAGGCAACGTTATTCCAACTTTTTATTGCTCGACGAGAATACACAGTACTTACGGGAATCGGCGAGTAGGTCTAAACCCTGGATACTTGAGGCTTCTTTGTTGGTACATGCCATTAATCATTTCAGTAAGGGACGACACACCGCCGCAATTAGTAATAAGATACATTATTTGCTTGACGGGTGAGTTAGCTGTGAAAAATAAATAATGGTGTAGCTTTAAATTTCGAGATGTTTCGGTGCGACCAAAAATTATCGATCGATATGCGATCAACGTAAAAAAACTTTATCCATCAGTTAAACAAACAAAAAACAAACAAACAAACAAATCCACACACAGGCAAATTGTTGAGTGTCAAAAATCTAGCAAACCAATAACATTCGGTAAAACGTTTAATTAATTAATTAATCAATTAATTACATTTTTTTTTTTTCATCGAGTATAGAAAAAAAATTGAGGAAAACTTACGATAAGCGACGCATCGATCGAAACTGTCGACACATTGATTTGCCCAGGCTTGAGCTAGCTCGGCTAAATCGGAAGACCACGTCTGCAAAGTGGGAAAAAAAAAGAAAAAAAAAAAACCATAAAAAATAGCGATTCCTTGCGACACTCGATTATGGATTATCGGATTCATAATCGCGCCCGAGACTATATTTACCAATGGCTCAATTTTGTTTGATTTGTGAGCATTGAGAATTTCATCGATCTGAGTGTCGTTCACGCCGAAATTTATCACCCCCGAACAAGCATCGCCGATTGTCAGATCCTGACCAAAAAAAAATACAAATCACGCTCCGTTGTTTTATAATGATAATAATAATAACAAATAAATAAATAAATAAATAAATAAATCATTATCTTTGATTAAATAAAATGGTTAGTTGAACTTTTTTTTAACTCTCCGTAGACACACTACAATTGGGGCACCTCCCTGGACACACATGGGTCTGGAGTGTCCTGCCGCTTTTTACTGTAATCGGGCTCGTTTAAAAAATCAGAAAAAATTCAAAAAAGTATTTTTTGATCCATACAAAGAGAGCCCGCACTGGCTGATGGATAACATTTTTTTTTTTCATTACAAAAAACGATAAATTGACACCATTCGCTGAATGGGCCTCCCAGACCCATGTGTGTCTACAGGAGGCTTAAATTAAAAAATTGAATGAAATAATAAATATCAAGAATGAATTATTATCACTTACAACGTCGCAGTCGTGGGTATAAGCTCGTGCCTGGGCACAAAGAGCGAGAAATGCAGCAAAAGTGATAAAGTACATGCCGATTGACATTTTCAAATATTTCTCAATTCAACAATAACGCGATATTCGTTAAACGTTATTGGTATCGTGGCTACAGTCGACTGTGATAATAGACGCTCGTGCAACGACGTTTATATACCTGACGATCATCGAATGGCTGTAGCGAAAGAAAAAAAAAAAAAATTGAAACAAAAAATAAAAATAAAAAACTATTTGTACGAGACGATCGAATAATAATAAGCAACTTTTCATTCCTCCTTCACCAAACACAATCGACCGTTAAAAATTCAAAAGCACGAGGCGATGGCTCATGATACGAGGAATGAAGAAATATTAATCCGAATTGCGATTAATCGTGCCGTAGAGTTTCCGATATATTGACAGAAGACTAAATATATCCAAAGAGTCAAAAACCCAAATTTCCAAGCGACCATCTGCATCGCCCAATCTTCTCAATTTTAATTAGTTATTTATTCATTTATTTTTCGCACTCTGTACACAATTTAAGCCAAATTGCCCCAAGACCATTTTCGTTAAATTTTACCGAAGATATGAATTTTTCAAAATTGGGGTCACTCAGGAATAGGCAAAAAAAAACAAGATTAAAGTTCTAGGGTCGAAAAAAAAAGTGTCTCGGACTGACAGGAAAGAAAAAGCAATTTTCTTGGCGCACTAACTTCTTCAGCTTTTTCGTCCGGTTAACAAACGAACAAACAAAAGTATGACTCATAGTTCTGGTGTGGCTGGGAATTAAGGGGGCTCCCCAGCTGACTAAACAATTGTCCCGTATCTGAATCACTCTTGGCAGTTTAATCAAAATTTAATAAAAAATATTCAAGGTTCGAGGGTTCGGTAAGCGAGAGGATCCAGGAAACGACGAATAAGAAAAAAAGGAGCCGAGTATATTGAATCGCTCGCAGGAGACGAGCTCCCGAAAAACCTTTGACTCGGTGTAAACAAAAAACAGGCGACACGATATTTTTTCTTTCAAAATTCATGTCGCAAGATCTGAGAAAACAAAAAGATGGCAATTATTAATAAGTTTGTACGCAGTAGTCGAGACCAACGTCCTACTGTTTCGAGAAATTCTTCGTCGAAGCATGTGCGCCGATAACAAGAGGCCAAATTAAACGACTGTGGATTTAATCATAATTCGCTATCTGCTCATTCTCATTTCGCTACTTTTTCGAGGAGTGACAAAATAATTATTCCTACAGCCCCGAAAAAAAAAAAATCATTGATTCTCGCACACTGGAAATGAAATTTTGTTAAAAATCGTCGATATTTTGTTGAACACGATAAACTAAATATTTTTTGATAATTAAAACATTTAATTTCAAATTAAAAACTGCTGAAAACTCATCGGGCATTTTTTTTTTTTTCGTATTTTTTTTTTTTTTCATTTTTTTTTTCTAAAGAATTTATCTCCTGTTTAGTTTCATTGTTTGCATACCTGGGAGCATGAAAAAACTACGTCTAATTATCTCCATCTCGCGAGGTTAGCGATAGCCAATCGAGACCTTGTACATTTTCGTTCGAAACAAGAAAAAACAAGAACGACGTCACATCGCGTTCCAACTCAGTTTTAAAAACTAGCGATTGATAAATCACGAGCGCGAATTATTCGCAAAGACAATTTTTTTTTCCCCAATCGCGTAAAAAAAAAAATTGATCGGTTTTTGGGGCGTAAAAAAAAAAAATATCGAGTCGATTGACCAAACAATCCACAGAGAACAAAGACTTTTGAAAAATCATTTTCAATGTGAAGGTTAAAAAAAAAAAAGATGCACGACATTTATGCAACAAAATGCATTTTTTTGTTGCAATTCAAATTTCTTCGTTTATCAATCATTCGGTCAATTTTTTGTAAGGCTCGTTTTATAGACTGACCGAAAAATAACTAACGTGTGACTTTTCGATTTTTTGGGCGATTATTTAATTTTTTTTATTTTTTTATTTTTTAAGACTACACAACCGAAATTTTTTCCATCGCCTTTCCCTACCGACGAACGATTCCAATTAGAGCACGAGTGTGAAACTGTTAGCGAGAACGAGCAACGTCTTTTTTTTCACCATCATTTAATTCCCATAGAATTTATCTTCACGGAGATAATTATCGTTACAGACAAGAATCGAGAAATGGCGTTGGAGTTGGTCCAATTTTTACACAATGCGGAATGTCAATTTTTCTAAAAAATGAATTTTTTTTTTTTTTTTTTTTTTCAATAAATCAAACTTTTGCTTCGTTCGAAGGAGGAAAAAAGGAGCCACGAATTTGCCTTTTTCTCGATAGAAATAATACGAGAGCCTCGAATCTCGACGACCTTCGAGTTTGCATCGTTGCAAAGCAACCAAATTCTTTTTTTCTTTGGCAAAGTTTTGTTAAAAATGGTCGATATTTTGTTGAACACGATAAACTAAATATTTTTGGATAATTTAAAAATTTTCCTTATTTTGGCAGTACATTTAGTTTCATTTACGATTTACGATTACATTTACGATTAAAATTTGCTCCGGAAGAGACTTTCCACAAGATTTTTCACTGCAATGACAATATTTTTGGGATTATTTAAAAAAACGTTTGATCCAACAAAATATCGATTTTTTCCAATAAAATTTTCTTTTCAGTGCTGTCAAGCCGCGGCATATAAATGCAAAGAATTTTTGCGATTGTGTGGTGCAGATGTTTGCGCAGAGTCGGAATTGCATACAGAGTTGGAACATATGCGGGCTCACGAAATGCAGATAAAACGTGTCCAGGCAATACTTTGTCGACATCCGAAGACCGTGCTCTGGTCTTTGATGACAGTTTCGACCTTGAACAACGCCATCTCCCAAAGGCTACGACTCGGTCCAATAAATTAATAAATAATCTCTCTCAACAATCGCCAACAATTATTGTTATCGCGTAGCCAATTTTCTAAATCAACGACGAAAGAAATTTTCAATTTTTATTCATCATGAGGTCCCCAAAAATGCTTTTCGACAATTTTTACAAAATCAAGGCCCTTGCTTACGAGTTGAAAAACTACGGCCCTCCCCGAGACAATTTTGATTTCAACAAATATTGATATTAACGACCCGAACCGTTTGCCATGATATTTCCAAAGTGTCAAGTTCAGAGCTCGCGTCAAATTTATTTATGACGTAAAAAAAAAAACGAAAAAAGAAAAAAATAGTGAGCTCTGCAAACTTAATTCGTAAAATTAAAAAAATAAAAATAAAAAATCGTCACAAAAATATGAATAATTTCGAAAATTCAAAAAATCATCAATAAAAAAAAAAAAAAAAACGAATTTTGCTTTCCAACGCTGCTGCCAACTTCTGCGTCATTCTCTTCCCTTGACAACAAAAGTTGCCAAGTGAATTGTTAATAAAGTCCAACATCGATGAGTCGTTGCACGGAAAAAAAAAAAAAAAAAAAAAATCGTGCCCGGCACGTGTGTGTGTGTTGCGAATAAAAATAAAAGTTACTCATGGCGTTCTCATAATCAGAGAAAAATGTGTGACTATATATTTTCTCTCAAAACACGGAGAGTCTCTAAAAAAAATGAGTCAATTTACTTTTGAGCTAAATCAATAATCCGAGCGATGTGTAATTGGCCGACGAGTGTGCGGCGATGATTTTATCAAAAATTAGTAAAAACATGGTCGTGTGGCAAGGATCCGTTTTGTACTAAAGTTTCTTGGAATTGATTAAGCGAGTATGGGGAGAGGCAGAAGGTGATTGTACAAAAATTTAATGCCGCGATGTAAATTTTTCAAAGCGAGACACATGAACGAAGCAGAAATGAGAGGCAGAAATAAAAAATGAGAGTTGGTGGCTCGACGGGTCAAATTGACCCAGTGTCGTATGAGAGTGTAACCATTGCTTGGTGAATATTTCTTATTTCCCGAGGTGACTCATTTCCTTGGTAAATAATCGAGTCTCAATAATTCGCTATGGAGAAAATAAACTCAATGATTTTTGAAAACTTTTATCGTTTCATAATCCAAAAGGGAAATGTTGACGTTCGCATCGTTGGAATGCAACGAAAAGCCATTATTTCAAACCCTCGATAGACACACATGGGTCTGGGGGACCCATTCAGCGAATAACGTGGAATTCTCGTTTTTCTCATCGATTACCATTGAATAAAAATAATAAAAAACAATTTTTATCCATCACCCAGTGAAGGCTCTCTTTCTATAGATCAAAAACTACTTTCCTGAATTTTTTCTCATTTTTTAAACGAGTCCAAATACAGTCAAAAACGGTAGGACGCCCCAGACCCATGTGTGTCTAAGGAGATGCCCTATTTCTAATGTGTTCATAAAACGTTAATGGGATAGTCTTCTTTGCCATTCGAAAATTGAATTTCCTCAAAAAATCCCAACGAGTGCATTAATTATCAAAATGATGGATAAAAAAAAAAAAAAAAAAAAAAAAAATCCTCTTATTCCTCGATGCAAACGTGATGGTCGTGCAAAAGGTTGAAATCCATATTGACTCGTTGCCAAAACGAATTGCAATTAAAGATCGTAAGATCCAAATGTCAATTGCGACAAATTATTTAAAATTTGAAAAATGATATTAAAGCAGTTTCTCATTCCTTTTTATTTTTTAGAGTTTGATGAGTAATCTTGACTAGAGATAAGACTGAAGGAATGTTGATTTAGTAGGTTATTATTTACCGAGCTAGAGAAGCCAAGTTAGCGAACGAGTATCCGCCTGCGAGAGTAATTTTTCGGAGCAGACTACCGAAAAACAAAAAAAAAAACAAAAAAAGAATCGACTAAAAAAAAATCGGCATTGCGATCGCGGAATTGCGAAGAAGAATTTCTTCATCGAGTTGCCGATTCAGCGACATATATTTTCATGGATTTTGGAGCAACGCTCAATCCTTGGTAGAAAAATTTCCAACGAGCTCAATGAAGAAAAAAAAAAAAAAGAAAATTTGCAGAAACCAGAGCGGTCGAACGATTTTTCAAAAAAAACTCACATTTTTGTAAAATTCGAAAAATCATAAAATTTAAACCGTTCAACCTTCCCATTATGATACATTATATATTTATCGAAAATCGAATTGCGGAAGTGGCAGCTCGAAGATGGGACTCGTGGGGGGTTGATTCACAACGGCATATGTTTTTCGTGCAAATATTTATAAAATTTTGTGCGCCGATAGAGAGACAAAATGGTTTCAATATTCTCGTTGAATCTTTTCCACTGTGGCTCATCAACATAAAATGCGACGTTGATGAAAAATGATGAATAATCGTCAAAATACATTTTCTCTCTCTCTCTTTTTTTTTTATCTACTCATTCGCTATAAATGCTCGTGGTACGAGCGTCCCGTGTCACAGTAAAATTCCGAAAGCCAATAAAGCAGACGAAGAGCTTCCAACGAATATATTTCTTTGCACGAGAAATAATAATTGAGAAAATGGCAGTGAGACTGTACAGTTTCGTGTTGGCAGCAGCCTTTGCAGTTTTGGTTGAATCTCGCGGGATAAATGAGTGCGACCTGAGTTGGGTAAGTGCGACAGAACGATGTTCAATAAATTTGTCAATATTTCAAAATGTCCTTTCAATTGAAAGCTCGTCACAGTTCGATACGATTCGACTTGGAACCATTTTATTCCAAAAGCTATTTCGATGAAGAGCCCGATTGACACCGGAAACGACACGAATATTTTGTGATACTGAATTTTTTTCAAATAAATTCACAAAAATTCATTTTTCGTTCTTTATTTTGATAATTATGAACGCGTTGCAATTTTTCTAATAAATTCCGTTTTCGAATGAAACGAAACTCTGTTTTTTTTTCTTGAGCAGTGCCCCATGATCCTTATTCAATATTTAGTCAATTTTTAGTATCCAAAGTTTTTTTAAATTTAACAAACAATTAATAGAAAAACGTATTTTTCGTCTCGCTCGTATTTTTCGGTTTTCCTCTGCTATAAAAATAATCATTTTTGGTTGAAAATTCTAACATCATGTAAACGTAACGAAATTCAGTTTTTTCTTGAAATTCTTATTAAATATTTCGTCAGGACGATAAAACGATATTTTTTTCAGAATCCAGCCACAAAATCGGTTCGAAAATTGTCATGGTTTTCAAAATTGAACAAACAATCAATAGAAAAACGTATTTTTCAAAGTTGCTAACTCGAGTCTCGTGTTTTCGTAACATTCCACCGATGCGAACTTGAAAATCCTAAATTTTTCGACATATTTTTCAAAATCAAAATAGTCCAAAAAAAAAACTTAAAAAAAAAAACATTTTGCTCGGCCAAGTAATCTTCCAAAATCTTCCGACCGATGAATAATTAATAAAGAAAAAAAAAAAAATTCTCCCACTCGATCAAAGCATCAAACACAATTGCCCATTTTTTAATAATCAAACGAGGAGATTTTTCAAAAAAGCAATTTCCAATTACAGGCGTACCGGGCCAATAAAGCTTGTGGCAGCGATGTCATCTGGTTGGGTCTGAACAGTACGCAAATTCAAGAAATCCTCAATGCCCACGCGTCGAATGGGGAATCTCTGGTAAATATTATCGATACAGCGAAAAATCGTAAAACTTAATTATAAAGATTCGACTAATTAGTACGTTTGTCTTGACAGGAATGGTCCAATGCTTTGTCCGATCGGGCTCAGGCTTTCGTGAATCAGTGCGATGACAAGTCCAACGGGTGCTCCGTTTACGGTAAGTCGCGTCGATGAAAATAACGATTGTTTACAATTTTTTTTTTCAAATTAATAAAAAACTATGAAAATCACGAAATAATGAGAATTTGAAAAAATTTGGTGATAACGTTATTTGGCATCAAGTATATACACAGGAAATAAAATTTTGTTAAAAATCATCGATATTTCGTATAGAACACCATAAACTAAATATTTTTTGATAATTTCAAAATTTTCGTTATTTTGACATTTTTAATTTAAAAAAATGATAAAATCTTTTCGTAAGTTTGAAAAAGCATGCTTTCAGTTAGGACTGGTTAAATTTTAGCGAACGTTCCAAGTTTTGAGAATTAATAAAAATGACGATTTTTTATTTTTCACAGATGGTTCGCAATTTTCGGTATCGAAGGAAGATTCCGAGTCGTCGGTGTCGCTTACCGACATGGTCAACACGATATACGGCCACTTCGACACTCCGGATATAAACATTCCGGAAATAAATATTCCGGACTTTAACGTCGGACCGGACAATGAATACACGGACATGGTTTTAGGCGAGACTAACGTTGCGGACATTGACCTTTCGGAGACTGACCTTCCGGCCAATGACACGCCGGACGCGGACGTGTCCGCCATATTTTCGTAAGTATAAAAAACCCTCAAGCATTTAATTACCAACACTGAAGACAAAATTTTGTTGGAAAATATCGAGATATTTCGTCGACGATTACGTTCGACTAAACGCTTTTTTTTTAATAATTCCAAAAATTGTGTCATTGCAGCAAGAAATATTCTAGAAATTTACTGGCAAAATAACGAAACATTTTGAAATTATCGAAAAATATTTATTTTATCGTGTTCAACAAAGTATCGACCATTTTTAACAAATTTTCATATCCAGTAAACCAGAAAAAAAATATTTTTTATTCATTATTTTGATAATTTTTAAAATTTCAAAAACCATGTCGATTCTCCGACCGATTTTGTTTTTGGATCCCAAAGAAACATCGTTTTTTTTTCTCCTGAATAAATATCGAATCAGAATGTCAATAAAAAATAGAATTTCGTTGCATTCCAACGATGCGACGATTTTTTAAATTCTTTAATTTCTACGAGACTGATTGTACACTTGGCAGATCCCGAAAACGCAGAAACGTGGATGAAAATAAGGCTGGCACGGTAGGATGCGGTTTTATAATGTACAGAACGCAACAAGGAATTTCGAAGCATCTCGCGTGCTATTACGGCGACGAGAATGGACAAGGATACAAATAAAACTTCCGGGACGAGCCGAAATTTGCCTTTTGTCCAAAAACTCTGCGAAACGCATTTTTTTTTTTTTTAATTCGTCATTTACGTAAAAAAAAAGGTAAATTCGTCGTTCGGTTTATTTTTCGAATTATTTCAAATCAACGACGAAATTTCTTTTTTCCTGTTGCATCGTCACCGTTTTCTCATGACGTTCCGGAGCTCTGACACGATTTCTATGTCGAGTGACGCCATTTTTTCTCAGAGCAATAAAAAGAAGAAAAAAAAAAATTGTAAAAAAATAAAATAAATGTCTTTGAAAATGTTTCCCGTCCAAATGCTAATTTGAGTCGATTACTTTTTAGGCACGAGAAAGAACGAGATTCAAAAATGTTCTCAATTTGTTAAATTTTCAAAATTATCCAAATTTTTCGAGCCCATTTTTTTTTCGAGTTGATCCTACAAGTGAATATTGGGTCAATCTGACCCGGAGCGTTATTGCTTTTTTTTTTGTAACCGAAAATAAATTGGCAAAACTTTCGTTGTCCTGGCCAAAGAATCGGTCATCAAAAATTCTCGGGGTCAAAAAGACCCGGTATGGGCCCGAGGGGCTTCGCCGAAGAAAAATAACAATTTCGTAGTGCGTTCCAACGATCCAAACGTCACTCAAGAGACTCGATTCCCTCGCCACGACGACGCGCTCATCGCACGAACAAAAATACTATTTTTTTTTTTTTTTTTTTTTTACTCAGTTCAGTGATAATTTTTTCACAAGAACGTGACAAACGAAAAGGTGGCGAGCACGTTTCGAAACATCTATATTATTTGGGGCGAAGGACGCAGGGAGTAGAGCGCTGGCGAGCGAGAGAGTGGTGGTGGCGTTTGAGCGGTGTCGTCGCCAATAGCGAAGCAGACGTTATCAACAACGTGGGGAGTTGGCACGGTTCGGGAGTCTCCGTTGAGAAAGAATCGAAAAATTGCCACAGTCAGGATCAGTGAAATTGTGTAACAAAAATTATTTCCTCGAGCCACCCGAAATAGGCATTAAAACAAAAAAAGACAAAAAAGTAACAAAGAAAAAGAAACTGTTGAAAAAAAAAAAAAAAAAAGGAAAAATGAAATTACTGGCTGGTTCGTTGATTGTTGTGCTGAGCGCTTTGGCTTGCCACGTCGTCGTTGCCGAGGATTGCAAAGGATGCGTTCCCCTCGATTCAGTCTCTTTCGACAAAGTGAGTCAATCCTCCAGCAACTTTTTCACTCTCAATTATATTTTATTTTCTTTTAGTTTTCCCATTGCTGTCCTTCCTCGTTTTTGTCTTTCTCGTAATAACGATTATTCGAGAGAGAGTCATCGCTTTGTTTTCCCCGACGACTGTACTCGCCGATATCCTCGGGTCGGGACAAGCAACGTTGCTATGGTTACGAATCGCCAGAGACGCGAGTATTGTCCCTTCGTTTCGAGGTTTTATTTCGCTTCGTTCGAATTTTCTTTTGCCTTGACGTTTATCGCTGAATTGATGAAAATAACGTTAAAAAATGGCAAATTTTTATGTTACGACGTTTTGGGAAAAAGATTATCGCCAGGGCAAGCACCGAAGCGCGAAAGGCAAGAAGATTCGTTATTCGATTGACGACAAACCGGTGACTAGGCTCTCGATGCTTTTCGTATGGACTGTACGGCATGTAGAAAATCCCTTGCCGGTCCCTCAAGTCGCTATGGCAACCGAGAGGCGGCCATTTTGCTTGGGCAACGCGCCAATATTTTGAACACGATTTTTCTCCACTTTCGAGGGAAAAATATTTTTCTATTGATTGTTTGTTAAATTTCAAAAACCGTGATAATTTTCGTACCGATTTTTTCTTTTACTGAGAATCTCGACCTCTGATCAAGAAAAAAACAGAATTCCAGAATTTTTGAAAAACAGAAAATAGGGGTTTTCAAAAAAAAACGAGAAAAAGCACAAAAATTAATGACACTGACGTTCGCAACGTTGAAAAATACGTTTTTTTCGTAGATTCGACAATTTTCTCTTTGAATCCTGAAAAAACATCTTTTTATTGTCCTGACCAAGTATTCAATCAAAATCTCAATAAAAAAAAAAAAACAAAAAAAATAAAAAAATAAAAATAAAATAATAAAATAAAAAATTATTAAAAAATTATTCCTTCCCAAATATTCATTGATTAATTATTCGAGACCTCACACACACGACTGGCGAGTGAGAAATTAGCCCTAAACACAATTTTTTCAAATTTCGAATTTCGATTTAATTTTTTCGAATTTCCATTCCAATTTTCCGATTTAAATTGTCCACCACCGTGTGAGGCTAAAAAGAATTGAATCAGAAAAAAGAAAATCGAGCATAATTTGTTAAAATGATGGAAAAACTGTGTCAACGAATAAATTGATGAAATTGTGATTTTGATAATGAATAAAATAAAGCACGATATTGATGAATATTTTTTTAATCGGCAGGTCATATCGAAATTTAAAGCAGCGGTGGTAAAGTTCGACGTAGCATTTCCTTACGGCGAGAAGCACGAAGAATACGGTAAAGTATCGAGTGATACGAAAGACTCATTGGACCTTTTAGTGGCGGAGGTGGGGGTGAAAGATTTTGGCAACAAAGATAATTCGGATCTTGCGCGACGTTACGAGATCGTGAAAGAAGATTTTCCTGTGGTATTGCTCTTCGTTCAAGGCCAAAGCAAGCCGCACAGATTTGTCGCGGAGAAGGACGAGGACTTTACTGCCGAAAATATAAAGCGATTTATAAAAGCGAAATCCGGAGTTTATTTAGGTTTGCCCGGTTGTGTCGAGCAGCTCGACAGAATCGCTGAAGAATTTAAAACCTCCAGCGAAAAAGATCGACAGGTAAACACACATTTTTCCCTTCCCTTCTCATCTGCTTGCTCAATTCATTTCAAACTACAAAAAGATCATCTTTTCTCTCCAAACAAACATAATGTCCCTAAACAACGATCGTAAAGTTTGTGCCATCGAAATTTCACGAAATTTTGTTTTTTTTTTCCTGTTTCCTGTTTTCATCATTTTCTTCAGTCATAAAACGATCGTTTTTGCCACCGAAAACAAAATCGGCACGACAGATAGTCATCACTTTGAAAATTGAATAATTAATCAAATTAATACCCAATTGAATAATTAATTAATTCATTGAATAGTTAATTAACTGAATAATTAATCAAATGAATAATTAAATTAATAGCTAATTGAATAATTGATTAATTGATACTTAATATGAATTAATTAATTAATTAATAATTGATAATTAATAATAATCAAGTTAATAAATAAGAAAGTAGAGGGAGTAAGTTTGCAAAGCAGAAGCCGACGAATAATCAATTTAAACGATTAGCGTATGCTGTAAATAAAACAATTGATTTTGTGGTTTCTGCTTCAGGGGTTATTGAACAAAGCCAAAGTGTTTGAAGAGACATTGCCGGAGGAGCATCGAGCCGCTGCAAAAGTATATGTCAAGACAATGGAAAGGATAATGGAGAGAGGGGACGTGTTTGTTCAGACCGAAAGGACGCGGATCGAGGGTTTGCTGAAGGGCAAATTGTCCAAGGACAAAAAGCGCACGATGGAGAAGAGACGAAATATTTTGCAATCTTTTACGCACAGGGACGAGCTCTAAACGCCCAATCTTTAAGTTCGAATTAAAAAAAACAAAACAATCGATCATAATCATGCGCACGAAATAGCCAAAGGTTATCGTTCGTTGAAAATCGTGCAATTCTGTCGCAAGTGAGAAAAAATAACAAAGAGACATCGGTTTTTGTACGCACCAAAGTCTTGAACTTCCCACTCGTTGTGACCATGACATTTCGTATATGGGAATCTTGTAACATGTTTGTTAATAATATATTGAAGAAACATATTAAAAAGTCAAAATGTGAAAAGTGAAACGTTTTATTTTCATGGTCAGCTGTTAAGGACGTTGTATTCAAAATTTTCTATCGATAGATTTTCTTCAAATTTGCACCACACAAAGAGAATTGTGATGTGTGAGAATAGCTCGCGCAATTTTAAGAGTTTTCACCATGTAGAAGTCGAGATATTTATTTATAAAAATCACAATTTCCAGTATTTTCTCATAAGAGCGTGTGTCAAAAATTGCTATTTTCAACATTAAATATTTCGATTTCTGCATGGTGAAGCCTTTTAAAATTTTGCATACACTTTTATGCAACATCGAAGAAGCTTTATTTAGTTTTTCCAAAAAATCGGTCGTAAATTTTTTTCGAAATTTTGTTTATTATATAACAAATACAGATTGCTTCGGACAATCTTGGATTTAGAGTACGTTGTTCTTTAGTCAATTTGTAACAACTTTTTTTAATCAACTTGGGCTCGCAAACCATTTTTTATGTAAGAAAAACTGAAAAGAAAAATTTAGATTCGACCGTCGCCATACAACGTCCTTAATTTACGACGTTGAAATTTCGATCGTCGGAATGCGACGAAATCCTCTTTTTTCTTTGGCAAACCACATTATTGAAAGGCAGAATGTAATTGCGACGATAAAACGTTCGGTTTTTGCGCCAGAAAAATTTAGACCATTTTGAAATAAAGAAATCATCGATAAAACGAAATTTTTTTCGTTGCTTTCAAACGCTGTGAATTTTTGAGTCGGGGAAATACGGTTTTGTGAATGAGAAATCACGTTGAAACAACTCATTCGTATCGGTCGAATAAATCGACGAAATACACTCGACTGTAAATTCTTGGAAATCGTTTGGCTTTTGTTTACGTTCTGCGCGCTCACTCGTGCTCGACGCTGTTGCGCATGCTTCGTAATGGCGGAATGTTTACAGTTTCGCGCACGAAGCGGTGGAAATGAAAGAAATAAACCACGCGAAACATTTTCGATTCGAGGAATCTTGTCGCAACATAAAAACGCATGAGAATTTTTTTATTTACTCACTCATCGATGTCTTGATCCATCTCGTTGCGATGAAAACTCGTCGCTAGAACTCCATCCACCTCCTCCGATATAAAACACTCACTAAACTCAACACTCAAGTCCGCAACGTTGGGCTCCAACGAAAACTACTTTTTTTTATTAATAATTTGTTCAATTTAAAAAACCATAACGATTTTCTCCTTGGATCCTAAAAAAACACCTTTTTTTCGTTCTGACTGAATTTCGAATCTGAATCTCAATAAAAAACCGAATTTCGTTGCAGTCCAACGATGCAAACTTCATTGTCGTTCACCAAATCACTTTTTGCTTCTTTTCTTTTATTTTTACGAGTTCGCATTCGGTTGTCGGAAGGATAATCCAATGATTGCGAATGTCTATCCCGCACGAATGGTTCGAATCGTCGTAATGATTACGTTCGTGAACTAAACCGCGCGGCAATTTGTTTTCATTCGCACGAGCCGACACAGACGCAAAAGGAAGTGCGAATTTATTAACAATTTCACTTATAAACGAAATTTATTCGATAACCGAATCTCGGGTCACCGAAAGAAGTTCGAAATGCCATGAAAACTTTTTTTATTCACTGAGGATAAGAAGAGATTTCTTCACTTATCGAATCGATTACTTCGTCGCGCGATAAAGCGGCGTGCTCAATTGGCCGACTGACGCTCGGGATGCTCCCTACTCGCGGGCCGGCGCCCGACTGACTGAGTGAGCTACACGCGCGACACGCGCGTCGCTGTCTCGCGCGCTCGCCTACTCCCCACTCCCGCGCCCTCCGCACCAGTCGCGGTTCCGCGCGGCGCTGCGTCGTGTTACGACCGCCTAGTCAACGACAGTCAACGTACCGCGCTCTCCGCATGCGGGAGCGCTTAGACGTAAACAAACCAAACGCGATCTCCGTACAGTCGCGCCAAGCTACTCAATATCAATACACCGGCGAATAACAGTGGAGCTAAAATTCGTGAAAATAATTCACTACATTCGTTTGATTCAAATGCGAAATAAATTGATTTAAAAATATTCCCGATTATTTTACACAAACAAAGTATATTCGTACGCATCACAAAACGAACTCGATTCATACG
The DNA here is from genome assembly GCA_963921915.1 of Hyposoter dolosus. Classification (NCBI taxonomy): domain Eukaryota; kingdom Metazoa; phylum Arthropoda; class Insecta; order Hymenoptera; family Ichneumonidae; genus Hyposoter; species Hyposoter dolosus. Next base: position 7,786,049 of record OY998140.1, read on the forward strand.
AAACAGAAGACAACTTGGTGAATCAAGGACGTTGTTTGCAAAATTTTCTATCGATATAATTTCTCTAAATTTGCACAAGAAAAATTGAAAACAAAAATTTAGATTTGACCGTCGTCATACAACGTTTTCAAAATTCCTACATACAGTGAAAATCTCAATAAATTTTTAAATTATCAACGGTAGCTAAGACAAACAAGAAATAGCGTTACCCGAAGACTCAATAGATGGCGTTAGGGTGTTGAATTCGAGAAAAAATGGTAAACTGATCGTAAATAGTTCGCCGCGTCGTCAGCTGGGGGAAGTTTTGAGTGGGAAATGGTTCGGTACGTTAGGAGCAACGGCGTGAGCAGCAAAAGCTTGCACGAATAAAGAAAAGATTTGCTGGTGGGACGTGGGAAATGCGGGTTCCGGAGAATAAAAGTGGTGACTCCGCCATTGTGTCGGCGCGCTTCGGGTCGTAGCGTTCGGGGAGTTTCGGCTGGGCCTGGGAATCCGGCCCGAGGCCGGGTGCTTCGGGTTTTTCGGTTGCTAGTCGCGGGCGCAGTGGCGGGCAGGGAACCGTGCGGTCAAGGGTGGTGGAACACTCGAGAGGGACGACGAGGTCTTTGAATCTCTCTCCAAATTGTCCACTCGATCGCCACAGCGTATATAGTACGATCGCGGCATTCGTGAGCGCGGACGCTAACGAAAGTCGTCGCACGAGGAATATTTCTTTTTATTTTCTCATTTCGTCGGTTCGAGTCGGGACTGAACGTTTTGCCTGTGATTTTATTATAAGCTCGAGTGCACAGTGAGCACGGAATAGGCGAAGAGAGGTTAGGGAGAAAGACACGATCGCGCCGAATAATTTTTTCATTTTATACGCGAAAGTAGAGTGAAGATAAAGAAATAAAATCGTGAGCGGATGGAAACTGGATAAAGTTTCTTCTCCAAAAGGAATAAAAAGAAAAAGGTCCGATAGCGGTATCGCGAGAGCGTTTCGAGGTTGGTCAAATAAATCGTTCGTAAGAAGTTGCAAGAGAAACAAGAAGGTGCGGGACGAAGGAATAAAAAAGCTCGAAAGTGTTTGTGTGTGTGTGTGTGTGTTTTGAGAAAATGGCGAATGGAGAGGTAGGGAATAAATAAAGAGGGAGGGAAAGGCTGCAGTGAGTTTCTCGTCTTTGTGTCGTTAGTGGCGATCTCGCGGAGACACGGATATACACACAGAGAGAAACGATCAAGAAACTGGAAGGTGAATGGCTGCTGGTGTATGACGCGATCAGGGGAAAATCCACGCGAATGATTCGTCAGTAACATTTCGTAGATCGTGTACGGCGTTTCGTTGGGGAATGATCGAAAGAAATAAAATAAAAACGTACAGACGTAGGTAGGAGAGCGTCAAGATAAGAAATAATCGCCGTGCTCTGTGTCGCGAGGAACGAGAACGTCGAAGCACGAGGTTCGGAGCGTCGAGTTTGGCTCCGAAGAAAATAAAGGGGAAAGAAAGCAGAAAAAAGATAAAAAAAAAAAAAAAAACAAAAAAGGGAAGGAGAAACAAGGCAAAGAAGGGATTCTCTTTGGAGAGAGAAAGAGAAGCCTGGATCGTGGCGAGGTCATCTCCGGGCGGCAGGGAGCGCGTCTCCAAGCAGCGAGCAGCACCATCGTCGTCAGAAGCTGCAAGCCGAAACCAAAGCCGCGCCGCGTTCGTCGTACGTGTGTCGTTGCTGTGTGCTGTGCGCCGCGTGAGTTCGTGCCCGCGTGTGTGTGTGTGTGTGTGTGTGTGTGTGTGCGTGCCTTTGCAAAATCGAGACGCACGGCTCAAGAAAGGGCGCGCGCGAGAGAGACGGAGCGATACATCGCGATACAGGCGAAGAACGGGCTTTGGCGTTACGGTCTCGCGGTGGCGGAGTAGGCAGTGGACTCTCCCGTCGCCGGGTGCAAGGTACAGGTGCAAGGTGCGGGTGCTCGCGAGCTCTCTCTCTCTCGAGAAAAAAATTGTGAGAAATAAAGAAATAATCGAAACAAAAATCGCGATCGACGCAATTTTTCGTGCTCCTTGCCCATTTTGTGAAATCTACAAAAAGAACGACAAAATATAGAAAAAAAAAAAAGGTTAGAAAATGGACGGTGGTACCGAACCATCGTCGAACGTCACCATCCAAACCGGAAGTGGCGGAAGCAACAAAAAAAAGTCAAACGGTCCACTCAAAGAATCCAACAATCTTAAAAACGGCATTACAAAGAACGTCAACGATCTCGAGGCCGTTGAGAGTCCCAACTCGACGCAGGCCACCACCTCCAATGGCCTAGCGTCTTCGGCATCATCGCCATTGCTCGCCACCGCCATCACCACCGACTACAATCGTCGACGTTCCAACTCTAACAACATCCAACCAAATCAACGTCCCCTCAATCTCGAACGATGCAATCCCATCGAAACTCTCGTCAAACGCCACAAATCCAACAACCTCTGTAACAATAACAACAACAACTCGAGCACGAGGATTTCAAACAGCACCAATTACCTCCTGGGTAACCCCGTACCCACCTTGCCACCGGGGTGTGGCTGCATCGGCAGGGAATCGAGTCCTGAACCCGACGAAATCAATATCAGCATTACACCCACCATTGGTGGACAATTCGACCTCACTGTCGATCGCAACGAGACCATTACCAATCTCAAAAAAATCATATCCAACCGATTGAAACTCGCCAAAGAGAGAATTTGCTTGTTGCACAGAGAAAGGTGAGTTTTTAGTTTTTTTTTTTCATTCATTTTCTATTTTTTCCCGAAACTGCGAATTCAGTTTTTCGTGGAAATCGTCAAACTTACGATGGAAACTACGAAATCGAGCTTTTTCTTGGAAATATACGTTTTTTTAACGTTGACATTTTATTGCAACGAAAGCGAAATCCCCCGCAACTATGAATGGAATAAATTATATATACATAAACGACGACACACTCGGGATACACACACACACACACACACACTCCGTAAACGTTTCTATATAGATCGTAGCGTATAGAGCAGCTGCTTGGATACAGGAGTGGGGGGTCGATGCCACTTCGCGTGAAGCGTGGACGCTCCGCCGAACGCTTTATCAATAACCGCGTCTGTTTCTAAGAATCTTTCAGGCGCTCGTAGAAACTTGAAAAAAAAAAGAAAAAAAATGAGAGAAGGCATTTTTTTTTTTTGGTTATTATCGCTCGAGTTAGGAATTTTTAAGCCTCGGTAGACACACATGGGTCTGGGAAGCCCGGTGCAGGCTCGCTTTCTAACGATCCACGATTTTTTTCGATACGTTCGACTAAACATTTTTTTTTTTAATAATCCCAAAAATTGTGTCATTGCAGCAAGAAATCTTTTAGAAAATCTCTTCGGAAGCAAATTTTTACTCTCAATCGTAAATTTCGCTGACCATTTCCTTAGAAACTGCCAAAATATCGAAAATTTTGAAATTATTCAAAAATATTTAGTTTATCGTGTTCAACAAAATATCGACCATTTTTTAACTAAATTTCACTTCCATTGTCAACTTTGCCAAAGAAAAAAAAGAATTTCGTTGCTTTCCAACGATGCAAACTCGAAGGTCGTCGAGATTCGAGACTCTCGTATATTATTTCTATCGAGAAAAAAGCAAATTCGTGGCTCCTTTTTTCCTCTTTCGAACGATCCAAAAATATTTGTTTTTCCTCTCAGAACTCGAAGCTCCGATTAATCGCGATGGGATTCTCGCCGTTCGAAACCGAATGTACTGCCAAAATAACGAAAATTATGAAATTATCGAAAAATATTTCGTCAGTCAGAGAAAAGTTTTTTCGCATCAGTTTTTTTTTCATTTTCCCCCTCCGATCATACGAGTCCCCATACATTTTGTGTATGGGGACTCGTATCTGCTGTATTTGCTTGTTCGTACGTGGAGAGTCGGATTTTTCGAAGCATCGAGTGGGTCGAGGGTATTCGTGGGCGTTGCTGCTCACGCGGGGGCAACGTCAAGTCCTTCCATCTCACAACTCGTATTCCCTGCTGCTTCGTTCTTATTCACCAACTAACCGATCCCCCTTTTCGCGCTCTATACGAGTCCGAACAAACGGCGACAACGACGCGACGACCGCGAGCGATCTGGGCAAACGTATCACACGCCGCGAATCCATTTTTTCCTCGTCAAGTTTTTCCACATCGTTCGAATACGACGAAATATTTATTGGGAGAGTCTTCTTCGTCATTCGAAAATTGAATTTCTCAGAAAAATTTCAACGAGTGCATTAATTATCAAAATAATTAACAGAAATAAATATCTTTATCGTTTTATTGGATCGATTCGTTGGGAATATCGTCAAGAGCTCGCGAGACACTTTCTCGCCTCGTTGTTTGATAAGTTTTAACATTTTATCTTCCATTCTATTTTCGTCTCTTTCAATCCCACGATTGTTTACATTGTCACTCAATTGGCAAACGTTTATGATAACGCGGTGCATGTTGACAAAGAAAGTAGCGAAACAATTAAAAAACCGCCGCAAGGTCAGGTCATCGAATTCACAGTTTCGACGCCCCGTCACACTGGCTAAGAAATTTTGTTAAAAATTGTCGATATTTTGTTGAACACGATAATGTAAATATTTTTCGATAATTTCAAAATGTTTCGTTATTTTGGCAGTACATTTCGTTTCTAACGGAATTTTCAGCGAAAATTCTCATCGCGATTAATCGGAGCTTCGAGTTCTGAGAGGAAAAACAAATATTTTTGCATCGTTCGAAAGAGGAAAAAAGGAGCCACGAATTTGCCTTTTTCTCGATAGAAATAATACGAGAGCCTCGAATCTCAATGACCTTCGAGTTTGCATCGTTGCAAAGCAACGAAATTCTTTTTTTCTTTGGCAAAGTTGACACTGAAAGTGAAATTTTTGGTTAAAAATATTTTTTTCGATAATTTCAAAATGTTTCGTTATTTTGGCAGTACATTTGGTTTCTAACGGAATTGTCAGCGAAATTAACGATTGGAACGACTAAAATTTCCTTCCAAAGAGAATTTCCACAAGATTTCTTGCTGCAATGACACAATTTTTGGGATTATTCAAAAAAAAAACGTTTGGTCGAACGTATCCAACGAAATATCGATCTTTTCCAACAAAATTTGATTTCCGGTGCAGGCAGAAATTTACGTATTTTTTGAGACACTGATTGAAATTTTTTAAAAAATCAATTTTTCCATGATTTTTCTTTTAATTCGCAAACTCTGCATCCATGAATGACGAAAATTCATTCTCGATTGTAAAGATGTTTTAATTGGAATTGTTCGATGGATTAATAGGCCGCATGAGAAAAAAAATATAGGACGAATCGAGGTGAACGGGATCGCACCGGATTACCAGAATCGAGGCTGTCGTCTATACAGTTGAGAGGAGAACCGAGGCGTAGGAAAAGAATACGTGAATTGAAAGAAACAAAAAAAACAGACATAGACGACTTGCTCTATTCCTGGATGGTCAGGTCACTTTTTTCTCTAGCTCTCGGACTCTCTTTTTCTTTCGTTCGATTTATTTTGTTGCTGAGGCTATACGCCATTTTCTTCGTATGCCCCAGACTCCCCAAACTCGATCCGCTACAGGCTGCTCCGTGCCAACTCGATGAATTTTTATCTCCAACGTTTTCACCCACGACCTTGTGATTTTATTTCGCATCGATCTCACCATCAGCAGCGAACGATTTTCAATATTTTTCTTCCATTCTTTCTATTCCTTTTGCTCATGGTTTTTTTTTTCTATAAAATCAAGATGAAGAGGAAGAATTTTCTAAATCTCTCATTTCCTCTCGATACTCGAACAAAAAAATGTTTTCGTCGATCCTTCTGAGTCATGCTTCGCTGTAGGAAATCCCATATGGGGATTTCTTGGACTCGAATAGTTTTCAGCGTTCGTTACTGCACGACAGTTTGTTTGTTTGTTTTTCACGAGAAAATTAAAATCTCGATGAGCAAATGGAGCTTAATTTTTTTCGAGATTCTTAATCCTCCCTAGACACACATGGGTCTGGGGCGCCCTACAGTTTTTTGCTGTACTTGGACTGGTTTAAAAAATTGGAAAAAATTCAGGAAATTAGTTTTGGATCTCTGGAAAGCGAGCCTGCACCGAGTGATGGATAAAAATTCTTTTTTATTATTGTTATTCAATGAAAATCGATACGAAAATGGAGAAATTCACACTACTCGCTAAATGGGTCCCCCGGACCCATGTGTGTCTACCGAGGGTCAAAAACAAGATTTTCGAAAAAAAAAGTTGTCTCTCTCGGGTCAATAAGACCCATATGATTCTGATTTGATTTTTGCTGTGTTTGGACTCGTTCAAAAAATCGGAAAAAATTCAGGAAATTAGTTTTGGATCTCTGGAAAGAGAGCCTGCACCGGGTGATGGATAAAAATTCTTTTTTATCATTGTTATTCAATGAAAATCGATACGAAAATCGATAAATTCACACTATTCGCTAAATGGGTCCCCCAGACCCATGTGTGTCTACCGAGGGTCAAAAACAAGATTTTCGAAGAAAAAGTTGTCTCTCTCGGGTCAATAAGACCCATATGATTCTGATTTGATTTTTGCTGTGTTTGGACTCGTTCAAAAAATCGGAAAAAATTCAGGAAATTAGTTTTGGATCTCTGGAAAGAGAGCCTGCACCGGGTGATGGATAATAATTCTTTTTTATCATTGTTATTCAATGAAAATCGATACAAAAATCGATAAATTCACACTATTCGCTAAATGGGTCCCCCAGACCCATGTGTGTCTACTAAGGGTCAAAATTGTGATGTAATGATTCTTTAATAAATGTTTGCCAAAATTATAGTTAATTTCGAGGTTAAAATATTGCATCGAAGCTCGTTATCGTTCGGAATCAAATATGGCGACTCAAACATTCGACAAAATACGCAAGATTCTCATAGCACCTTAAACTCTGCTATTTCAAGAGCAGACGTTTACAACCTGGAGACACGCGAGTACGTCTTGTGGCTCCGCAGCATTAAAACACACGATTCCATGCGGTCGTTTTCATTAGTTTTTAATTGCCCCTTTAAATCCAGGCTGTTATAGAAATTTGCACAGTTTTTTGAAATATTCTACGACAAATAAATATAACCGTTGACATTTTCAAATCTCCTTTATTATTATTTCGCAGTCCATTAAATCGTAAAATCGTACAAATGAGGGGGGGAACTGGCGATCGATAGATTGAAAGTTGAGGCAATAATTGGTGAAATTTCAAGGAGGCAAAGGATTCGAGCCTTGGAATATGGGTCCCTGAGACCCAAACGGAAGTTTGCCCCAATGCAGCCAATTCCTCTTGGTTCTCGTATTATTTCTATCGAGAAAAAGGCAAATTCGTGGCTCCTGATTTCCTCTTTCGAACGATCCAAAAATATTTGTTTTTCCTCTCAAAACTCCGATTCATCGCGCGATGCGATTCTCGTCCTTCGAATCCTCGTTTTATCAACGGGAATAGAGCTCCCCACGAGTGCGAAGAATGGAAAATGGCGAAGCAACGGTTTTGCTCCAACGTCGTATGAATAATGAGTCGGAGTATATGTGCGAGCAGCAGCAGCAGCAGCGGAGGGATATCGTGCTTTTAGAAATTCAAGTCTGCATGCTCGCTCGCTCGCTCTGTATATATACGCTTGGCTAGTCTCGCTAAAAGGGTTGTATACTCGTAATCGTACGCGCGATTCGTCCACTGGACTCTGTGCACAACGCACGTACCTTCAAACTGACCGGATTAGTACGACTTCCGTTAGAAATTTCGAGCTCTCCTGCTCTCTACGTTTGCCAAACGAGCTCAGCCTCATATTGTCACACAGAAACAATTGTCTCGCTGTATACGAGAATCCGAGAGAGAGAGAGAGAGAGAGAGAGAGAGAGAGAGGGACGAGGGCGCAGGTTCGAAAAGCTCGCACATGGCGCCACGCTGCTGCTGCTGCTGCTGCACGTAACCATAAGCTGCAGTGGCATGAACCCACATCGATATCCTGGGCATGTCCCCTAACGCTGCGGTGTATAATTCCAAACGATCTATTTTACATACAGATGCGTCCGTGCGTGCGTGTGTGTGTGTGTGGGAGCGAATACAGGAATGCGTACGTTTGTGTGTATGCAGACGTGGGTGGATTGGTTTGGTCGTGCGGCAGGACACGAGGAAAGTGGGAATCGAAGCCGCGATCGTGGGAGTCGACCGCACGCTCCTGCCCATGGAACCCCGTGACGTTTTTCCATAACGTTTTTTTTCTTTCTTTTTCTTCTTCATACCTCATCGATTTTTAGGGAGAAATGCGCGACGAGCTGAGGAGCGAAGAGAAAATTCGTTTTTATGGGTTTTGAAACTGCGACGCGGTTTTTTATTTTTTCAACGTTCCTGCTCGCGAGTGTCTACTCAGCCTCACGATCTCTTATTTTTCCTTATTCCTGCGCGCGGTCCTTTGGCCTCAAATTTCTGATCGTAACGCTCACACTCTTGGCACACAGTATGGAGAAATTTTCAATGTTCTCGAGAACAGGGAGATTTCAAAGAAACGTGAAAACACCTTTCGAAATATCCATCAGCTCCACAGGTTCCCCGAGCATCCCTCACTTCCTGCTCTTCTCCAAAGATATATATATGCGCTTTCCAGCCTGCATTCAATTTCTTTGTACTCCAAGCTTCGCGTGTACAAAGGACTTTTCGTTCCAAATAGATCGAATCTTTCATCCCGCTGAAAATGCAATTTTGTTAAAAATGCTCGATATTTTGTTGAACACGATAAACTAAATATTTTTTTGATTATTTCAAAAATTTTCTTTATTTTGGCAGTACATTTGGTTCCTAACGGAATTCACTTGGAAAAAGTGAATTTTTTTATCGATTGCAAAAAAGTTCATTTTTTCATCCAATTCAAAAAAGTGCATTTTTTCATCGAACTCAAAAATGTGAATATTTTTTCATCGAATTAAAAAAAGTGAATTTTTTGATCGCGCCCAACGGAGTGAGCCATACGCGTGTATTTGTTGCAGCGAAGTGTTTCGTTTATTTTTTATTTTAGTAACGCTTTCGGTATTCCCGACGCAAGTAGCGATCCGTTGGAACGAACAACGAGGCGAATATATGCATTGACGTGTGCGGAGCAGCACACACACACACACACACACACACACATGCACGCTCCGCTCGTGAAATACAATGTGCCAGTAGGAAAGGCCCCTCCCGCATGGAAACAAAGATCGTCGCATGCAGTCGCGTTACTTCTGCGGTCTCCTCTCCCCCCCTCCCTTCCCCTCGGGGTCCTGTTATTTCGCCAGTGGTCGCGTTGCATGTGCATCGCAACCAGTACACGTCACAACCGCCCACCAAGTGCAACAGAGAAACCGAGAAAAAAACGGCACAATACAGGCCAAACAACACAGCACAAGGAACTTATCGAATTGACGGCCTACTTTTACGACTCCCCAAAGAAAAATTCACCGCTTTATATTTTTACTACTCCACACATGGGAATGAGCCTCGCGATGCTCAAGAATCAACAAGAGACGAAAAAACTTGCTTCTCGCTCTTCTTCTCGAGTCAGAGAGACTGAGTCAATATGCTATTAAAAAAAACTTGAAAAAAATCTTTTCTCACAACACCTGCACGTTTTTCAATAACGTTTTCGATTGCACACACGTTACTTTTTTTTATTTCATCCACTTTTTTTTTATGTACCCGTGAATAAGTGAGTCTGAGATGCTAGTAAGATTATCTGTGTGTGTGTGTGTGTGTGACGTTGTGTCGCTTTTAGCGCTCACAATCGTGACACCGAGAAGAAAATTTTGTTGGAAAAGATCGATATTTAGTTCGATACGTTCGACTAAACGTTTCTTTTTTAATAATTCCAAAAATTGTGTCATTCCAGCGAGAAATCTTGTAGAAAGTCTCTTCGGAAGCAAATTTTAGTCGTTTCAATCGTTAATTTCACTGACAATTCCGTTAGAAACCAAAATGTACTGCCAAAATAACGAAACATTTTGAAATTATCGAAAAAAATATTTTTAACCAAAAATTTCACTTTCAGTTTCAACTTTGCCAAAGAAAAAAAGAATTTCGTTGCTTTCCAACGATGCAAACTCGAAGGTCATTGAGATTCGAGACTCTCGTATTATTTCTATCGAGAAAAAGGCAAATTCGTGGCTCCTTTTTTCCTCTTTCGAACGATGCTAAAATATTTGTTTTTCCTCTCAGAACTCGAAGCTCCGATTCATCGCGATGAGGATTCTCGCTGAAAATTCCGTTAGAAACGAAATGTACTGCCAAAATAACGAAACATTTTGAAATTATCGAAAAATATTTACTTTATCGTGTTCAACAATATATCGAGCATTTTTAACTAAATTTCATTTACCCTCTGCACGTACAAACACCAACTACGTATTGTCATAGTCGACGACGTACTATTCATCGCTTTCTATACGTGTCGTTCTCTTCTTCTCTTCGCCGCTGCTATATGTGAACGCGTGTGTACAGTTAATCCGTAGACAAGGAGTAGGCACCCATACGGCAGAGGCGTTGCTAAGGAAAACGACAGTATATCCGCCGCAGGTATACATTAAGTTGCGACGAGTCGAAGCAACGTGTGTGCATATAATACGACACACAAGCATGATGCAGCCGCGCACTCTATACACACATTTTTCTTTTATTCTCTCGCTCTTTCTCTTTCGCTTCGTCAGCTTCGCGTCTCTATCGTTTTTTCCCTTCACGTTTTTTTTTTTTCACTTCTTTTGGATTTTGTTTCTTCTGTTTTCTGATGCTGCTGCCGCGATGGCCGACAAAAACGTCTCGAGTCCCACGACCCACCTCACGTGCTCCGCCACGTTCAGAAAATCAACTTGGTCGCTGGACTCGTGCTGCATTTTTAGTTTTTGACACGAAATGAAAAAAAAAATCAATTTTTTTTAACGAAAACCACGCTGGGAAATTTTTTCATAAAATTTTGTTGCATTCCTCGGAGTGTATCGAACATTGATAAAAATTGTCACTCCGGTATTCGTAACAGTTTTGCCAAAATAAATTTGTTTTCATGCTCAAAGCACGAAATATATTCGACAATTATTTTTTTCACAATTTCATCAATTGACTAATTATTCTGCACACAGCTCCGTAACTATTCCATGCCAGCGGCTAATGCCCGATCTGTTGTTTCTTCCCTCCCTCCTCCAGCCTCCCTGCCGTCGCTCTTTCTCTATATTCCTTCCAATCTCCCGCAAACTATACGAGCCGAGTATCCTCGTAGCGGGCGTTGATGCTGACGTACCAGCTACGCGTTAAATTTATATCTGGAGAGCGTTATCGACACGCCGAAGAAGGCGTAGTATTTTCGAAAGATAGCAAAACGAGAGCGAAAGAAATACTTGGGGGGGGGGGGGGGGGGGGCACGCATTGGCGAGTACGTGGGCCACGAAGATAACGCGACGATGGATATTAATATTTTTGCATTGAAAATGTTCCTGGCGCCACTGATCCGGTGAAATATCCACAAACAAAATCATTGACTAAAACTTTTCGAAATCGTGTAATTCGTAAAAAAAAATCATTTTTCAAAAAAGTTTCTTTGTTAAAATTTTTAATTAAACATCGACAAAGATTTTTTCTCGAAGGATTTTAAAACCCGCGAGTCCGCGTTAGAGCACTCGATGTGGCGATGTGAGCAACTGTTCGAGTCTCGAAATTACAGAATTTTTTTTTTTTTATCTAAATTATCCAAACGAGCCCTTCGTTGATTTCTATGCGTCGAGAAACAACCGCTGCATTATTCAAAACCATACACAGGCATAAAAAAGCCACCAGGACAGAGAGAGAGAGAGAGAGAGAGAGAGAAAAGATTTGGAGATTTGGAAAACCGTGACTGATTAGCCTGGGGGTCGTGTGGATAGAAAAGAGACTCAAGGGGAACGAATCCGAGAGCACGCCGGAGACTCAAGCAAATCTCTCTCTCATTTCTGTACTCCCTTCGTCCGTCCTTCTTTAATCCACACACACACACACAGAGAGACACACACAGACACACAGACACTTTTTTGAACTCGAAGATCGATTCCGAAAGTGAAGGCCCATCGCGCAATGGCCCCTAGGATCGGAAAGGTCTCTCGGCTGCTGTACATATGCCTCGCGGGGCGTCAAGCGCTCTGCTCGTGATGGTCGATCGAGTGAACGGGCTCTGTGTCTCGGAGCCCAGGATTCCTTTGCTATATCCACACGTACAATGGCCATAACCAGTGTTTACAAAGCAACGGACGTAACTCGCCCTACTTTGCCCCTTGGATCGCCTTACTTCGGGCCCTTTATGCTTTCCAACCTTCCATCAACTTATTATTCTCTAAAACTCTATACACGTGCGTTTTATCGCTTTATGCTCCTGTGGCCGTGTCTCTGCTGTATCCTACGCTCGTACACACTGGGCTATGATTTTACTGGATAATTCGAGGGCCTCGTCTCGAGTCGCAGCGACTACGCGTTGCTTCTCGTAAATCTCACTCCGTTCTCCTCGAATTTTTTAATAAGATTTTCTGCCTCGGGAAACTCGAACGTTAACTCGTTAGCTTGCCACCGAGTGCCTTTCTTTCTTTGTTGTTGTTTTTTTTTTCTCGATATTTTCTTATTCGTCATCGCGTTATCACGAAAAATTATTATTTATCTTGCTCGATTAATTTGTTGACGTTTAAAGAGACCCACCATCGTGCTTTCAGATAAAAATTTCAGAAATTTAAGAAATCGTGCTTTGAGATAGAAATTTAAGAAATTTAAGATATTTAAGAAATTTAAAAAATTTAAGAAATTTAAGAAATTTAAGAGATTTACGAATTTAAGTGGTGGATTTTTCGGACGCACCATCGTGCTTTGAGATAAAAATTTAAGAAATTCTAGAAATTTATGAAATTTAAGAAATTTGAGAATTTTAAGAAATTTAAGAAATTTAAAAAATTTAAGAATTTTAAGAAATTTAAGAATTTTAAGAAATTTAAGAATTTTAAGAAATTTAAGAAATTTAAGAAATTGAAGTGGTGGATTTTTCGGAGTATATAGAACGCCTTAAAAAAATACGTTCCAAACCCACGATCGTCATGGACCATTTTTTTCCATATCTGTTATGATCGAACGAAACTACTCGTTAAATAAAAAAGTTGTATTTTTTCATACCGGAAGTTGTGGAATATTTCGTGACATTAAACCCCCTTAAAAAATAAATTCCACATTAGCTCCGATCGTAGCCAAACTTTGTTTCCCTCATTTTCATTTTCATGCTTCTCCCAAACTTTTGCTGAAATAAAAAAGTTACTTTTTTGACTCTGAAAAAATGTCAATTTCGTTTTTTTCCAACGATCGAAACTTCAGAATTCCTCGCTCTTGGGCATCCTTCGAAAAACGCGCGTTACGTGTTTTGACAAAAGAGTACGTAATCCTCTCTCTCCCTCTCTCTCTCTGGATATTATCGAGTCTGTATGTGGCCAACAGTCCAAAGCGTTAAACAAAAGGTGCACGAGCTAGTCCGAAGAATTCTTGTGTTGCCTTGAAACGTTGCTCGCTTTTTCTTCTCTTTTTAGCATCTTTCCGCACCAGCCTGACGCGTCTCCGTGCGAGCGGCCATGACGCGATAAAGTTACGACAAAACTAGATAGTCAGCCGCTTTGTTTCTTTCATGAGAATTTTGTTTCTCACACACGATCGCCTCTGACTTACTCCATGAGTTTTTAATGCGATCTGTGTATTTATAAACATCGCTTATTGCCAAAAGGCCCCAAACCTCTCAAATTATCCGTTCAATTGTCTCCTTCCCTCCGCCATTTTACTTTTTAACGATCGATATATTTTCGACGTAAAAATGTACAAAAAAAATTATTTCAAACTCTTGGCTAAATTTTAATTCGTAAAAATATAATAAAAATTCGTTGTATGTCGACGGTTTTTTCTCCGATATCCTTCGATCTCGTAACTTGCCTTGACCTTACTACGCTCTGAGGCCGATGAATATGAAAAGACTCACGCGATATTTAGACTTTTGAAAGCAACGTCGTTCGGGCTTAAAGAAAAGTTTCTTTAATGTGAACTTGAAATTGATTTTTTCTGTCGATTCTATTTTTGGCATTTTTGAAAATCTCCTCAATCACAACGAATCGGAAAAATTTTCATTTTCGTATTTAATTTCATTTTATTATTTTTCAATTTTGTACCGAAATTCGAACAAAATATCGATCTTTTTCAACAAAATTTTCTCGTCAGTGCACACGTCTTTCCATAAAAACATAAAATTGAAACAACTTAACGATCCGCATCGTTAATTTGATGATTTTTCAAATTTTCCAAGTCATCCAAATTTTTCTGACCGTATTATACTTTTCGGGTCGCACAGACCCTTCGTTTTATCGTCGTTATTATATTCGGCATTTAAATAATTATAGCTCTAACGAAGAAACTACAAAATTTCGTTGCATTCGAACGATGCAAACGTCATTTTTGATAAACCACCGATAATCTCACGTTTACGTAAGCCTCGGAACACAGAGATTTTTCAATCTTATACTTGTTTCATATTCCCGATACAAAATCGACAAAAAAACATACCAACAATAACAATAATAATGAAAGAATAATCAAGTAGCCGCGCCTTCATAATGTTCGTCATTAATCTGTTGGTAACGAGTGTGAAATGAGAAAAATACAAATATCGCTGATGCTTTTGTGTATACATGCAGTTGTCCAAGTGCCTGTTGGTGACAAAACAACGTCAGCGCGATAAAACGTGGCTACACGTGTCGATTCGTGATTGAACGTACGATTAAAAAGTCTGCCATTGCTCGTAACACGAATGAAAAAAAAAATAAAAAACGTCAGGGTCGAATTTACAAAATTTCGGAAAACTTGGGCCAATTTTTTAAAAATTCCTTCCAATTTTTTTATTTTTCTCCACAAAGCCTCTTTCGATTTTTCTCTCAAATATATTTCGAGCGCGATAACGAACTCGCAATTTTTCAAACAAATTTTAACGCAACAATTGTGTTTTTTTTTTTCAATTCTCCATTTCTTCACTTTTTTTTAACTTTCTTACGATTTAGAAAAAAAAAGTTCCAATGGAATTTTCACGTATTTTTTTAACGTCGAAATTTCGTGTAATTTTGAAAAAAAAAATAATAATAATTGGTTGCCATTCGCGTGACGTTAACGACGAGCCTTTCTGAGATCCCGAAATTTAAAGCCTCGTGGTCACGTCGACGTCGAAGTCGCCATACGTGCTTCATTGGCAGCCACGTGTACGTTTCGGCGACTCCAGGGTCGTCTCGTTCTCGAACTATATAAACTAACGAGCATTGCACCATACATTATGACAAATTCACAGGCTCCTTGACTCTCGTGTGCATTGCATTCACGAAACTCGAGAGACTTTAAATTCGCGCAGCCAGAATAATTGATACAATTAAAAAGTTGCATTTTTTTTTGTTCTAGGCAGTTGCGCGATGGCACACTCAGAGAAAACCGTCTCGAAGATGGCAGCAAGCTTACTCTACTGCCCAGCGTCGAGGCTGGTCTCATGGTAAACTATTAATTTTCATATTTTATTATTTTAAATCTGTCATGTGTGTGTACGACGCTCATTTGGAAAAAAAACGTTAGTTGACCTCTACGGATCTCCACAAAAGTTTTCTCATCCACGTTTACCTTCAATTGCCTTGATTAACGAATCGACGATTAACTCTAATTTACAAGGATACTCGTTCGATCCTTTCAACATAATAATTCGTCCAAAATTTCGGTCAAATTGCTCCTTTGCTCCGATGCAAAGTTTCATTTTAAAAAAAATTCAAAAAAAAAAATTAAATAGATTGCAACGTTTGAATAAAACGAAAAATTCATTTTCAAAATCATCCCAATTTTTCCGTCGAGAAAACTCGAAAAGTGGAATAACGCAGTCAGAAAAAAAGATTTATTAAAAATCAATAAAATTTATTTAGTTAAATACCAACCTAATAGACAATTATTTGTTCCAAATAAATTTGTTTATTTAATATATAAATCTTCTGGATTATTCAAAATAAATAGAAATTTTATTTGAACGTAATAAGTATGTCATTTATTTTTAAGAATACATTTATTTACTCGAAGTAAATAATTCATTCATTCTAAACAAATAAATTTAATTATTCTAAAGAAATAAATTTATTTATTTGCAACAAAAAAATCGTAAATAATAAAAACCTCGTTATTTAAAAAGAAGAAATATTTCGAGGGATTCAATAAATAAGTATTTAATTCAAAGAAATATATTTTAAATATTCTCCCTTATTACTTTTTAATAAATGTTTTTTTCTGGGTGCGCAGCAGTGTCCTCCCAGGTCATTCGGTTTCTCGGTCACTCTATCCACTTGACGCTTCCAGTTTCATGTCTAACGTTTGTTATATCCAACTACGTCAAGTTCTATTCGCTGTTAAGAACAACGCGCTTTATAAACGCACGCGATACATCGCGCTATAGGATTCCGACGGGCATTGCAATGCCGTTGCTCGCCTTGTCCTCGTTGCTCGTTACACGGTATATAAACTTGCTGCATCGCGCGACCTCATCCTCGCGCAGCGTTTTTCTCGACACTGCGAAAAATAATTCCATTTTAAAAAATGAAAAAAAAAAAAAAAATGCGAACAAATTTTATTGAAAATTGAATTAAATTTCAATGCTGATGAAAATTATCTATTCAAACATCGAAATTTTTTAAAGTTTACAGCATTTTCTTCATTTATTACAATAAATTCATTTTTTTTTGAATTTTCACGCGAGTCTGAATATTTACGACATTTTACGATATTTTTTTTTTTTTGCGGGCAAAACTCATTATTTAATGGCAGAATGTAATTAAGGCGATAAAACGATGGGTTTTCGTGAGCCGAAAAGAATATCGACTAGAAAAATTAGGATGATTTTGAAAATTGAACAAATCATCAAAAAAAATTTGTTGCATTCCAACGCTGCAAACTTCAGCGTCATGAAAATTTGTACTCGAGTCTCGTTAATTTTCTGGAGAATGTCAAATAAATATTTGGCAAGTGTCTTTAGTCTCATTAACTTTCCGAATCGACGATTAAACGTTGACGCGCATTGCTACGTCGCGATTGCATAAGAAAAATGCATACCATTAAAGTTGTTGATATAATAATTGGGTAACGATGATAATACACTGAAAATGAAATTTCGTTAAAAATGGTCGATATTTTGTTGAACACGATAAACTAAATATTTTTGAATAATTTCAAAAATTTCGTTATTTTGGCAGTACATTTGGTTTCTAACGGAATCGTCAGCAAAATTTACGATTTGATTCCGAAGAGACTCTCTACAATATTTCTTGCCGCAATGACACAATTTTTAGAATTATAAAAAAAAAAAAAAAACGTTTATTCGAACGTATCGAACAAAATATCGATCTTTTCCAACAAAATTTTCTTTTCAGTGTAGCGATAAAAATGAATTTTTTGCTTCGATCAAAACTTGTCCATGAAAAATAACGCGCCGTCTTGTTGAGTCTTGAAAACGAAACAATTTGAATAAAAAATAATAAAAAAAAAAAATATAAAAACATTCGTCGGTAAAGATTCTTCAGCCCTGACGCGTTTGCACCGCGCATTCCTTTTTCGTGCTCGCTCGCTCGCTCGTCTCTCTCGCTATCGCGTCTCCGGTTACGATCAGACGGCCGCACGAGCAAAAGGACGTTTAAGGAAGACGAGATCATGGCTATGCGTTTACTTATCGCAGCCATGGACGAATCGATCCTTGTGGAACGTCGCGAAACAACGTTCCAAGCGATTTTTCTCTGCCCAAACTTTCGATTATCGTTTCTCCCCAAAAAATGCAATTTTTTTTTTTCCCCAATTTTTCATCCATCGATTTTGCTCCTTCCCAAGCAAATGCTGACCTTTTTCGTCTCGAATTCATTTTATTCCAAAGCTCCGATTTATCGACCGTAATAATTCGAAAAAAAAAAAACTTCCAAATTTGACGCGGAATTTTGACTTTTCACGAGGCACAACGAACCGGCTATAAAATTCATTTACCAGAAGCTTTTAATAGCGACTCGTCGTACACACATTGATCCTGCAATATTCGACGAAAATGAATTGAAGAACGCGATTCGTTCGAGGCAAATGTTGATCCCAACGAGTTCAGCCCAAAACGAGAAACGCCGCGCGAGGGGGGAACGCCGCGCGAACGACTCGCGTGTGACGCACTCGTTACGGTCACATGGGAAATCTCCGGGCGTGTCTATGAGTCTTCCCTAGCTCCCCATCCATATTCTCACACATATATATATATCACCATACACAATTCTGTACAAACGATCGAAACTGCTAATAGTGTGGGGCCCATGAATACAAGTTTGCTCTCCTCAATTAATACAGCGAACCTAACGAATTATTTCAATCCAACTGGCACGATTGTTGCAAACTCCTAAAACCCCCGTAATTTCTCAATTTCAAAAAATTCAAACAAAATAAATAAAAAACAGAAATAAAAAAATGCAATTTTTTGCTCTTCCCGAGAATCGATCGATCCAAATTTTTCAATCGATCTTTATATTGGAGATATTATTGTTAGGATTATTATTTTCAAGAGTTCAATTCATTTGGATTAATAAATAAAATAAATAAAATAAATGAAATAAATGAAATAAATAAAATAAATGAAATAAATGAAGTAAATAAAATAAATGTTGGTTCAGTCGATCCGAAAAATGAAACGGAAGCGTTATCTCAATAATTGTGAAAAATATTTCGAAAAATATTGGAGACTAGGATTTCAATAGTATTTTTCGACGATGATTATTTTCAAGATTTTAATGAATTTGGATTAATGAATAAAATGAATAAAAAAAAAAATGTTGGTTTAGTCGACCTGAAAAATGAAGCGAAATCGTTATCTCAAAAGATGTATTTTTTGTTTATTTTTCATGTCACGTCTGCGGGTTCATTGGTTGCATTTAAATATGAAATTTCATCTCGATGTGTTGACAACTTTAAGAGCAATCATCTTATGGTAAGAGGACATGACGAAATATTAAGGGTTCCATAGCATTATGGTGTTTTAAATCGAAATCGTAAAAAAAAAGAATATAGTTAAAAAATGAAATCGGTTTGTTTATTGTTGGATTTGGTTTGTTATTTAGTTTGAAAATGCGTGTGTCTTTTTTGTTTTGCATGCCAGTTGCGAGTGGGCGAGTGATTTTGAGGCAGCCTGTACAGGCATTTAATGGTTGAGGTGTATCGTTTGGGTCAACTGCGGCCGCCCTGGCTCCCTATACGTTGCTCTGCTCTCGGATATGCACACGCTTCCCAAATTCAGCCTCTATCTCCCTCTCTCCCCCTCTCTCTCTCTCTCTCTCTCTCTGTATATCTCGCTCTAGCAACGTTGCCATCCCGTTGCTATACTATACCGTCGCTTCGATGCCTCTCCTCCGACTAGGTCCTTATCGCTTCCACAGCACCGGTCGACCAAGCAATGGACCGGGGCCGCAGCACAACGTCCCATTGCTGCTGCTCTTGGCTTCTCTCTCTCTCTCTCTCTCTCTCTCTGAATTTACGCTTGTTTGAGCGTTGGCTTGGTCTGCTCAGCTATTGATTGTCAGAGGAGCGACAGGAGTGAGAGTAAGAGACGGACGGAATGAGCTCAGTCGACGTGGGTCGTCGTAGTAACTTTGTCTCTCTCTCTCTCTCTCTCTGTCTGACTGTCTGTGAGACTTGCTGGTTCCCTCACATTGCGGCAGTCATCCGTGATCAATTTTAAAACATGCACAAGGGCGAGGGCGAGCCAACGAGACGCTTTCGCAAAAGGAAATATATTCAGAAACGAGCTATCGAAATTAGTATCGCTGCGAAAAAACCCGCGCGTCGATATATAGCTAATTATCGCTGAGGCTATTCCAATCTCAAATATATGCCGTTTATTCCGCTTACAATTTTTCAGACCCCTTGCCACCTACGCTCCCTTAATATTCTTTGTATACACTGGAAATTAAATTTTATTAAAAATCTTCGATATTTTGTTGAACACGATAAACTAAATATTTTTTGATAATTTCAAAATGTTTCGTTATTTTGGCAGTGCATTTGGTTTCTAACGGAATTGTCAGTGAAATTTACGATTGAAAAGACTAAAATTTGCTTTCGAAGAAACTTTCTACAAAATTTCTTGCTGCAATGACACTATTTTTGGAATTATTAAAAAAAAAAAAACGTTTGGTCGAACGTATCGAACAAAGTATCGATCTTTTTCAACAAAATTTTATTTTCAGTGTACCATCTTCAAGTTGGCTTCATACAGATGCATCAAAATTCTTTTAATAAATATTCTTGAAAATTTTGGTGCATTTCGAAGATGCCAACTGCTCACAATGAGAATTCGCTTTTCCAAGAGATCCTCAAGTCCGTGACGTTTAAATGCAACGAAAAATATTTCTTTTTATTGAACATTTGTTTTTTTGTTTTTTCTTCAAAATTAAACCGATCGTTTTATGTATTCCAACGACGCAAACTCGATCGTCGTACGTTTCCGTACACGATTATTCATCTCCTCGAGTTAAATCGAACCGAAGCAGTTAGCCAAGTTAGCAGCCCCCGACGTTCCGTCCTTGCGTCTCGACACCCCTATGGAGAAAAATATTCTCAAAGAAATGCCCGGTGCACACGGGGCACAGGAATTAGATAGGGGAGGGGAGTGCACAACCGCGTTTGGGCATTCCCGCATCCATGGGCTATCCCTCTTAGGGGTCAACGACCGAAGGACTTGCTCACCCAGCTTAGGGCACACAATGTTTGCTTTTTTTTTCAAATTCCAACAGACATATCGTCGTACTGCAGTTTCCGACGTTGGAATCCAACGAACAATATTTTTTTTCATTCACTTTTTTGGAATTATTCGAAAAAACGTTTAGTCGAACGTATCGAACAAAATATATCGATCTTTTCCAACAAAATTTAGTGTTTTCAGTGCAACGATTATTCTGGTCGTAGGGACACATTACTTTTTCATTATCGTGCACCGCAGCAATTTCAAGAGAAAAGTGAACACGTCAAAGTGTCTCTTACGTGTCTCGCAGAAAAAAAAAAACGTTTGGTTGTTTTATTTGAACGGTATTTCGTTTTCTTTTTAATTTCGCAGTGCCTTGGTGTGCTTTCAAACTCTCTTTCATCTTTAAGATCCACCTCGACGTCGGCCTCGACGTTGACGATGAGTTTATCCGGCGCCACGCCCCCGCAATCTCTCACTCGCTTTTTCCTACCTCCTTCAACAAACAACCACCGCATGAAACGGACTGAAATTTATATCCCGAGAGAGAGAAAGAGAGAGAGACGCGTAGATAAACGAATTAAAAAACATGCGTTGGCGGGCGAAAACTATACGAACGAAAAGTTACATTGTCCCGGTAATTGAATTTATTTTTTTAATTTTAATTTTTTCCTCGTTTCCGCATTCGACACAATATCCTGTGAAAAAGATCATTTTCCCTCGTCACGACGATGCCCGAAATTTACAACATTCATAAAAAAGCAATAAAACTAAAAATTATTTTATTTATTTATTTATTTTTTCGTTATTTGGTAATCACGGGCATAGCCCATTTGCACACAAATTTTACATTTTATTTCAATCGTCATATTTTTGAAAATTCCACAATTTTAGAGATTTCGAAAATTTAATATTTTCTCGTGGTGTCGAATTTTTAATACTTCGAGGAATGAATAAATGAGAAAAGAATGCCATTTATTAATCGAGGTTTTTTTTTATCTTTGAGATTCAAAAATATTGAATCCATTAATTTTCTTAGTTCGGTGGAAATATCGTGACGGTGTAGTCGAACGAGCTAAGGGATCGCGTCGAGAGACAAGGAAAAAAAAAAGTTTTAGGGAACAGGCGTTGAGAGAAATGAAGGGACACAAAAGTATAGAAAATGAAAAGTCGGTTTCGTTACTCGATGCTCGATATCCGTGTCGCCCTCCATTCGCAATGCGATTTGAAATATTCCTCCTTCGCCTCCTCCCCCCCCCCCCCCCCCCCATCTCTCTCTCGTGCGGAGCGAGCACATTTTTCTCTTTTTCTCGCCCACCGTTCGCTCGCGAGTCCGCTCGATCAATCTCACCGAATCCCATGATCTCGCTCCCTTTTGCAATAATTTTTTACGAATGATCTCACTTTCTAAGCCAGAGCACAGAGCAAAGTAAAGCTCGCACATAAACAGAGCAGCATTGGCAGGCGAGAATCTTCGATGAGTTGGAAAAATATCGGAAAAAGTCACAATTCGCCATGTCGAAGTTTGCATCGTTGGAATGCAACGAAAACTCATTATTTTTTATAGCAAAGCAATAATTGTTCATACAGTATTTGTCCAACGATAAGGCGACAGTCTTCTTTGCCATTCGAAAAATAAATTTACTCCGAAAAATTGAAACGAATGCATTGATTATCAAAATAATGAATAAAAAATATATTTTTCGTGTATTCCAACGATGCACACTTTGGTATCATTTATTTATTCATTCGAAAACTGAATTTACCAGAAAAATTGCAACGAGTCCATTAATCATTAAATTAACGAATAAAAAATTAATTTTTCGTGTATTCCAACGATGCACACTTTGGTATCATAAATTTGTCTGTTCGAAAACTGAATTTACTAGAAAAATTGCAACGAATGCATTGATTATCAAATTAACGAATAAAAAATTTATTTTTCGTGTATTCCAACGATGCACGCCTTGGTATCATGAATTTGTTCATTCGGAAACTGAATTTACTAGAAAAATTGCAACGAGTGCATTGATTATCAAAATAATGAATAAAAAATAAATTTTTCGTTGTATTCCAACGATGCGAACTTCGGGATCATGACAATTGAGCGATTTCGGTGACACGAAGCATCGGACTCTCGTTCCACCGTCGCAATTGTATTTCCTTCTTCGTAACTCATCACGAAGGAGTGACGCAAATATTGCAGCGATAGAGACTGTTCCGCGCGGTGTCGACACTCGATTCTAACGTCTTTTCACTTTTCATTCGGACTTTCTCTCACTCGTATTCCGCGATGTCTGAAACGTTATAAAGTCGAGCGAAAAAATTGACGCGATCCATTATTTTCTGTGGCGATCGCCAACGTAGCGGTGGAAAGTGTTTTTTCTTTTTTTTTTTTTTTTATTCGTTTTTTTTTAATGGGGATTCTTGGGCGGAAACGACCTGGTCGTTCGGTCAATTTTTCATCCATTATCGCAACGAAACCACACTCGACAAATCCGCCGCATATGCTCGTGCTCACGTTTTTTCAGACTCCGCAAATTTATAGAAATCGTAACGATAAAAAATTTTGCAAACAACGTCGTCCTTAAGGAACGAACCAGAGAAAGTTTTTTTTTTTTCTTTTAGCCTCCACCGTTTTTCCCAATTACGTTTCCTTGCTATTTTGACGTTGGAATCATGTCAAGATTATTGTTGTTCGCTGGACATTAAAGTTGGCGAAAAATTCATCGTATTTACCACACACGTCTCGCTCCTTGCGAACCTCCGCCATTTTTCTCTACGTGTTTGGCGTTTCGCGGCGTGTCTCTCCAAACGCCCTCTTCCGCCTGCGCTCATTGCCAAGGCATTCTCGCCAACGCGCCTCCTCTCTATCGTAGGTTTCTCATAATTTACGAAATTGTATATGACATTTCGGAGAGATCGTCGAGGCTCCTTACAGAACGATCATTCTTAACCGGGGAACGGTAACCCGGGGTCAAAAACGACCCCAGTGCGACTTTAAATCCCGGGCCCTTTCCCCGTCGACGAGTTTCGTTTCCCTGGCTCGGGAGGTTCAAATCGAAATAGTTTAAATTTTATTTTTTTATGAGTTTCGGTTTTTTTGGCAAGTTTTTCTATGATTTCGAAGCTTCCCGTACATTTTTGTCAAGTGAAATGACACTGAAAACAAAATTTCGTTAAAAAAGATCGATATTTTGTTCGATACGTTCGACTAAACGTTTTTTTTGAATAATCCCAAAAATAGTGTCATTGCTGCAAGAAATCTTGGAGAAAGTCTCTTCGGAAGGAAATTTTAGTCGTTCCAATCGTTCATTTTGCTGACAATTCCGTTAGAAACAAAAATGTACTGCCAAAATAACGAAACATTTTGAAATTGTCCAAAAATATTTAGTTTATCGTGTTCAACAAAATTTCACTCCCAGTATCGGAAATACCGTTTTGTTTGTTTGACTTTTTGTTCATCTGCTCGCTCACTCGACGATCGGCTCGCCGACACAGAAAATTAGCATTTGCTTTCTGCCAACTTTTCGAGTCGCACGTTTTTAAGATCGTGAAAGTTCGAGAGCGAGAGAGAGAGAGAGAGAGAGAGAGAGAGAGAGAGAGAGAGACGAAGACTTTTCAGGGCCTCCGAAGGAAGTCCGTTAGGTGTTTGTAGAGTGAGTGATACACGCGGGGGCACGCGCCCGTGCAGCCCACAAACTCGTATAAAACTATATGAGGAAAAAAAATACGAACCGGGATGCCCAGGCGATGCTAGGCGAGGGCACCACAGAAGAGCTTCGCGATGCCCCGCAACGAGGTTTCCTCCTCCTATACGCTATGCAGGTCTTCTCCCGACTCACCGATCTCTCTTAGTATGGGCTCATCGATTAGCATCATCTTTTTCTTTTCTCTCAACCGTGTTATCGCGACATTTCGTCTTTTTCCTTCATTTCTCCCATTTCGTTGAATTTTTTCGAAAATAAATATTATTTATCCAAAAATACGCAAAAAAGTAAATATTCCGTGTTCCGGAAAAAAAACCTCGACTTTTTGAGACCCTAATAGAAGCGCAATCGTTTGTCGGATTCAAATTTCCTAATTAAAACGTTTTTCGGATATTTGTTGATTGAAATAATTAAAAACGAAAAATCTGTGCAAAGTTGCAATTATTTTTAATAATTAATCATTATTTATTAATTATTTTTAATAATTAATCGACTCGTTGCAATTTTTCAAGTAAATTCAATTTTCGAATGGCAAAGAAGACTCTCCCATTGTCGTTGCCAAACACTGTATGAAAATTTGTTGCTCAGCCATAAAAAATAATGACATTTCGTTGCATTCCAATGATACGAACTTCAAGAACTATGAAACAGTTTTTCAACGAAAGAGAAAAGGGAATCCGATAACAAAGACCAGAAATCACGCTAACAAGCCCAAGGGTTGGTGGTAAAACTGATAAGAGATAAGAACAAAGGAATGTGAGGATAAGAAAAAAACACGATAATAAAAATGATGAAATGCGTATGCGAGATAATAAAAAAAAAATTTGAATCGTGATTCCTGAGAGAGCCTTCAGTCAATATTGACAACAATAGAAACCACGGACGCTAAGAAACTCGTCTGAGAAGTTACCGGTTCGAAGCAGCGATTCACTTTTTCAAAGTAACCGAAGCGAATGTCATTTCGTGTTAATAATGTAAACAAGGATAACCGCGCGGATGAATATGACGTTCGAGTCAACTTTGCATGTTCGTACTATTAATCACATCTCGAGACGCAACAATGACGTCTCCGTGTCTTCAAATATTTAAAAAAAAAAGTATTAAGGCCAAAGGCAAGAGTGCTACATCGGAGCAAAATGTTTTGTTTTTTTTTTTTTAATTAATTTTATCAAGACCAGCGTTTTGGGCATTTAATTAAAATCCTAATTAATCCTGTTTGGAATAAAAAGTGTAATCACGGCTAATAATCGCATCTGCCATTTAAATGACTAAATAAATTTCATTTTTTAAAGCTCGCAGAATCATAAAAATTAATTGGATTGATGAATTTTTGATGAAAATATTTTCTCTTTCGCTGAGGTAATTCGACTAAATTTGTGAAATTCAAGTTCTACGTTGGTAAACAACGAAAAGTATTTTTTTCATTTGATAATTGACGCTCAGTAGACACACATGGGTCTGGGGGGCCCATTCAGCGAATGGCTCGAATTTCTCGTTTTTCGTATCGATTGCCATTTAATAACAATGATAAAATATCATTTTTATTCATCACCCAGTGCAGGCTCTTTTTCTATAGATCCAAAAATACTTTCCTGAATTTTTTGAAATTTTTTTATCGAGTCCAAATACAGTTTGAAAAATTGTAGGACGCCCCAGACCCATGTGTGTCTACGGAGGGTTAATGCACTCGTTGCAATTTTTAAAAGTTGTCTCACTTTTCAATCCTTGATAAATACTGCAGGAAAATTTGGTGCTTTGCTAGAAAAAATAATCACTTTCGTTCCGAAACTTCGGAAAACGAAATTTTTTGTCTAATGTGCAAAGAAAACGCAAGTTTTGGGATTTTTGTATTTAACAAATATGTAATTAGAAGGAGATTGGAGTTTGCATGATTATAAGATTACCTTCCATATTCCATGTGACATTCGGACGTCATTTGGACTATCAGAATGAAGAAAATGGAAAAATTCGATATACTGAAGTTTGCATCGTTGAAATACAACGAAAAATCAATTTTTTATTCATTATTTTTATAATTAATCCACAAGTTGCAATTTTCTGACTAAATTCAGTTTTCCCATGGCAAACAAGACTTTTCAATTATCGTTGACAAATACTGTACACTGAAAAGAAAATTTTGTTGGAAAAGATCGATACTTTGTTCGATACGTTCGGCTAAACGTTTTTTTTTTTAATAATTTCAAAAATAGTGTCATTGCAGCAAGAACTCTTGTAGAAAGTCTCTTCGGAAGCAATCTTGAGTCGTTCCAATCGTAAATTTCGCTGACAATTCCGTTAGAAAGCAAATGTACTGCCAAAATAACGAAACATTTTGAAATTATTCAAAACCATTTAGTTTATCGTGTTCAAAAAAATATCGACCAATTTTAACAAAATTTAATTTCCATTGTCCGAAAATTTGTTGCTCTCCTACAAAAAATAATGAGTTTTCGTTAAATTTCAACGATACGAACTTCACCGTCGTAAATCTCATTAAAACATAATCCATCGTAAGAAATTTTGTACTTTGATATTAACTTCTCGATTTTTTCGTTTCAGGGTCAAAGACCGGAGCAAAGTGTGATGCAGGCACTAGAGAGTCTGAACGATTCCCAAGTTAATGATTTCCTATCGGGGAAAGCGCCGTTGAATTTAACGATGAGAGTGGGTGACCAATTGGTCCTTATCCAGTTGCAATTATCAACGGTGACGCCGGCATCGCCGTCGAGCTCCTCGAGCAGCAGCAGCAGCAGCAGCAGCAGCAGCAGCAGCAGTAGCAGCAGCAGCAGCAGCAGCAGCAGCGTTTCGCCTTCGTGCATTCCCGTTGCATCAGCGAGCGTCGACGGGATAGGACTGAGTTCTCCGAGTTTACAAACGAGCAGCAGCAGCAACAACAACAACAACAACAGCACGTCATCGTCGAGTGCAGCAATGTCTTCGGGTTCGTCGAATTTGGGAACGACGAATTCTTCGATATCGAGCAACGCGTCAATGACGTCGTCGCCAGCTTCGTCGACGATACGTTCAGTTTCGCCGATTCGTTCGGTGTCCCCGATAAGATCAGCTCTGCTCGCGGCGAGAGCTGCCCACAGATCGTCCTTGATGAGCACCCTGGCGTCTCTCTTGCAGGCTGCAGCGGGATGCAACAACAACAACAACAACAATAGCAACAATAACAATGGATCTGGTACGAGCAACGGAACGAGCTTAGCGACTGCGACAACGACGACGAATTCGGTGGAAAGAAGCAACAACAACTCGCCACCAAATTCACCAAATTCTTACAATCCTGTAACGAGCTTCTCGCGATTGTCTCGTCCACCTTTTTATCGACCTTTCGGCACGCAGAACTCGTCCGGTACACCCTCCACTACGTCCTTGACCTCTTCTCCCTCCTCCTCATCCTCCTCCTCCTCGTCAACAATGTCTTCGGCTTCCTCGCCGTCCACTTTTTCCTCTTCGTCCTCATCCTCCCCATCGTCGTCCTCTTCTTCTTCTTCTTCTTCTTCTTCTTCTTCTTCGGCCAATCCTCTTCTGAGCAATAGCACGTCCAGAGTCATTTATCGCAATATCGCCGGCGTCCCTTACCTTTTTCATCGACAACATCATCGCCATTACTGTCATCATCATCATCATCGTCATCATCACCATCATCATTCCCGCAACAAACACCTTTCTGCATCGAATTCGTCCTCCTCCTCCTCATCCTCCTTTTCCTCCTCCTTGTTGCCTTCGAGTTGCGAAACTCTCCAGACACAGGATTCAGCCTCCTTGCTCGCTGGACAGTCACAAATACTCGACGAACCCATGGAAACCAGCACCAGCTTACCCGGCACACCCAAAAAGAAAAATCTATGCAATCATCACCATCACCATCAGCACAATCAGTCTCAGCAACAAACTTCTCCTACTTCGGCCAATAATCATCATCATCAGGAGTCACAAGGATGTCCCGACTCACCCACCAGTCCTCATTGTCCGAACGCCTTGAACATCGGCCTTGGAAACTCTAGCAAAGTTTCCGCTACCCTCGACACCAGAGCACTCGCCGAAGCTTCTCGAAATCTCACACAGAAACTCAAACAACTTTCCTCTGAGGTACTCACCGAGCCATTCTTTCTTTTTTTTTCTTTCTTTTTACTGTTCTTTATTATCTTTGAAATTTTCAACTCTGGACTGTCCATGAATGTTCACCCACTCGTCACTTGAAAATTCGGGCATCGGTCTGTGCCAATTTTTTCCTTTTATTAACATAAATCTTTTTTTTTATGGAAATATAAAAATTTATAACGATGTTGAAGTTTGCATCGCGGTTCTAATTCAATATTTAGTCGGAACAATAAAACGATCTTTTTTTGGGTTCAAAACACTAAATCGATAGAAAAATTGTCAAGGTTTTTAAATTTGAACAAACAATTGTAGAAAATATTCTTTTGTTGGACTTGAACGTTGCGAACGTCAGTGTCATAAGTTTGGAGCTGTCGACTATTTTCAAGTAAACTATAAAAAAGAAAAAAAAAACAAGAAGCGTTCTCGTTTCGTCCAATTATCCGAACTGCAATTTTTTTTTAAATCCATTGCGAAAAAAAAACCCACGAAATATCGATTGCGGGGAAAAGAAAATTTTAGTCAAAAAGTCGTCGAAATTTTTCAAGCCGATAGAATTTTCGCGTCGCAAAAATCAATCGTTTTATCGTCGTAATTACATTCTGCATTCAAATAATGAGATTTGCCAATGAGAAAAAGAATTTCATTGCGTTCCAACGGTGCAAACATCAACGTCCTCAAATACAAGAGATTTTTCGGCATTAATGATTTTTGCAGCCAACTTTACAAGCGTTACGATCATTTGATTTGATTTACTAATTTCTTTCCTTTTCCAGGAACTCGCGAGACGCAGACAAGGCGCAATCATCGAAAGCATGCACCACCATGGCAAAGGAGTTTATTCGGGAACTTTTAGTGGGACTTTGAATCCTGCGCTCCAAGACCGTCACGGTCGACCAAAACGCGATATCGGCACCATTATCCACATTCTCAATGATTTGCTCTGCGCCACACCAGCTGCTACGGCAGGCCCTTACAGACATCATCACAGACACATCAGTGGACGTCTCCAGAGCTCGTCCAACGTGCCTGGATCGTCGGATCTGTCTTCGTCCAACGGTGCCGGTACAACGGGATCTTTCCACGATGGTAAGAATCCTCGATTCATTAAATTTTACCAAGAATTTGCCAATTGCTGAAAAAACGTCAATTTATCCTTGCAAAATGCACACTGGGTCGTTTTGACCCGACCAATTGTCACCCATCGTTAAGAACGCTCCGATCAGAATTTTGAAAAAAAACTCCACGAAATATCTACTTTGTAACCGTCCGCGGATCGTCCGGGTCTTTTTGACCCGAGCGACAACTTTTATTTTATTTTTTAAATCTTGTTTTTCAAAAGGTTTTTTTTTTTTTTAATAAAATAAATGCAACGACTGTACTGGGTCGTTTTGACCCCAACAATTTTCCGTCACCGATTCGTTGGCATTTTCAATGGCAACGAATATTTTGGCATTTACTGCAATAAACTTTTCTGCAAAAAGAAAAGTCAAAAAATGCATTTTTACCGGAATACAACGGTTTGAAAATAGCCTCGGGTCAAATTGACCCAATATGCACATTTTATTAGTTTTTATAGTGAATCTATACTAACTCGCTGCCTTTTTCGTTTGTTTACTTATTCGGTCGTCGCAGAGGAGTTATCGAAGGAGAACGAAGCGACAAAAGGAAAAATGCGAAAGCTTCGTTTGGTGATGGAGCAACGACGAGCGAAGAAGAAAGCGCGGCGTCAGTGGGCAGCAGTGACTCGGAATCCCGGTCTGAATCACGACCCGAACACCTCGACCTCGGGCTCGGCGAGTGGGCCAAGCGGCAATGCGACTGAGTCGCAGAACGAGCCGGAGCTGCAGCCTTGCAGTCCGGAGCCAGTCGTGGCTTGAACTATATATTCGCATTGGACGTCACTGAGAAGAAAAACGATGCAATTTTCATCGCTAGAATCGTGAGAATTCGTGCGAAGAAAAAAAAAAATTTTTTAAATAAAAAAAAAATAAAAAAAAAACAATGAGAAATACTGCAAAGTGCAGGCGCCACGCGGCAGGATCGAGTTCGATCCAGCAGACAATAATTGATATTCGTCGATCGATTAACGTGGCTGTATAGCTCGGCCTGGTCAAAAGGAACGATTTTTAAAATTCGTCTCCATTGGAGTCCTCGATACGCTACCATTGGATCGGGTGATCGTCGGGATGGCAAAATTCGTAACTCGACAGAGTACCGATTTAAAATACTTGTTCGCGTTTTGTTTACACGTACGTTTGTTTTGTTTTGTTTGATAGATAAGTTGAGAATAATTAATTAAGATTGAGATGAGAAATCGCGTGAGATGTATCGCGTGTATCAATGTGCAATTATTTGTGCCGCTTGCCTGAACGACACCGATCCCTGTGACCAAGTAATTCTTCATTTTATAATTAACTCTTGTTACTTTTCGTATTTTTCTTCTCCGGGACTCCAATCGAGTTTACACATCAACGCGTTCCTCTATTTTCAAGTTTCATCTCTGTATCGATGAGAATCAAGAAACACGAGAAAAGAAAAAGTAATAAAGAAAAACGAAAACGTCGCTTAAATAACTCGCGAAATAAACTGCACATGTGTGATCGTCGAACACGTTTGAATCCTAACCGAGAGAGGACCAGAAGTCACACGCGTTATTGGGTACCACAGGTAGATTATAAACTTCCCCAATCGGGAATGTAAATCTAATAATACTTTTAGAAGGAGAAAATGAATGAAGTGTGTAGAGAAACGCACGAGTCGTAATAAGTATGAATTAACAATTGGAGTAAAGGAAAAAAGAAAACGATGTTATTGTGGCATATCGCGCGGGAGATTCCGACGCAGAGAGACGAAAATTCTCCGTCAGGATCCTCGCTCGCGTCGAGCTTTCTTGCTATTTTCTTTTCTTCCCACGGTTTTTTTTTTTTTTTTTTTTTTTTTACGAATAAACACGTTGTTCGTCGTTGAAACTCGAGGAAACGAGGCCCGAAAGGTCCTCAGGTTCGGTTTTCCGTCGTTTGGAATAAAAAAAAAAAAACAACAAAAAATAATGAAAAATGTTCAATACGAAGATATGGACGTTAAGGGAAAACGAGACGATGCATATACGCGATGGGTGATCCTAGTAGATAGACTCTAGACGAATATTACGCATGGCCTCGACGCCCTCAATTCGTTAAGATTTAATAGGCACTATACCGAATCCTTGTATCACCCTATAGTCTTACTGCTTTAGGTTATTTAGACAAATTATTATTATTATTACTATTGTCATTATTATTAGTATTAACAATTACTACAGTTTTTCAAACTGGCTCAATATTGTATGATACGATTATCGAACCTATCGAGTACCAAAATAAATAAATAAGATTGCTTGCCAAGTCAATATTCTCCACTTTTTACTTCATTTCGATCCTTTCGATTGATTTCTATGACGCTCAAGTTTGCAACCTTCGGATCCGACGGAAAATACTTTCATTGTTTATTCAATTTCAAAAATCGTTACTATTTTCGTATCGATTTTGTGTTTGGATGCTAAAAAAAAATGTTTTAGTGTCCTGACCGAATATCGAATAGAAATCATGGAGCTCTGCTCGAGAAAAAAATAGAAAATCAGAATTTCAAGAAAAAACACAAAAATTGTCCAAAATTCAATTTTGAATATTGTGACAATTTTCGTATCGATTTTGTGTTTGGATGCTAAAAAAAAACGTTTTATTGTCCTGACCGATTATCGAATAGAAATCATGGAGCTCTGCTCGAGAAAAAACAGAATCTCGTTGCATTCCAACGCTGTGAATTTCAGCATCGTGGATTTCTGTTTTTGGAGATCCAGTCAAAAGAAACTCGAACATTTGGTGTGTACGTGGAAATCGTTTTTATTTAAATTATTTTCTAGGATGACGTACAATCGTAAAAACTTATCGACCTTACAAATTGCTTCTATGACGTTTGTTTTTTCTTTTCTTTTCTCCCTCGCGTTACAGCCAAGGAAAATGTCGCATTTTAGACTGTCAAGTATCGTTGTTCTCGTTGTTCCGAGAGTCTTCACAATTCAAACGTTCATTCATCATCGCCGTAGTACAAATGGCCAAAAAAATTGGCAAACACTTTGATAAAAAAGGATTTTTCTCCTATCTCGCTCACATTGATCGCTTCTCCGCCACGCAGTCTGTGACGTATACAGTGGTTTATCGAATCAACACACCCCTATCGTCATGGTAAATATTGCACAAATTTCAAACTTTTTTTTAATGCTTTTTTCCAGTCCAAGGGAAAAACTCCCTTGACAATGGAGAAAAATTGGCACATACAGAGTTTCTTTTTCTTTGTTTGGTCGCTTTCTTATCACTTTCTAGTGGACGTTCTATGGATTCAAAATGTTTGAGAATATGAGTAGAAGAATCTTTTTTTTTTCGACACATTTTGCATTTTTCTGAAATCTTCGTGGAACAAAAATTCGGCTTCCTGCTGGAATGACTAAGAATGATGAAGAGACGATTCAAAGTTCGAAAAGCATTCGCGACGGATGGAAATTCGAGGATTCAACTCGAAGGAACAAGCTTTCAAAAATCGGAGCCAATTCCAACGATTCCCCGTAGGAAAATTATAAAAATTCCGAAATATTCCTCAATCCTCATAGCCTCGAGCTTTTCGCCTAGAAATTTAACTTTTTACCGCTCCACGAGTTTCTCAAGCTGCTGAAAATATCGTAAATTTCTTAACCAAAGAATAAACTCCTTCCGTCTCGAAAAAGCATGAAAATTCGATAAGCCACTGTTCACTTGATTTTCAAGACTCAAATGCATCCACCTATCGTCTTCCTCATTTTGTCAAGTCTTAATTAATCGTTTATATAATTCAGTCCATCGATTATGTACCCTGAACCGAAGCGTAGCACCGAGCCTCGCGGAATACGTATTAAACGGAAATTTAGTAAAACTCGGTTGCGCGCTCGGTCACGTCCGACTGCTACGAGCGAAATCGCCAAAATCGATAATCCAAAAAGGCTCAATAAAATAATAATACAATTATTCGATAGTATACTAAATGCGCGATAAATAGAAAGAAAAAACGATTGTCATGCGAAACGAGTAAACACGATAATTGGAAAGAGACTCGAGAGACAGAAGAAGGAACGGAAAAAAGTAAAAGCTTTCGCGATCGCACGAGGAACACTTAGAATTTTGCAAGTGTCAATTGCGTAGAATAAAGAAAAACGAAGATTGTGGTTATGCGTTTTAAAAAACTCCTGAATGGAGTCGATCGGTGCATTAAATTAAATATATATCTATGTATTTACGAATACACATGTATTTAAATATTTCTATGTACAATTAATAAAAGAATTACGTTTAATAGTATTGAACGCGATACGACGGAAGCGGTAGCACACTGAGAGGATTCAAAATTCAAAATTAGCGTTACGGAATAGAAGCAGAGGACCAACTTGAAAATTCGTCAATTTTTACTGCACGAAATATGAATTTTCATGGAAATATAATAATATTTCATTTTATAAACTGTGGCGACAACAAGTATTTGGATATTTAACCCTCCGTATACACACATGGGTCTGGGGCGTCCTACAGTTTGCTTACTGTCCTTGGACTCGTTAAAAAAATCTGCAAAAATCCAGAAAAGTAGTTTTTGATCTATAGAGAGAGAGAGGCTGCACCGGGTGATGGATAAAAATTCTTTTTTATTATTTAACCCTTCGAGTTTACACTGGGTCATTTTGACCCGCAAAATTTTCCGTCACTGCTAGTTTTGGCATAGAATTTTCGTTTCGTCTAAAGATTTACTACAAAAGAATGCGTATTTACCGGAATATAACGATTCGAAAAAACGCCTCGGGTCAAATTGACCCAGTGTGTACTCGAAGGGTTAATGATGGTAATCGATAAGAAAAACGAGAAATTCGCGCCATTCGCTGAATGGGCATCCCAGACCCATGTGTGTCTACCGAGGCTTAATATAGAAAATTGTATTTAAAGTGTGCAAATACTTTGGTGGCTACTAAACAAGAAATTCTTTATTGTTGTCACGGTAATTTTGAGTTTTTGGTTCTCTCTGTGCAGTAGAATGGGAAGAGAAATGTAAGAAAAGAAAACAAAAACGTTAGCGCGATTAGCAACCTGCGATGAATCGCGTTATGGCACGTTAACTGTACATACAATGATTCGAGAATGAAAACGTGGGATCGATCAGACTGGTCAGTTGGCTTGGGGGGAAGATTTAAAAATTTACGACTCAAGTTGCGCGTGTACGCACGCGGATCACACTCTTTTCTATACTTGTCTCTATAAATTGTAAATGTAAAATCGTTATTATCGGATTTTATCTGTTTTGGCAGTTCTGAGTAATAGTGTTTTAACGTATTACCATCACAAAACGTCTTTATTTAGGATTCTTTCAAAATTTAGTACAAACCTTCTTGGCACCAAGACTGAGAGAGATTTTCTCTTACGAAGAAAAATTTGTCTGACGTTTAGAATTTTCGATATTTAATTTCCCATTTTTTATTTTTCCCATCTAAACGCCTGGAAATTCAAGTCACGTTTCGTTAAAAAGTACCAAGAAAAAAACAAAAGAAACGCGACTTGAATTTACACGCGTTTAGACGGGAAAGATTAAAAAATTGGAAATTAAACATCGAAAATTTTAAACGTCAGAAAATGTTTCTTTACAGGAGAAAACTGTTAGTTTTGGTGCCAAAAACGTTTGTACTAAATTTTGAAAAAATCCTAAATAAAGTCGTTTTGTGATAGTAATAGCTTAATGCGAATCGGGTTTGTCCGAGGAGACACGTTTTCCAGTTGGCATCGTTGAAGCCGATGAAAAATAACGTCGACCTTCTTTCTTCACTCCGTTTGATAAATATTCGAAAAATTGTGACTCTTGTGGCAAATTGAATGGATTCGAGGGAAGGAATTTGCTGTGCAGCAACGATGCCAACTTCTTGTTCGTACGTTTGTTTTTTTCGGCTTGTTCGTTTTTTCTTTTTGCTCTTTAGTAAAGATTGATCTTTTTGGTAATGGTTTTTCGACACATGTGGCACGTTTTCAATGGCGCTGCACAATAATCGCACGCACCGTGACCACAAAGGAACGCCACGTTGCGTCTTCGCTCCATGCATATACTGCACATATTCGCCTCTTCCAAATCCGCTATTCTCGTCTCGAGATAACGCAATCTCTCCAAGTCTTTGTCCTTGTCTCTCTCACGCTCACGCTCTATTTTTTCCACGCTCTTCGTCTCCCCCTCTTCCGTGTCGAGCTCCGCCTTTGGACTCTCCGCGCCACTCAAACACGTCGCTTCGCCCGCATTATTAACACCTGAAACGACGTGATTAAACTTTTTCATTCAACGTTACGAAAGCTGCGAAAAAGGAATCTGCAGGAAGCTATTTTTTCTCATGCGTAGTAAAGCGTAGTAAATATTTTCTTGGATTTTTTGTCTGTAGATTCATCAAATTCTGATTAAATCTTGTTTTATAATGAAATTATTTTTTCTTTTAAAGCTCGAAATTTTGGATGATTTTTGAAAATTTAACAATTCGTCGATAAAAAGATGAATTTTTCGTTGCATTCCAACGTCGCCAACTTCGGCGTCAATTTTTTTATCGTACAAAAACTTGCAACTTGCTTTTTTGCGAATTATTTGCAAATCATCGATAGAAAGATGCTTTTTTCGTTGCATTCCAACCTTTCCAACTTTGGCCTCATTTACATGTAGAGAATTAAAACTTAAAAACTACCGTTACAGAATAGAAACTGAATTCGAACATGATTCAATTCTTAAATAAGCAGAATGGAAATTGCTATTAAAAATAATGTAGAATTTATTTTATATGGAATAAAATATAATTCTGTTTTCATGGAAATTTACATTCTGCGCAGTAAAAATCGACCAACGTTCGAGCTCCTCCTCCGTTTCTATTCTGCGACGATAATTTTTAATCCTTCGAGTGCATACCGGGTCGTTTTGACCCCAACAAAAATGTAGATAATTTACTGCAAAAAACGTTTCTACAAAAAAAAAAAACGGAATACAACGATTTGAAAAACGCCTTGGGTCAGATTGACCCAATTTGCACTCATAGGAGGTTTGCACTCGAAGAGTTAATTACTTCGTGGAATTACGACAATTAATTGGATCAATAAATAATGAATTACCGGTTAAAACTTGAGGTTCCGTTCGGTCCGGGCATTGGCAAGTATCCCGAGCCGGAAGTAAACTGCCGCTGGGATCATCGCCCGTCGGATCGATAAGTCTTCGGAGCGAGCCCGCACAAATGCGACAAGAATCTTGTTCGCGGGCGGCGTTCCTCGGCGTTGTCTCTAGCGACGGGTCTTCGAGATTCGGCGCTGCCTCGACGGTCGAAGCTTCGATCTGGTTGTCGGGCGTTTCACTGATACTCGCCGGGGCTCCTCCCGGCTCGCCACCAGCTTCTCTCTCCAAAACGTTGTTTCGTCTGCTCCGATTACGGAACGATCGTATGAGCTCGCAAATAATCGGCGTTTGCTGTTCCGGAGGCAGCAGGTTAAACGCAGTTTTTCCTTTCGCATTGACATGCTCGAGGAGAAGTCCGCTCGTGTCGATGCTGACGAGGAAACACGCCAGAGCCAATCCCGTTGGCGCATTTTGTCTCGCTAATTCTTGCCAAATCTGAGCAAAAAAAAAACGTTTAATAAAAGGACGGGAGAATTATTTAAAAAATGAAAAAGCACCTGAGGCCCTGAAGGACTTTCCCAAAATTTGCAAACTAGCGAAATTTCCTGCAGAATTTCTAAAAAAAAAACATTTTCTACATTTTTTTTTTTTTTTTACGTACGGCGTAAATAACGGTTGTTTCTTTGTTGCCATCGGGAGTCGGTAGAGTAGCAGGTTGATGTCGACTTTTTCCGATAGCAATGTGTAAAACGGTATCGCCTTCTTCATCGGTGCTCGAAATGTCGGCTTTGTGTTTCAACAGCAACTCGACGAGACTCCAGTGGCCCTGAGACACAGCGAGATGAAGAGGCGTTTGACGTCGATTGTTTCGCAAATCGACGCGAGCCCCGCCACCACTTTCCGATAGCAAAAGCGCCGAAACTTCGCAGTGCCCGTTCAGAGCGGCTAAATGCAATGCCGCGAACCCGTCTTCCTTCTTAACGTCCACCAGATGTCGACATCGCGTCAACAATCGTTCCGTCGCACTACAAATTATTCGCCAATTCTTCTCAACTCACAATCCAATTGTAATTACAATAATATTTCAATAATATATTAATATGAAAATATAAATATTTAAATAATAAAAATATTCAAACAATAATAATATTTAAACAATAAAAATACATAAATAATAAAAAATATATTTAAATAATAATCTTTGAATAATGATAATTTGTGTTTTTTTTTTCTGTTTTTCGTAATCGAAAAAATGGAAATGTAATAACATGTTCCGGAATTAATTAGTGAATAAATTTTTCTGTGTTTTTTTTTTGGTCGGGTTACAGGGATTGTACTTACTGAGCGTTCCCTTTGAGAGCGGCGTGATGCAGAACGTTGAATCCTCGTTTGTTGCGCAATGTAAAGTTGACTCTCTCGCAAGCGCACAAAGCGTCTACTATGTCGAGCGCATCCTTGCCGATGGCGTCGTGGAGAGCCGTATCGCCGTATGAATCCTGAAGATTCACGTCGCAACCGTGATTCAAGAGCACACGAACGCATCCGGAATGTTGCTTATTAACGGCGACGTGGAGAGCGCTGCAACGACCGTTGTTCACTGCGTCGATCGGCGCACCACGTGATAACAAAAGTTCCATAACTTCCGGCTCATTTCTGCACAAATTTCGTAATATCATTAAAAATCCGAAAAACTTTATTTTGTTTCGTGAAATTATCCTTTTTGATATCTATATTCGATTATTTTTGAAAATTTTGAATTTATTTTTTGAAAATTGGAGTGAAAAATCGATGCGTTACGCTTTTATGGAAAATGAGGAAAAATAAATTTACCCAAACGCTGCGTAGTGAAGCGGAGGGTCCCCATCTTCGTCCACGGCCCTTAAGGATGCCCCGCCATCCAACAAAATGACACAAAGCTCACGATGACCTTGATGGGCTGCAACTTGAAGGCAAGTCTTTTTACCACCGCAAAGACCGCTCGGTCTTGCGTCCACGTTGCCCGAATATTTTCGAAGGTATTCGCGAAGTGCCGACACCCTCGCCTCTCCTCTCGCGGTGTCTCTCATCAGTTTCTCCATCTCTCGAGCCGCGCGTTCAAAAGGAAATGAGGAAGCGGCTTGAAAAAAAAAAAACAAAAAAAAACAAAAATATTCATTACAAACTCGAATCCAGCGAAATTTTTTTTTTTTCAGTTTTTCCGAGGCGAATGATTTTGAAAATAAAACAAATCACCAATAAAAAAAAACAAAAACTTGCAACTTGGATTTTTGCGACTTATTTACCTGACGAGCTTCCACGACCTTCGCTGGCTGCACTGGAGGTATTACCGGAATCGGAATTCGAGGCGAGACGCGTGACGCTCAGTGGATTGAAAGTCCACGTGTGACCATCCAGAGTAACTCGCAAATCGCCATCAGGATAAATCTTGATGACCTTTCCCGTTTTCCCCAGGGCCTACGGTATTTATCATAACTAAATATTTGTAAAGTGTGCGTATACCAAAAATACAACAACTTCGTGTCCGTTGCCTAATTTACTAAAATTAAGTAAAAACATCGTTTTTCATAATTAAGAAAAATCAAATGAAACCGCGCTGCAAAAAAAAGGAAAAAACATAAAATAAAAGGTCGTCAAGGTGAATTATCGACTTCTGCGGCAACCTTTCTCAGCAGTAATTTGAATAATATTTAAATAATAAAAATATTTGAATAATGAAAATATTTGAATAATTATAACATTTGAATGATAACAATAATAATAACAAACGGACTGGAATGGAAGGGTTCGCGATTTCGTTGAAGTTTGAATCGTTGGAATGGAACGAAATTCGTTTTTTTTTTTTTCATTGGCGAAGCTCATTATTTAAATGCAAAATGCAAGTTGGATGATTTTAAAAATTAAATGGTTAATAAAAATGAATATTATTCGTTGCATTCCATTGTTGCGAACTCCAGCTTCATGCATTCGCGAGTGTGTCCCATGAAATTAAATCGACATACGCTTTTCATAACGTCCGTCCATTCCCCGTGTCCTTGCTGATAATTTTTAACAGCCGCAGCATCAGTCTTTACGCTGACGAGATCCCCCAGAGCAAAAGTTTCTTTACTCGTGACTTTTGTCAAGGCTCGGGGGTGGAAAGTCCAACGATTGTTGCAACCTTCGTACTGCACTCGTATGTCACCTTTGTCGGTTATACGATGAACAGTCCCGATTTTTCCGATATAGTCGACCATCCGAGGGTTCCAGCCACCGTGGCCCGCCTGCATTTCTTTCAGCGTTTCCACCTCGAGCATCACTTTCACTTTGTCACGGACGTTGAAAGTCAAGTGACAAGGACTCGAGGACGTACTCGTCACGTTTCCACATTGGACCGAGGCTCCGCTCTCCGATGACGATACCGTCATTACTGGCTGACCCAACACCGGCAAATGCTCCTTGTAATACGTTCCCGCTGTCGCTTCCTCTATGTAACACAGATCCACGCAGCCTTTGTAACCCAAACGATAGACGTTCGTACTACCCGACGACCATGTTACCGTCGCCACTGAACGACTGCTCTCGTTGTCCCAACCACGAATATCCATCACTCTCCCCGTTTTCACTAAAAGTTTACATTTATTATTTTTCCTTTTTCGACAAACTTTATCAACATCTCTACGTCTTTGAAAAATATTTTTAGCGTTTGCAATTTATATTTCAGGAAAGTTGTGCAGTGTTCGTCGTGCTGGGGAATTGATCACTTTCTTTTGACAAATCATTTTGAAATAATTTTTTTATTTTGGCGAAAATAATTATTCGTTTGATGAATTTAATTTTAAAATAAATTTGTTATTTTCTCGAAAATTTGAAAATTTCTATCAATTTGGAATTATGCACGTGATTGTTTTTTTTTTAACTTTTAGAATCGAGTTGAGTTTATTGTTGGGACAATAAGAAAGAATGAAAATCACCTGGTCCTCCATCCTGATTTCCCCATTCCCAATCAGGACCCCTCACTACTTTAGCTCCGATGAATATCCCCTTAAGGGGGATTTTCGTGCATCCTTCTCTGGCTGTCATTTGTACACTGCGACAAGAAAAATATCAAATAAATTCTTATCCCACGATCATGTAGAATGTTGTTTAGAAGGGACAATAATTACACCGACGTTGACAACGTTTGGCTCCAACGAAAAATACATTTTCTACAGTTTATTTCTTCATTTTTAAAAACCATGATCATTTTCGTAACGATTTTCTGTATGGATCTTAAAAAAACGATCGTTTTATCACCCTGACTAAATATTTAATAAGAATCTTGAGCTCTGCCCAAGAAAAAACAGAATTTTTCAATTTCTCAATTTCTGGATTACAGAAAATCAGAATTTCAAGAAAAAACAGAAAAATTCAATAAGAATCTCGAGCTCTGCTCAAGAAAAAACATAATTTCGTTGGATTCCAACGCAGCAAGCTTCAAGAGAGCACAAAAAAAATTATTTTTACCCGACGGCGTTGGGAGTCTGAAACCGTTGAAAAGTATGCGACAAATCGTGAACGTCGCCCATGTAACATTGAGTGCAAAGATCGTAGTCGAAGCACTGGGCACATTTCCATCTAATGCCGACAATGCCGTGCCTCTTGCAGCCGTTGCAGACGATATTATTGTGTTGAACGCCGGCGGTCGCGTTGTCAAATACCAAAAGATCGTAATGACCCTGATAGCCGATTCTGTAATTGCTGCGAGAGCCGTGATCCCACTGGACGATAACAGTCTTGTCAGGAGTTTTGTCGGTCGGATTGGAAGCTCCCGCTCCGTTGGTAAACGGAGGCGGAGGTTTGCCAATCTCTACGACGGTGCCGGCATGGCCCTCGCCGCCGTCTTGATCGTTCCATTTCCAGTCGTAGCCTCTAACGACCCTCAAGCCTACTTCGAGCATTTTCAACGGACGGCGATTTGAGCTTTTCTCCGACTGGAAAACATTCGCTCAACGATTAAACGATTAAAAATAAATTATTTTTAAATATTATCAAGTTATTAATTAATTAATTAATTAATTAATATTAATTATTATAAAAATTGCTCATAAAATATTGAAAAAATTAAAAATAAACGATTAGAAATAAAGAAATAAAAAACGAAGCGACGAAAAAACGATTTTGGAATAAGGCCAAATTCGGAAAATTCGGAAGGAAAATCCATGGGAATTTTTGCTGCTATCGGTTTATTTGACTAAATTCAGTTTCGTCTTTTCCTGCATGCTTGAAACCTGAATCATCGATCACGCACACGAGTTCGAATGACAAGTCACGAACGTCGTAAGGGGAGGAGAGAGAGATGGAGAAAACTCGATCGTGCAAAGAGTTTTTTTCGTATTATTCGTTCGCGGACGGTCATTGTTATCGCGCTGAATCTAAACGATCGAAAGCGAGGCATACACGCGCGCACACACACGAGACTACGAGGCACAGTGTCCACGAGAAATGTTGTATGTTCGGGTTTTGTCAAAAGTAGAAAAAATCGAGGCAAAACGCTGAAAAAAAGGGTCGAGTTTTACGAACCTCCAACTATCGGACGAAATAACTTCGTCCTTGCAAAGTCACGAAAACATTGTGAGAAACAAACTTTTTTCTTCGGGCTTTCGCCGCACGTAGGTGGCTATTATTTCGGTCCTTTGACAGAAATAACTTGCTCGATTGTCGTGCGATTGCCCCGACCAGTCAGAGCCCCGTCGTCCGACGCCATTATGCCC
Organism: Hyposoter dolosus; assembly: GCA_963921915.1. Lineage (NCBI taxonomy): Eukaryota > Metazoa > Arthropoda > Insecta > Hymenoptera > Ichneumonidae > Hyposoter > Hyposoter dolosus. The sequence continues at coordinate 7,828,574 of OY998140.1, forward strand.
AAACCACCCAAACCCCCCATATTCATCCCGAGAAAATACCAAATCGCCGCCGCCGCCGCCGCGTACTCGACATTTCGCAAATCTACCGAAACTCCGTGAAGCTGGCTCAGAAAACGTAAGAAAAATTTTCTGACGTTTAGATTAATTTCCAATTTTTTATTTTTCCCATCTAAACGCGTGTGTAAATTCAAGTCGCCTTTCTTTTCTTTTTCTTGCAATTTTTTAACAAAACGTCACTTCAATTTACATGCGGTTAGATGGGAAAAATAAAAAATTGGAAAACGTCAGAAAATTTTTCTTCATAGAAGAAAATTGTTATTAGTTTTGGTGCCAAGAACACGTTTATACTAAATTTTGAAAGAACCCTAAACAAAGTCGTTTTGTGATACGTTAAATTGTTAATTAACAAATTTCAAAGCAGAATCGATCGACAACGACGAGAAAGACGTTTCGTGCTTTCGTCACAGATTGCACGTGACGATACTAGCGCAGCCGATCGGGCGTGCAGGGTACTAAAAAAACTGACAACGCTTCTCTGCACGAGACGCGATTCTCGTTGCTCGTGTCTACTTCTCGCTCTTTGACAGTTTGCGACTTTTTCTTCGTTTGTTCAGTTGCAACTTTTCCTCAAAAAGGAAAGAATGACAACGAACGCTAGGAAATACTCTCGCCCGACACAAATATCAACAATGTACAGAATCTAATAGAAAAACATTTTAAAAAACGTGAAAATTGTTTAATTAAAAAAAAAAACAAAGTTTCGTATAATTATGAGCATGGTCGATGTGGACGATATGGGCAGTGCTCAGCACGCTCTACAAATAGCATTCCAAACAATGCAAGAAAGATGCCAACAATTGCAGAAAAGATTGACGATTGTTGAGGAAGAAAATATGAGCTTGCGACTCGAGCGTGGTTCGGAAAAATCGGAAAAATACAAACGTGAAAATTCTACCAATCAAGCAATCACGACAACGAATCTTCAGGTAATAAAAAAAGCAAAATTGTAAATAATTCAGTTTTGCGTGTATTAGCATTCGCGAAAATAATCGATCGAGCAAAAACAACGATATTACGATGGAAAATCGAAAACAAACATGAGGCTCGATTTTTGTTGCAGAAAAAAGTGGAAGAACTTTCCAAACAAAAGTCTCAGCTCGCTCACCACGTCTTCATGGTTGCCGCAGAGAACCGTCAACTATGGAGCCGGCTGACAAGACTTACCAGAACAAACAACAATTTGGGCAACCGCTTGTTGAAAATATCAGAATCTCTCAAAGAGCATCCTAATCCTCAGCCTTTGGATGCGCTCACTCACAGTTTCAAGGACGTCGGTGAAGATTCCAGCAAATTTGGTCACGTTCAGCCACTGGACACCGGTGAGCTCCTCCTTGTTTTCCATCAATGTAGCCACATTAAGATTATGGCACCTCCCTAGACACACATGGGTCTGGGAGGCCCTACCGTTTTATACTGTATTTGGACTCGTTAAAAAAATCGGAATAAATTCAGGAAAGTTGTTTCGGATCTATGGCAAGAGAGCCCGTACTGGGTGATGGATAAAAATGATTTTTTATTATTGTTATTCAATGGTAATCAATACAAAAAACGAGAAATTCACCGAATGGGCCTTAAGGGTTTTAATATCATTATTCGGCAAAGCTCATGCTTTGCCGAAGAAATGAAGGAATTTCGTAGCGTTACAACGACGCAAACTCGAACCTCATGATTCCTGATTGTTCCAGGCAACAGGGAACCCAGTTTGGAAGAAATATCGTTGAGGCTGATCAACAGCATCATGATGGAAAAATCAGAGTTGGAACAACAATGCACAGAGGTATTAAAATCTCTAGATTTCAAATAAAATTTCTACCATTTTCCTCCACCACTTTGCGTTTATTTTTTAAACTATCTTAAGGGAGACAAAAACAATGTAACGATAGAGACAAAATGACTCAGATGGTAGAGATGCAGAACGGGGCGGACATAAATCTCGAAAAGGTCGGATTCACGTATCCGGAAGATACCAACACGGATTCGCTCCAACAGCTTAAACAGCACGACCTGCGACTTTCTCAGACCAAAGACACGCTAGTCAGTCAACAAATACGATTGAAACGTGTCATCAGAAATTTCAGAAAAATGAAACGAGGTGAGTCTCGTTTCTATCGAATATGCAAAACTTTTTTTCGTTCAATTTCGACATTCAAGGACGTTGTACGGCGACGGTCAAATATAAATTTTTCTTTTCAGTTTTTCTCACATACAAAATGATTTCGAACCAAAGTTGATTAAAAAAACGTTGTTACAAATTGACTAAAGAACAACGTACTCTAAACCCAACATTGTTCGAGGTAATCTGTACTTGTTATATAATAAACAAAATTTCGAATAAATTTTAAGACCGATTTTTTTGAAAAACTGAATAAAGCTCCTTCGATGTTACACAAAAGTGTATGCAAAGTTCTAAGAGGCTTCACCATTTAAAAATCGAAATATTTAACGTTGAAAATTGCAACTTTCAACACACGCTCTTGTGAGAAATTACTGAAAATAGTGATTTTTATAAATAAATATCTCGACTTCTTCATGGTGAAAGCTCTGAAAATAGCGCGAGCTATTCTCACACATCACAATTCTCTTTGTGTGGTGCAAATTTAAAGAAATTCTATCGATAGAAAATTCTGCATGCAACGTCCTTAAAGTCGGAATCGCCAAAATTTAGTGTTAAATATTCGTAATTCGTAAAAAACCGATGAATAACCACAATTTTTGCAGGCACGTTGTGCAAAAATTGCCGGCAAAATGCAAGCAAGACAACGTGTCAAATCGGAACGCAATTCGACTCGGACGACAGTTTGAAAGAGAACGGTGCAACGCAAACGAGTCTTCCGCCATCGTCGAATCCGCAACCGGAAACGAGAGTTACGGAGGATATCCGTAACGCCGTTGAGAACGGAAATTCCCGTCAAAACACTTGTCCACTGTGCGGTTTGTACTTTGAGCCCGCGACTGTCTTCGAAATCTTTCACGACCACGTAATGAGTCATTTTGCGGAGGAAAAATCTCTAGAAAGTTTCCAAGTCGTAAATTATTGATTAATTTCTTTTTTTCTCCTAATTATTCATTCGCCAAATTTAAAATTCATTTTTTCCTCAATCATCGATGAGCCTCGTGGAAGAAAATCATTTTGGACGCGACAGAAGACTGCAAGATGAAAAAAAAAACTTTAATCTCAATTTTCGTCTCTCGTTTTTTTTATTTTTTTATTTATTTTTTTCCAGTATTTGACGATTCGAGGAATTTCATTCCAAATGCAAAAGCGACACTACGTTTTAATCGTCTCGCGGTAATAATTCTTTAAGCCAATTCCAAGGGTTTGACTTCCTTGCTGTCGGAAGGCTGTTGCGTCGTCGTTTGGGTCAAATTGCTGTGAAACCATGATGGTCGTTTTTTCGGCATTTCCACAATGTTTTGAGTCTGAAAGACAAAACGAAATGATTGATACGACTCGTAGAATAAAGGTTGTTTTTGTTGGAAGTTTGCATCGTTGGAAATCGACGAAATTCTTTGATTTCTTTGGCAAAGCTCATGATTAAAATGGAGAAATTAATAACGCTGATAAAACGATCGGTTTTCGCGACCGGAAAAGTTTTTCGTTGCGTTTCAACGTTCCAAACTTCGGTCTCATTGTTCGAAATATTTTTAATCAGACGTTGTGCACTCTTGGGATACTGTACAGTTTTATAGCGAAAATAATTTATCAACGCAATTATGAGAGACTATGCAAAATTTTTTCTAAAATGTTGACGATATTTCATCCAAAAAAATTGTACAATTATTTATACATTTCCTTTTTACTCACTTTCCAAAATTCCGCATCCTTGTCTTCCTTCTCGTTTTCGTAGAGCACAATCACTTCTTTTTCCACAGGCTCAATACCCAGAGTCTTCACGATCACCTCTTGCATCTCTGCGGTCTCTGCCTTGACCTTGGCATAACAATGGCCTAGAAAAAACATAAAATTAACAAAAAATAATGAGTTTTCGTTGCATTCCGTAAAAGCGAACTCCAAAATTGTCATTTTCCTTTGCTCCTGATATGGAAATTAAGCCTTCCTAGACACACACGGGTCTGGGGTGTCCTACCGTTTTTGACTGTACTTGGACTCGTTAAAAAAATCGGAAAAAATTCAGGAAAATAGTTTTCGATCTGTGGAAAGAGAGCGTGCACTGGGTGATGGATAAAAATTCTCTTTTATTATTGTTATGTAATAGTAATCGATATGGAAAACGAAAAATTTGCGATATTCGTTAAATGGGTCTCCCAGACCCATTTGTGTCTACCGAGGCTCAAAATTTTTCTTGTTTACCGCAAATGTTGTTTGCTTCGTAATCGTGACCGCAGTTGGAACACATTATCAGATTTGTTTTCGGTTTTATCATTTTCCTCGGATCGTCCGGCAAGCCGAATTTCCTAATCAATCTTTTTTCTATGGGGCGTCGAGTTTTCGGCACTGCCCAGAGAAAACCATTGCCAACGATGTCTTTGAGAGAAAAAGAACTCGAGGATTTGCTCGATCGCTCGGGCATGGTTTCCGGAGCGTTGAAATCGAGAGCCAGAGCCCCCATCGATCCCGCTGTAAATTTTATTATTTACGGAGTGTCAACTTCGAGTTGAAACGATTTTTTGAAATATCGATGAAATTACGAGGGTCCGGTTTATTTTGCGATGAAAAAAAAAATTTTTGTAGGCCAGAGATTATGAATTTTCGAGCAAAAGTTTTTATGATACTGATTGGCACGATAAAAAATTTCATGGGAATGAAAAACACGAATAACGGTGGAGAATGAGCGACAAAACTCAAAAATGGTCTTTGGGGTATTTACTCATCGCGATTGCGGAAAAGTTAGGTTAACATTTTTTGGAAGGAAGGTTATTTAAAATGGAGAAAACGACATTCGCGATGTGTTGGGGATTTGTACTCACGTGGTGGAAATCCTTGATTCAAAACACGACCGATCGCTTGCTCGATCTTATTTATCGCATTGCTCAAACGATTTATAATGTTAACAGCCATTATTTTATTATTTCTGCACCAGGACAACGAACAACGAAACGAATTCTGCCCTTAGCGCCGCCACACGCAGGGAGACTTTTTAACTCAGTGGAGGTAGGAGGTAGCCGCACTGCTGCGACGCGATTCAGTAGCTACTTACCATCGGTCGGTAAAAAGTGTTTTGAACTAAACAGTATGATTCTTGGTCGTGTTTGCGTTTCGTCTGCTGCGGAGGCAGAGTGGGAGTGCAAGACTCGTGTTTTTCTCTCTGTTCTCTTGCTCGTCTGTTTCTTGTCAACGCGGGTGCGCAAAAGCGAGAACCTCTGGCAAGGTCTTTGGGTTATCGTTGAAAATAGACCTTGGTGAAAAAATTCGTGTGTCCCTCGCGCGTCTTAAGTAACTGATCGAACAAAAAGACGATTAAGTTTTGTGAATCAGCGAGAACACCTCGATCGTTGAGTCGTCTTCAATAAGAAAAAAAGACGCAAACATGGCAGCGCGCTCGTTCATCAGGTATGTTCAACCGAAAACGATAACACCGCAAATCTATCGATGTGCCAGCGGTACCTCGGCTTTTGAGATTCAGCACAAGACACCGCTCATCAAAAAGGAAATGCCCATTCCAAAGGCTCACTACGGAGGTCGACACACAGTTTCACTTTTGCCTGGTGCTGGTATCGGGCCCGAACTCATGGGCTACGTTAAGGAGGTGAGTTTTTCAACATTTTTTCCGTTTTTACAAAAACAATGAACCCATTATTACGATTTTTCGAACGAACCTCTATTTTTGCCTTTTTTCAGTTGAGTTTTTCAACTTTTTTTCGTTTTCACAAAAACAGTAAACAAATTATTACGATTTTTGGAACGAACCTCTGTTTTTGCCTTTTTTGGGTCATTCGAAAAACAATTCTTTCCGTTCAACGGAGCAGTAGATCGCTGACTAGATTTTGTCGAGGAATCAATTTGCTCGACTCTAAAAATGCAGAAAATGTTTCACTATTTTAAAACTATTAAGCGCTGTGCTTTGTCATAAAATTCGAAATATTGAAGAATCTGCGTTAAAATGATGTTTTCATAGAAAACGACGGCAAGATTTCAAAAAATTGAGAAAACCCATTTTTTTCCACTCGTTAAAAAGAATGATTGTGCAAACAATTACGCTCGAGCGAACGAGAAGCTGGAAAACATGTGAAAACAACATTTTTAAACAAATATGCACACGAGCGATTATTTGGGAGAAGAAATTACAAAGTTTAATATTTGCTTGTTCGATGTCGTTGCCAAACAGTTGAAACTCCAAAACATTGACTTTCTCACTCGCGTTTGATTATTCAAGTGCGATTCACGCAGGTTTTTCAAATCAAAAAACTGCCGTGAAAGCAAATTTGAAAATAAAAATGAGAAATGGAATGCAAACATTTGGGAGAAGCGACGCACGAATGCATCAAAATAAAATTATTTTTTTCTCAGCAAACTGCTCAAAGTCGGATCGCAAGGTATCGATAAATATGATCCTGGAGTTTGAACCGTTGGAACACAACAAAAATTAAATTTTTTATTACATTGTTATATAATTATTTCAATATATATTTTATTATTATTATTAATCCTAGAACGATAACCTGGGATCAAAAACGACCCCAGGCGACTTTAAATTCCTTTCTCCCATCGCTCCCTCGTTTTTTTTATCGTTTTACGACATTTTTGACTAATTTTTTGACTTGAAGCAAAACTGCCTCAGGCTCACGCGATCCTGCATTAAAAAACGAAAAGAATAAGCCCAAGTTGAAGCTTTTTCGTTACATTTTGCCGGAGATATAAATTTTTCAAAATTGGGGTCATTTAGACCCCAGGTCACCGGAATAGGTCAAATAAAAATAGAGCTACCGTTCCAGGGTTAATATATTTTTATTCCATTATTATATTTTATATTTTTCATTCATTATTTTGATAATTAATGCGCCGAGTCTAATTTTCCAAGTAAATTAATTATCCTAACGGACAAATTTGCGATAGCAAATTTCGCATCGTTGGAATCCAACGAAAATATATTTTCTATCAGTATTTGAAAAAGGTTTGTTCGATTATCAACAGGTGTTCAAATTCGCGGGGGTACCAGTAGATTTCGAGGATATCGATATAGATCCGAATGCGCCAAACAACGATGATCTCGATTACGCGATAACGTCGATCCGTCGTAACGGAGTAGCATTGAAAGGAAACATCGAAACGCGGAGTCGAGAGGCAGGAGTATTATCGCGAAACGTAGCGATGAGAAACCAGTTGGATCTCTACGTGAACGTGCTTCATTGCGTTTCTTACGCGGGTGTCAGTTCTCGTCAGAACAATATTGACATCGTGATAGTTCGCCAGAATACCGAGGGAGAATACGCCATGTTGGAGCACGAGAGCGTCAGCGGAGTCGTCGAGAGTATGAAAGTGATAACGAGATCGAATTCCGAACGAGTGGCTCGTTACGCATTCGAGTACGCCAAACGAAATGGCCGTAAGAAAGTAACAACCGTTCATAAAGCAAATATAATGAAATTGTCGGACGGTCTTTTCCTCGAAACTGCGCGCCAAGTAGCCAAAGAATTTCCCGACATAACTCACAGCGATATGATCATCGACAACACGTGCATGCAGCTCGTCTCGAATCCTCATCAATTCGACGTCATCCTAACGACCAATCTCTACGGTGCCATCGTCTCAAACGTCGTATGCGGTCTTTTGGGAGGTGCGGGACTTTTGTCCGGTAAAAATTACGGCGACCATTACACCATCTTCGAGCCTGGCACTCGCAACACGGGATCCAAAATCGCTGGTAAAAATATCGCTAATCCTATCGCAATGCTCAACGCCGCTGTTGACATGTTACGTCATCTCGGCCACAAACATCACGCTACCATCATACAAAACGCTATCAATAAGACCATCAATGCGAGAATACACACGCCCGACTTGTACGGCGGAACCGCCACGAGCAGAGACGTTGTTGATAACATTTTGAAACACATCAAGAGGGCGCAGGAATAAGTTTAAACCTTTTTCGTCCTGTTTATCATGCTAGAAAAAAAAAAACCAGTTTTCAAATTCGATATTTTATGGGAAAATCCAGAGCTCTCCCGATACGCATCCGGTTTTTTTTAGGCTAGAAATAAATGATACTGAAGTTTGCATCGCTCGAATACAATGAAAAATATTTTTTTTCTTCTTCATTATTTTAATAATTGATGAACTCGTTGCAATTTTCCAAGTAAATTCAGTTTTCAAATGGCAAGGAAGACTCTCTCATTATCGTTGACAAATACTGTATGAAAATTTTGTGCTATGAAATATAATCAGTTTTCGTTGTATTCCAACAATGCAAACTCAGCATCACACTTGTCAATGCTCTCTAATAATTATGAAAAAGAAATAAAAATAAACTCCGATGGTAACGATCAATGTTTCAATTTTTTTTTTTTTTTTCAAGATTTCAATTTTTTTTCGCTAAAGTATGTTCATGGGCAATAAAATTTTTAGGATCCTCGGACTGCAGGGAGAAACGGTGAAAAGTCATAGTCGATAAATCAAATGACGCTTCCCATAAGATTTTCCTTTATTTAATGATTTTCATGAAAATATCGAATTTCGTAAAGACCATGAAAGAATTCCGCAACTGGCGGACCGCACAAGAAACTTGCAAAAAAAATAACACAATCGAGAAGCTTGTTCGGATGCATTAGTAAAGAGATTGACGAACGATTGTGTTTCTCTAATGAACAATACAAAAATATAAATCGAGCACCCTGAATCGTTTAATAAATTCGGTTCGTGCCTTGTAAAAACAAAATACAATAAATTCAATTTTAGTATATAAGTAGATAAATCGTTTTATTCATGTACACCGTACTCGGAGCTACGAGAATAAATATTGTAACGTATTTATTATTGTACAAACAGATAATAAAACTGTCAACAGAATTGCTTCCTCGAGTGTTAATTAATTAATTAGAATATCATCAAGAAACCTCGGACGTCAGAAAACCATCAATGGTTTTCGACCATTGCAATCAAAAATGGAAACACAAAAAAAAACGAATGTTCACGAAGAAATGTGAATTTTCGTAATAAAGATCGTGAAAAGTTTTGCTATTGTTACAAAAAATATGAAAACTCAAAATTGAATGAAACGGTGTTGTAAAAAAAAAATTGATATTGATTCGGTTGGTTAACAAAAAAAGTCGTCGATGTGGTAACAGCGGAAAAAAATGCCTCGCGTTCATGAAACAGGCAAGTGGTCGATTTCTTTATGGTATTGCTATATCACAAAACGACTTTGAATTAGGATTCTTTGAAAATTTATTATAAACGTTCTTGGCACCAGAACCAACGCAGTTTTCTCCTTGAAGAAAAATTTTCTGACGTTTAGAAATCGAGATATTTAATTTCCTATTTTTTATTTTTTCCAGCTAAACGCGTGTAAGTTGAAATGACGTTTCGTTGAAAAGTTTCAAGAAATAAACAAAAAAAACGCGACTTGAATTTTCTAGTTGCCCATAAATTTTATGTTGGAAACGTAGTTACCGGGAGTCGAGTGAGTCGAAATGGCGGATTCAATGCCCTTCCGTAGTAATTGTAGAAACACATGTTTTTGCTGTAATTCTATTTAAACTAAAAGCTCCAAGGAAAAAAGACTGTGACTCAATCATCCAATGATTTTTCGATTGGAGTAAAAATTGCAGATTCAACACGAAAATGAATCTTTTTACATTTGTCGATTGAAATCGCGCGCCCGGAAGTTGTCGACTTGTCGAAGTTCTAGCGAGCAGGCTCCGATTCGCTGAATTCATTGAATATGTTGTTTGGTCGATACGCGCCGGTGAGCGGAAAGGGGTCGGGGAGTGGGGGGCATCGGAAACATTCTCGAATCAGTTTTGTGCGGCGCGATACGTGAGTGTGCGCTCTGTGTTTGTTTCCTTCGAGTGTACGAAAGGCAAAGTCTTAGCTAAAATGAGTCTCGAAAATCAGTAAGTAGGAGTTATTTAAACAATATTAATATTTCCGAGATTGAATATTTCTCCATCGGCAATGAGACTGATCGAGTAATGGTATAAATAGTGCCTCGAAATAGTCTCGAACGTGCGTGAGCTGATAGGGTGCCCGTGGCTTTCGAAAGACCGCCATGTTGCACGAGGAATTTTATTGATTCTCTCTGGTTTAACGACAAAATGCACATGCCTCGAGTGAGTTTTGGGCTTTTTCTTAAAAAACCGGAAACTCTTGGTGCATCCATCGTCAAAATAAATTCGTAATAAAATCGAAATGACGCCATTTTTCTTTGCTCGCCGGCCGGGCAGACAACGGCTATGAAGCTCGATCGCCGTGCAAACTCGTAACTCGAGATATCCCCTCCCCCCCCCGCCCCTCTTTCGTTTGATAATCGTAATCTCGCTCGGCCGAACGCCGGAAGAATCGTATTTCACGAATCCGATTCTTTTCGATCGATCGCCATACAAAAACAATTTCTGCCGCCGATATTCATAACGCGAGCCTCGCAGCAGAGCCGAGAGCCTTGCCCCGTTCCTCCGGCGTTCGTCTCGACTAACGCTAAAATATTCTTAACAATGACTCGCTAATTTATCGCTATGCGGTCGACCTAACCTATTCGCCGAAGAAAAAAATGACCGCGTGCTTCGAAATGAAAAAAAAAAAAAAAAAAAAAAAAACTAATGGAAAAAACACGTGCGAAGAGAAACAACTAATGCAAAAAAACAACATGATGTAACGACAAAACACAATGGGCAACCGTTCAAATGCTCCTTATGCAAATAACGACTCAGATTTCCAGCTCGCTATCGCGCCTTTCGTGCCCTCGATCCGCCGTATCCATTTTTTCGTTATTTTCTCACGTTAACAAACAAAAAGAAAAGACCAAACATTACGCGCAAAAGAGTCACCGTTTTTCGTCAGTTTCCAACTAAAATCTTTTTTCTTCCCTCACAAAAAACATTTTATTGCATATTCGTTTTTGTGTTTACAAAAAAATTGGCCAAAACGTAAAAATATGTTTGTTCTGCATTTTTCCCGCTCAGAACTCGAAATTTTGTTTTTTCTTTGACAAAACTTGTTATTTTTAAAAAGTCGATGAAAAGAGATATTTTTTGATGCATTCCGACGGCGCCAATTCGGGCGTCGTGCAAAAGTTGGATTCGCGCGGGCGTGCGGAAAATGTTGAAATCGAAACTCGCGGATCAATGGGTTTTGTATGGTTTTTTCAGAGTCATCCCGCCTCCTGTAATTTGGGCTCAACGCGCGAGTATTCTCTATGTAACAATTTGCCTAGAAGACTGCAAAGACCCGACGCTCGAAATAGAAGCGGACAAGATTTATTTCAAAGGAGTCGGAGGCACCGATCGCAAAATGCACGAGTTGACTATCAATCTCTACAAAAACATCGAGCCGGAGAAGACGGTGCGAAGTCCCAAGGAACGAGTAATCGAACTTGTACTTTACAAGAAAGAAGAAGGTCCTTATTGGCCGCGTTTGACCAAGGAAGACAAAAAGTTCCATTGGCTCAAGAGCGACTTTAACAAATGGAGGGACGAGGACGACAGCGAAGAAGACAGCGAAAGTCAACCGCAAGACATGGAATCGGTAATGCCAACGAAATATCTTGATATTTGTAAAAAAACATATTTTTCCACAGCCAACAATCGTGAGATATCATTTTTTTGCATGTCAATTCTATATTTTTTTTAAATTCATTGAAAAATGTAAATTATTTGAGAAATTGGGCTCTAGAGAAATGATGCATTCGCGTCATTTCGCATTCATTTTTGCATCCTGCACCAAATTCTACATTTTTTTCCAACTTTTTAAAGAATTATTTGAAAGACTAACCAAATCTTTATTAAAAAGTAACATTTTTCTTTGCGAACGCTCAGCCCCTTAAATATTTCCCGTCCAACGACCGTTTGTCGTTTAATTAACAAAAACGTTTGTGCCCTTCGTCCTCGCCTAGACCCTAAGGAAAAACAAAAACTAACATTGTGTGTGGCTGAATTGGATTTTCTCGATTGGTTGCAATAGCTCGGGGATTATTCGCAGGTGATGCGAAACTTGGGATACATGGGTGGGGCTCCACCTCGAAAGCCGAGTCTGGACGATCTGGAGGACGGTGCGGAAGACGCAGCCGAGTCGGACAGCGACGACGAGGAGTTGCCGGATCTCGAGTGAAGCGAATCGAGCGTAAAAATCAAGATTCGATAATAAACTCACTTTAATCCTCGTAAAAGAACAACTTCAGCAAAAAAAGAAACAAAGCAAACAAAACTATAACAAGACAGAATCAAATTTGGAGACGATCGAAAAAAAAACACACACACACAGAAAAAAAAAAAAAAAAACAAATTAGGCACGACGGTTGATGGCGTTTTCACGTAATGTGGGCTGCTGGCGCGTAATTTTCGTGTCAGTGGGGCTACGTGTTGAGTTTCACCGTGACGAATGAGAAAGAAAATTCAATTTTGAGATTGCAAAGATAATTATTTGCAAATTTAGGGAAAAGGCCAACGGAGACGTGTACAAGGCGCGAAAGAAAAGAAAGTGCGAGGTTGGCCGATTTATTGTGTATGCGATTACGATAATTGATGATCGAGGCAAGCCGGAAATAACTACGCGAACGGCAATATAGTGTTTGATCCAAGGCCCTTAACGACCTCTCGATTCCTTCGTTTTCCTTGAACAACCGCGCGAGGGCCCTTTTCTCTCTCTCCTCCGAACATCCTCTCTTTAGCTTTAGTTCGTAAAATAAGTTGTAATGAAAAAAAGCTTTTTTAACGATGGTCGATTGAATGTGTAAAATATTTAAAAATGACAAACAAAATATGAAATGAAGAAAAACAACAAAAATAACATCGTGCCGTCGAGTACCAAACTTTTTATTGAGGCACACACACACACACACACACTCTAACGAAATAGCAACCATTTTTTTTTTTTTTTTTTTTAATTTTTCGGTAATTCGAGTCTAAAAACATTTTATCACATTTTCTTTTTTGAACCGAGACTTTGAAGGGATGACCGATCGGGATCCTCCACTTTTTCCAAGTCAAATCGACACCAGTTTGGGTTCCAAACGTTTTCACGACGTGCCAACGCTTTAGTTTTTTTTTTTTTTTTTTTTTTATTCTACGAGAAAATCGCGTTACACCTTTCACACGAATTACCGTGTAATTATTATTATTGTTTATTTTTTCTTTTTTGACGAGTGTGTTCAACCGACAATACTAGAAGCACCTCGCAGTGCTAGATATCCGGCGGTTATGTCCATCGGCAAACTTCTCACCGTCGAAAACTCTTCGGCAGTCGCGTAGTACAATTTTTTCGGAGGATCGGTGTATCGTGCCTGCAAAAGATTCATTCAAAATGATAAAATGAAGATGATGATTTGTACTGATACTTGTACGCCATTTTAGTCGCATAAAAGGACTTGAAAGATTTTTTTTTTCTATCGAATTATCGCCCTCTGTTTCCAATAGAAATTCTGCGATTTTTTTTTTCGAGCTAATTAGCGCCATGGGCTGATCGAATTTTTGCGAATTTTTACGATTTTTTAATGACACGGTTTGAGGCGAAAATTGATTTTGGAAAAATTCAGGCCAGTGGGCAAGGTTGTCGAAACTTACCGGCAAACCAGAAATGTCAGAGTACTTTTTGGCGGGCTCGAAACTCGGAGGAGCGTTTATACAGCTGTCTGAAATATTCGGAAGGATTTTAAAAAAGTTGTAGAATTTTCGGCGGTATTGTTAAAATTTGTTTCGGATTTTTCGCTCGGGTTCATTTCTAGGCATTTTTTAAGCGGACTTCGGGTTTTCTTGAGTAAAACTCCATCCTTCTTTGCCAATAAAGAAGCTTTGCTTTGTCCAAAGAAAAAATCGATACGAAAATTGTCGCGATTTTTGAAATTTGATAGAAAAGTATTTTTCGTTGTTTCAAAATCGATTTTTTGACGATATTGCTGAAACCTGTTGGGAAAACGAAAGAAAAACTTGCAGCGAACAACTTCCGGTGGCCACGGCAAAGATCGTTCTTGAGCTAGAACTTGTTTCAACGAGCGCCATATCCTTTTCTTTCCGAACGTGCTTATCGGTCTGAATTGTTGTTGGAACGACGATTTTTTCAAGATTGGCTGTTGTGGCTTTTTCGGGAATTCCATCAGCTCGTCGCTCACCATGTTTCTTCAAGAAAACAAACAAACAAAACCATACACGTAGTTTGTTTTCCACAAATATTCTTCAGGGGTCGGAATTGATCGATTAGAATTCAACGAGTTGTTACGATTTTCGCAAATCCCTCACGAAAGATGTTCCGGGTAAGATAGAACTAATATTTTTTTGGTGCAGCATCCGATTGCATAACTGATTGAGCGAATGACCGTCGATTCGCGATGTCTCAACAATAATCCTGCCCAGTGACTCAAAACCAATAATCCACGATGATCCTCTGAATTGCTAGAATTTTTAAATTATCCAAAAAATTTTTTTCAGAAGATCGAAACATTAACTTTAATTTTTTAGTTTTTTTTTTCGTCAATTTTTTTTTTTACATTTCATTAAAAATAAAATCAGCTTCGCAGCTGTTTTTTTTTTTTTTAATTCGCTTCGTCAAGAATTTTAACAAAATTTTGCACGTTACTGGATCAACGAAGCTTCATAATTATTAATATTTCGTCAAGCTGAAGGAAAAATATTCGTGAGGCAAGTTTTCTGTCAAATGGAATGATGAAAAAAGAAAAAAATGCTTTAAAGTTTCTTTGAGGCTGTCGTATGAATAAACGGAGGAAAATATTGCAAAATTATTTTACTTTCTTTTAAAACACACGAAAATAACTCAAAGTGCATCGTCAGTAATGAGATTTCTAATAAATTAACAAAGAATATGCTTTCGTTACCTCGTCGAAGCAAAATGAAAACTACATCCCTCATTCAAAAATCTTTCGATCACAGATTTCAAGTTTTCTTCAAATAGGACAGTGACATTGTTGCTCGGTTGGATAAAACACAGTAAAGCATGTTTGCACAAAGATAGTGCATTGTGGGATCGAAATTTCGTGGAAAACTTGTCATTTCGTGGATCCTAACGAATTGGATCAATTTTTTGAATTATAAACATGGAAAAAGTCGAAATTGCTGGAGAAACATTGTCCAACTATTGAGTGATTTGAATTTTCATTTTTTTTTTTTTTTTGTAATATTCAGAGAATTACGCTGACAGCACCTCGTTCGTTACGAAGAGCGTAGCGTGCACGTTGTTCCTTAGGAATCTCTCGTTTTTCGAATGAACGAATAAATATTTTTTATTCGATTCAGTCTTCTCGGTATTTTGTGTTAGATTTTCCGAAGCAGACAAACTTGTACGTTTTTTTCTGCTGTGGACGTACCACAAGTTTCGTTTTTTCGGTATTTTTGTATAAAAATCGAAAGTTTCTGGGTTTTTCGATAATTCCGAAATATCGTCGTGTTTATTAGTTTTCTCCAGTCCTTCCGGTTCATTCGCCTTAGACTTTTCTTTAATATCAGTTACGACATTAAATCTTGGCGAAGTTTCAGATTTGTCGATCGTTCGGTTTATCAAGTTGCTGTGATTCATATTTCTCGAGTGTGACATCAGAGACAATTACAAAAAGGCAACAGCTCGCGAATGGAAATCTTTTGAGACCGAAATATTTCGCGATTTATAATTTAAAAAAACGATTTCGTTGATTATTTTTCCAGGTTGCCACGTGATGAGCAAATTCGTGATTTTTTACAAATAAACGTGACATCTGTCATTTTGCTTTTCCGACACAAACTTTTGACGTCTCTCGAAACGTCACCAATACCAAATATCCATGCATTTTCTTATTAACTCGATTCGAATCGTTTCGAGTTGATTTCTCATCCGATTCTCATAGAAATTATTTTTTCGCACAACAACGAAATTTTCATGCAATGATTACGGAGATTTCATAATGGAAATATTTTCACGCACGCGAAAGTAGCAGGTTTTATGCGCGACCGGTTTACACGAGAGACGAGTGTGGAGTGCAGATGAAAAAATAACAATTTTCATTGATTTCTAACTCGAACAAACGTTCAATATTTTAAATTACCTCGAAGACACTAAAGCCTGAAGCGACCAAAGTGTAGGCGAATTATTGAAAACACAATTTTGCGTGTTTTTATGTGACGAGAGCAGAGCAGACGATTCGTTGTTTTGATCGAACCTAACCTAACTTTTCGAAGCGTGTCGAGACGGACCATGACAGTCGGGGTGTTTATGTTTTAATGTGCATGTTCTCGGTGGAGTGACAAAAGCGGGTAAACAATGTCGAGAGTACTTTTAAAAAATGTTTTTCCACCGAGAATCGTTCGTCGTTTGAGCAGTTCGAGTTTTAGTTTCCAAATGCGGCGCGACAGCGTTATGAACGTGTTCGACAGAAATGCAAAACTCTTGCAAAGGGAGCGTGCGGCTCGAGCGCCGGACGTTAAATTGTACGATTACGTTAAGGACGAAGTGGGTTATCGTTTGGCGGACCGAATATTCGATATAAAGAGAGAATTCAAAACAGCTCTGGATCTCGGCTGCGGTCGAGGTCACGTGGCTAAAAATATATTGGGCGAATCTGTAGGAAAATTAATTCTCACCGATATGTGTTCGGACTTTGTCGAACAGGCTGAAACCCTGCCCGAACTATCGATAGAGCGAAAAGTTATGGACGAGGAAAATTTTGTTTTTCAACAAAACAGCCTTGACCTTGTCATCAGCTGCTTGAGCCTCCATTGGGTCAATGACCTTCCTGGTTGTTTCAGCAGAATTATTAATAGCTTGAGAAACGACGGTGTCTTTATTGCTGCAATCTTTGGGGGCGATACTCTGTACGAATTGAGGTACGAAAAATCAATTAATTCTGAAAACGGATTATTCGCAATGATCTACATCAAATTCTTCGTTTCTCTGGCAAAGCTCATTTCCAAAATTTAACTAAATTTAAAAACGTCTTATTCGACTTAATTTTTAAATTAAATTCATTAAATTTAATTATAAATTTGACAAAATTTAAATAAATGGAAATCTTTTTTGTGTATTCCAACGTCGCGAACTACAGCTTCGTATTTAACTCTAGAACGGTAACCTGGGGTCAAAAACGACCCCAGGCGACTATAAATCTCTTTCGCCCTCCGTTTCTCCCGTTCTTGATCGTTTTATCGCATTGTTCACTTCAAAACGACTAAAAAACGAAAAGATCGAGCCAAATTGAACCCTTTTCGTTAAATTTTACGAAAGATATGAATTTTTCAAAATCGGGGTCATTTATGAACCCGGATCACCGAAATAGGTCAAAAAAATAAAATTACCGTTCTAGGCTCCGTCATCAAGACCGATTTTATTTTCATTCATTCTCTGTACATCGAAATGATAAGTGTTACATCGTTTGTTACATACAATTTTAATCATTTACTAAAGATTTTGTTTCGTGTCTCTCGCAGAAGTTCTCTCCAGTTGGCTGAACTCGAGAGAGACGGTGGCATATCTCCCCACATTTCGCCATTCACTCAAATCAGAGATGTTGGAAGTTTGTTGAACAGAGCAGGATTTACGATGTTAACGATAGACACCGACGAGGTGGTAATCGGTTTTCCTTCCATGTTCGAACTCATGTGGGATTTAAAGGGTAAAACTTGCCACTCGCTATTTTCCAATGACCTTGAAACGCGAGGAAATTTTGATTTTTATGCAAAGCTGATTATTAAAACGGGGGAATGTAATTAGGAGGAAAAACCGATCAATTTTCGCGACCCAGGAAGTAAATCGGATCGAAAAAATAGTGACATTTGAAAAATTGAACAAATGGTCGATATTTTTCGTTGCGTTTCAACCTTTCGTCTTGTTTCTTCATGCAAATATATAAAAATTTACTTTTCCCCAGGAATGGGCGAGAGCAATGCAGCCAGAAACCGGAAATTGCATTTGAAACGCGACACCGCGATTTCGGCGGCGGCGATATACGAAGAATTGTACGGCAAGACCAAGGACGATGGATCGATTTATGTTCCAGCAACTTTTCAAATAATTTACATGCTCGGTTGGAAACCTGATCAATCTCAACCGAAACCATTGGAAAGAGGCACGGGCGAAGTTTCTCTCAAGGACTTGTACAAACTGGACCAAATTATTCGGGATGCAAAAAAAGTTAAGCTCACCGACGAGGACAAATAATTTCATGGATTTTTCAATCCATGAAATTGTAGAAATGTAAAAATTGTATAAAGCATTGTATCAAATATTTTATTTAATGGTTCGTTTCCTCGTCTCAAGAAACTCGAATAAATTGGATAAAATTGAATTTTCCAACGGAATTAGTTAATTAGCTATTGATCGTTACTACGATTTTTGTTCGTTGGATTTTTCTTTATGCGTGACGACTCCTCGTTCTATAAGATCGGGAATTTCCACAGCGAGCCAGGGACCGAGCTGGAAGTAAAAAAAAAAAACAAAAAATGCTTTTTTAATGAATTTTGATAAAATTTTCAAAGCAGGAGAATATTTGGGTCGGGAATGAACTTACGCCCAAAGCCATAGCGTGGGAAATACCAAATTTCGGTACATTTCTCGCCCATAATGGTTTGAAATGATCCGTCAGGCATATTTTTCCACCTCTGTACATTTTAGCCGTTTTGCCATCGAGTTCCGGCAAAGCCAATTCCGGGGCAGTCGCCGGATACGTTACAGGAATCTAAAGCAAAGAAATTTAATTTTTCTTATTTTTTAGATTTTTTTTTCCCCATAGAGAACAAAAAACCCCATAAAAAGCAAAAAAACCCGATAAACGGTCGAATTCTTCAGCGTGTTAGTTAAAGCTCAAAAAAATGAATGGTGGCCCGTTTGAAAAAGAATTATACATTTTTTGCATTTCGAGTAGACATTTTAAACTTGGAGAAAACGTTTTGCAACTATGCGAATTTGGAGAATCGTACGGAGGGAGAAAAAGTATATATGGAACTTACGTCAAATTCAACGTCAAACTCATACTTCAAGAGGTTATGGATGTACCAACATTTGCCAAACCACTTGGTTCCCTCCTTGTTAGATTCCAGTCGAAACCAATCGTTGTCGGATTCTTTGTTGTTTTGTACGTACTTTGGAAAAATGATATATGATTAACATATACGTGACGAATCGTAAGAAAACTTAAGCTAAGAAAGTTATTTTTCTCCATTTTTATGCCAAAAAACTGCAGAGATTGTTTGCTCTTTGGATCAGCTGTTGTGAAATTTAATATCTGTCTCCGGATCCCGATAAATTAATTATTTAGATTGACTAAATAAATGTCTGCGTGCAACTAAATCTCGGTTTTTGGAGATTTATTTGCAGAGTTTAACTTGGAAAACGAACGAATTTACGATCGACTGACTGCCTCACTTGTCACACGAGTTCATAACATCTGCTCAAGGCACGAAGAAGCATATGGATGTCGCTTAAAAGTGTATAAACCTTAATCAGACTCATATATTCTTCCTTCAATCTTTGAACCCATAATTCTTTGTCCCTCGGTCCAGCTTTTGTTTGACACAAAGGAATACTACTCAATGTTTTTTTCGTCGACGCATCAACCATCGTGAGCTTCGCAATCACTCGTCTTCCTTCTCGGGATGACGAGCTCTACTGAACTTTGCGATTTACGATTAAAAGCGTACGGAGCGACACAGTGCCCAGCGTTAGGTGTTTCAACTACCGCAAACTAGCGTTACGCCGTAAACGCTTCGGGGCTTCGGTGTGTGTCTTTTCCTCAAACGTGTCGTCCTCGCAGCTGTAGAGGGCCGAAGCACCTAGTATAACCTGAAATCTGGCATTTGTCTATAAATTCATACCGGATTCGCGTGCGTAGAATAAATCAGTGTAAAAAATGTTTAATCGTCGTTTCAATCGTCGATAAGTGGCTGGTTTTCGGACAATCGGCGTTTTTGTAGTTTTTTTTTTCGGTTAATATTTTCTAGAATTTTGGAATCGTTGATACGAAATAAAGGAAGCGATGGGGCAACCGGTCTCACGGACCGATTTCGAGTGGGTGTATACCGAGGAGCCACACGCCAGCCGAAGGAAATTAATATTGGGTATTGGATTTTCGTTTCTATTACTACAACATTTACCTACGCGATTTTTTCATTATTACGAATTACGCTGGTTACGAATTCTATTAAAAAAAGTCGAGTTTGTGATAAATTCTCGTGCCAGTTCGAAAGCACGACGTTAAATCATGTTCGATAGTTACGATAAAGACTTCTGATAAGAAAATCCAGTTCCTGCTAATTCTCGTATGACACATAACACCATTCTGTACCAATAATACAAGAAAAATGCTTATCCCTGGTTGGTCATGAGTTCGAAACAATTGATAACACGAAAAAACTATAGAGAATTTTGGAAAAATCTGAAAAAACCAATAGAAAAATTGGCCATTTTTCGAATTTTTTGCCAATACAAATGATTACGAGAAAATTTGGACAAAAATTCTTGCGAGAGAATGGAACAAACTGCGCTGAACTAATTGACTCTTTCTCGCCGTCGCACAAACACGTCGTCGCGCAAAATTCATGTGTTTTCCAAAGAAAAAAAACATGCCAACAAAATTATTTATTGCAGCTAAATATCCACAAATAAAAAAGTTGTTCGGATACGATCCCAACTTCAAATGGGTGGTGACCATGATGGTACTGGTGCAATTTGTCTCAATGTTGGTCGTCAAGGACTTGAGCTATCCCATGCTGTTCCTCATGGCTTATTGCTTTGGCGGTGTCATAAATCATTCTCTCATGCTTGGTGAGTTGGAAATTTCCAGCTTGTGAAATTCTGAAATTGGCGTTAAAAACGAAATTTTTTTTTTTCTCATTATTTTGATGATTAATGCAGTCGGTGCAATTTTTCTAGCAAATTCAGTTTCCGAATGGATAAATTTACGTCTCCGAAGTTAGGATCGTTGAAATAAAATGAAAAATGTATTTTTTCTCCAGTATTTTGTTGAATAAATTTTTTATCGATTTAAAGTTATTAATTAATTATAATTAATAATAATAATTATAACAATTATAGCAAAAAATAATGAAAATAATAAATAATTAATTATTAATCGATATAATTTTCGTTTATTTTTCAGCCATTCACGAAATTGCTCACAATCTTGCATTCGGTCATTCCAGACCTATGGCAAACAAGCTTTTTGGGTTTTTTGCCAATTTGCCTATAGGGATTCCAATTTCTATAAGCTTCAAGAAATATCATCTGGAACACCACAGGGTAACAAGTTACGAAATTAAAAAGAAAAATTACAGGAATTACGAAAATTATTCTTCCCTGTAAACAGATGCAAGTGCGTTCTTATGAAATTTTATTTTTTTTTTCTACAGTATCAGGGCGATGAAATACTCGACACCGATATCCCAACATTGCTGGAAGCCAAACTGTTCAACACGACATTTGGCAAGTTCATTTGGCTCATTCTACAACCATTTTTTTACGCTTTTCGTCCGATGGTCGTTAATCCAAAGGCGCCGATGACTCTCGAGTACGTTAATCTCGGTATTCAGCTAATCTTCGATGCCCTCGTTTGGTACTTCCTCGGTGAGTCTTGAATTTGTATTTTCTATCTCTCTAGCGAATCAGAGAAAAAATTGAATAATTTTGAAGCAGGGCTCGAACTTTTGTGCAGCATATTTTTCGTAAACACTGTTTCTCAAATGATGAATTTTCCATCAAAAATATCCCGGAGAACTGAATATTATTAATACGGAATTTAGATGAATCATTAAATATTTCGAAAGCCACTGTTCCGTGTGTAAAATCGTCCTTCACTAATGACCGTAGACACGTGTATGCTTGGAAGAGTCATTTCAACTTTTAATTTATCACAAACGCTGTCGGCAATCTATTAAAAATTCAACGATGAGCCAACGTTTTGTTATTCCTGTCGAAATTCCATAATGGAATAAAAATCATATGAATATGAACGATTTTCAAGTTTGCATCGTTGTAATGCAACGAAATTCTGTTTTTTCTTGAGCAATCCCCACGATTATTATTAAAATACCATTTTTTCTTAGGATCCAAACACAAAATCCGTGAGAAAATTATCATGGGTTTTTAAATTGAACAAACAATTAATAGAAAATATATTTTTTCGTTGGAATGCAATGAAATAATGTTTTTTTTTTCATGAAATTCTGATTCAATATTTGGTCAGGATGATAAAACGTTATTGTCATGGTTTTTAAAATTGAACAAACAATGAAAAAGGTTTTTTTCCTTGCGAACTTGAGCCTCATTCGATAAAATGCTTGCTTTCAGGTGGCAAAGTATTGGTATACTTGATTTTTGGCGGAGTGATGGCCATGGGTCTACATCCGGTTGCAGGACACTTTATTTCCGAACATTACATGTTCAAAAAGGGTTTTGAGACCTACAGTTATTACGGGCCGTTGAACTTGATTACTTTCAATGTTGGCTACCACAACGAGCATCATGATTTTCCAGCGGTGCCAGGCTCCAAATTACCCGAGGTACGTTTCAATTCTTCGCCAAATTCATTGCCGCATTTTTCACAGGCAGGAGCAAGCACACATTGCGGGCTCCTTGCTCGTCGACTTTTCAAATGGTCGCAGCCTTTCCTTGACCCTTTTTTCCACGCACGCAACAAATATTATTGTGCCTCGAATGCGCTCTCCGATAATTCTCGATGTCTCTAAATTTAATAAAAAACTTTCCTTTGCATTTTTTTGACGTCACGATCGCTAAATATTTATAATTTGTTTATTTTTTCACTCTCAGGTACGACGAATCGCTCCCGAGTTTTACGACAATTTGCCTCATCACAGCTCGTGGACATCGGTTCTTTATGATTTCGTCACGGATCCAAACATCGGTCCTTACGCTCGCATCAAACGCAAACACAGAGGTTTCGCCTCTTAGACGAAAATAATTCAAGTTACAGAAGAAATTTATTTATACGCTCTTCGTCGGGAGGATAACGTACAAAGTTAACTGTATTTTTGTATGACCAAAGCCACATCTTTCCCGTGCACATAATCGTCGTCTCTACCTCTACAATAATTCTACGAATTGCTGAACTGCGCGCAAGCCTTCTCTCCTAAGGATATTGTTTTTTTTTTGACTCTTTAAGGACGTTGTTTACCTCGCAATAGCTCGCACAATTTTAAGAGGTTTCACAATGTAGAAGTCGAGATATTTATATATAAATATTCAATCACGAACATTAACTTTCAAAAATCGAATAAAATTTTGAAAAATCGAATAAAATTGAATAAAAATTTATAAATTCAAATGAAATGGAATAAAAATCCAACAAATCAAATATTTATTTATGAAAATCACTATTTTCAGTAGTTTCTCACAAGAGCGTGTGTTAAAAGTTGCAATTTTCAACATTAAATATTTTGATTTCTAACTGGTGAAGCCTCTTAAAACTTTGCATATACTTTTATGTAACATCGAAGAAGCTTTATTCAGTTTTTCAAAAAAATCGGTCGTAAAATTTTTTCGAAATTTTGTTTATTATATTAAAAATACAAATTACCTCGGAAAATCTTGAATTTGGAGTACGTTGTTCTTCAGTCAATTTGTAACAACTTTTTTTTATCAACTTGGGCTCGCAAACCATTTTGTACGTAAGAAAAAGTGAAAACAACAATTTTTATTTGATCGTCGCCATACAACGTCCTCAACGAATTTTTATTCGTTGAATTTTTTTCCATCGCTGTGTTGCGGTTTGAAACCTCGAAATTTACCACGAAAATGGTATCTTTTGGAGATTCTGAATATGCATGAGAGTTCGAGAAACATGTTCAAATGAAAATATTGTATTTTTATTGTTTCTTGATCCTAGTCCAGGTCAGTTGCAATCGCGGTGTTTTAATTCCTCTTGAAACAATCTAGTTTCTTGTCAATTTTGCCACTAAGATTATTCCAAATAAATACTTCTCTCTTGCCAGTATTAAAAGGCCTTTCGTTGAGATTCAACTTCGGTCGTGTATCCTGCTCTGTTGTATCGTTTACGATCCACTATACTTCCCGATTATATCGATCATCTGATACGACTTTGGCCAAAACTCATGCAGTGCCTATTTTTACACTTTTTTCTTTCTCTCTCTCTGTCTCTCTCTCGTTATCACGCGCTATTTTTGGTTTTAGATGTTAATTCATTGTGACAATGATGAGGAGGAAAAAAAATGGAAAATTTGTAAAAAGCTTATCAGATAATAAATGCTCTATGCGATATTATTTTAACGTGAGAATTTCCTAATTCCTGATTGAGACAGTTTCGCGACGAGTGATCAATCAACCCGCTGCGCCAATCGCACGATTTTTTTATGGCACAACAATCTCAAAAAACTCTGGAATACTCTCCATCCATTTTATTTTTAAATAAAATGAAAAATATTAATAAAATAGAATTCTTTAAATAAAATAAAAGTTGAATATTTTTAAATTAAAAAAAAACAACAAGTTTTTGGAAAAAATGGGTCCCTTGGGTCGGATATGATCCGGGGAGGGTCAAGTCACTCTCATATCCTTGTCTTATGCTCGTTCTGATCCAATCTGGGACTCCCTCCAATCGAATAATTATTTGATTATCGTAAAAAATGAAATCCGCGAGGGTGCCTAACCGGAAAAGGCGATCCTTAGATTTCTATCGTTTCTATTAAAAGTTTCTATATTTTTACGCCTTGTCTGATGATGATGAACGATAAGCGTTGCGCGTTCCATTTGAATTTCGCGCCCAGCCGTGTAAACGCGCGAGCTCTCTATTTGTGCGCAATCGCGTTATTTTTTTTTTTTAAGCAAGAATAAGCAGCTGCTTTCTCTTGTTATGAAGTTTCGAGAAAAAATCAAGAACGAGGAACAATCGTGCGTAGTCGTTGGTCGAACTTTTGTGTTGTAACGAATTGGCGATAATAATTTGCATCGGGGGACAAATAAAGGAGGAGGTTGTCGCAAGAATATGGCTGAGGAAAATTCAGCTGGGGAAACGGCCGCGAGCGAAGTTTGTACTCGAAATAAATTTCCATCAGCAGAATCATCATAACCTGAAAATTTTATTATTTACACGAAGCTTTAACGAATTATTTTTAGATGCCAACGCCAAAAATAAAGCACGATTGGTATCAGACCGATTCCCACGTCGTCGTTACGATTCTGGCTAAAAATTCCGAAAACGTCAAAGTCTCGTACACCGAGACGAGCGTGAGTAAATTCCTCGCAAGAACGAAACAACTTTTGACTTTTGAAACAACTTTTCACCATATTTACCGATTCCTGAACAAGTTATTCTTGTTTTTCCACTCTCCAGCTGAGCGTGTCTGCGAATCTTCCATCCGGCAACGATTATAGCTTGGAAATTGATCTCGCCCATCATATTGTTCCTGATCAATGTTCGTACAAAGTATTACCCTCAAAAATAGAGGTCAAGCTGAAACATCGTGATTGTATCAGATGGAGCACGTTAGAGGGAACGCCGAGCGAGCGGGAAGCTGTGCAGCCTATTCCTCAAGGTACCGCGCAATTTATCTGTGACTTTTTTTGTCTTTTCACCTGGACGTCGCGCTATCGCGTCCCAGAGAGCGTAGAAGCGAAAAAAAACAATTTATTACCCCCTCGAGTACACACTGGGTCAAATTGACCCCGATTTGTTTTTTTTCCACACAGAAATCCTTCGAGCCAGCGACGACCCTGCCAAGTATCCGACTTCCAGTAAAAAAGTACGAGACTGGAACAAGGTCGAGAAGGAAATAGAAAAAGAGGAAGCTGCGGAACAGCCTGAAGGAAATGCCGCTTTGATCGCGTTGTTTCAGAAAATTTATATTTCCGGTAGCGACGAAGTTAGACGGGCGATGAATAAGTCATATGTTAGTTGAATTTTAGGCAATACGTTAATTATATTCTCTCGTAATTAACGGATTATTAACTTGATCGTTTAATCGTTTTCCGCAGCAAGAATCAGCGGGAACTGTCCTGAGCACAAATTGGTCGGAAGTTGGAAGCGCTAAAGTTAACAAAAAACCGCCTGGCGGGTCGGAATGGAAATCGTGGGATTCCTGAGCAATGAAAATATAAGAAATTTGTGACTTGTTTCAAAATTCAATAGTTATAATACCGGTTGGTCCATGTGTCTGGGAGCAGAGCCGACTCGGGCACAAGAATACACTCGAAACATGTACTCATTAACCATCTTTTCATTTTACCATTTATTTACATGTATAATCATAATAATAAAGATATAATACAATTTTTTTCCTAGCAGCGTATGATTTATGTTTCCTGTTCATTACTTTTGGCATAACGCCTGTCCTTAGCTCGCCAAAGTTTGCAACGTATGAAAAATAATGCGGGATTACATTCTGCAAAGAAATAAAATAATTTCGTTGCATCAAAACGATGCAAACGTCAACGTCGTTATCGTTTCAGCCTCAACCCGGAAAAATCATTTATACGTGTAAAAAAATAAGTAGCAATCGTTACAACAATCGTTCGAACGATTCAGGAAAAACCCCCCGTCAGAGTGATAATTCCCCAAGCCATTAAATCTACTCTTTTCCCTTGATTTACTCACATTTCGAAAATGCACCGAAAAATACATTTTTTTATTGACGATTCTGCATTCGAATAATTTTGGACAGGAACATGTGCATGACCGTGACGTTTGCATCGTTCTCAACGAAATTCTTTTATTCCTTTGGCAAAGCTCATTATTCAAATGCAAAATGTAATGACGATAATTAAACGATCGATTTTTCCGACCCGAAAAGTATATCGGCTCGAAAAATCATGATTATTTTGAAATTTTTAAAAATTATCAATATCAATATTTTTCGTTGCATTTCTACGATGCAAACTTCAATATCGCGTATGTCCATTGATCCGAGATCCAAGGGAGAACTGTGCTCATTTACCAGAACAGTTTACTCAACAGCAGAGTCAGAAGGCCTATACAAATATTTTTAGTTGTAAAATAAGTAGAAAGCCCTTGACTGCTCTGAGGATGAGGAACAACCTCCGAGTCTTGACGACCGAGTGCCTCAACGATTTTTTCCTCCAGAGACTGGAAATAACTCCTAAAAGTTTGTTCATTCTGCGTCTGAGCCTTGGCTATGGCAATTTTCATGTCTCTTATTCTCCTATTATTATACACCATAGAACCGCAGAGTGAAATAATTGCCAGAGCGGCTGAGGCAAGAATAGACAAGTATTTATATTTTTGAGCGTTCATCGCTTGACTGTCGTGATATTCTTTAATGGCGGTTGCCAATTGCGTGAAATGGTCTCTTTCTTCGTTCTCAAGAAGTTTCAATTGGTTGGTGATGCTCGATTGCTCCTGCAATCCCTTGTTCTCCAGGATCGTCAACTGAACGTATTTGGGATCTTCGCGCTTGGTTTGCACCAGCTCTCCGTAAACTTCCTTCAATTTTTCTGCTATTACTTCAGCTTGATGGTTCAGGACTCTGCGCTCGTCCTGACACTTGAACAATTTGTTTTGCACAAGGATCACTCGCCGCTGAGCAATTTCTACGTCTTGGAGACCCGTCAATTGTTGGTACCATCGCCAAACGTTTATCAAGCTCTTTGGTATGGGCGCGGGTTGGACAAGAGGCGCCAAGTTTGGGTCTTGGATTAAAGTCGTTCCGTTGACTTGCTGAAAAAATGTCCAAGTCGACGATTTGTCGAGGATTTTTGGGATAAATTTAAGATCGAGGTAGAAAACTCACTTTTACGATCGTGTCGTATTTCTTTGTTGCTATGTGCTGCAAGTTTGTCAACTGTCCTTGAGCCCTGCTAGATGCATTTTCAATCGCGTTTGTTGCACTGTGCAGCACTGGCGACTTGCTGATACGTGCAACGATCCCTTGGAGAAATTTTCGTGATTGCCCGGACATTTTAATCGTTTTTGTCGAATTATCATTCGTATGGAGGCTTAACCATTTTTGTGGATGCCGGTTCTTGCAGGTTACGAAATTCTCAATCTTCCTCGAGTTATTATTTTCAAAAGCGATTTATTTTCGTATTTTATTTTTAATTTTTACACTAATACCCAAAAACTCTGTGGATCATAAAGTCGCCACTGCGGTCTATTTTTCTTGAACCTTTTCTTCAAAATAAAATATTACAGCTGCAAAATGTATTTTCACAATTATACTACGAAAGTATAATAAATTGAATCTGCCAGTTCGACTCACTCGACTGCCGGTAAGTACATTTCTGACGCATGATCGTTGTTCATTTTCGACAACTGGAAAAATCTGCAAGAAAACCAAGAAAACCTGCTATACGTACGTATAGTACGTCGAAGCAGCATTTGCGTTACATGGAAGAAGCTTATTCAGTTTTTCAAAAAAATCGGTCGTAAAAATTTTTCGAAATTTTGTTTATTATATTTAAAAAATACAGATTATCTCGGAGAATCTTGGGTTTAGATTATGTTGTTTTTTAGTCAATTTGTAACAACTTTTTTTTAACGAACTTAAGAAAAACTGAAATCAAACATTTAGATTTGAGCGTCGCCATACAAAGTCCTTGTAATGAAAAATTGATTTTGTCTTTGTCGCGCCGAAAACAGCAGAGTTTGCCTTGTCGCAGGAAGATTCGCAATAATCGCGTTCATGGTCTCGTTCAATAACAGAAACTGCTTCAAACGATAATTACTAATCAACAATCCCATAAAAACTAACGGCCCATATAAAAACCCATTTTCTTCTTTCTTTTGTTCCACACATTCGTACAAGTGATAAAATAATGAAAGGTTTAGTTCACTCTATCGTCTGCAAAGAAAAATATATACATGGAGATTGCGTAATTTATCAAAAGACACAATTGCCTTTTTTGTTCGTTGACAGACTTTTTTTTTCGTGAATATCGCGTATCGAAATATGATCGAGAAAGTAAAGTAAATGGGAGCTACTGCCATAAGGAGGGAGATGGTCGATTTTTTTTCGGAATATTTTGTGGGAGCTCGTGGTTGTCCTGTGCGTATGGCTAGTTCGCGATATTTTTCATTAATTCCTCGTGAGTGCGTGACGAAGAAAAACGTTTAAAGCATTGTGGGGATCGTGGATGAGAGACAATACGATGTCGGGCGGGAGGGAAGAGTAAAGCGTTGAGCAAAGGTAGAGAGGGGAGGAGGGGGGCATAGAGAACTCGGGATTGTAGGTCATTCCATCATCGTGTGTTTAACAAAGTGAATGGTGGGGAATACTCGTGTACCCTTCTGCCTCGGTTGGCGGCCACGAGCTAACTGGACATGGAGACGGTAACCGCCAGTCTCTTTCTCCTGGAGGTTCGATCCAGGTGATGGAAAAGTGACGGCGTTCTCACAGCGCGCACACAGAACACACGACATAACAAAGTCATCCGTCTCGCGTCTCGAGAGTCGAGTCGGTGCTGTTTTTTTTTATATCGCGAAGAAACAAACGTCTCGTATAACCTTTTCAAGGGCACGAATAAAACAATAAAAAAAACACAGTAAACCCATAACATCGAACGAAAGGAAGAAACTAAGCGATATAAACGACCGGAAACAAAAGTTTTAGCAGCACGTGCTGCGTAGTGTTATTTTTCCGAGTGCGGAGTGCATTAACCGCGGACAGCGAGCCGGAGAAATCGTCCATTTCCCTCCGCGCCATAAAAACAGTTTCACACCGTTTCTTTTATTTTCAAATAAAATATATAAAATACAGAGTGTGCAATAACCAACGGATGAGAAGTGAAGAAAAGAGACTTGACAACGCGGGTCGTCGCTGATAGGATGTCGGGAATTTTAATCAGCTGCTAACCGGCGTGTTAATGAACGCTTCGTTAACGTCATGTCGTCCAGCTCGTTGTTCTACAAGGACAAGTACGCCGTAAGTCTTATTTTATAATTCTTGTTGTTGTCGTTGTTGAGTGCTCTCTTTAAGGGCTTTCTTTACCACGATAATTTTTCATCGCCCTCCACCATATTACTTAATTTCAAAAATAAGTTTTCGATCTAATGGAAAGTCGTGGATCGTCTCGATCGTAAAATAATCGAGTACATGTCCAAGACTGTGCATGATTATTCGAATCCACGCGAATCGGTAGCCGATTTATTTTTTTCCTCCACTTTACGACTGAAAGTTTCTAGTTTCGCGCGGACTTGGTTTCTCGTTGACTCCGTTGGGTCCATTATGTGTATCGCGTGTACACGCGGCGCTCTGCATACAGTAAACCAAATGCAGAGAACAGCACCTGACACTTTCACGGATATTTAACTATCGATAGTAAAACGTGAGCAGCCTCTGGACTCGGTGACTCAAAAGTAAAATTAATGCATGACCACAAATAACTGTTGAGTCGAGTATATATGCCTCGGAGCTTCGGTCATCATTTTCTTCGCGTGAAAAATTCAAACTATATCGCCTTCTCCCCTCGTTAATTCGTAATTGCCTCTTTCGCAACATTACAACAAATAAAATAAAACGAATCCGGCAATTATTGTCTGTGCTTCATAACGCGCCAACCACGAGTTTAGAGAGAAATCTCCCAGCCGGACAATTAACATTTCGTATACTTTAAGCGCGCGACTGATGCGGTTGCGTCGTTGTTTATTATTATTATTATTATTATTAAATACAAAAACATACTCTGGCTTGAGATTCATTAATTTTTGGACTCGAGTTAAAAAATGAAGGCAGCTGCGTCTCTCGAGCGATAAAAATACGATGTTGAAGTTTTCCTCGTTAAAATTTCGTTTTTTCTTCAACAGTGCTCATGATTATTATTCAATATTTTGTCAGGACAATAAAACGATCATTTTTCAGGATCCAAACACAATATCGATACGAAAATTGTCATGGTTTTTAAAATTGAAGAAACAGTTAATAGAAAAAGTATTTTTTGTAAAAAATATTTACTGCGCGAAACGCAGTAGTGAGATCATCGCGTACACAGTTTCTACATTCTCGTTAATAATTACGGTATAAGCGAGTCCCTATAATTATTTTCATATCCGATACAAATGCGTCGTCGCCGCCGCACGTACTCTCAATGTCGCCCGGTGACATTACTGCGCGTACGATTAGTCAGAAGCGTTGAAAAAAAAAGGAAAACTGTAGTAAAAATTGGTATCGACGTACGTGAACCAAACGGTTTGCTGTCGCACGAAACTGTTGAAAGTTTCTCTATTAAATGTTTTGAAATCATGTCACGCTTTACTTTCCACAGAGCGGCTTAAAAATTATCTTGATTCTGTGTAAATATTTCGAGGCTTTTAGCCATTGTGTCTTCGGCCCGGAAGATACCAACGATCGCCGCCATAGTCCGTGTGTGTCCCGGTATAGCTTCGAATCTATAATCAACGCGAAATAGGATTCGGTTTCACTTTCTAAAGTAAATGAATTATTTGTTGGATCATTTTACGCGTGTACGTTTATACCTACTGTGTAATTATGCCATAAAAGATATTCCGGGAGTTTGCCATTTCCTTAAAAACATATACTTACCTCTTGAGCCTGGCCAACTCTTGCTACTGCATTTTTTTTTTCTTATAAACTAATTAACAGTTTTCTAGCTTCATAAAAATAATCATTTTCATCATGAATCCTTTTATTTTTTTTCAATAATTACTTCGTACAAAGTCTCCACATCGCGTTAACTCGAGAGGAAGTAAAAAATTTCTATTAATTTCTTTTTCTATTATTTTTTTTGTTAAATTTCAAAAACCATGACAATTTTTCTATCGATTTTGTCTTTCGATCCTAAAAAAAAATCGTTTTACTCTCCTGACCAAATATTGACCAAGAATCATGAAAAATAACGTGCAAAATATTATACAAATTTGAATGGAGTTGTTAAAATGCGATTAAAAAATAAATTATCGCTTGTTTGCTTCGCGTGTCGTCAATGGTCCCACCGTTGGCCAGCACTCTCCACAAAATGTTAAAGGTCGTTGCTTCACCAATGATTTCGAAAACGAGCCACGTGAATCCTTTACCCCTCGTCCATTCAACAGTCATCTCAATCGATATATATATACGAGACAAGTTTAAATTCATATGCCGCGTATTAATTTCGCAATACGCCTTCAGAAACGCGATCGAGATCGCGCGAGAGAAATCAACATGGAGGAACCGGCCGAGTTGCAATTACACAGCAGCCCGAGAAAGATCTTGGGAGGTATATAATAACGCTCGGAGAAAACAAGCAAGATGATTCATTTTTTTTTTTCCTCAATTGCCTTTACCGTATCGTGTGTATATGCATGTGTCTGTGTGTGTGTGTGTGTGTGTGTTCAGAGGCTTAGTGCACTAGTGATTGGCACGAGGTGATGCACGGAGCGCTACAGAGCCACGCTATCTTCACACTTCTTCATCTTTCATTGTTATTATGATTGTTATTGGCAATTTGGAGAATGGTTGATGTCGCAATTGGTGAAAAGTGAATTGGACGTTTTGTTTCACGAAATAATGGATACGTAGGTCTGCTAAGTCATTGTAATGGCTATATCGCTTTTGTGTCGTTGAATTTCGAGCGAATGGTGACAAGTTCGTTTTTTTTATTTGTTTTTATAGAGTCTTCTTATTAGGGACTTTAATTTCATTATGTTTTGCGACTCGATTTCCTCTCACTGGGTATAACGTGTCTCTTTGCTGCATGTCAGCCGTTTGGACTGACGAATGAGCGCAGATTAATCTTGTATAACATTTCATCATTGATCGTCAGGTGTGTGTGTGTGTGTATACATCGCCAGCACCAATCGATCGTCATTATTGATGCATTATTGATGTTTGTTTATTTGTAAAAATAAAGTTGAGAAAACTAAATGAAGAAACTGTGGGAATCGATGACATTCGTAACGTTGGGCTACAACGAAAAATACTTTTTCTATTAATTGTTTGTTCAATTTAAAAACCATTACAATTTTCTTTTCCTTCGAAAAAATATAAATATTAAAAAATTGAATTTCCTTGCATTCCAACGATCCACTTTGTTGGGAATCGAGGAAATTTCTTCCAATAATAAATGCATTATTGAATACTTTGTAGAATCGTGTTTTTATTTAATTATTACGTCCACCACACTCGATAATATTTCACGTTATTACAGTTATTAGAATTATTCTTTTTTGACATCATTTTGATATTTATGCAGAAACGTGTTGCTTATCGCGAGTGGAAAGCCTCTTGTGTCCAACGACAAATTGCGCACCTTTTACGGCGTTTCATGCACAAAACGGAATTCGTGCGGTTAACTAAAAGAAAAAAATTGTTGGAGCGACCAACTCGCGTATGATAGGAGAGAAAAAAAAATGGAGATGTGTTACAAGGTTTGTTCGCGTAGAATATCTCGTTCGGTGGTGCTCGTCTCTCCGATGCGACCGTGAGATCGACCCAGCGTTGTGGTAATTTAGCTTCGCATCAAACCGGCGGCACTCTTATTTTTCTTTCTTATCATTAATCGTCGAAACGTGGGTGTCTGTTATTTATAAGTGTGGGTGATTTTATTTCGTAGGCACGGCATCGTGCGGAAAGCTTCTGTGGGTGGTTTTATTTTTACTGAGAAATCCTTCGATCGATTGTCTCAACTATAATGTCGTTGATTATTTTTTGGGCATGCTCCTGACATTTTTTACACTCGACCCTTTACGTCCGCCATGCACAAAATTTCAAAAATCAAACGGGTCTCAATTTTTCCTGATGAAAATATTTTTCCAACAACATATTTTTTATTAACTCATGGGAAAATAATTTTTTATGGCCTTTTCAAGCCCTCGAACGAGTGGTATATTAAAAATTTAATAAAATTCGTAGATTCGTTGGACTATTTATTCTAGAAATTCATCGAGATGTTTAACGTTCGGTATTTATCGAAAAATCTATGTAACACACATAAGTTAAGTCTGTGGCACGAGATACGTCGATAGAAACAGGTGCGCGATCCGCTTTGCACCGTTGTGCTCAGATCGAGATCGAGCAACCACGAGCTATACGAGCACTTGTGGTTTTTCGTAAAACCCGTTATTCTCTTCTATTCTCCCACTTTCCTCCCATATCCCTTAGTTTGTTTCATCCCGGATCACCGATTCAGAATATTCATCCACAACTTGCAACGCGTTTGTTTTTGCATCAAACTTCATCGACGCATACGTTTCAAGACTCTCAAATTCGCAACGTCCAACGAAAAATACTTTTTCTATCAATTGTTTGTTAAATTTTAAAAACCATGACAATTTTCGTAGCGAATTTCTCTTTCGATAAAAATAAACGGAATCTCGTCGCATTCCAAGCACGAAAACTTCAACATCGTTACATTTTTTGGTTTTTGTGCTCTGCACAAAATCTCAAAAATCTCTTTTCCAATTCAATGACAACTTCCGACTCGGTTATGTAGAATTCAATCGTTTCGCTAAACAAGCCTCGTCATCCACTGAACCAGTAACGAAAAGTTTTTTTTTTTGTGTTATAATACGAAACAGATACGTAATCGTACGTACCGACTTGAAACACGATGTCGTACAATGTAATATTGTGTTGTATTCTGCAGGAAGAATTCGTTTGGACTCATTCCCCTACCATTTCTCGAACAATCTACGAGACTAGCTAGTTTGACACGAGAAATTATGTCCACATGAATCATTTATAATTCGTTTTGACATGACGCAATGATACTGACGTTTGCATCCTTGGAATACATCGAAATTTTTTTTTTTATTCATTATTTTGATAATTAATGCACTCGTTGCAATTTTTCTAGTAAATTCCGTTTTCGAATGTCAAATTATTTATGGAAATTTGGTGCTTTGCTATAAAAAATAATGAGTTTTCGTTGCATTGCAACGATACGAACTTCAAGGTCGTCATGACGTATCGTATTTGTCAATTGGACCAGTACACGATGCATCGTAACGAATCCTAAAGTTTTTCTTGTCATGTATGTACATTTGTAAATATCTCAATGGAAGCCTCAGGTTTCGTTATAAACACGCTATACCAAAGCGGTTTATGGTAACGGCTAACGGATAATTATATCGATAGTCCATACGTGACAAGCCATCTCGTCACGTATGAAAATCTGCCGACAGCAAAATTTATACTCAAGTAGCGGTTTTCTCATTGGATCCAGGCAGCAAAATGCTCCTTGAGGCTGATTGAATATTCGTGATAGGATTCAATTTTAATTACACTACCCCGCATTCAAAATTATAGACAGATGCACATTTTCGTGTCAAACATCAGAACGCAACAGGACTTGATGCTTGAAAGTCAAATTGCTGGCATTATCATCGTTATTATTTGTCGAGGGTTCCAAGTCGCAATCACTCAACGAAAAAGCTCTATGGAAACTAGCAAACTATCGGTTTGCTTATTTTCGAAATACCGCGAGTTCCACTTTTCGATGGTTCTGAAGGATTAATTTTGAGAACTTATGCAAATTTGACTCTGCTTAGGAACAGTCTGACGTAACGTTGTTCGATAATTTACGGAGGCATTCGTTTACGCTCCCAGGTAAGAGTTAATTTTGGTTTTTTGGGAAATTCTTTAGGTTCGTGAACGAATCGTTGGTCCGATGGATTTTCGACCAATTGAAACAAATTTATTTTGCAATCGAGTTGTAAATAATGTTTTTTTTTTTTTTTATTCACTTGAGAGTTGGACGAAAAGAGAAAAGGAAAAAAGAGCAATTTATGGCTTGTTGGTAGGATGATGGACAGAATGTACGGATAATCTTCCTGCTGACGTGTTGGAATCTCCCGAAGGAAAGAATTTTTCTTTTCAGTGCATATTACGTGTGTGTACATTAGCAGAGAAAAACTTAACGTTGGGATAGTGCGCGGCAAAGTTCAACCGGCTCTTATACGCCTCGGACGTCTTGGCGTGTTTTATTTGATTATATAATTATTGGATAAGATTATACGTGATCGAGAAGTCAGCTGGGCATTATCCGCGTAACTTGTAGGTCTACCGTGAAGATAAATCTGCATCAGACATTCGCCTACAGGCTGTTCTTTGCGCAATCCAATCTTAAGCTTCCAAATTCCGGTCCAAGCCAGAATTATTTTTTCCAATTTTTCTTTTCTCTTCTCTTTGTTCAATTTCAAAAATCATGTCAATTTTCCTACCTATTTTGTCTTTTGGATCGTAAAAAAACATCGTTTTATCTTCCTGATCAAATTCTGCATCGAAATAATCTCAATGATTCGTTGTCGCACGAGTGCTTCCCTTTCATTTAGTTTTTTGGCTCATACCACCTGGAATGTCCTATATATTTACGTGTCGAAGGCTCCTCCGGCGACGGCGATACACAGTATCTGCTCCGATGGCTTATCCATATATAATATGTATAATGTATGTATAGAGACGGATAGGCCCCAACGGGGGTGAAAGTCTTATGTCAGAGACATGCATCTTATTATGCTGGACAAGCGACCAGCCCACGCAATAACGAGACGAGACGTCTTTCGTAGAGTTGTGTAGCTTTTGCTGGGGTCTGTATGCCTCTTAGAAAGGGAGAGAGAGGTCAGCGATAGTCGATCTCCTTCACAGCTCCCACGGAAAGTTATTTCCTTCTCGATAAATACGAGCCACCATTCGCTGCATCATCTTCGTGGAATCGTCCACGTCATCCTAAATATTTCACCATTTTTAACCAACGTCTTTTAATCTGTTTTTTTCTTGAGCAGAGTTCATGATTCTCATTCAATATTTAGTCAGGACCATAAAACCAACATTTTTTTAGGTTTGTCATGGTTTTTGAAATTGAACAAACAATGAATTGAAGTTGAACTTCGTTCTGGATATTGTTTCCTAATTCCAACACATTCGCAAACACTTTGTACAGTCAGTTACTACGTTTCTCCGATAAAGTCATTTACCGGTGCAAAATATTTCATTTATAGCCTCACGATACATTAATACCGCACTTGGCGAATCTTTATTATACACTTATAACTATATTCACTATGAAGCTTGGCACAGGAAGATAAATCACTTTGAGGAATAAACTCGAGTTACGATCTTAATATCTAGGCGTGTGCACCATAGTTTCGCACGTATATATATACATCTGGCCTGTGTATCATCATTCTTAATGTTGATTCAATGCCTGCTTTCACAGATCTACTAATGCAAGAGTGCCTGTACGCTCCTCTGTAATAACAAAGATACGTTTCTAATGTATGTACATTGCCAATTCTCACGGCATGTAGCGAATGCTTCATAGATCGTATTGGCAGTGTGTTACGCGTTTCGAATTGGTCAAAACACTAGGCTCATTAATATATACCGTTTTTTATGTTAACCTCTACGTACGAACATTAAAACTGTCATGCTTCGATTATAAATCCAGTTAAATCTATAAGTTAAATAATTGTGCATTCGCATTAGAAAAATCACTTGCAATATGTGAAGCAATGAGAAGTACGATTGCACGCTGGGGCATGAGAAAATTAATTGTGATATTCATTTTCAATATTTTCTACTGCTTAGGCAAAATATTTATTTTACTGTGCCAGCATTTATTTTTTATGGAAAATTTTTCTCTACGTAGCTCGAGAAACATTTGATTATGACAATAATTCTCACCTGTCCTGATAAACTCGATATTTTTCGATGATAATGTTGTTGGCTCGATCGTGTCTTTCGGAGCAACAAGAATTTCAACAAATTACAAAATTGCATGATGCTGAAGTTCGCAACGTTGGAATTCAACGAAAAATATTTTTGTTTATTAATAATTTGTTTAATTTTTAAAATTATTCACATTTTTCGAGTCTCATCGTTTCAACGATGTAAACTTCAACGTCGTTAAAATTATTACAGACAGTGCAATATGTTTGTTTTTGTTATTATTATATTTTTACCTGCGTTTACATTTTAGCTATTTGCTGTGTTTATAAATTGTTATAGCATTAGGCGTAGGAGGATGAAAAATGTGATGAATGGGCGAGGTTGAACGACCACTCTGTCCTCTTTTGGAATTCTTCACTAGTTTCGTAATTGCGTCTTCATTCGTGTATGGCGACGTCGAGCTAATTAACGAGAAGAATGCAAAGTTACTCGCGTCTTTGGGACCAACGATATTTCACGTGTTCTTATGTGTTCTTTATCTTTGCGTCATGACTCCGACCAAGAGTAGTTGGGAAAACGTGGTCAGTGACATTGATGAATGAAAATAAAGTGTTTCTTGGCTCCACGAGGTTAACGACCCGGCTGAGACGAATTTTAGTCGTTTTTTTAGAAATTATTAAAAATCGATTGGACTATTTGCGGAATCGACCTTTCCCGCAACGTCAATGCATCTCTAATGCTCTATAAATGTCGTTTTAATGACAAAACTCTGTAAATCAATCCTTCAGATTTCTGAAACATGGTGGGCCGTGGAAGCAGCTTTACTTGTTTTTATTTCATCCCCGGAGCTCACTTTTGTGTCCGTCCATCTCGCTGAAAAGAGGGGAAGATCGAGTTTCTCGTGTCGGAATATTTGGGTCGAATGAAATTCGAGGCCAGCACATGTCACTGGCCCCCGGTATTGTGATTATGTTTAGCAACGAAAATTCAAACGTGCGTGCTTCGTATTGAGTGTGGGATGAAAGATTTTTGACAAAAAAAATATAAAAAATCAATTAGTGGCTTGATTGACATTTCACCGAATATGGGGGATTATGACGCTGTCGAGAATTTTTAATCCTATCTAAAAATTATCATTCCCAATAATAAGATCGGAGCATACCGAACGTGGGCGATCCACAAAAATCGTGCAAACTTGAAAGTTTTCTCATTTATTCAACACTCTAGACTTTTCGTTCTAAACGTTGCTGCCTGGCGAACAAAATGTGCGTACTCCAAGAAAGCTCACCCTTCGGAGTGTGGGATGACGTTAAAAGAAAGAAAAATGAAGGACAGGAAATGGAGAACAATAAGTCGGATCTATTCCCCATTTCACCGACAGCATCCACGTCTGCTTTTTCCTTACGAAAGTACACAACGACTTTTTGTATTCCGATCTCTACAGTCTTCTCGAGTTTACGTTTCAATTGTCCATTGTCTGGTACACTTGAGATATCTCATACAATGCACAGTACAGAGGTCTTGATGCAATTGCACGTGAAGTTCCCGGAGATATTGGAAAATGTCTGGCCCCAACATGGCATTCATTCTTTCAGATGGAACC
This sequence comes from Hyposoter dolosus, assembly GCA_963921915.1. Classification (NCBI taxonomy): domain Eukaryota; kingdom Metazoa; phylum Arthropoda; class Insecta; order Hymenoptera; family Ichneumonidae; genus Hyposoter; species Hyposoter dolosus. The sequence goes on from OY998140.1 coordinate 7,867,845, forward strand.
TGATTACTAGCAAAATATTTCCGGTTAACGATGATCCTGCAATGTTTCCTTGCCATCCAAAAAAAAAAATGCATTCTCCAATTCCGTTTAATCAAATGTACAAATGATCCAGATGTCTTCCGCACATACGGCACCAAAGCCTTACAAGACTGTTGAATTGTTGAAGGAGGATGTACAATTTTCATGGTGGACTTTTCACAAAATGGGTTTTTAACCATAAAAAATTAATTTCTAGCGATATTCCTGGATTTTTAATATCGCTGATCAAGATTCTGTCAATAGAAGTAAAGAAAACAAAGCTACAAAATGGAGGGCCTCGCGTTCTGTTCCAACGATGTACAAACTTTGGCACGATTCGCTTTTAAACCGGAAATTGGTGAACGGTACAGCAGCGTCTTGGTGCAGGGTCTTATATAAAATTATAATGTCATTGTAGTTTGCCAGTGGCGAGGATATGCTCGTCCGACGTTTTTATCGTCGAGTTGGCGGGCTGCTGGGAAGCGAAAAGGCGTGCCAGAGTGCCAGGATTTTCCATCGCATGTACTGCCTTTGAAGCAGTATTCTATGGTAAGAATCTACGTGAGTCCTTGCTATTATACACACACGGAAAAAGTGGCGTATTACCCGAGCCGACCGTGGTAAAGGTCGCGGGACGAACACGTTTCGAAGTGCATTATCGCTGTACTCTCGCTAAGTTATCTCGGAAAGTCTCTCCAGTCTCTCGACACGTAACGCCAGTTCAGCACGAACAAAATCCTTGTATTCTCTCAGTTGTCTAAAGTGAAATATTTATATCCTTCTCCAAAACACGGATTAACCTTATTGTTAGCAAGCCTGTAAGTATCGAATAAACGCGATGCAAAATAAATTGTTGTACCGTTCCATTCCAATCAGCGGCTTCGTTCTGAAACCGAACGAAATTTTCATCATTATACAGAAAACACAAGTAGTCTAGAAACTATTTCGGTCGACAAATTTTGAGGTTGCGTCACGTTCACCTATTTAAAATGTTTTTATTTCCGTTTCATTTGATTCGCTGGATACAGAACATTTTAGGGCACAACTCTGTTCCCCAGCACATCATGATTTTATGCGATGCGGCAATGAAGAATAGTCCTGGCGAGCATACTAAAAAACTAGTTTATTCATATTTCTCCATGCCGAGTAGTTTAATGAAAAGTCTGCTATATTCACTGTGGAGAGACTAATAACTGTAATGCTTACATTGACGATAGGCGGAACGCTGTTATTTCCTTTGTACGAGCTCCCTCGTCGCGTCTCCGTATCATCGATGCGTAAAATACTACAGAGAATCGCTGTTACAGTTAAACATCCATGGAGTTGACCTCGGCCGAATAAATAAATTTCATCAAAAATCAAATTCCCTGCTCAAGGTAAGAGACTCCGATCACGACTTTGCAGCTGAACGAGTCGCTGCTGCGTACGCAAATTTTTTTTCACCGGTCCACCAACGAAATTATTTGCAGAAATTTTCATAACAGACTGACAGAATCCAAAGTAAGAAATTTTCGTATTTCATCAGATAGGGAAGCCCACGGGAAATACGTTTTCAATTAATTTAAACAAAAGTTATCATCGAATTAATTAAAATAAAACAAACGATAATTACATCGCACCATAAGAATTCTTGGTTTTCGTGCATGTCCCTTCTAGTCGGAGAATGTCCATATACCGTCCATATGTCCGTTCTGCCTGTGTACCATAGTGAAAACGCCGGTACTGTGGGGGGAGCGGTGGCCAACTATTCTCTCCGTCTCTGTTGGACATAACGAAGGCTGTGACGAGTATATACATAGGGTTCCGGTGGTTGTCGTGCTACTTCCGGTATCATACCGTCTCGCACACTGGTTCTCGCGACGATTTTACAATACAGATCCTCATTTACGATTCTTACCGTTATTTATTTAATTAAGTCCTAACGAGGGTGCGAATGGCTGGTCTGGTCTCTTGTTGCCTATTTCTAGCATAACGATATCAATAATAATTATTGTTGTTGGTATTTTTATCGTCATTATCAACATTATTACAACAGCAGGGATCGAGTAACTACTGGAAGAAATTATATGCTCCGCTCCATACAACGTTACCTCCGAGTATCATTATTATACGACGCCTTGGACTTAACCTACGACGCCATCCGGTTGGCGATGAAAGTTTGCAGACTTGAGGACGTATTCCAAAAGAAAAAACCTCTCCAAAGTCCTTTTTGGAATTTCCTCGTGTGAGATCGGATTCCCATACGGTGTGCTATAGAGCTCCTCACGTACTAAAATAGCTGGACCACTTCCAGTCTGGATTTGCATTCTGGCCCCGCTATGCACATCCCAGAAACGCTCCAGCAGGGTTTTTTTTTCTTCTAAGCTACTCATCGCTCAATCGATGTAGTTGCGGTTGATACAATTTGAACGAAAAATTCTGCATGAAAAAAATTGTGAAAATCAGCTTAAAACATCTATGTGGAAAAAATGGAATTCTTTTGATTTAGATCGAGGATGGAAAGAAATTGCTCGGTCGTTCAGTCTCGATCTCGATAGAGTACGCTGGCATAACGTGCTACGCAACGTACACTCTGCGGATCTGGATCGAGCATACGGCGTTTCACGTATGGCTCGAAGCCCCGCGATAACGAGAGTCGCGTTTACTAAAACCGGAAACTTGCATACGAACCCAACAACGCTCTCTGTTGTGTACGTGGCTGATGTGTATATGTTGCCAAGCACGTGGGTGGTGCTACTGACCGCTTGACTGGATTAAATGGCGAGTCCGATAGTCAACTACCGCACGGAAGTCAACGTAACGCGTATAATATAGAAACCGATCTTATCGGGAAAAAAGTGATTTTTTATTTTATATACCACCTTAACCGCGAGGGTGTCCAGTTTTTACTTTTTTAAACTTGAAGCTTTCGCTCACGGTGAGAGTGCGTAAGCACTGATCAACTTTTATATTCGATTAATTGCAAACGTTTATTTTCTATACTTCTGGGGCATTTTCTCTCCAGATCGAGCAGAAGCTTCGCCATTTCTTTTATTGAAATTCCCTCATCTTCTGATCGACTAAGTCATGTGCTTATAATTGTTAGGAAAAGTATTGCGCAAGAGAAAATTCGATCGAGTGCAACAATTGAAGCGCCACACTTTCTTACTCGCTCGAAAATCTCGAGCACTAGAAAAAATAAATTTTCCAACTATGGTGTCGTGCTTATCCTTTTGGTAAAGTATTTCGAGGCCACGTGCTAGTTTCTCACCGGATATGGTTCTTCTATTGGGTCCTTAACGTAATGCCAACAACGTGTCATTTCGACGTATCATCAGTTTTATTTTTTAAACATTGCTTCGAAAGTAGTTTATAGTATAAAATTTAACGTTCGCTATTACGACATATCGAGATCTAAATGACTCGGTCGTCATTTGTGATGAAAATTGTGTTTATTTTGATTTCTTCGCACGGAACGACCGATGTATGCGCGCGCGCGTGTAAATTCTGAAGTAAAAATAAATACAAACAATAAAATCATGTTCATCTTGCTCCGTTGGAAAGAGATAATAAGATTAAGATTCAGCACGCACGTGCGATACTTGAACGAATTATTAAAACTTTCTCACACGGCAATTATACATATTGGTTGTGTGGATTTGTGGCACACCCATTCCCATTTTATTAGTCGAAAGAAAGAGCTGATATTTTAGTTTAAAACACGTGCTTAACGTTTTGTAAGGCCGTTTGAATTATCGCAGTATAATAGGGATTAAAAGGTACGGATGACCTGCATCCATATTGCCAGCTACATGAGCAAAGCATCAGAATTTTCAATTGTTCGTCATACGCCCAAGATTTCGAGGCGAGACAAACATCGTACTCTGTAATTTTTGGCTCTCCTTTTGTCCTCCTCTCATTGTCCCAAAAGATATACGAGTCCTCTTGCATTCAAGATTTTAACGGTTCACTTTTTGGGTCACGGGTCCCCCTTAACGCCCACAATCTAACGTTCAACACTCACGGTAACGACATTGGGCTCGGTATTCTCTTTTTTTTTTTTTACGCAATCGGTGATCTCGGCTAATGCGAGCATTTTCCCTTCGCGAAATCAATCAGAGGTTTTTAGTCAGGATCAAAAAACGACATTTATTTTGAATCCAAAGAGAAAATCGGTAGAAAAATTTACATGGTTTTTGAAAATGAACAAATAGTTAATAGAAAAAGTATTTTTCGTTAGACTCCAACGTAGAAATCTTCAATGTCGATTTTTCCATTGTTCTGTATTTTGGAAATCTTGATGATTCCAAAATTAACGAATCCCAGCGAAATTTCATCGCAAACTCGAGACATTTCAACGAATTCTATTCCCGGACAAACGCTCAGCTGTCCTCGCACGTTGATGATGATAGTTCACGAGCGTGTGAAGGTCCTGCAAGTGCACAACGTGCAATACATTATCTCAGCCGCACTTGGAAACGCGTCAATACGCCCAACAAAACACTAGACGATTCTTGCTTCTTTATATATCAAAGTAGCTCATACGTCACAGCTTTTTTTTTTAAACCCACTTCACCAACCGGATACGTATGCACAGCGTCATATGGCTCAAATCTGCCCATGCCTCTTGGGAACGCTTTTTTTTTTTGCAACATATCCACGCAAATAAAAATGGCACACATTTCTTGTTGCTACAGAAAAATGTGAAAATTAGAAACGTGTACGCATTGCTTCCTCGTCATCACATTCCGTGACGATTAATTGTGCAAGTTTCTATATTTTCTATGCAGAACTACCTAACCATATGGATTTATTCGTTCGGATTCAAAATCCGCATTTTCCAACGTGACGCTGAAAACCGTCAAGTTGCCAAAATATGTTTAAACATATTTTTCCATTATAGAGTTGCCGGATTAATTGTTCATCCCTGAATAAAATTTTTTCGCGTTTTTTACAACAAAGAATTTCATGCCATTCACGTTTTTTTTCTCGTGCTAACGAGAGCGAAATGGAAATGACATTCGTGCCTCGAACGACAGAGCAATCGTGTACGAGCGTTTTGTTTGCAAAACGCAAGTAACAACAACGAACTAAAAACATTAGAAACGCCGTTAACAGAATTATAGTTTTCGCATATAGTAATCGTTTCTGCAGAAACAATCACAGTGGAACGTTTGATGAGTGCTGGATGAAAAAAGTAGGTTTACGCTAGTCGACAGTTTATTGATTGCCACAGAACAGTTTCCATCTGATTTATAGGCAAAGTTACATTTTTAATACCGGAAGCTAACGAGACATTTGCATCCGTTATAATTTCTCTCCACACTGCTCTCCTCAAACTTTGTTTATTTCTTTTTTTTACAATTCGATGTTTTACGTTTCATTGACCTGTACCTATCCGCCCCGACACGATAAGGCTTCCCTCCCATCGAGCTGCATTCACCGCTGCAGACGTTTCAACGTTGAGAAACCTCAAGGCCTAACTTGCTGGATTTTATAAACTCTGCACAAAATATCAGTTTCGCCATTTTCTTCCCTAGTTCTCGTTTCCAAGATTCCACACGTATTCGTGTCCGTGTGTGTACAGCGCACGCCACTAACTGTATAAAACGTACCGACAAGAAACGAAACCGTAAAGATTTGTACATTCAAGTCCAACGTTCTTGTTTTCAGGTTTCGAGCGGACAATTCCAATTATCCTAATTAGAGGAAGGGTTCTTGTACTTACCGCCCAACGTGCATGGCTTATTTCCTTCTTAGGCGTTATGTGATACATTTCCCCGAGTCCATAATTAGTATATACACATTTAATATGTTGAATAAATATATATTGTACATTACACGCACGCGGTTACCGCGCCTCGAGGTGCCAACGATTCTCACATGATTCTTCGTAACAGAATATACAAAATGTACATATAGAACTGTAGCACATGTTTTCCTAAGCAAAACAATGCAGAGGACAAAAGTTTGGTGAATAAAAAAAATTCTGGTTCCATTTTACAGTAAATTTGAATTATTTATGTTTATCTGTTTTTTTTCATCAAGACCAGCAACCATTTCACACGATCGTTCGCTATAATGTGGTACTGTAGTTTAAAAAATACATTTTTTATTAATTATTTTGATAATTAATGAACTCGTTCCAATTTTTCTAGTGAATTCAGTTTTCGAATTAGGAAAAAAGTTTGTCCCATAATGGTTAGCAAATACTGTATCGACATTTTTGACTCTGCTTTAAAAAATTTTTTCGAAACAACGTTAAACAGTTATGAAAATTCTCGACGAATTTAAAATTTCGATTATGTGTGAATTTTTTTCGAATTATTCGAGCTTCTTATCAAAAAATGACGCTGCTGCGATAAAGCGAGGCGAATGTGTAACTTTTAAATTACATGGATGATTTAGAGGAATCGACGGAACGTTTTCGTCACGAGTAAATTCATTATGCATGAATTGGACCCATGTACAAGAATCGTAAACATAAATACCGAGTTACTCTCGTAGCTGCCATGGGTCTCGGATGTTTCGAAGGTCAAACTGAAAATAATAACACTGTGAAACTTTCCTACGAGAGTTATCCCTCGAACAAAAATCAACATAGCCTTGACATTTCCTCGTATACTCGAAAGATTCAAATTTTGAGTGATACAAATATTAGCCACACTTTTCGGTTTATTATTAATTATTTGATTTATTTTTTATCGATTTTTTGAATTTTCAAAATTACAATTACATTCTGCATTCTAATGACGAGCTTTGTCAAAGAAATAAATGAATTTCGTTGCATTCCAACATTATAAAGATCTCGTGAACGTTAAACTCGACTGAGCTGTTCAATGATGACGCGAATAATTTTCCTTGTGCATGTTCTCGACTCGATCTGATCGATTATCAACTATTTGTTGTTCGGGCACTGTTTTATAAGCTCGTAAAATTCACATGTGCATAATATGTCTCTCAAGACGCATAAAAAAGATTTCAAGCGAGAGGCTAATTGCGCGTTAAATAGCGAGAAGAGTGTAAAACTTGATTTTCATGTTATTTATATTTTTATGGAGTTTGAGAACAAGCCACATTCACCAATGGTCTATATAGCATCGAAGAGATTGTTGGAAAACGGTGTGGAGAGTCTGGGCATTTTTAACATTGCACATGCACCTCAAACCTCGTTTTGCCTTTCTTATGAATCTTGTCGATATCTATAGATATATCGGGAATTAGTTTGTACGAAGCCTTATTCGTCCATAGTAAATTCTCGTCGAGTGCGATCTTTCAAAACGTTCTTCCACGCTTTCTGCTTCATGCTATTGTTGTTTTTTTTTTCCTTTTGGAAAAAAATACTTTCTGACAGAGAAGCAAAACCGTTCGAGTTTTATTATTGCACGGAATATTAATAGTTTTCAGGAACAAAGAGCAGTAAGACTTTCATATTCTTTTGTGATTAACGAACAGTGCGATGCTTCAGAGTGTGATTTTCGAATCTCCTCAATAATTCGAATCTCCGAGATTAATTATTGGGTAACCGCAGAACGAAGGTTACAGGAAAGAAACGTCGATGCATTCGGATGCATATGAACGACTATGAAAATTTATGCATCTGCATTAGTGATGCACTTTTTTTTTTAATGCCTCTATTAATTCATTGCGGATCGCTTCCTTGTTTTATTTTACAACGCCCACTGCTGAGCCTTCTCGTTGAGAAAGCGCGTTTCCTAATTTTTATTTCCCTGCAGAAAAAAAAAACAAATTCGTTTGAATATTCAGGGCGTTAACGAGCAGGTTTTTATTGTGATTTTTTTGCTTCCTCATAGAGGAAGCTATGTGATGGTGGAAATTTTTTTTTTTTTTCAGTTTTCACTGTCAATGTGCTTGAAATGTCCCAAAACATCGAAAAATCATATTTAGAAAAAATGTCCGGATGTGTGTGTGTGTGTGTGTGTATTTTCTGGCACTGTAAAATTCAAACGTTCGTAACTCGAGAACGGTTTGAGCTACAGGGCTCCCGTTTCGCACAGATGTTAATCCATACAAGCTCTTCGTTCTCTGAGAATTTTGTTGGAATAGCTAGAAAAATACAAATTCTAGGGCATTTTGAAATTTTCAAAAAAATACTGTCGACGCTGTAACTTCCGCAAATTTGCAGATTTATTACTAATGTTTTTTTTATAAATAGAGTATCATGATAGGAAGGTTGGTATTGAATTTGGGGAATATCGGTCGAACGGTTGAAATTTTATGATTTTTCGAATTTTACAAAAATCTGAGTTTTTTCGAAAAATCGTCCAACCGCTCTAATTTCTCCAAATTTTGTAAGATATTGTGTCTAAGTCTTGATCTTTACTTTTTATTGTTTACAATCAATTAAAATAATTGAAAATAAAAATTCTATTGCATTTCCCATGAAAATGCATCAGTGCGTTCGTTTCTTCTGGTTATTATAAAATCCACTATTTCCATCAGTATTTTCCAAGCTTGCGTAAAAGTCGCGTGCCTTCGCTGCTGCTCCCAGAGTTTGGTCCACGTGCGAGCGAGTTGCGAGACTGCCAAGACTAAATATAATCATCAGCAGGAGAAAAACCATGCTTGAGAACATTTCCCCCCCGCATAGATTTACTCTGCGACTTAGGCCGTACAGAAACTACTACCAAAACACGCTCCGCTCCGTGGAAGCAGAGAGAGAGAGAGAGAGAGTGGAATCGAGAAGAAAAAATAATACGAGAAACAGTGAGTCTTTTTGGTTTGTTCGGGATCTTCGTGTTCTCGCGTCCCGCAGTCGTGGTCGAGTGCAACAACTCTCTCGGTGGTAACAACTTTTTTTCACAACATCAAACTATACGTGACGACCGCAAAAGTGTATTTTTGTGCAGTCATTTTTTCTTTTCCCGGTTACCAACGTTACGAGAGCGAGATATTTTTTTCTTTTTCTTTCGACAAATATTTATGTGATGAAAATATATATGCAAACACTTTCGTCAAAACGTTTTCAAAAACCAAGTATTCGGTTTGTTTGTAGCGACGAATTTTCGCGCGATGTCGCAGTGAGAAAAAAGTTTTTCTTTTCTGCGACGTGTCAGGATTTAGAAAATTTTTTCTCAATCTCGTTTGTACGTGGAATTTTGTTTGTTATATTTTTTCTATTCATTGTTTGTTCAATTTTAAAAACCGTCGCTATTCTCGTACCGATTTTGTGTTTGGATCCTGAAAAAAAAATCGTTTTATTGTCCTGACCAAATATTGAACAAAAATCATGATTTTTACTCAAGAAAAAAAAAACAGAATTTCGTTGCGTTCCAACGATGAAAAATTTAGCATCGTCAGGACTCTCGAGGGTCCAGCTGTCGCGCAACCGATCGAAATAAGCTGACACTGAAATTTATTTTACTTCGTGCGACCGTGACGTGATTAGACATACGCTGTCAACCGAGGTCCCTTTTTTCATCGTCAATTTTTTGCATTTTATTGCTTCAAGCTCATTCCCTCGGAAAAGCTTCATTCGCGCGCGAACCATTGTTCGTTTTTTTGCTCTATTTTTATAACTCGAGCTATTTCCTTTCCTCTGCATTCGATGTGTGACTGCGCGAGAATTTGCCAGTGCAAAACTTTTCGCGATCGCGAACGGAGGCACTTTCGGATCCTTGCAAATTGTTCTTGCAAATTCATATTTTCGATAGCAAAACGTGAGTTTCCAGTGCCAATTAGAAAAATAAAAACTGAAACTCATTGAGTGCCATTTTTGAAATAATTTGCCATCGCGTCCCCGCGTGTTTCTGGATTTGCACGGAAATCGTTAATTGCAATGAAGCTTCCTCGTATTTAAAGCTCGGTTGGAAAAATAATTGGTCAAAACTCCTAAACCGCTGGCGAAGGCTATTCCAACGATTACAATAGTAAATTCAACTGTACAAAAGTTTCGATGTGGTAAAAGTTAAAATTAGATTCTCCGAGTAATTGTGATGCTCACCGTGTCGTAATATCTAAAAAAAAAGAAAAAAAAAACTTGGTAAGATCCACTCTGTACTAACCCACCCAGAGTAATTTTCTAATTCGAGCAAACATCTGTTTTCCATCGTTCACTATATAGTTCGACTTTATTACGATTCAATAATATTCAACTCGAATCATTCGATATTGAGAAACCTTCCGAGCCGATGACGATGTGCGAAATTTCAGAAAAAAGTTAATTCGTTTTTTCTCCATTTTCTTTTTTCCGTCATTGCAAAGATGCACGCGGTTTTTTCTTTTAATTTTCTTCTTTATTTGTCTAATTTGCCTTCGGCCTGATCAACCGAGCGACGTCAGCAAAATTTTGAAAATTTCTTTCTCGACCGTCGATCCTCCCAGTACCGATTTAAAATTTTTTTTTTTTATTTGTAGAAAAGGCGAGTTTAGATTTGCACGCAAACGCGATAAGAGCGTCACAGGGAAACAAATTATGGAGGTGAGAAATTGCAACGGTGACATTGCAGAACTCGATGTCCTCGATTTTCTGCAGAGATCGAGCTTCGCGCAAATAGAGGAGCGTCGTGTGTCGCGGAAAGTGCGCGCGCATGAACTTTGACGATAGATCAAGATCGAATTGCTAATGCTGAAGGTCATCGTGTTCCTGGTTGATGCAAAAATGCACAAACGAGCGATTCCTCTCGAGCGTTACCGATCGCGCCGCTATGCATTCCCAGCTCCATCAAAAAATAGCAAAAGAAAAAAAGATCGTGTCGAATTAATCCCCGCGTTGTTGAGAATAATTTGCGCCTCAAGGACCAGGGAAACTCGATCGCAGACATTCGAGCACGCGAATGCAAAGCCAACCGCATTAAAAACACAACATTCGACCTTCCGAATGTCGCTCGTAAATCATTCCTCCGGAGCATGGAGACTATCGGTGTGCTGCTCCAAATTATTTCCAATCCCCAACGAGATTAAAAACGTGATTTTTTTCGCATCGTTGAATTGCAACGATTTTTTTTTCTGTGAAAAAAAATATCGGTTCGAAAATTTGGATGATTTTGAAAATTAAACAAATTATCAACAAAGAAAGTATTTTTCGTATGACGTTGAAGTCTTATTCGTATCATAATAACTAAAATCGTTATTATTCCATTTTACAATCAGTTTTATCGACTTTTACGATCCACAAAGAATATCGCTTCGAAAAATTGTATGATTTTGAAAAATAAACAAATTATCAATAATTCGTTGCATTCCAACGTTCCGAACTTCAGCTTCATTCGTAGGATACACGTTCGCTACAAATCTTCTGTGTACACACTTTTATTCAAGACTCAGCCACATCGCGAGTGGCTATTGCATTTTCCCAGAGAAGCTGTACTAATACCTTTTGCTCCCGACGTTGTATAACACTGTCGTACTGCTGTGTACAAATGTACAAATGAACAAACACAGACAATCCCATATAGACTTTTATTCATACTGTTCGTTCAAATGTGTGTGTGTGTGTGCGTCTTTATTGCAGCCACATACGTACATGTGCATGTGTGTCCAATCCAATACGGATATAATCGTTTGACGCAGTTATGTAATATGCTCGGGACTTCCACATGAGCTCGAGTTCCATCATCAGTGCGGATCCAGTCGAGCACCGCGGGAGTCGCTCGACGATATTCGTTCGTGCTCTTGTGTACTCATCGTCATCCCCGTTAGTGTCGACGACGCAGCGGCGTCGTTGTCTCTCGATAATTCTTCTAAATCTCCAAAAGCGAGAGGCTTCGGGTTTCTTCGAGCTTTCGTTCAGTCGGAAATTATACTTTTAGTGAGTCGAACGTGTATCGTTGGAAAAAAAAAACAGAAATTCAGTTTTTTTCATATATTCAGTCAGGACGATAAAACGATTTTTTTTTTAGGATCCAAACACACAAAATCGGTACGAAAATTTGCATGGTTTTTGAGAGTGAATAAAAAATTGATAGAAAATGTATTTTTTTGTTGGACTCGAAGGTTTCGAACTTTAGTGTCATTTCCCGTTGAGATACTCTGGGTTGGGCCTCATAATCGCGTTTAAATACGACGTCAGTTTCATAAGTTGCTATCGAGTGCGAGATTTTTATCGAAAAAAATTTTTAACGCACAAATTATCGTACGGAAAAAAATCTGCCTCTCCATATTCGCTCCGGAAATCATTCCCTTGAATCCTCGCTCGAGAATTTAAAAAAAAAAAAAAAAACCCACGGTTGACAATAAACGAAAGAAATAAAATCAACACATTGACGCAATTTGTCAGTGACGTGATTTCCTGTTTCCATATTGACTGGAATTGTGTTACAGCACGTGCACGTGTTTGTCCGGGCACGGGTATTGCATTGCATAGTCCGGTTGCAAATGTGATTGACCGCTCGACAGCTCACGCCCGCGGAAAATACCGATCTATATGGACACTTGGATAGTTGACAAAATTTTCCACATCCCCACTAAATTTCTTGCGAAATTACGTTCTCAAAGGTCGTCGACCTCCCCGCGGCCAAAATGAAACTCTTCGGTAAACAAAATCACGAGCATTCACATATTTTGTGAACCCGTTCTAATTATATCTTGATGTTAATTAAATTCTCTGAATACACAACCATTGGAAAATCATTTTTTTGAAATTTAGCCGAAATTTAAATTTTTTCATTACTCGGCAGATTCATTGGAATTCACGTCAATTAAGAATGCATTAATGCACGATACGTAGAGAACTTTGGATGTTGAGAGACTCGAGTCTATACGCTGCACTGCGGTATAGCGACTAAATCGCGTTTTCGAAGGAGGTCGTTAAACGATTTGTTGAATTGGAGCGGGGCCTCACTCGCGTGTACGTCGAGGAAGAAGGCGCGAAACAATAATCGCGTTTGCGTAACTCCGCGCGCGAGTGCCATTCGCGGTGTCGGGACGGGAAGAAGGCAGAAGGAATTATCTCCTCGCGGGCTTTTTATTACGAAGGCTTCGTAAACGTCTATAAATTTTTGCTGGCACATTAAAATCGCCATGGGAATACATACAAAATTTTAAAATAGGCCTCCGGAGGAGGTGCACTCGCTCGTTAAATTGAGAATTAAACACAGCCACGATTTATTAAGCGAGAAAAAAAAACGTCGCGTAAATGTCGACCAGAGATGCAAGAAAACTATCAAAACGGTCTTTTCGATACATTTTTGCGATTATGCACTTTTTGCATTCCTGTAATCTGCGTAATTGCACTGCGCTCGTGAGAACAACATGCTATTTTCTTTCGTGACGAAACCGACGAAAAAAACCGACCATTTTCCACATTTCCTTACGAATTTTCAAATGTTCTCTTCCACAAATACAAATAAAAGAAAAAAATCATTAGCCAAATAGGTGCAGCAGCTTTGAAGTGATGCGTGGACAAACATTTGTGGCAATTTTTTGTAATTACTTTTTAATTATTGAGGCTAAAGGTATTTTCAGTCTTTCCCCCCGCTGCAGAGCTTCGAGAATCAGTCGAGAAATTAGTTTGGCATCAAAGATAAAAAGATGTCTATGTAATTACCAGCTAATTAGGGGTCAAGAGAGCTCATAACCGAACGGTATATCCCAAAGATACAAAAAGTATCTATAGGCGTTGATAAAACGCGGGAAAATTGGATCAACAAAGTCACGATGATTCGAAGGAAATTTTTAGTGGCGGTAATCGGTACTAATCGCCATAAAAGTGTCAGCCGTAGAGCACCATGGTAATAGATTTCTTTTACATCAAATGCAGTTACCATCGACTTGAAGTTTCTATACCAATGCATGGCTAACTCAGTGGCATAGATATATAATCATTATAATGACTCGTAATTTATACTTTTACTCTGTGTTCTTTATTATACTCACGACTCATTGAGATACGAATAAATTCGGTTCGGTGAGTATCGGTGTTACTATCTTTTCGGAACATCGTTTTGGTTCGGAAGGCTCGTGTATAATCGATCATAAAATTCTCTTGATGTAGAATTTAGTCGCTCGTACACATTCTCGTCATTCTTCCTCGTCTATTTAGAAAGACATTTCTCCCTTTATTTTTTTCTCTCTCCCACACGCACGCTCCTCCTGTTGGGCTTGATTCGTTGGTTAAATGTACGAGAGCACCGTTTCTCTCATATACCGGACTCGGGCGACTAGTTGGCTCAGTGAGCTCGACACTGTTTGTTCTTCTGTTACGTCTCCTCTGTGCTATCTCGTTGCTCAAAGAGAGACAAGTGCCAGTCACTGTCCGCCGGCCACCACTATCGTGTCTTCATCAACGAATGGGGACATTGTAGTGTGAGTATGAAAATGTAATCGTACAGCGTGTGGATCGCGTCGAGTCTTGTGATCGGGCCAAGCCCGGCAGCTCTCGAGCTCGCTCGTACAATAACACAACCCGCGCACCTGTTTCGTGACACATGGACGCCAAGACGTTGAAATTCAATCAGCCTTAATCTTAGATTCCTCCCTGACACGAACAAACTCTAGACATTTTCGATCGTAGCTTTTACTAAAGTGCAGCGTTATGAAAAGTTTGAGTAGCTCATTAAAAAGTTTATCAAATCGTTGGGCAGGCAACTCGGAATATTTTTCAATAGGCAGATTTTTCGCTCACCCGATTTTTTGCGATATCCACGAATCACAGTGTTCTGACTCGATGATTAATTTTTCAATTCAACGTAGTAATCGTATTAACAGATGCAGGTATTGAATCAGTGAATTCCTCGAAGAGGCGTCGTGGAAAATGATGCAAAAAGATGACTGAATCGTGCGCGAGAATCGTGCAAAAGTGAACTGAACGACGTAGCAGGTTGCCATGTGTGTGCGGTAAAGTGTGTAAGTGTTTAAACGTCTACGCAGATTCGTCACTGAATGTATTTGAACAAGAGGTATCTATGATGAGTATGGAGCACTAAAGATGGTGGAATACAAATTGGTCCAAAGTGCTCAGCCGCGGCTTATCAGCTGCTCCGAGGAACATGAAAATCTGTCTAGTGTGTAAAACGAAAATGTAGGCTGACCTTGATTGAATGTTCATTCATACAAGTTGAGTGCATCGGAAAGAAAGGTGCGCGGAGGTGAATCCGCTTATTGAGTGGAGCCGGTGATTGCTGCCTAAATCGCGATATCCACTTCGCTCGTTTACCATGGAAAAGGAAACCTAAATACAAAATATTAATCAGTCAAATATCTCGTTTGATTTCCTGCTTTGGACACTCGGCGACTAGAAACTCTCCACATTACGTGTACAATATCTGCATCCAGGAAATTGCGAGAACTCGCTGCATGTTTCACCGCCAATACCCATAGAAAAGCATTTTAACAGAAACGACATATAAAGTACACACACAATCACTATCGTACAGATATCATTGGTCGAGGGCGCGTGTCAAACGTGCGTGCTGGAGTCACATGACCGTGTCGCTTACCGCCAGTGTACGAGTTTACGAAACACGTTTTGTTTCCAACGGTTCGAATCTTTATATGCACATGGGTATATATAAGTATATATGGAGCTTTCAACGTGACGATGAACGAGAATCCAGAACCGTGTTTCCACCACTGTGCCGTTTCAACTTGACGCGCTGCAACAGTTTTCCAGTCGATGCAACGGGACCACGAGGATAGATTATCAACCGCACTTGAGAGGTCTCAGAGGGTTTATCTACCTCGCGGATAGTATACCTGTGTGTGTGTGTGTGTTCCGTAATTAAATTACAGTCCATTCAGTTCCATCATCAGTTGCAACGGTGCGCGTCCCAGAAAGACTGACGAAAGATTAACGATAATTATTCACAAGTTCCCTATAACCACCGTTGCTTTCATCTCAGAGATTTTCATCAATCTGATGATAAACGAGTTCAGGACCAACCGCGTTGTCACGTGACAACAAAAATCATTCGTCCGGTATAATAATGAAAGAGGTCAAACAGGCGTGGAGTTCGCTACTGTCATCAAGAACCTCCGTGTCGAGCGGTACCTCGGCCACTACCGCTAATCCTCCTGCCACTGCCGCAAACACCAGTTCCATTTCTGGCAACAGCAATTCTCGAGCAACGTGGTACGATGCCCCGATCCCTGAGATAATACACGAGCGAACATTTCACCAAGAAGACATGGACACCTCTGTGAAAAAGTTTAAAAAACCTGAAGGAGCTTCCAGAAGTGGTGAAAATTCTGGCAAAGATTTCAAAAGTTCACCACCAAAACGGAGGTTGAGCAAGGACTCTGGTATCGAAACTATCGCTTCTTTGCGAAGGACCTTCCTCGATGAATTCCGCAAGTCCAACGTCGTGGATGAGCATGACCAAATCATAGACCCCGAGAGGCAAAGAGACAAGGACTCGATCCCACGAAACGGAACACTTTCCAGGTCTGCCATGACCATCGGTCGCATCAACGATGGCAATTCGAACGATGAGGTGCTCTATCAGAATAACGTGGAGGCAGCACTCAATAGTTTGAGTAAAATTTGCACCAAAGAACTAGACATCAGCGCGGAATCATCCGTTTCAAGAAATCCCGTTGATCTTGCTGATGATTCGATGGAGCACGATGATGAGCGCTTGGATCATGGATCCAATGGAAGTATCGGTGTTGAAAGGAGGAGGAGGAGACGAAGGAAAAGCAGCAGCGGCAGCAGCAGCAGACGACACAGTTCTAGCGTTGAACTGACAGCAAGATCGACGGTACAAACGGATGAGGACGGAGTCCCAAGAATCAGCTTCAGTTTCCTTCGCAACGAAGAGAACGCGAAGCCATTTATCCGAGATATTCCGCTGGACGATGACAACGAAGTGGAAATGAGTCTGGAAGTATCGGAGCAATTGGTCAGAGAAGAATTGTATGATTTACCGAAAAGTGGATCAACGAAACGTGTCATTGATGAAGATGAGCCTGAAATTATTGCCAAGGTTGGTGGAGGAGATGTTGGAAGTACAGAAAAGGAACCGAAGACTGAACAACCACCTAGAAGACTATTTGGTTGCGGAGGAAACGGTGATGTGGAGATACCGCAGAACGTCGAACTTTACGATTTCCCCAAGAATGGTAGACCTGATCTACCAGCTAAAGGTCCGAGAGTTATTACCAAGGCAAATGTGGTGTCTGAACATCGAATCTTCATAAAATCCACCAAATCGCCATGTGCCGAAGACATTGACAACCTGGAAGACAGACTTTACGAAACTCCAATGGATGCGAGTGATTTTCCACGTGGAGTATCAAAAAGCAGTGAGATTTTAAATTCTACCTTCAATGATGATCAAGACATTGGAGCAGAGCCAATTGCAGAAGGATCTCATCGTGCGCGGGACCAGAACAAAAGAAGTTGTGGGTCATTGAGGTCAGGCAGAAGTGTCGGGAGGATCCAAGTTCTGGATGCCGACAGGGCAAAGGATATCAAGGCTTACTACTCGGACCCGGAGTGCCAGGAGAGCTCGGGGAGTATAGACAATTTGGAAAGTGAGGAAGGAATTAAAAATCGGAAACGTCACCGTCGACTTGGCAAAGCGTGGGGGAAAATGCGGAGTTGGTTGAGGGAAGAGAAATCACGTTTGGGGGAAGTAGTGACGAGGCACGCAAAGTTGCAGGCAGTTGGAATGCATCGCAGTGGTAAATCGGAGAATGGCTTGTCGTCGTTGACAAGTCGAACAGGCTCGTACGATTTGACCGAAGCACGAACGAGGGAGCTCGGCTCGGTTACACGCGTAGAAGAGTTTGGGCTGTCTTCAGTGTCGGAGGAAGGTAATGCCTCGGATTCCGAAAGGCCCGATTGGTCCATGGACGAATTGAACGTTGATGGGAATGACGGATGTGCCTTGGAAATTGATCATAATGATGATGGCCACGAGGAAGAGAAAGAAAACCACAGGAAACGAAACCATTTGGCTTATTCGTCAAACGATCCTCTGGACGGTGATTTAGCTCCAGGAAGATTGGGACACACTTTGAGTTCGGATAATGTGCACAGAGGGATGGGAATTAAATTAACTCCGGTATCGTTCAGTGTCGACAAATTGTACAGTGACGAGGTCAACGGCGATGCAACCAACGGGATCGCTGCTCGCCGGGATAGTGAACGAACGACCACAGCCACCATCATGACCACGACAACAACTACCACCAGCAGAGATCATGTTGGGAAAGGTGGTCTGATTAAGAGGAGAATGCTCGGGTCAATCAGGGGGTTAATGGCTTCCACTCATCTCCTTCAACAGCAGCAACAGCACCAGCACGAGTCTGAAGAGGTAGCTAAACTCGACCACAACTCTCACTCTATCCACGCTATAATGTGTTTGCGAGTTTTCTTATTTACTAGATATCATCTGCTAATATATAAATATATTCTCAGCCTGTGATATCCTACACGTAGACTATATGGCGATGAGTAAATATTGCATTCCATTGTGGTTTTTGTCCCTAATCTAACTCACTTGTCTCTCTACATCCCCGCTTGTTATACTTTGCATGCAAATTACCATTTATACACCCTTTCCAAATAATTCATTAGTTTACGAATGGTTTCAATCGCGGTGTTCCATTTCATTGCAAATTTCTCCGTTTTAATGTATCCTCTTTTAAAATTTTTATAAAAAATTCCAACTTTTCATAAATTAGACTGAAGCGAGAAAATTACTTTAAGAAATAATTTCTGTCGTTCCAATCGAATTACGCGAGCACATATATTAATTCGTGGGCGGTTTCATTAGGTAACGCGAGATACGAAGTGTGGACTGCAATGATAACGACAATGGTCGAGGTCACTCGATTTGCATCCCGTAAAGTGTTACAGTCTCAAGACTCTGTCGCAATAATAACAGATATCACGCGAGATGTCAAAACGTTTCTGACGGTTTAAGCTCCTCATGCTAAATTGAAGCATGCGAATTATTTTGGAAGGCGGATAACGAGGGAGTAATGCATCGCAATGGTCGGTGATCGATCCGGGCCGGTTAGTATAAATTGATCGGCAACAATGATTCCTAGGAATGAATCAATTTCATCGTAAATGATAAATAATGATGGGGTAGGCCACAATGGAATTCCATCAGAAATTCAAGACTCTCTGGTTCTCACCAGGCTTGGCGACGTAAATTTCACGGTTCTCACAAATTATTGGAAAATTTTCCCCGCTCGCTGCATATACATCAACGCTCTTATTGGCACTGATACGTAATTGTGCTATATACGGAAAATACTATGCCACGATGCGAGACAATCGTAAAGTGGTCTCTGCTTATTCCGCTACAACTATGTAAGTAGACGCAACTGCAGCAGCAGGTAAAATCGTTGCCGCATAAGAGGTCATTCGATTCGTGCTGCGGTTAGGTGGTTCGAGTTACGCCACAAGCTAAATATTCTCCAAGAATATTTTCAGCCTGTATGAATCCGCCTATCTCTACATGAACATTACACTATACGTACTTGGACTTTGTGTTTATGGAAGATGCAAAAGTCCAAGTTGTTCTACACGACAAAAGTCGTTTTGCTTACGTCACTTACGGGCGTGTCTGCATTTAATTGCAGACAATTGATTCGTCATACAATCCAATTAAAATGAACCAGCATGACCGATGTAATCATCGATTGATATATATTCCTTCTTATTGGCTCATCCTCATCATTGACTCGGAAGATGGATATTTAAATTGATTTTGATTTTTCAATTAGTGCTACTTGTCAAAAATTGTAGACACTTGCTTTTTTTTATTCATTACTTTGATAATGAATGCACTTGTTCCAATTTTTCTAAGAAATTCAGTTTTCGAATGGTAATCAAGACTGTTCTATTATCGTTGAGGAATGGTGTATGAAAATGTTGTGCTCTGCTATAAAAAGTAATCAGTTTTCGTTGCATTTCAATGATGGGAACTTCAACATCGTTTGAAAGCTGTGTGTCTTAATAATTTATTAAACTTACAAAACATTGCGTTCGAGGTGTACCGTCTGAATATATTTTTTTGTTCTATCAAATTTCACTTTCCGGCCACCAAGGTTAACGAGCAATTGCAACAATGGAATCCATGTTTTCAAAGCATCAGTGAAAATGTGTTTATCATCGATCTTTCAATATCAATCTCGTAATTTATTCGGTACCCCGGAGTAACTCTCTGTTTCACGCGCGATTAAAAGCGAGACTGTAGAGTACGTTGCGTACTGCGTCCGAGGAAACCCGTTTTGAAAACTCGTCCCGAATGTATTATCATGACTGAAAATGCACAACAACCTGTCACGCAGAAAACGCCTGTTTCTCTTCACTGCGAAACTTTTCATACGCTTATAAATTTCTTCATTATAAAAAAATATTTCCAAGGCTATGGCGAATTAAAAAAAACGTTGGGATGCAACGAAAAATGTATCTTTTTATTGATAATTTGTTAAATTTTCAAAATCCTCCAAATTTTTCGAGCCGATATACTTTTCGAGTCGCAAAAACCGATCGATTTATCATCGTAATTAAATTCTGCATTTTAATAATGAGCTTTGCCAAATTAATAAAAGATTTTCGTTGCATTCCAACGATTCCACACACAATTGAGCTCGATCGCATCGATCGTATGGATTGGGACGTTATTCCGGCAGCCTAAAAAAAAATTGAAAAATTCATATCTCCGGTAAAATTCAACGAAAAGGGTTCGCGTTGGGCTCATTCTCTTCGTTTTTTAATGCAGGATCAAGTGAGCCTGGGGCAATTTTTCCTCGAGTCGAAATTCAGTCAAAAATGCGGTAAAACGATTAAAAAAAAAATGAGAGAACGAAGGGGGCGCGGAATTTAAAGTAACCTGGGGTCGTTTTTGACCCCAGGTTACCGTTCCATGCTTAATTTGATAATTCCCGCTGAACGGGCAATTTATTCGGCGGGAAGAGCACGCGCAATCCTTGATGTGTGCATGCCCGTTTCGCCGTCTTTAATCACGCTCGTAGCATGGAAAGTGTGGGAAAGTTGCGTGCTGGTGAAAATCCACCGCGAGTCTTTTATTCTAGGCGATTTGCAGTGCACGTACATCAGGAAACTTTGCCATATACTTATGCTCTATAGACAGTACATATATGCATCCATATGCCAGAGAGAAAGAAACGTCCGCACGTGAACGTCTACGTATAGGAAGAATCGCTCACGTTTACGACAAATACAACCATGACCGATAAAGCAATGGCCCCGAGAGATTCCCCTTCAAATATCGCGACTAATACACTTCTAAATGCATGTGCACATGTGTAAATATATGCCACCTGTTATATCTTCATATCCATGGGGAATTCCAACCCAAAAACGTCGACCCATATCTTCAGGACGACCTTAAAGTTTGCATCGTTGCAATGCAACGAAATTCTTTTTTTTTTCTCTATTTTTCGATGGACCCGAACGCAGCAAACTCCAGAGTCATAAATATCGATCTCGATCGTCTCGAAATCGTTATCAAATCACGAATAGAGAAATTTCAATATTTCATGAACTCGTGTAACGTGAGCGAAATAAAATCCGAAAGAAAGTACACAACTGACCGAGCAATTATTTATTACTCGACCGGAGCTCGACGCTGATTTGTATCTGAAAATTTAATGCACTCAACGCGCAACAGTGAATCTGAATAATCGGTAGAACTTTATCAATCTGGTATCGTAGATTTTTTCATATACAGTTTTTGCAATAATTTTCGATGGAAATTTAAAAAAAATCTCGATCCTAAAATCGTTTCGTTGTAAAAATTCTAAATTTTTCATTTCGTACAATTAAATCATCACATTCATTTTTTTAAATTGCAAAGCGCAATATTTTCATGCAGTATTTTTTAACAATGATTGGACAGTCTTCTTTGCCATTCGAAAAAACCAAATTTACTGAAAAAATTCGACCGAGTTCATTAATTATCAAATTAATAAATAAAAAATTAATTTCTCGTTGAATTTCAACGATCCAACAATTTCAACGATTTCTTCCAATACGAGCACCTGTTACGACTCCATACCGGACAAGTTTGATCAAAAACAAAATCTTGAATCGCAGGATCCGCAGAAACTTCGTCTCAAGATCGCAGATATCGCGTTGCACGCTCCAGATCGATGCTTTTTTTTATTTCAACTGAATGTATGGAGATTACATTCGATTATATATCCGCGAAAAATTTCATGTCATATTTACCATGCTGCACGAGCGTTTTAATCGTTACGGTTACCGAGCAAGATCGAAGGTCGAACAATCAACCGTGCAAACAGCATGACGCTGGTGGGTTTAAATTTCACCAACTGCAATTAGTGATAACTCTCGTAAGTTACAGAGTCATTGGTGCTCAACACACATATATAATCCTTTCTGGCTCTAAGAAACGAAAGTTGCTTATTCACTGCGCGATTTTCATCGTTGAGAGCGATAGAAATAAAAATTCTATCGATCCGGACAGCCACCAAGTTTTTGTTTCTTGATTCGTGTCTCTGTGAGCCTCGTTCGCATATAAAAATGATGGAAAAAAGTTAACTTTGTATCGGACAATATATTTCGCCCTTTTTGATTGTTAGCTTCTTTAAATTTTCATACCGCGTGTACCAACCAGCCAGAGAAAGTGGAAACAACATTAATTCTCTTCTATGGCTCATTTATTCTTTTTCATTCGCTGCGTCGTTGTCTCGTATGGTGCTAAATACATGGTACGAGCGTGTGACCAAACGGCCTCGCTCGGAGTTCCGGGCTATTTTCAAACCTCTTTTCTCGGACCATTGTAAATCCCATCGCAGCTGGCAATTTTGCTATTTCAATGCACCTCTCTCTTGCTTACTATTGTATTCGGAAAATAAATTACAGGCCAAAATGGAACCACTGTCTATGCTGATTTCTTATGACGTTCCCAACGTCGAGATCCAACGAAAAATACTTTTTCTACTCATTGAAAATCTGAGTTTTTTTAAAAATCGTCCAACCACTCTAATTTCTGCAAATTTTGTAAGATGTTGTGTACGAGTCTGCACTTCCTCTTTACTTTCTAGAACAGTTGTCGAATTTTTTTTTTTTGTTTCAAATCATTTAATTCATAATTAAAAAATTATTCATTTATTTTTTTTTCTCGGGCTCCATATTTCCATATAATGAAAATGGACATTTGGAGGGGCCAATTAGTCTAATTATATGAATTGAAATTATTTCAAGCTTAATTGGAAAATTGTACGTTCAGTGACTTTTCTTTCGTGACATTGTAAAACCGTGGACGCGGCTGGTCGCGATCCCGCAAAGGCGAAGAGAATACTGGCCTTGTGTCCTCTGGTTATTCACGAGGTCTGTAGAAAGTCTTGGCAAGGAAACGTGCGAAACTCTCGCTCTTCTTACCAGAAACTCGTGCCCAAGTTTCATTTCGAATTTAGCGATCCCCCGGAAAGGAAATATCCGTGTTGAGAATTATCATTAAAAATAGAATTGTGAAACGACGAAAAAGAGACCGAAAAAAAATATCGATCAACCTTTCACTTTTTCGATTCGCCTCTTTATCGCATCCTTGGCTCTTTTTACTACTCATTATACGAGAAAACAAAAAAGACTCGTCACTTGTGTCTCGGACTAATCGCAGGCGAAAAATAAATAAATTAATTAAAAAATATTCACATCTTATCAGTTCGACTTGGCAACTCGAGAATTATGCATGTTCCCGAAACTGAGAGAACGAGTTATGCTCGAATAAACTCTCAATGCGAACCGCAATTTGGCTCTCCTGTCAAAAAAAAAAAAAAAAAAACCAGCACTACGATCGATCGTATAATTCTAAAGTCTTTGCCAATCTCAAAAATAAAATAAATGGAGTTTCCAACGTTGGGGCGCAACGAAAAATACGTTTTTCTATTAATTGTTTGTCCAATTTCAAAAACCATGACAATTTCCGTACCGATTTTGTGTTTGGATCCTTTAAAAAGATTATTTTATGGTCCTAACCAAATATTGAATCAGAATTTCATTAAAAACCAGAATTTCGTTGCATTCCAACGAAAAAATACGTTTTTCGATTAATTGTTTGTTCAATTTCAAAAACCATGACAATTTCCGTACCGATTTTGTGTTTGAATCCTAAAAAAATTTCGTTTTATGGTCCTGACCAAATATTGGATAAGAATCACGAGTTTTGCTCAAGAAAAAACAGAATCTCGTCAAGATCGTGTTTCCTGTATATATCTCATTTTTGTTAATCTCGAATTGTCTATTTTATCAAAAAAAAACACGATCAGGATTTCCACTGACACAGGACTCGCCGTTACCACGATTTTACGTTTATTTTTTAACGTCGTATCAAGATTTTGGTTCGACAATAAATTGTCGTATAAAATGCAATTATAATTAATCAGTCGCAAACATTTTCGTACGATTAACGATTAGATCGCAGATGAAGAAATACGAGGAATACATTCAACTCGAAACGACTCTGATCGTTTCAAAAATCCGTAAATATGAAGTCGTCGAAAAAAAAAAAAAACACACACACACAGACGTTGTTGACAAGTTTTCGCAATTAATTTGAATAACACGTATTTCCATATGGTTCCAATTCCCCGTCCAACCGGTCTTTTGTCCATGCATCGATCGTTTGACGGAATTAATAAAAAAACAATAAAAAATCCATCGTGTTTCTCTTATTGAAATATTAATATATTCGATAAATGAACGACAAAGTTATTTTCACGTGAATCGATCGAGTTACACAATTTTAGGCAATGTCTAAGGTTCCCTGGCGAAAAGTTGATCTTGGGTTGCGAAAAATCGCGAACGAAATGTCACTCGAGTTTGTCAGACTCCATTAAGATACGATCGAATAAATTTCAGCTCGAAGCTACGAAAGTCGATTTATTCGAAACGACAAGAGCGACGTCGACGTTATTGTCCCTTGTTTGGATCTCGAGGCCCATATGTTCGAAGAGTAGGTCAAAATTCGCTGTTTGTTATGATACAGTTGTGTGGCCACAATTGCTATGCTTTCCGTTAGGGTATTATTTATGATCTTGGTCTTGAAATCAAGTATCCATGTTGGTCGTGATATTTCTGGATGAATCATGAATTTTGTTTGTTGTGTTGATTTAAATATCGACGATTGGACGATCTCGAAGTTCGCATCGTTGGAATGCAACGATAGCTCATTTTTTTTATAGTAAGAGCATTAAATTTTCATACAGTATTTGTCAAAGATGATGAGACAGTCTTTTGTGCCATTAAAAAACTGAATTGACTAAAAAAAATGTAACGAGTCCATTAATTATCGAAATAACGAATAAAAAATATTTATTATTAATTATAAAGTAATAATTAATCAATTAATTTATTTATTCATTCATTATTAATTATTAATTATGAATAAAATAAAAATCGTTGCATTCCAACGAAACTTTAGTTTCATGACGCTTTGACGATGCGATTATATTTTATTTTTTAATTATTTTTTCTATAAATTTATTATATGGGCAGCCTCCATAATTGGCCCAGGCGTTTGGCATTTTTTTCAATTATATAACGATAGGTCAAATTTGAATTTTGCTTCTCGCTTGTCTCTCGAGGTTCATACTCGTTCGAATGTCGCGGGGATACTCCGATGCTCACGCTACACTCGAATAGTCAAGGTGAAAGGCATACGGAAATGCGTGCTGGTCACTATGACACAATCCCATTCTCCCTACGTGTAAATACCGATAATGCTTCTGCTCTCTTATTTTCTAGAAAACTTTGGGCCTTAATGTCAAATTTATGCAATCTCATAAGCTCGAAAGCTGAAGTCCAAAAAACGTAGTAAAAACGTATTTCAAAATCTTGGTTTTCGGGCACTAATTAATTTGCTTGATTATTTTAATTAACGATAATATAACAATGTGGAATAATCGATTTCGATGACACCGAAGTTCGCAACGATGGACTCCAACGAAAAATACGTTTCCATTCATTTTTTCTTCAATTTAAAAAACCATGACAATTTTCGTACCGATTATGTCTTTGGATCTTAAAAAAATATCGTTTTTTTTTGTCCTGACTAAATATTGAATAAAAATAATTAACTCCCTGAAGGAAAAATCAGAATTTCATTGGATTCCAGCAAAAAATACTTTTTCTATTGATTGTTTGTTCAATTTCAAATATCATGACAATTTTCATACCAATTTTGAATTTGGATCCTGAAAAAATATCGTTTTATTATCCTGACTAAATATTAAATAAGAATCTTGAGCTCTGCTCAAGAAAAAACAGAATTTCGTTGCATTCCAACGATGCAAACTTCGATATTTTCCCTCCAACGTTTTTCTCTCTGCATTTGAATGATTCATACACTGAAAACATCCGAATAAACCTTCTGCGATAATAATAGAAGGTACTCAAATATGGAATGACTGAAGAGTGACTAATACTTCCGGCAAGAAAAAGCTGAAAATAAAAAAAACATATTTCCACAGAATTGGTCACCTTTTTCGCCAACTCCTTATCGTCCTATCGGATTATCAGTGTTGCTACACTCAAGATAATGCTTTTTTATTTTTTACCGAAGCTAAAATCGAATCAGTCGATTTTTGCGTCAACAAAGAGCACCGTTTTTTTTTCCCACCGTTCAGTAACTTCATCTCCATCGACTTTCAATCCCCACGATTTTTTTTACGAAGCCTAGTTTCCGGTCGCAATTATCTATCCAATTTTCGTCTCCGCCCCAGCAAAAAAAATTTCTTTGGTGCTTCTCCCAGTGCGAAAAGTTGGAAAAACTTTTCTTCCACGTCGAGTGATTGCGTTTAATTGAAAAAATTGAAAAAATTGAAAAAAAAATCAATCGAGTGCGTTGACAACTTCCGATAAAGAGAGGCGGCGAAATAAACATCGTCTCGGACAGTGACAACTCCGTATTAGGAAGAGACAGTGTTTCACGCATCGCGAAGCGTGTTTACCGTTGTAAATATGAAAATATAAAAATTGGACAACAGCAACGCGGTTACGATAAGAAAAAATCAAGCGAGCGCACTCGGTGCATTATTATGATAAACTGAACGATAACGAATTACTAGAGAGTAGTTCGTAGTTCAATGAAGCGGGAAAAAGGGTTGAGAGGGAAGAAGGCAAAGGTTTGCGATAGCAAATGGGGCGGAAAAAGTATGAAAAAGTTAATGCTAAATTGACAATGCGTCGAAGGAGGTCGCGAGGATCTATAGCGAGTTTTATCAGTCGGAGCTGTCAATCGTTGCTCGATATTGATATCAAGAATATTTTTGTAGTGAGTCTCCATCGAGGCTGATTATTAATGCCTCTCGTATGACCTTGAAAAATTCTTATCGCTCATTTCAATAAACGACGTATAAACAATCCATGCTTTTTTTTTTCTTCTTTGCAGGGAGGTCCCGGCGGTTTCGAGGAAGTTCGACGATACGTCAAACAAGGTGGTGACTTTTGTAAAGAACTCGCTGCCATTTTGCACGAGAGGTGAGTCACTCTTTCGACAAATTCAAATAATTATCGCTTAGAGGATTTTTAAATTGACGAAAAAAATATTTCAAGATTTTCTAGAAAATATAGAAAAAAAATTCTTTTCGTAACGTCAATTTAATTTTTTTTTTTTTTTCTTATTTTTTGCAACTTTCAGGGCTGAGCTCGAAGCCTCGTACTCCAAGGGTCTCAGCAAGCTCAGCGGCAAGCTGACAAAAGCGTGCGCCAAGGATCAAGGTGAGATTATTTTTTCCAACATTTTCTCGACGATGAAAATTTATAAAAAATTGAAATTAATTTTTTAATACGAAGAAAATTCATTTTTACTCGCTTGTGTACAATGCAGGTGGAAATACGAGTGGAGGAGTGACCGAAGCATGGAGAAGCATCGGCGAAGAGATGGAGGCTGCGGCAGAAGCGCACAGGGTCTGGGGCGTCGCCCTCGGCGAGCAGCTCGCCAAACCTTTGAGGGTAAGCAGCTTTTTGCATGAAAAATCGAGACCAACTGCTGAATACGAATTAAAAAAAAAAATCCACGTTTTTTTCACGTTTTTTCGCAAATTTTGTAATTTTTTTTTCTCTAACCATTTTTTTCAAACGAAAAAAAAAAACAATTTCAATCTTTCAATTCAATTTTGTTAAATTTCTATTTTGCAGGTCGGAGTCGCCGAGGCACAAGGTCGTTCCAGAAAAGCGATCGAGAGCTCGGTCGACAAAGCGTCGAAATCTCTCCAAGAATGGCGCGGCATCGCAGCCAAAAGCAAGAAGCAGAGTTTCTCGTGTGCCCGAGAAAACGAGAGACTTCAGGATCTTGCGAGAATACAATCGATCAGCCAGAGCCAACAGAACAATAACAAGACATCGAGTCATCAAATGACGGAGAAAGAAGTCAACAAACTCGAGACAAGGAGACGAAAAGCCGAGGACTCGTCACGCCGAGCGGACACTGAATTTTACACCGTTAGCGTGAGAGCCGAACGAGCCAGACTCGAGTACGAAAGCACTGTGAGAAAAGGAGCCAAACAGATGGAACTACTCGAAGAGGAAAGACTCAGCGCTCTCAAGGATCTCGCTAATGTTTACCTCGCGCACTTACAGGCACTCGCACCCAGACTTCAACAGGTACACGCGTCTTCTATTTATTTCACTCGAAAGAAAATTAAAAAAAAAAAAAAAGCTTTTCAAACGTTCAGATTTTCAAGTTTCTATCGTTGGAACGCATCGAAATTCTGTTTTTTCTTTAACGGAACTCATTTTTATTAAACTTTTGGTCGGGACAATAAAATAATATTTTTTTGGGATCCAAACCCAAAATCGGTACGAAAATTGCCATGGTTTTTGAAATTGAACAAACAATTAATAGAAAAACGTTTTTTTCGTTGGAATGCAACGAAATTTTGGTTTTTTGATGAAAATCTAATTCAATATTTGGTCAGGACCATAAAACGATCTTTTTCAAGGATCCAAACAAAAAATCGGTACGAAAATTGTCATGGTTTTTTAAATTGAACAAACAATCAATAGAAAAACGTATTTTTCGTTGGTCGTTGTCAATGAGAATCTTGAGTTATGAATTATTTGCCATAGTAGCGTTGCAATTGCAACGAATTTGCCTGCAGGTTGCATTTCTATCTGATCGTGAATTTCTTAACGCCATTAAATTCTGATGTAATATTATCAAGAGTTATTGCGAATTTTTCAGAGTGCCGATCGTTTATCTTCGCCAGTACGTAGCTGTAGTGTTTCCCAAGACGTTGATATCTTGAAAAACGTAATTCGAAGATTGGAGAGCAACGACGGTTCGAACGTCGATCAGTTATTGCCAGATTTTTACGCGGAGCATGTTACCCTCGCCATGAATCGAGAACGCCGGAAGCAATCACTCGTCAGAGTTTTGCACCTGATAAGGCAAGATCTCGAGAGAGAAAGGCGAGGCAGAGAAGGCCTGGAGACGTTGCATCGTGCTTTCATCCAGACACCGGCATTCGCCGCTGACGAGAGCACACAGAACGTGACGGAGAAATTGCATCACGTAAGTTGCCAAATAAATAAATAAATAAATAACTATATACATTAAAATACAAATTCACCATATTTATTTATCGCTCATTCCGATCGCTTCTCACCTCACAATCCAGCCAACAAACAGACCTTTTGTCTGCTCCACTTTTTCACTTCCTTATTTTTCCTCAACAAATCGTTCAAAACGTGCTGGATAACTAGTTCACCCGTCAATGGCTTACAAGCACATTGACGAGCCTTCGTAAACAACGTTTTCGAACAATCGACTCGTTTCAATTTCCAAACCAAAGTAATTCCTCAACGAAGATCCATAAATTGTTGTTGAAACGAATTTTATTTCATTGTCCATGAGTTCTCATAATTTCCTTGACCCTCCGTAGACACACATGGGTCTGGGGAGTCCTTCGGATTTTTTTACTGTATTTGGGCTCGTTAAAAAAATCGGTAAAAATTCAGGAAAGTAGTTCTGGATCCATAGAAAGAGAGCCTGCACTGTGTGATGGATAAAAATAATTTTTTACTATTGTTATTTAATGGCAATCGATACGAAACACGAGAAATCAACGCCATTCGCTGAATGGGCCTCCCAGACCCATGTGCGTCTACTGAGGGTTAAAATAAAAAGAAAAATTGATGAGGTTGTTCTTTCTTTAGATGAGATCGATGCTCACGTTCCTGGAAGCAGCGAGGTACAAAGTTGGAGGAACACTAGCCGAGATCGAGGGTGGCAAGAGGGGAAAGCATCCCTTGGCCGAACACATTTTGGTCTCTCGTGACAAGCAAGGATTGCAACAGAGCGTTCTTAAAGTGAGTGGCATGAGTACGATTTCCGGTAGGGCCAAGATTTGATGATTGATTCTTGTACATCTCGATGAAAGAAATCGAAAATGAAGAATAACATTTTTTCATATTGTTGATATTTATCGAGATATCGAATTTTTAAGTTGGTCGAGTTTTTAAACGTTTTTCTTGGTTATTTCAAAAATTATGGACGTGGCACGTGGGACGATTTAGTTGTTCCGTAAAAACGAAAATGACAAAACCAAAAAAATGATCTTTCAGGTTCCCTCGTGGGCGAAGAACGAGTCCTTCGAGTTGCCCGAAGGACAGGACGAGCTCGAACTCCATTTGACTAAAGATCACGAGGCTGAGAGACGCGACTGGGTCGACAGGACTGCCGGAGATGGAAATTCCGAAAATCCACCGGACGAAGAAGATTTTAGCGATTTTGACGAATTCAGCAGCCAGTCGGAAGACAACAGCACTCAAGAAGTCGAAATCGCTGACATTACCGACAAAACTGACATTACCGAACAGTGCAGAGCGATTTATCAGTACTCGGCTAATCTGAACGACGAGCTCAGCCTCACGCCGGGCGATCTCATCACGATTCACGAAAAACAAGCCGACGGTTGGTGGATCGGTGAATGTGCCGGAAGAACAGGCATTTTCCCAGCCACTTACGTCCAACTGATACGTTAACGACGAGAAACAACAACCTCCACGTTCGCATCGTCGCAATGCAACGAAAAATCCATTTTTCATTAATTATTTTCATAATTAATGAACTCGGCAGAAAATATTCTAGAAAGTCTCTTCGAAAGCAAATTTTGGTCGTTCCAATCGTAAATTTCACGGACAATTCCGTTGGAAATGAAAAACTTTGAAATTATCAAAAAATAATTAGTTTACCGTGTTCAACAAAATATCGACGATTTTAAACAAATTTTCACTGTGAGTTATGAAAAATAATCATTTTTCGTTCCATTCCAACGATACGAACGTAAAAATCGGTGAATTATCACGAGACGAAACGTGACTAAATATTCCCGTCCAAATAATCGCAAATTTGCAAGTGCCAATCCCCGAAAAACTCGAAATCGACGAGTCCACAGTGAGACAATGAAAAAACAATGAATTTTTCTCCCAATCGGTAGTTTTCACGTTTTCACGAATAAACTTCGCACTCGTGCAGCGAAAAATAGTTCGATGTCTGAATTTGGCACTGATCGAAGTCTCGACGTCAACGAAAGTTCGAAAAGTATTCGCGTTACTTTTTTTTTTCCTTGTCACCGTTTCTGTACGAATTTTGACGTTTTTTTCCGACAGAAATGCGACAAAGCTTGATTCTTTATTGACAAGATCCAAGGAAATCGATGAAACAATGAATCTAAAGAAATTAGCAGTACCAAATGACGCGTTTTGTATATAGCGATTATTAAATTGTGAAGTATTGTAAATAAGTGTCAATCTGCGCGAGATAATGTTTGAATATTAAATTAAATAAAACGAAAAGTAAGCAATTAAGTATTTGTGTAATAAGTTAGTCGAAGAACTGAAAATAAAAAGGAAACGTGACTGTACCGACGATTCTTCTCGATTTATTGATATTTATTTTTCCTCCTGGACTCAACGCAACGAAATTCTGTTTTTTATTGAGCAGAGCTCACGATTCTCACTCGATATTTAGTCACGACGATAAAACGATATTTTTTTAGGATCCAAAGACAAAATCGGTGTGAAAAATTTCATGGTTTTTGAGAGCGATCAAACAATTAATAGAAAAACGTATTTTTCGTTCTTTCATTTTTCTACTGCTCGCTCGTGAGCCTTCAATTCGCGATTTGCATCTTTTTCGTAGAAACTATTTTTAAATATGAATCTTATTTCATTTCATAAAATGGTGACGATAATATCGTTTTTCTAATCGACTACAAACAACGACTGGATGATGAACTTGAACGCGATAAAAGAATTATCGTTTTAATACAAATTGTCGTCTCAGGATTTTGCTCGATACGTTGGCTCATTGTTCGACAACCAAATCGCCAGAAAAATCAGTTTTTATTTAACGATGGGATGCAATAAGGTGGAGAGGCAGAAGTGGTAACGTAAAAAGTGCCTCGTTGACGATGCAGTTCCGCTCGTATTCCCATTTCCGAGCAAACGTCAGTGTTGCACTCTTCCCATGAAGCTCGAGACGTGTCGGGGTCCTTTGGATTCCATGGCGTTGCCCAAAACGTGCAATTTCCCTCTTTAGCTGAGACGATTGATTCCGTGAAAAAATTATACGACCGCTGGTGACTGCATTTACCTATTTCGAACGCTACGTCGGAAAATGCAATAAATAAAATAAATAAATAAAATAAACAAATAAAATAAATAAACAAATTAAATAAATGAAATAAATTGAATGAATAAAATAAATTAAATAAATTAATAAAATAAAGAAAATAAATAAAATAAAATAAAATAAAATAAAATAAGAAATGGTGGATAATTAATTCGATTCTAGGCAATAGTTGAGTATTCTGAAGAAAGCTGCTCACAGGTTTTCTTGACGTATTTCCAAAGCCTTCCGTTTCGACGGGAGCAACCAGGTTGAACGTTTCCTCCGTTGACATAAAAATCGGCAAAGCCTGATAAATAAATAATCAAGCCAACATATTTATTTATTTATCCGCTGAACGGTTTATTTTGAATAAGCCATTTTTTTCGTATAAATAATGATAAAAACCTATGGGGTCAGGCATCCCAAATCCAAAAGTATGCTTCGTTGTGGCGCTCGTGTGAATGACGTCAACATATTCAGCGTCCGTGCTATCTAATCGGAAATCCAAAGGAGCCTCATGGAAACAGGGTCCTGCTGGGTCCAAACCGGTGATCCTTTTCACCGGCCAATCACTTTCCATTTGCCTTGTTGCCTGAGCTGCAATCCCCATTATTTGAGCTCCTAGACTGTGACCTATTAGGTGGAGCACACCCCAGCTCGGTTGCCTAGGCCATTCCGCTGCTTTTGTTGCATTCGCCAATTCATTAATAAATCTTGAAGATAATCATGCAAATTATCCTATTAGACCATTTTTTCATTATTATTATTTTAATTTATTTTTATAATAATAATTATACAATTATTATAATATAATTATAATTAATCAATTTATTAAATTTTGTCTAATTTATAATTGGCCAAAATTTATAATTTATCATTGAAATGATGTTTTTTATTCTCGAACCAATTTCGGTGAAATTAATAAACCGGAAAAGTCGAAATACCTCACCAATTACGATTTTTCTATTAAAACTTGATTAACATAATACCTTGCAATTGCATTCCCGACCGCTTTGGTATTTACTGCTGCATAGAAGTAGTTGTCAGCTTTCAATCCCTCCGACCAATCGACCACGACCACGTTAACATCGCCCTAAAATAATATACGCGATTTCGCCCTTAATAGTCCACTCCGTTCGAAAAGCGATAAATAGTTGAAAAAGCGTGAAAAAAAAAAAATACAATAACAATACTGCAATGCAACCTGGAGCTCGATGAAAAAATAATTTAAATAATTTAGTAACGTCAATATTTCTGCCCGAGAAGGCAGAAGGCATTTTTCAACTTGAACTCATCTCCAGCTACGACGAGACTTTGCGTTCGTAGTGACACAAACTATTTCTGAATAACAAGTATATACGAAGTGCGCACATGTGTGTTTGTACCTCAAGGCTTGTTAGCTCATACAGTCAGGGTCGAGAGTAAAATACTATGGAAACTTCTCTACAGAACCTTATTCCATTTATCACTGGCAACCTCGAGTCGATCGAATTCAAGTTTTTAATTAATCAATCCCGCAAATTTGTCTCATCAAACATTTGCATATCCAGCATTTTTTTCAACAGCTCTTTCCTCCATCAGAGGAAAACGATGGATACAGAAAACCTCGTTCTTTTCTTTTTATTAATTTTTTATTAATTTTTTTTTCATTTTTTGTTTTATTTCTGGAAAAACTTGGCTTCGCAACGTCACGTAGGAATTTTTTAAACACTCACGTCGTCACGATAATTGTTTACACTCAATTTTCATTTTTTAAACAACGGAGTATTGAAAAAAATGTTTTTCGAAACTTTTTTTCAATACTGTACACGCTAATGAGCTCGATTTTCGTTTATCCGCTAATTGGACGTTATATACTAACCCACGAGAGAAATGCCTTTTCCATCCGTACGACCCAGCCCTTGAAGCCACTGGACTTGAATCCATGAGTAATGAAGACCGTTCTCCGCTCGCTCCGGAAATCGGTTGCTTCCAACCGGAAGTCTCTGCCCTCGTGGACTTCCACTCGAGTCGGTTGATTTCTCGACGATAAAAAAAATCTCACGCGTGGTTCGTCTATCGGTTTTCCCGAAGGAGCCAGAAACCACTTGACAGCACGTCCCAAGGTCGACGTTACTCCGGAACAATTAACTCCAATTTGCTCCAACCCTGAATCGTCTTCGTCGACTTGGGAATACCTTCCGGAATCTCCAGAGTCGGAATCTCTTGAGCCAACTAGGGACCGGTACATCCAGGACATACTCAAACCGTTGGTAAGAACGACGGAGCCGAGAAGAGCCAAAAATGTGAATCGAAGGGCGTGCATTTTTCAAGATTTCCCAAAAATCCTCACTCGCCTTTCAATTCGTTTGGTTAACGTACACTGGAAATGAAATTTTGTTAAAAATTGTCGATATTTTGTTGAACACGTAAATATTTTTTGATAATTTGAAAATTTTCGTTATTTCGGCAATATTTTTGGTTTATAACGGAATCGTCAGCAAAATTTACGATTGGAAGGACAAAAATTAGCTTCCGAAGTGATTTTATAGAATATTTCTTGTTGCAAAGACACAATTTTTGAGAATATTAAAAAAAAAAACGTTTAATCGAACGTATCGAAGAAAATATCGATCTTTTCCAACAAAATTTTGTTGTCAGTGTATTACTATCACAAAACGACTTTATTTAGGGTTCTTTCAAAATTTCCTACAAACGTTTTTGGCACCAAAACAAATAGTTTTCTTCTATGAAGAAAAATTTTCTGACTCTTAGAATTTTAGAAATTTACTCTCCAATTTTTTTTCCCCATCCAAACGCATGTAAATCGAAATCACGTCTCCTTAAAAAGTTGCAAGAAAAAAAAACAAAAGAAACGAGATTTGAATTAAAAAATGGCAAAAATTAAATATCTCAAATTTTAATCGTCAGAAAATTTTTCTCCACAGGAGAAAACTGTTAGTTTTGGTGCCAAGAACGTTTATACTAAATTTTGAAAGAACCCTAAATAATCTCGTTTCGTCATAGTAATACCTCAACTCGTGGAAATCAAAACGATGAGAAAAAAACTTGATTAACGCCCGATCGCAATTATCGGTGACCGGTAATCGTCGCACGCACTCGTCGACTGTCTCACAACAATACACACCTTAGAAATGAGACAAACGAGATAATCGAGATTGAAGGAAATAGGAGGAGGAGGAGGAGGAATTCTGTCGTCACTGCGACTAAACGTCTGTTCGTGTTTATAGTTCGGTATGACCGATTCCCCACTCTCTGAGCAGTCAAGCTGCGCGAGTCTTGTCTCATTACGTGCCTTTGCTTTACTCACAAAATAAGTAGATACGAGAGTTGGCTTATCGAAGAGTCATGGAGCTGCGAGTTTGTTGCTGCAAATCGAAAAGGAGATACGACGCGACTGCGTCGTGGATATCGCGCAGTGGATATGACAGTTCGGATGGAGAAACGTCAGATAAGAAAGTGCTCTGCTCCAAAAAATTTTCCACTTTTTTTTCTCTTTCCCACAAAAATAATTTACAGAATAAATGTTCCGACGCTTTGTCAGCGTGTGCAGTCGCTTTTTTCGCTCGGGCTCTTGACGTCATCGACGAAACAGACTCCGAAGAAACATCCTTCGTACCGATCCGACGTAGAATGACAGAGGAAAACGGTTCGTGTCGAAACCGATCCATTTCTATGGCGAAAAGTCCAACGAAATAAAAAAATTAAAACACTTTTTTAAAGCTACTGAAAATTTTGTTAAAAACGCACGCAACAGTTGGAATTTGACGTCGCGATCAATGACGTTCTCCCGCAGGCAAAACGATCGTAGTCGCCAAATTAAATCGACACGTGCGCGTCTCGTTCTTTTGTTTCGATCGAGACAAAGTCGTATTTCTCATTTTTTCACATCAATTTTCGAAAAATAAACTTTTAAACAAAAATGAATAAAAAACGAGTATTTATTGATCAAAGTTTTTGGTAAATTTCACAGGAATCGTTGACATCGTCCTAGTTGATAAATCCGTCCGGCAAGAATTCGACTTCCGCTAAATATTCCTTGGATTCTTCGGGGCTCGGTTTGAGCGGGACTGCAAAAAAAAAATAGCGATTTAGACAAAAGGATTCAGAACAATCTCTGGCAATTATTTTTTCGATTCGTAAAAAAACGTACAGCAGAAAGGCGATCTTTTGGAGGTGGCGACAAAGTATGTGCCCGAAGCGGAAGAATAATTCTCGGCCTGAATGCCCATTTCTACGCATTTCGATTTATTGCAAGTTTCCGTAAGGACCGTCGAAGCACCCTTGGACGTCCGGTCCCATTTGTGAGCCCAGAACGAACATCCACCTTTGGCCGCGTTGATCAATGACTCGGTGAAATATATTTGGGCACGTGCGTGACTGCATGTTCCTTGCATTATCGCTGCTCGAAGCATAAATTCATTATTACTCGCTTCTGGGATCAAATTCCGCAAAAAGAGTGGACAGTAAAAATTTCAAGACGCTGACAATGAAAATTTTGAATTAATTGGTGGTTTTTATAATTATTGTCCCTTCGTAGACACACATGGGTCTGGGAGACCCATTCGGCGAATGGCGTCAATTTTTTCGTTTTTCGTATCGATTGCCATTAAATAACAGTGATAAAAATAATTTTTATCCATCACCCGATGCAGGCTCCGTTTCTATGGATCCAAAACTTCTTTCCTGAATTTTTTCCGATTTTTTAAACGAGCCCAAATACAGTAAAAAAAACAATAGGGTACCCCAGACCCATGTGTGTTATTCCAAGGATCGTAGTAATGAGCAAATTGTCACTTACGTCCAGCTGGTAAGTATACGTAGTCGAAAATGGAACCTTGAATCCGGAAGCAACCCGGTTGTCGTTTTCCACCATTTGGATAGAAATCAACGTGTCCTGATGAAAATTAAAATCAATAATCAATTATACGATTTTTGTTTTATGGTAAAAACCATGGAGTAACGTTTTAGTTCGTATATGGGGATACCTAAGGGTTCGGGGCTTCCAAATCCAATCATCCATCTTTCGGTGGCGCTCGTGTGGAGGACATCAACGAATTGTGCATCGGTAGGGTCGAGACGAAACTCGGTTGCGACCTCCCGGAAACAGGGGAGGGCTGGGTCCAAGCCAGTGATCCTGGCGACTGGCCATTTGTTCTGCATCTTTTTGAAATCATAAGCTGCCACACCGCTTATGTGGGAGCCAAGACTGTGTCCGATCAAATGAAGCTTTCCCCATTTTGGTCGAGGGTTCGATTCCAGCGTCGCATTCACCACTCGGTGCAGGAACCTTCCAAATTTTTCATTCGAATTATTAGTTAATGAATTTTATGCTAAATTATTATTCAAACTCCATCGAGCAATAATCATCATTTTGGAATAATTATCCAGAAATATGTCATTTAGAGTTTTTTATGGACAGCAATGCTTCAAAGTGATCCAGAAATTGAAATTGGGCCACAGGTATATTAAATTAGTCGACTGAGGTATTTAAAGTGAAATTTATGTTGGTCGTTCGTTATGAACAAGAATAAGTATCCATACCTTGCGATTTCATAGCCAATAACTCTTGTCATTATCGCTGCTTTGTAATAGTTGATGGTCTTCCCTACCGCTGACCAATCGACCACCACCACGTTGACATCGCCCTGAACGAAGCAAAGCAGAACTTTAATGAACGCATATCATTTTTGCTTCCTCATGGAGGAAGCTATGTGACGGTGGAATTTTTTTTTTTCAGTTTTCAGTGTCACTGTGCTTAAAATTTCCCAAAACATCGAAAAATCATATTTAGAAAAAATGTACGGATGTGTGGGTGTATGTTCTGGCACTTGAAAATTCAAACGTTCATAACTCGAGAACGGTTCGAGCTACAGGGCTCCCGTTTTGCACAGATGTTGACCCATACAAGCTCTTCATTCTCTAAGAATTTTTTTGGAATTGGTAGAAAAATACCAATTCTAGGGCATTTTGAAATTTTTCCAAAAAAGCGTGTCGACGCTCTAACTTCCACAAATTTTGAGATTTGTTACTAATTTTTTTTTTTTGCTAATAGAGTTTCTTAGTAGGAAGGTTGGTATTGAATTTGGGAAATATCGGTTGAACGGTTTGAATTTTACGATTTTTTGAATTTTACAAAAATCAGAGTTTTTTGAAAAATCGTCCAACCGCTCTAATTTCTGCAAATTTTGTAAGATATCGTGTACGAGTCTCTACTTGCTCTTTACTTTCTAGAAAACTTGTCGAAATAATATAATTAAAATGCAAATACAAAAAACTCTGCAAATCGAAATTTGCAATCCTCAAGATGCCAAATTTAAAAATATACTTTCTCACAGAGCAAGATTCGAGCATAGTGCATCTTGTGTTTTCTTTTTCATTCAAACTGCGTGTGAAAAAAAAAATAAAAAACAAGGCAATACGTACCCAAAGCAAGAAAGCATCTTCCAATTGTTTGATCCACGTCTGTGATCCTCCGTTCAAAAACCCATGAACAATGACGACGGTTCTTCGTTCGATATTGAAGTCACTTTTGTCAAGAGTGAATTTCTCCCTCGCAAACGCCTCGAACCGTTTCGTTTGTTTTCTCGAAGACAAATAGACACGAAGGTTGACGGCCTTCTTCAAATTCACCTTATTAGCGAACATCCATTTGAGTCCACGCGACATTAGCGAATTCATGTCCGCGCAGTTGATGGAATTTATTGGAAAGGAAGAGTTTCCGGAATCATGGAACAATTCGAAAACTTCGTCCGACCAAGGAATGTCCAAACCTTCCAAGTTACTTTTGTCGAATTCCTCCCCGAGCACAGCTTGGTAAACTTCTTCATTTTCGTCGCATTTTGAAAAAACAAGTAAATTTAGAAAAACGAACAATCCTGCGCGATACACCAACATTTTTTATCGACTCGTTATTCTAATCGACGATAGCAACGAAGAAGCAACCCGAGGAAGGCACAAGGACTGCAACGATTTTATCAATTTACGAGGAAGCTTATATACACGAAGAAATTTAGGGAAACTTTTCTTACTTGATTATTCG
Source organism: Hyposoter dolosus (assembly GCA_963921915.1). Lineage (NCBI taxonomy): Eukaryota > Metazoa > Arthropoda > Insecta > Hymenoptera > Ichneumonidae > Hyposoter > Hyposoter dolosus. Next base: position 7,907,409 of record OY998140.1, read on the forward strand.
ACGTGCAAAATGAAAAACAATCGTCATATCGCTCGTCGCGAATCTGATTGAACAAGTGCTGATTTCTCATCCGTGAATTATCGATCACATTATTTTCCTCACATTTGAGTTCTCTTTATTATTCTTCTCTGGCGTATAATTCGATTTTTATTTTCTGCTAGTAAATAAACATTGTTTAGTGTCAAAGCTTGGATTCTTGTTTTCTTTTTTGATGACTTATTATCGCGAGTAATTAACTCCTTATTGACAACAATTTTGCGGTCATGCAAACGAGATCGAATTCGCTAAGTAAACTCTGATTACTCGGTCAAGGGCAAACCCCACATCAACTTTTAATTATTTAAGTTTTGGAACGTATAATTGTGTTTCCCAACAAACGAGACATCGATTGTTTTTTCAATTTAAAAAAAGTCACAGTTTTTACTCATAGAGGAAGCTACGTGACGGTGAAATTTTTTCTTTTCCAGTTTTCAATGTCAATGTGCTTAAAATGTCCCAAAACATCGAAAAATCATATTTAGAAAAAATAAAATTCAAACGTTCGTAACTCGAGAACGGTTTGAGCTACAGGGCTCCCGTTTTGCACACATGTTAATCTATACAAGCTCTTCGTTTTCTGATAATTTTGTTGGAATTGGTAGAAAAATACGAATTCTATGGCATTTTGAAATTTTCAAAAAAAGCGTGTCGACGCTCTATCTTCCGCAAATTTTGAGATTTGTTACTAATTTTTTTTTTTACAAATAGAGTTTCTTAGTAAGAAGGTTGGTATTGAATTTGGAAAATATCGGTTGAACGGTTTAAATTTTATGTTTATTCGAATTTAACGAAAAATCGCTTTAATTTTCGCAAATTTTTCATTTCTTCGTTTAATTACACAGAGAATCGTTTTTTTTTCGCAGATTCACGATCGTTTAGTCGAGTGCATCACTAGCGTAATCAATCTGCATCTGCCGACGTATTTCTTCCCTGCCTTCGGCATCGGTAACTACGAAGATCGAAAGGAAAATTGAATTTATTTCGAAGGAATCTTCGAAGGCGACAAAAAAAGAAATATGCAATTTTTTTTTGGCTTCTCACTACAGAATGGTGGGGCTCGGGCAGTCATAACGAAAAATGTTCCACGTTCTGGATGGTTTTCAGCGTTGATACCCATCTCCGTGCAGTTATTCGAATTACAAACTTGTGTAATAAGTTGCAATGCTCGTCGGTACGTTCGGTCCCAACGATGCGCCCAAAATGTGCAATTTTTCGAGGCCGCAGATATCAAGGAATCAGTGAAATACACGTAGGAATATCCGTGGCTACAAATACCTTGTCGCACAGCAACAAATATAATTACATCATCAGTTTTCGATGATTTTGCTTTTGCACAAATGTTAATCTATACGAGCTCTTCATTCTCTGAGAATTTTTTCGAAATTGCTAAAAAAATACAAATTCAAATTTTGATCGCAAATTTTGAGATTTATTACTAATTTTTTTTTTTTTATAAATAGAGTATCATGATAGGAAGGTTGGCATTGAATTTGGAAAATATCGATTGAACGGTTTAAATTTTATGATTTTTCGAATTTTACGAAAATTTGAGTTTTTTGAAAAATCGTCCATCCGCTCTAATTTCTGCAAATTTTGTAAAATATTGCGTATAAGTCTGTACTTGCTCTTTACTTTTTAGAAAACTTGTCGAAATTATATAATTTAAATGAAAATACAAAAAACGCTGCGAATTGAAATTTGCAAATTGCTTCCTCGAGTTGTTCAAGATGCCAGATGCTCAAAGCTTCCTCTGTGAGGAAGCCAAAATTAAAAATACAGTTTTTCATATTTTTTTGCTTATCTTGAATTTTCTTCAATTTTTTTTTTTTTTTCTTAATTTTATCGCAAACGTTTGTGGAGTAAACTCACTCGTTTCCGGACCTGGGACAATGTCCGAAATCACGTTCCTGTTTAACAAACAGCCAGGCTGCCTTTTTCCACCGTTTGGATAAAAATCCACGTGGCCTGATGGTAAAAAACTCGATTTTTCAAAATTTCATTTCTCAAAACGTTGATTTGTTACAAATCTGTTAAAAATCGTTCACCCATCGATTGCGGAGATCCAAAAGCGAAAAGTTCGTCCAAGCGGCCGTTGGTGTGAATAACATCGACGAATGTCGCATCCTCCGAGTTGAGACGCAACGACGAACTGACGTTACTGAAGCATCGGTTCGCTGGATCGAGTCCAGTGATTCTACTAACTTTCCAACTACTTTGTCTTCTTCGCAAAGCCTCTGCAGCAAAACCACAAATGTGAGCTCCCAAACTGTGCCCAACCAAATGAAGCGAGCCCCATTTTGGTTCGGCTGGTGCAGTTGCAGCTGCAGTTGCATTCACGATATGATGCAGTAATCTTAACGACGAGGAACATTCGAAAATCACGTTTTTATGGCAAGTTTAAAATTTCGACGTAGAAAACTATTCTTTCCAAACTATATAGTCTTTCCAAATCCAATTTCTGGACGTAATCAGCATCAAAAACATAAAATTATCATTGATTGCGAAGGAAACTAAAAAAAATTGCAAAAAAATTATGCAAAGTGTTTAAGAAGAATTTCTTATCAAATTCGATGATGGCGAATGATCGAATTTTGAGAATCGAAGCTCACGGGGTTTCGATTTACTCGTCATACGGATTCTTAAGGTAGTCGTCTCGTTACGTTCGAATTTTATGGAATGAAAAATTTTATTTTTGTTTTTAAACGACGATTTTTATTCCGCAATCGTTAAGGACGTTGTATGCAAAATTTTCTATCGATAGAATTCCTTTAAATTTTTATTTATATTTATTTATAAAAATCACAATTTTCAGTAGTTTCTCATAAGAGCGTGTGTTAAAAGTTACAATTTTCAACATTAAATATTTCGATTGCTAAATGGTGAAGCCTCTTAAAACTTTGCATACACTTTTGTGTAACATCGAAGAAGCTTTATTCAGTTTTTCAAAAAAATCGTTCGTCAAATTGTTTCGAAATTTTCTTTATTATATAAAAAATACAAATTACCTCGGAAAATCTTGAATTTAGAGCACGATGTTCTTTAGTCAATTTGTAACAACTTTTTATAATCAACTTAGGCTCGCAAACCATTTTGTATGTAAGAAAAACTGAAAACAAAAATTTAGATTTGACCGTTGCCATACAACGTCCTTAACGCATTTCTAAATCACATTTTTAAAGAGTATTCGATACGTTTTAATAAAATATGACGAAACGATCGAGTGATTTTAATTCTGGCAAGATCCCAACAAAAACTGTATACGTCATGCCTACGATTTTTCGGATCTGGCTTTTCTGGAATGTAAGAATCAAAAATACTTACAAAATGTGTATCAACAAACTTTATTGATCTCAGATGAACCGAGCAGAAGCCGAAACTGGAGCAAGGGCGTTTCGTTTTTTCTTTCCTTTTGAATTCATTTTGAAAGAAAAAAAAAATCGAAGAGCATGTGTTTTTTTTTTCGAATTCTAACAGAACAGACTCCTCGATCGTTCCGGAGGGAATCTTCTTTCGAAAAACATTTTCAATATTCAGTTTGTCATTAAAAAATGAAAATTGTAAGAAATGTAAAAATTATTGCAAGAAATGTGCGAATATTTATTACTCAATGTTTTTTATCGCTCATTAACCAACAAAAATTAATCACACGGAACGTAACGAGACACTACCTCAAAATATAGTGAATAACAAAAAAAAAGTCCTTCGATCAAGGGTCCAAGCGTTTCGCCTGGATATTCACTGATCAGGAACGATAAACCTTGATAAGAAACTACTCTTTACGAACCTTGCAATCTCGTTGCCTACTGTACGTGTGTTGACGACAGCTTTCACGTAATTGTAACTATTTCCTCGTGCTGACCAATCGACCACTATTACGTTAACATCGCCCTAACATGAGAAACAGATTTTAAAACACTCCAGAAAGCACGAAACCTTTCTGATGCCGATGGATTCGTTACACCGAAAACAAAATTTTGTTGGAAAAGATCGATATTTTGTTGGATACGTTCGACTAAACGTTTTTTTTTTTTTAATAGTCCCGAAAATATTCAGTTTCGTTAGAAACCAAATATACTCCAAAAATAACGAAAATTTTGAAATTATCCAAAAATATTTGGTTTACCATGTTCAACAAGATATCGACGTTTTTTTTTTAATAAAATTTAATTTTCAGTGTAATTCCTTAAACCAGGTCGTCCCATGTTGAAAAGTAGAAAATTCACGAAATTTCGTTTTTTTTTTTTATTGAGATTTTTATTCAATTTTTACTCTGAACCATAAAACCATGGTTTTTGAAATTGAACAAACAATTAATAGAAAAACGTATTTTTTCGTTAAAATCCCGATTCAATATTTGGTCAGAACCATGAAACGATTTATTTTTTATCAAATGAGAAAATCGGTACGAAAATTTTCATGGTTTTTGAAATTGAACAAACAATTAATAGAAAAACGTTTATTGAAAATTCTTTATTTTTTTTAATCGCGTCCGCCCAACCTGGAACGACCTGTACACGCTGGATGAACTTGCCCACAAAAGAAAAGCCGTCTCCATCCGCGTGACCCAAGACTGACTCGCGCTTGATAAGAAGCCATGAACGATCAGCACAGTTCTCCGTTCGATATTGAAATCGGTCCATTCGAGACCGAACTGTTCTCCGGTGACTAAATGAACACGTTGAGGTTGTTTTCTCGACGAGTAAAAGAATCGAACGTCGTTGGGTTTCGCAGGGTCTCCCTGAACGGTGAAGAGCCATTGCAAAGTTTCGGCGACCGTGGAGCCAAGTCCAAAACAATCGATAACCTCGGGCTCGGCTCTACTCGAAAAATTGCCACTCGCCCCGGTCTCGCCGTTAATAATAACAACGACACTGAGCAAAAACACCAACGACCCGGGAAATGCCAACATTTCGACAACGACGCGACTGCTCGATACGAGAAATACTCAAAAAATGATTTCATCAACAATTCCCTCTCAGAACCAAAGGAGAAAAAAAAAGAAAAAAAAAAAGTTATCCATTGAACTTGATAAGACGACGACGCACGATTACGACATTTTCAACCAGAGAATAAAGAAAATAACTTCCGCTTAATAATTACTTATTAGTCCAGCGGCGTATGAATCAGTCGGATAATGTTGACACTAGAGCAAAGTATCAGTTCCGATAGTACGTTCTCTTTGGAGTCATTTTCAAACGTTGATTCAGTGATTAATGGCAAAAAATTTAATTTAATCGACGATGCTGAAGTTTGCAAAGATTTTTAGCAACAAAATTGCAATTTACCGAAAAAATTTGCAAAGGATTAAAAAAACTATGAAATCTCAAGATTTTTTTCTCACGAATTCTCGTGAAAGACACTCGAGTCCGCAACGTTGGGTCGAAAAATTTAGCAGCAAATACTTCAAGCATTGATTTTCCATTTTTTATTTTTTATAACAACGAATTATTAATGCGACCCTTTCGACGACGTGTTAAGCGGAAAACCGAAGAAACAACCTTTCGCTCATTTTTGTTAGACTGTAATATGATACATAAAAAAAAAAAAAAAAGGTAGGAAAATGTGAAATGAATGGAATTATGAAACGTACGTGTTGCCCTACGAAGACGTCGATTTATTTCTTCATATCTTGCCGATCTTCTGCTTCTTCCGTTTTTTACCTTTCTTGATCTTGTCTTTTTGCTGATGAGTGATAAAAAATATAAAAAAACAGGATTAGAACTTAATTGGAAGTGAATATTCGCAGAATTATGTGAATCGTTAAAAAGTTGCAAGAAAAAAATAAAAGAAACGCGACTTGAATTTACACGCGTTTAGATAAGAAAAATAAAAAATTGAAAATTAAATATCGAAAATTCTAAAAGTCAGAATATTTTTCTTCGCAGGAGAAAACTTTTAGTTTTGCTGCCAAGAACGTTTATAAATAAATTTTGAAAGAATCCTAAATAAAATCGTTTTGTGATAGTAATTCGTTTTTAATGAAATAATTACCTTCTGTTGATGAAATTGGGTGGATACGTCACCCATTGAACTTCCACCTTGAAAACTGCTGAAATCGACGGATTTGTAATCGAAATTTTTTTGTGGCAGCATTCCCTTCCTTTCCAGTTCTTCCCTGTTTTCGCGTTTTTGATCTTTCCTCTTGAACCTGAAAATCAACGTTTTTTTGTGATCAAGACTTTCCATTGCAAAATGTACCGGAAAAACAAATTTTGAATTTCTAAAGTTTCAGAGAAATTGTCCGTGAGATTCTTACCAAAAAAAAAAAAAAACGATCGGATAAATTGATAAATTAATTAATTAACGGAACGAGGAATGTGGAGAAAAAAACTCACTGCGAGTTGCTGAACGCGTTGAGTCGTTTGATAGTTTCCTGCGAGCCGGTCGGAGTTTCATTTTTTGGGAAAACTTGATTCTTTCGTTTTTTCTTGCCCTTTTTAGGACTCTTCGTCGGAGGATCGTGTTTCATTTCTTTACGCGCTCTCGGATGGTCCATCGTTTCGGCTTTTCTTTTTCTCGCGTAGTTCTGAGTTATGGTCACTTCGATCGAAGGTTTCGGCGTGGAGACGTCGTATCCCGAGTCCTCGGGATAATCCGACGAGTCCATGAGGTCGGACTGTCGTTTCCGTTTCCTGCCGTGCATCTGACTCAACGGAACTTTGATCTTATCGTTTCGGGACTCGATTGAATTTTCCGGGTCGTTCGAGGTCTGCGCAACGTTTTTGAAATGTTCGTGGACTCGCTGAATGCTCTTCGCCGTTTCTTCCGCTTCGTCGAGCGCCTCCCGATGTCTCTCAGCCTCTTGTTTCGCCTCCAATTTCCGCTGTTGTTCTTCCTGTGCCGCGACCATCGGCATCACTCGTTTGTATCGCTCGAAAGGACTCACGAACTTTGTTTTCTTTTCCTTCAATTTTCTTCGACGTTCTAACGCCTCTTCGTGCTATGAATACAAAATTTCGGCTGATTAAATTGGCAGAAGCGACGAAAAACGTTTGCCGCCTTTTTTTTATTGTTTAAACAAACAAAAAAACCCATTTCGCGAAGTCCAGACGAGAAAATCTGAAAGTGACGTCAATCATTTCGCCAAATCCGATGGTCGCTCACTCAGACTCTCATAACTTTCTTCATTTTCAAGATTTTTTAATAAAATTTTCAACAAACATTATTTCGTACATTTGACAAATAAATCCGTTTATCCAAACGTGACACCCTGTTGCTTTGGTGCCCCGTTGGGCCTGAACCATACAGAATCGAAGCAAACTAACGAATCTTAATTAAGGCTGCTTATAAAGAATTTTCAACCCTTTACTGCATACGGGAATCGCGTATTTGTTCCTGCATCTAGAAATATTTGTGATAAAATAAACATTGGTCCACGAGTGTCGGCCCATTCTCCGAGAAACGTTGGGGTCCGAGAAAAATACTTAATTATTTATTATTCCGATAATTAATGGACTCGTTGCAATTTTTCTAGAAAATTCTCTTTTCGAATGGCAAAGAGTGTCATTATCGTTGAAAAAATACTGTATGAAAATTTGGTGCTCTGATATAAAAAATAATGAGTTTTCGTTGCATTCCCACATTATCCTTAAGGACGTTGTATGGCGATGGTCAAATCTAAATTTTTGTTTTCACTTTTTCTTACATAAAAAATTCTTTGGGAGCCCAAGTTGATTAAGAAAAGTTGATACGAATTGACTAAAGAACAACATACTCCAAATCCAAGATTTTCCGAGGAAATCTGTATTTGTTATATAATAAACAAAATTTTAAAAAAAAATTTACGACCGATTTTTTTGAAAAACTGAATAAAGCTTCTTCGATGTTACACGAAAGTGTATGCAAAGTTTTGAGAGGCTTCACCATTTAGAAATCGAAATATTAAATGTTGAAAATTGCAACTTTTAACACACGCTCTTGTGAGAAACTACTGAAAATTGTGATTTTTATAAATGAATATCTCGATTTCTACATGGTGAAACTTCTGGTGCAAATTTGAAGGAATTTTAACGATGAAAAATTTAGCATACGACGTCCTTAAAGTTTCCTTAGCCCTCAGTAGACACACGTGGGTCCGGGAGGCCCATTCAGCGAATTTCTCGTTTTTCGTATCGATTACCATTAAAACAACAAGAAGAAAAAATAATTTTTATCCATCACCAAGTGCTACAGGTCCAGAACAACTTTCCTGAATTTTTTCAGATTTTTTAAACAGAAAAAATCAGTAGGACCTCCCAGACCCATGTGTGTCTAGAAAAGTGCTTCTACGAAGGGTATTCCTGATTATGATTCATGCAGTAAAGGGTTGAAAGCAATCAAGATTTTTCGACTCACATCAGATCCCTCAGGACCATCAAAAACAGTGACAATATGTTCGTTCGCAGAATCTTTCTCGTGGACGTTTCCTGCTGCTTCCGCGTTGAGTAAGCACGGCAAGTCGGTTCGTACTTCGGCGTTACTGGGAACGTCGTGCGGCGTGTAAATCCAAACGTCAGAATTAGCCGCTTGATTCCTCTGCGTCAAGCGTTGTCTAATGTCCTGCTCGAGAACAGGTTTGATCAACGGTTGTTCGCGAGCTCGGAGGATGAATTTGTGAAGCTGCAAGAGGTTTTGTCGGACGAGGGGAGGAATGGGATTACAGCATGCGAGAATTCCTTGCATTTCGCGTGGCAGTGTTTCGGCAATGTTGAGTAGCATGTGGTTGGGCAAAACGTAGCCAGTGCTGTCGTCCTCTTGGCGAGCGATCGAATCTCTCCATTTGTGTAATTCCCTCAGAGCGTACAATTGCCGATTGTTGAACATTTTTTGGCTTTTGCGATACATGTTCATGTAGCTTTCCTCGTTCCACGTGGGTTTCGCGTAGATTTGCTTGCAGACTTCGGTGCTTCGGTCGTAAACCGCTCGCAGAACGTTGCTCTGTCCATTGGCTGATTCGATGAGATCGTTGCGCAAAATGTCCATTATATACAGCAGATAATGAGTGTCTTCGCGGGCGTATTTCATGAGCTCTTCGGGGAGAGGCCTTATGCGCCAATCGGCAAGTTGGAAGTGTTTGTTCGGGTCTACGTTGCAGTATCGTTTCATGAGGTAAGCGAGGCTCAAATAGGGAAGATTGAGTTGTTTCGCGGCTTGATACGTGTCGAACATATTGACGACGTACAGCGACAAATCCCGCTGCAACCAAATCACATCCGAACTGGCTCCGTGGAAAACTTTCAAAACGCTCGGTTTTGTCAATATTTCGTTTAGCACGTGCAATTCCGATCTGAGGCTCAAAGTGTCGATCAGATAGTCAGTGTCTCTCGTTGAGATTTGCATGAGACACGTTATCCCTTGGAAAGTTCGATAAGAATGATGCTCCAGATCGATCGCGATCTCGTTGTATTGCTTCAAATCGTCCAGCAAGATTTTTATGTCTTGCTGCTTGTCGATGACGATGAGAGGCGTTTCGTCCAGGCTCTTGTAAGCCACGGGATCGCGTCTCTCCAGCTGACTCTCCGGAGGCTCGAATCTTTCGAGCTCCCACTCGTAGGGATGATTGAAAACTTCTCCGTTCTCGCCATCCTCGAGATAAAGCGCGAGAGGCTTCAGAGAATTTGGTTTTTCTTTGATTCTCGGCTGCCACGGCGCGGCGCTGTTATCTATTTTGTCTTTGAACGACAACTGAGGCCTTTGCACGTTCCGCGCCGCCAACAGACGAATCGAGGACGCCCCGTTCGGAGTCGCACTCTCGCTCGCTCCGTGACTCGATATCGTCGCGTTCCATGACCCGTACACATTTTTTTTATTCGTCTGCGACACTATCAACGACACGCCCGGCTTTTTCGGCAGTCCCTCTTCCTCGTCCATGCAAACGCCCTGCGCAAAATTCATCGCTAATGAAATTCACTAGTTTTTTGCATATTCGAACCTCGCAGTTGCCACGACTGCGTATTGGGTCAATTTGACCCGAGGCGTTTTTCAATTTATCGTTTCCATCAAATGTCAAACGATCGGAGGCAAAAAATTGTTCGCGTCAAATTGACCCAGTGTGTACTCCAAGCGTTATTTTTCTTTATTTATAGAAAAAAACGCAATTTATGAAAGAAAAATCAAGTTTTTCCAATCGGTTTAGCTCCACGGATGATAAAAAAAGCTCGACTCACCGCTCGGTCCAAAAACAAGTCGTTCGCTTCCACCAGCAGATCAAACTTCTCTTCGGCGTCTCGTTGTCTCATATTTCCAGCCACCCCGGACAATTTTGCAACGCCTTGCATAACATTGAGAATTTTTTTTAATTCGGTGTTTCTCACTTCGTTGAACTTTGGGAAACACATGTAATAATTAAAGTTTTCTCCTGCTGGCAAACTGTTGGCCGCTTTGATGCCATCCTTCATGGCACTGAACGCGTCCTGTAACAAAAAAGTTTCAATTTCGTATTATTTCGAAAAGTTTTAACCGTACGACGCAGATTTTATCGTCGCAGTCGCGTGCCGAAGCTGAATACTTCGTACGAATCGTAGATTCGTCAACAACAAATGGGAAATTGCAACAATGTCGATGACAACTTCGCGTTTTTTCGTTCGGAATCTTCGGGCAGTGACATCGAACGATTTTCCGGTAGAAATCTATTTTTTTTTCGATTTATTTGGATCGTACGTCCATTGGATAGTGTTCGAAAGGATTCGCGGCATCGTCGAAAACGATTGAGTCTTCGGAGAAATGCAGAGAAACTGCTAAATGCGAGGGGAAAGGAATTCGAAAATGTAAATTCTGGTTAGCCACGTGCGCTCGTCAAAACACTACGATTACCTTGACGTAATCGTCGAAACTCTTGTAACCCGGCAAGACTTCTTTCGGCTCGACATGTTCTTCCGGTTGCACGGTATCCTCAGTATCGTCGTTTTGTGTTTTTTCGACTTCTACAGCGTTCGCACTCATTTTTGCAAAGAAATAATGTGAATTTTCAGGTTACATCGAAAAAATTTCGCTCTTCTACGCAAAGTGAACTCCGATCGCTGACTGGTCGACTGGTGGATAAACGGAGAAGCAATAAGCGGCGAAGGGGCCGAGCCGCTGCGCATGCGTTCTGACACGCTACCGAGGTGCATATTTTCATTTTTTGGTCAGCCTGACTGGAGAAAATTCCTCGATTCGCTACAACTTCGCAGCGCACACAAGTCTTTGGCGCGATTTAGTCGCGAATGTCAACAAATTGCATTGGAAAAATTCGCATTTATTTCGTCACCGTCGTCTTTATTTAATAATTTATAATTGCTCGTAATGGCGAATCCGAATTTGGCTGATATGACGGAGGAGGATGCAGCGGACTTGCAATTCCCGAAAGGTAAGACGAAGCCACGGAATGTTATTATTAAAAAAAGTAATCCTAACCTCCTAAATTCCATGCTCACTGGAAATCAACACGACGTACTTTTCCAACCTCCAGTCAAATTGTATTTTTGTGAAGCAGATGGTAAAAGTACCTTAAGATTTTCTTTACCAAGGAAAATGGGCATTGATGCGTCTGTGTCAAAAATGCTCACGCGTTCGTGGAATGTATTTCACGAATAATTCGATGAGAGATTTAAAAAGTTAACCCTTCGAGTTTGCACCTGCGATAAGTGCATCTCGGGTCAATACGACCCAGTGTGTACTCGAAGGGTTAAGTTCGTTAGCCCTCGGCGACGCTTCTGAAATCTCGGTTTTGCTTGCTTTCAGAAAACGTGTCACGCGTAACAGTAGAGAATGGTGATGATGATGATATTGATTATGACGACGATTATAACGATAACCAAGATGAAATAAATGACAAAGAGTCGAGCGAGGAGGTAGAAGTTTCCGTTACAACGGAGGAAATATTTGTGCCAGACGCGATGTGTTGTGCTTGTAAAATGACTTTGTCAGAGCCGTATATTCGGTGCGCCGAGTGCGCAGACGCTCTGTTATGTCTGTTGTGTTTTTCCAACGGTAGCGAAATAAACGAGCACAAAAACGATCACAATTACGTTGTCGTGAAGAATGAATTTCCGCTGATAGACGAGTCGGCCTGGACGGCGAAGCAAGAATTACAGTTGCTCGACGTGATTCAGGAATGCGGCTTTGGCAATTGGATCGACATTGCCAAGAGAATCGAGGGGAAAAGCGCGGAAGAGTGTAAAATTCATTATTTGAAAAATTATGTCGAACGCCAAGGTCTGCCGGGCTTGCCAAAGATAAAAGAAAGCAGAACGAGTCTCTTCGGCGCGGAGCCCGTGCCGTATCTCTTCAAGCTCCAAGAGCTTGACGAGCCTCCGAGGTTCGCAGCCAACAGCGCAAACGGTCGTCTGTTGGCAGGTTACAACGCCGCGCGATCCGACTTTGAAGTCAATTTTGACAACCACGCAGAATTGTTAGTCTCCGAGTTGAATTTCGAAGATTTCGAACGACACGACGAGGACTACCGTTTAGGCAAAAGTCTGCAAATCGCCATTGTTCAGGCTTACAACAATAGGTTGAAGGAACGAGCGAGAAGATCGAGGATTCTCAAGAACCACGGTTTGATCGCCTTCCGACGAACCATTTCCTGGCTGCAACGATACGAGAAAACAATCACGCGCCCCGTTGCCGAGAGACTCTTGAAATTCATGCAACTCGCTAACGGCATCGAATTCGATTATATTCTCGAAGGACTGCACCACTTTGGCGAGATGAAACATTACATCGGAAAACTTATGAATTATCGAGCAAACGGACTGAAAAGTTTTCGTAGCGTCGCAATGTTTAAAAAACTGTCAAATCTGAGGAGGGAGCATGACAAAGATAGAAAACAGTACACGAACAACGCGGAATACAGTTGGAAGAACATTCTCCCTGACTCCGTGCTGACCCCCTCGGTCCAAGTGACTTTATCGACGAGCCAACGCAAAATTCCTCCGCCTTTAGAAATCCGGGGATTGCCCGGGAGTGACAAACTCACCGCAAGCGAAAAAGAACTTTGCTCCAGCTCTCGTATAGTCCCGGCTAATTATTTCGAGTACAAACGCATATTAATGAACGAAAACAAAAAAATTGGCTCTTTGAGGCTCGCCCAAGCCAGAGTCCTGCTCAAAATCGATGTCAACAAAACACGCAAACTCTACGACTTTTTAGTCGAAGAAGGATACATCAATAAGCCACCCCCTCAATAAAAAAATTCGGGACGTTGTCCTAACGTTTTTCTTTGTAATAACAATTTTTATTAACGATCCGTCGTAATTATTCATAAGTTTGTTTTAATATTGTGATATTAGTGATAACTTTCCATACGCAGACTCTGTAAATCTTGAAAAACAGTTGAGATTATGAAAAATACATTTTTATTGTCCAAAACGCTTACGATTCGCCCGAGTTGTCATTCAACGACGTTCACAATCCTCGATTTTCAAAATATCGTGCGTAGTCGAGCCAAAAATGACGCTAAACCACGCGACGTTGGAATGCAACGAAAAATATTTCTCTCTATCGATAATTTGTTGATTTTTCAAAATTGTCCAAATTTTTCGAAAATTTGGTCGAGGAACATTGAATTTTGGAGGAAAAATGCGCATTAAAAATATTTACCGATTAATGAAATCTCGAAGATTCCATTGCACGCAGTTCCATTCACGAATGAAATTTTTCATCCACCAGAATTTGAAAACGCCGAAACTCTGCTCATCTCCGAAGTTCACATGTTACTGGAGCACAGGAAAGCGCAGAACGAGTCGGCCGAAGAGGAGCAGGAATTTTCCGAGGTTTTCTTGAAAAGTCTCAATTACACGGACCGATTTCGCAAATTTAAAAACAAAGAAATCATCGCAGCCGTGAGGAAGTATGTTCAAGAAATTTCATTAATTCCAATTGATTTTTCCGTTGCACAGACTTTTTGAAAACGTTTTTTTTTCTAACACCAACGTTTCACCTTGTTCGCAGCTTGCTGACGTACAAAAAATTACACAAATTCGAACTCGCTTCCTTGGCCAATCTGTGCCCGGAAACTCCCGAAGAGGCCAAAGCACTGATCCCCAGTTTGGAGGGTCGGCTCGAGGATGAAGAGCTCAGAACCATCTTGGACGATATACAGACCAAAAGATCTCTTCAATATTAATCCCACACTAGCCAACTATCGTTCCCGTCATTGAATAATCCTCCACTCTCATCGTAAGAATAAAAAGATTTTTTTTTCAATTAATATCGTTACGTATTTTGACAGAGACTGCGAAATATATTTTTTTTCATATTTAGCCGACAAAAAGAGTTTATTACAAAATTGCATGAACGACTTGTTTCAACTGTTTAGAATAGTGCAGCCGATAACTGTATCGGATGATCAGAATGGCATAAAAATGGCCAAAGCTCGAGAGATACAGAGAAAAATATCGAAATCGATTTATCAGGATAAAAGAAAAAAATAGCTTCCTCAAGACGCTCCAAATGCAAGAAGCAATTTGCAGCGTTTTTTTATATTCGCATTTAAATTATTTCTCGACAACTTTCTAGAATGTAGGGAAGTAAAGACTTGTACACAATATTTTACAAAATTTGCAGAAATTGGAGCGGGTGGACGATTTTTCAAAAAACCCAGATTTTCGTAAAATTCGAAAAATCATAAAATTTAAACCGTTCAACCGATTTTTCTCAAATTCAATACCAACCTTCCTATTATGATACTCTATTTATAAAAAAAAAAATTAGTAATAAATCTTGAAATTTGCGGAAGTTAGAGCGTCGACAGTCTTTTTTTGAAAATTTCAAACGCCCTAGAATTTGTATTTTTCTAGCTATTCCAAAAAAAATTCTCAGAGAACGAAGAGCTTGTATGGATTAACATCTGTGCGAAACGGGAGCCCTGTAGCTCAAACCGTTCTCGAGTTATGAACGTTTGAATTTTACAGTCCCAGAACACACACACATCCGGAATTTTTTTCTAGATATGATTTTTCGATGTTTAGGGACATTTTAAGCGCATTGAAAAACTGGAAAAAAAAATTTTCACCGTCACATACTTTTCTCTATGAGCAGGCAAAATGACTCAATCTTTTTCTACATCTGTTTAAATGGACGAAGAAAAATGGATGGAGAAGCGGAAGGGTGTGAAAGGTCCGAAGAATGATAATTCTGTATAACGCCAAAGAGGTTGAGAATCCAGTAATAAACCTGAGAAAGAAACATGTAAAAGAGAAGAAGGAAAAAGGGGTCGAGAGCAATTTGTGACAAGCAGAATCGTCCGAACGAAGACAGCTAATCGCGTGGCTACGACAACCGCATATTACAGCAAAGGATAATTGCGTATATGGTTGACTTTGCACGCAACAAGGCGAGGGAACTGTACGCGGATCCCCGTCATTATCGGCCCACCGGTTGCCCAGCAAACTTTTCTCTTTCCCCTCCCATTTCTTCCTCACACGCTTCTTCATCTTCTTTTTATTAATTTTCTTCATTTTTTTAAAAACCGACGTGATTATCCACGGAATTCCTCACCTCGATATCCTCCGAGCTCATATTTATTCCAAACTTTTGTTATTGCAAAAAACGTCTCTCTTGATAAGGATCTAATGACGCCTCCATGTGGTTTACGACCTGCCCTAATGAGCACCTTGTGCCATGAAGCTATCCGCGACCCTTCGCAATTCCTCAGCCTATTTCCATCTTTATTTCTATTCAATCATTCCTCCGCAGGATTCTCACTCCTGTATCTAGAAACCTTGCACCAGCCTTTTTTCTTCATCATGTCATTCTCCGACTTTCCGTCTCTTCGCAAAATCACGTCGCCTCGTGCAGCAGGATATAATGTTTATTTTCGTTACCTCACGCTGATCGCTTTCTTCCTGCCAGTGGAAATAGATCGAAAACACCACAAAGTACCGTTTGCCCGGTTGCTTCTTTCCTCAAATTCCTCACTGCATGTCCTTTCACATTCTACCGATTAATTCCATTTCAAGAAAATCTTACCGACCAAGTTATTTGGGATTGAACACGAAAAAGCGTTCGGCAATGGTTTACTCAGCAAGGTCCCAGGAAATTTCGAAAGATTTTTGAGATTTTCTTCTCTTATTGATTGACGCTGTAAACAATTTAAAAATTTGATTGAAATTGAAAAACAATTGAAAAATTTTTACTCACCATTTTTGGAAAAAACTAAATAAATAAAAAGTTTCAATCCCGAAGCTGAGGCTCCATGAGAAGTTTTCGTAGATCTGGCGATTCTGGGTGATGGAGAAAGTCTCCCTGCGTGTCCCTGCGAAGAGTTCTAGTCGATTGCGTTTCTGGAAAAATTTTT
This sequence comes from Hyposoter dolosus, assembly GCA_963921915.1. NCBI lineage: Eukaryota > Metazoa > Arthropoda > Insecta > Hymenoptera > Ichneumonidae > Hyposoter > Hyposoter dolosus. Next base: position 7,923,706 of record OY998140.1, read on the forward strand.
ACACACCATTTTCGGAAAAAACTAAATAAATAAATTTTCAATCCCGAAGCTGAGGCCCCATGACGCGTTTTCGTAGATCTGGCAATTCCCAGTGATGGAGGAAGTCTCCCTGCGCGTTGACCGCTGAACGATTTAATTGCGCCACCATAAACCATTGAACGACCCCGAAGAAATTTGTAAAAAAAAAATTCAATATTGTCATTTTGAGGGGGCTATCTCAGTGGAGGTAAGAAATTTGCGTTGCTATGGACGGAAACTGTAATACCAACGAGAATATAATGAATGCGCGGTAATAGGTTAACCCGTCCGTAGGCGCAAGGACAGTGGAGTACAAAATATTGATTTACGATAAAAAATTTGCTCATAGTTTCAAGAAGCATATACGAAGTTCAGAATATTCAATATTGGGGAAACGGGGTCAAGCATCATTTGATTGTGCGTGGTAATTGGTAAAAATGAGAATAAAATTTTTATCGTCAGCTGATTCACGTTTATCCTACTCGCGCCATCTCAGAAATGAAAAACGTGGAATTTCTGTGACGAAATAAAATCGATGGATACAAATCTTTGCGAAAATAAAAATGAAAACGCATTTTTTCTTCATGAATACGAATAAACCTGAAATTTTAAATAAGAAAATTGCGATTTCACGTTTCTCTGCATTGAGATAATTTTTTCGTCAGATTATCAGAAAATATTGCTCGCAGCAATTTCCGTTAAAACGTATAAAATACGATTCTAGAAATATTGATCGATTTTTTTGAATCTCGAACGTTTCGTAGCTTCCTAAATATATTTCCACTGATTGTGAAATATTATTTTTATTTCTGTTGCTTTTTTTTCTCTCGCTCGATTCTCAAACGTGTAAAAATTTCTTTTTCGCCTACAGTTCTGTTCCGCTTCCGTTTCTGCTTCGTTCCAGGTCGTGGCGAGTCGTTGGGAGTGTAAACGTGCAACAAGTCCTACTCCGGGTGTAGTCGCGGCAAATCGATGTAGGAATCGTTTTGCATAATGTTCGGTACACAAACGTGCGTTGCCGCGTTGCTTTTTGCCAGCTTTTTATATTTATACATGTGTGCTACTGTTTTTATTCAAATATGGACACATGAATGTATGGAAAATTTACACATGCAAATGTCGATCGTTACGAGTAAAAAAAAAAGCGAAGCTGAAGCAGAAAATCAAAATCAATGAAGTTTCGTTATTTTTCCATTTATTCGTTGATTTTTATTTGATTAAATAAAAATATTAAATTATTTTCTTAATTATTGAATTAGTGATAATTTTTTTAAATTATTTTCAATTATTTACGCAAATATTAAATTGTTAATAATTTTCGAAAATCATTTTTATCAAATTTAATTAAAATTCAAATTATTCTAAATCTTCTTTTAATTATAAATACAATTTTTTTTTTTTTAAATCTATCTAATGGAAAATTTTCGGGATGACCGTGGGTCATTTTGACCCGGTGGCTGGCTGGCGAGCGGTTATACTCAATTGTTGAAAACAATGAATAATTAAATCAGGAGAAAATCAGTTTTGTAAAATCTTCTCCATTAAGATAAATGACGTTGGTTCGTAGCCTCGAAACCCATTAGCTCTGAACGAAGAGTAATTAATGCTGGCGCTTGGCGAACACGGTCCAAGCTCATTCGTCAAGCTTTTTCGTAACTGGCAAGTGCGAGATTTTATCAATCTCCACGCGTTCACGAACACTCAACATTTCTCGCACCAATCGCCTTTTCCTACTAGTATACAAACATTTATTTTTTATTAGCCAGGACAGACAAAATTTATCGTAAGAGATTTTCCAAATAAAAATTCGAAACATTCCAAAGCCTGGCATTTTCAGGTCGTCGTAAAAAATACGGCCGACTAAAGTGTACTCGGTAGAGAGGAGCGTACGCTATTTCGAATTTTATGGTAAATTCGATACCCAGAATCCTCGTGTACGCCTGAATGAACTTGTATTCGTGAAAATTTCAAATGGCACAGTATCGTTCGAGAAAAAAAATTTCGCAGGGCAAAAAAATAAACATGTGACTGAACATGTGAAAAAAAGACTGTGCATGTTTTTTTCGCGAAAACTTTTCGGAATGTCGACAGTAAATTTAAAAATTACAAAATTAAAAGAAAAAAAAAATCAGTAAATAAATCAGTAAATAAATAAATCAATCAATAAATAAATAAAATATTTGAAAACCTTCAAAAACTGGGTCTGACGAAAGCTTTTCATAAAAAAATAAATAAATTCATTTTGACGTTCAAAAAACTGCAAAAAAAAAAAAGAATTAAACTTCAGAATCTTTTATCTCTGATAAAATCACGTCCAAGTCTATCAGCGCCTCGACAGCCTCATCGATTTTCAATCACCCAGCCGGAAGCATCAAAATCCCGCCAATTTTCCTACATAACCCAAACAGCCACTCGCCAAGACTCCCAAACATGGCCAAACATAAAAAATAGAAAATTCGCATTTCACCACCAAACACTTATCAATCGAACAAAAAAAAAAAACCAAAAACACAATAATAACAACAATAAAAATAAATCAAAAGACGAAAAGACGTCTTCTTATCGCTCCGCCGTTCGTTCCCCCGACAAGGAGACGACCTTGGCTCATGTAAATCGTCGATGAGAGTCAGGAGAGCCCGTTTTCTCTCGCGTGCGCTGCATACCGCCGGCTAAGAATTCCGGGTGGTGCAAGAGACTCTTTGATGCTTCTTCCGAGCTACACTCAACTCAAATCTCACTCCCATATATATATCTATACCTTATAAACTCCACACACGCACACACAATTCTGCTTACATCGATATGTGTGTGTGTGCCGTTGTAACCATGGAATAAGAGTGCCCCGGTTAGAAGATCAGGCGTGCGAGTGGCACGTGCGTGATAATAGTGACAGCGGCCGCGTCTGAACGGCGACTGACGGGAAGAGCTGCTTTTATACATATAAATATTTTTCGAGATCTCTGTGTATATATAAATAAATATTTAAGCACAATTATGGTATGTGGAAATGTGGAAATATTTTTTGGACCCCCTGCTGACGAGAAACTTATTTTTTGAGTTCGAATGAGTTTTTAATTTGGATGGAAGTTTAGGCCACGTTCTCAATAATGCAATAGTTGATGGGATCGTATTTTGAGCGATGGGTTTTTAGAAATTCTCTTTGGATATAATTTTTGAACGAATTCGATGTCGGAGAGAAAATAACTGGCAATGAAATTTTTTTTTATTCAAGTCCCCGCGATGCTGGGGAAATTTTGAATATTTATTTGTCTCCCATTTTTCGTCGTTTAGAGCCACTAAATTCGATCATTTCTCTATGAGAAGAAATTTTGGTGCGTGCTTCACAAATGACCGAAAAAATATATCGAACGATTTCGTCATGACGTTTTACAGCTGATGAGGATTTATTGCTTCGTTTCATTTCGTGATTAACGAAACTCAGACGAATGATACAGGTGACTCCGACAATGAAATCGACGTTATATTCAAACATCGCGAGCACCAGATTAACTCTTGAATTTTTTTCGTGTTTCTTCACATTTTTCCACCACGATCTGTACATATTTATTTTTCCTTCACTATTCGAGAGTGAAGAACAAACGTTAATCGCAGTATCTTTCCTTTGTTGACTTTTCAACAAATGCGGAGGTGATAGTTTGCTCGTATCAGTGAAATCAATTTCTTCTCTTCATTTTATTTCTTAATGGCTGTCAAGTTGACTCGAATATGGAGAATCGAACAGGCCCGAGCAGTTTGGCAACAAAAACATTAATTTCAAATTCGTGGAGATGAGCATCTAAAAAATTACCATTCTGGAAAAGAAAAAGTTTTTGGATCTTTATTGAATTTATTTTCGTATCGATTTTAAAAGAAAAACCAAAATGTGCATCGTCCGTCTTTTTTCCTTGCTTATCAGTATCGAAAGTCTGTGTATCTGTGTTTTTTTTTTACGTAACCCCAAAAAAGCGCGCGTCAGTAGCTCGTATTCGTCACGCGGTGTGGCATCAGTCAGTAGAGTTCAGCGAACGAGAAATAAAAGTATAACGAACAAATAGGAAACTTATTAGATCGCGTGACAGCTGACAAAATAGTTATTTATTCATTTTCCATCATGTACATGGTTTTACAAGGAGGAGGAAGTTTATGGAGAGTCGCGTTTCGTGAGAATCTGGTGTTGTTGCTGTTGGGGTCATTAGGTCGCGTATTTGTTGATTTTCTATCGAGAAAACACGAAAAAAAGATGCACGATGCTGAAATCTTCCTCTATGAGGAACTAAAAATATTTTTAATTTTCGCTTCCTCGTGTGCTCATGGAGGAAGCTTTGAGCATCGTGCATGAGGAAACAAAAGTAAGTACGTAGAAAGCGTTCGAGGCAAAGTTGATGGCGAGCAGATTATCATAACTGCCGCTATTGTCGCGACCTATCAATGTTTGGGAAGAGCGCGGGCCTCGGACTCGAGAGTAAGAAAAATATATTTTGTTTATATTTGTGCGAGCGCCGGGCGCGCGAGTAAAATTCCTACGTGCTTTTTGTGTTATCATGCGGGCTTACCGATGGAATCACGACGAGCTGGTGGTGGTACGGAGGCTCGAAAAGCGTGCGTGGAAGGGGCTCGAGCCGCCGAAGCGGCAGGAAGGAGGGTGGAGGACTAGCTAGCTCGTTCTCTCTCGCTGTCGCTCCGCCGGGTTCCCCCTCCACGCGCCGCGCGAGCTCCGAGCTACGAGAGGCCGGAGAGTGGCGTTTGTTTCGCATTCGCTGGCGGGCGACAAGTCAGCGCGTGCGGCGGTGTCTCGTGCTAGCACAACCGGGCTAACTCGCGATTAATATTCATGTATATTGTCCGCGCGGCGTCTACCTGTATAGTTAACAATAATAATAGTTGTAAAAATAATAATACACACTATCAGCGGCCATTTGGCTACTCTCCGTGTGTTTATTGTGTTGGTATATATTTTTATGGAAATATATGTATGTATACGACGAGTACACATGTATATTTGTATAAATATGTACATACGTATATTCTATAGATATATATGAATGAGAGGAGACGAGGGAAGAAACGTCAGTCTGACTGTCGCGCCTCTCGCAGCGCCACTGCGCGTTCGCCTTCTTTTTTTCTTGTTTTAATCTCTCCCCCTCTCTATCATATCTTCTGGCTCATTCGCTCACGCGTAAAGTTACATTTTCTTGCTCTTGCTCGCATCCCTCCTTTCTATCGCCTCCGAAGGCACTTACCATCGACTTTGAACGGCTACTCTACGCTTCTCTGTCTCTGCCGTTCATCGCCGTCGTCTTTCTCCTTTCTTTCTCTCTCTCTCGCTCGCTCGCGGTTTCGTTCTCGCGTCGCTCTCGTCGTCGAGGTTTATTTCGTCGTCCGCACCACTCCTCCGGGCTCTGCGAGCGCGGGGATTCTCTCGTCTCTCGCGCGGCTCACAGTGGGGTCAGTGCCTGCTCGGATCTTGAGCAGGAAAGCACGGAGGATCGGGATTTCTCGACATTGTTGATCTCGCGATTCATACTCGTATATATTCACATTTGTATGTGTCTTTTCGTCTTACGACATACATATATTTATATATATTTTTGTCGACGCGTACGTTTATCGATAAATTTTGTTTCCACTTACGCGTGTGTGTTTTGTTTACCGGGCGCGTGCGCATCGGAGCTAAACATTTACTTCCTTCCCGCATCCCGCCATTTTGATGTTTCGTTCTCTTGTTTTGAGCCGCGATGACATTTGTTTTGTTTTTTCTTCTTGTCACTTGGCCGTTTGTGTGTCAGTGTGTTTACGACGCGAAATTTCGTTAATACGATGAATAGCAATCGATTGGAAAATACAAACGACGGATAGTGCTTTACAATGTTGCTTGTTCGATCGCGGCGCCGGGATTACGTTGTTGCGTTTGTTTGCTTTATCGCGCGCGCTATAACCAGTGAAGAAGAGCATTGTATCGAATTTTTCGCTCGCAGTTGATGGAAAAAACATCGTTAGCGACCCTTCCGGACACATTGTTTCCATTCAATTTTCCCGCACTTTTTCGTATTCTCATTTTTTCTCCCCCCCCCCCCACCCTCTGATGTACATTCGAGTCACGCGATCGAATCGTTGAATTTTGTTCATCCTCCTCGATCCCTTTAATGTCTTATCGTGCTGGATGAATAACTTGTTTAGTGTAAACTCGCGGTCTAGAGTAATTGACAGTTCGAGACAGTTTTGAGGTTATCTCGACGCCAATAAGATATTCGATCGATCGAACGAGGTTTTATCGTCCTTTTGACATACACCTGTCAATCTCGTATTTCTTTTCGTTCCATCATAACCTACACAGAGAGAAAAAAACTTGTTATTTTTATAGGGATTTCTGGAAAAAATTACCGTTACGTTTCGTTAAAAAGTTGCAAGAAAAAAAAAACAAATGAAACGCGAATTAAATTTACACGCGTTTACATGGGAAAAATAAAAAATTGGAAATTAAATATCGAAAATTCTAAACGTCAGAAAATTTTGATTCACAAGAGAAAACTGTTAGTTTCGGTGCCAAAAACGTTTATACTAAATTTTGAAAGAACCCTAAATAAAGTCGTTTCGTGAATACCTTAAAAGATTTTTTTCTCTGTGTCTTCGCAGTGCTCGTTTCCAAAAAATATACAATATTCATTAACAAAATTCAACTTTTCTCTGATACTTTTGCATCGTGTTTTACATTCAGTATCGTCATTCGAGTGACCGAAAAAAAAGTTAATCGCTGAGTCAAAGAGCAAGAAAATGATCGATTGCGTAGCCACGAATAACTACGAAAAAAATAAAAAGTGCTGCGATAATAATTGAAGAACGAGAGCCGAACCTTAAAAATATTTGTGTTGTTGTTTTTTTCTTCGATTTCGTTGGCTTTTGCCACCGGAAATAGTGAAAAAGTGCGAGAGGAAAAAGGAAAGAACTAGAGGAATTACGATTCCTTCTTTCAACGCTTTCGCGTGAAGAAAAAAAAAACCAAGGATTTTCCTGACGTTTCGTGGCCGCGAAAAACTCGACTCGACGAGGGAAAAGTCGTGCTCGCTCAACCACCCAAGGTAAGAGGCCAACGTTTTATTTCTACACTTTATTTTTTGTTTTCTTTAGCTCATCATTTTTCCCTCAAATCGACATGATAAATGTCGCTTTAATTTCAAATTCACTTTTTTTTTCTCATCTAATTCTCATGCGCTCGATAAATCTGACATTTTCATGAAATCTAATCGTCGAGAAAAACCCTCTAGACCTTGACAAATTTTTCAAAGGGATCGAATTTTTTTCTTGCTTTCAATGCGTTTACAGCTTTCTAGATCGTTCTCATCAAATTTTGACCCGGATACGAATATCACCTGCTAATCATTTTCCTATAAAATTTTATTTTTATTTTTCGCTTTACCTTTTTCCAAATAATTCAAAATCCCGGACCGAATTTTCAAATTACTCAAAATCTTGATATCATTCGACAGATTCTCAACATTTTTTCGAGAAAAAATCTCTCTTTTTTCGAGTTACATCGATAAATTACAAAATTACAAAAAAATCGAAATTTTTTCGACTTTTTGACTTAACAATACGTTGGAAAAATGTATTTCGATTATTCAAAATCTATAAAAATGTAAAATTGTTAGTTTTCAATTACAATTTCAATTTTTTCGTAAAAGAATCGAAATTTTTTCGATTTACATCGAAAAAATGACAAACTTACAAAAAAATCGAGATTTTCTCAATTTTTTGACTTAACAATAAATTGAGAAAATGTATTTCGATTATTCAAAATCTATAAAAATGTAAAATTTTCAATTTTATACTTTTTTTTTTTTCGAAAAAAAATTTGAATCCGGCACATCTTTAAAAATGCTGTCCTCCAGATTGTGTAAAAATTGTTACGGGGCTGAAACCTGCCATTTTCAAGGATCGAGTTTATCTATCCGTGAATTTTTTTTTTCCGAAAGTCTCGTGGAATGAAAGCGCTTCTCGTTTTTATCGTAACAATTTATATTCAAAGAGGTTGATTTCCTCCGAGCCGAGAGTTACACGGAACGCGATTCAGTTTCCGGTAAAACGAGCAAACGTATAGGTAGCTGCCTTTTGCCCATGTATCCATACATTTTGTTCATGGAACCATTTCGACCTATATATCGCGTGAGTTTTACGTTTAAACCGCGCGCTATACTTGTTCCGATCTCATTGCACACCAAAGTGCACAAATGCATTCGAGAGAGCCAGTTGAATTTTTTTATTTCTCCATTACGTTGTCTCGTTCCCCGAGCAGAATCTCGCGAATCCTTGATATTTCATCTAGTTTCTTTTTTTTTTTATTCCCTATGCGAACTCTGAAAAAAAAAAAAATCAGTTTTAATTTTTTTTTTTCGGTCGCTTTGTCCCGAAACGTGGAATTTTCTCCATTGAAATATTCGATTTGTTCACGGGTCAACAAATGTACTTGTTCAGGCTATTCCCCGTGGAGGGGACTTGGCCATGATTCTTCATTCGCGCGATAAATGATCGTTCGGAAAAAACAAAAGAGAGAGTTTTTTTTTTTTTTTGAAACTTTTGATGTAACCCACGCGAAGAGAAAAATGATTTTTTCTCTTGCGGCCTTATTTTGAATTTCTCGCGTAATCGCCCCGATACCGAACGACTTCGCAGAAAGCTCTTTATCGTTCTAACACAGTACGATAACGCCATATGCACAAAGATCCATTTTTTTTGCTTATGCGTCGATGGAAAATCAGGATTTTAAACAAACATGACTAATTACTGTTTGCATTTTATTTTCGAACTTTGAAACATCTCAAGATACAAATCAACTCTCATGTCATTCATAACAGAGAAATAACAAAATTATCGTGACAATGAATCCTTGTTTACGCGAAAAAGAACTAAAATGCCAATGGAAATATCTCCATTGTTTTGTTTTCTTTCGCTTGGGACTATGAGAGGAGAGAAATGCTCGGTGATTATTCCCAGCGTTAATATATAATCCATACAAATAAAAATCAATAGCCACGAATGTTTGTCCACGCATAACTTCGAAGCAGCTATACCCATTTGGCTAATTGATTTTTTCTGTGTATTTGTAATCGTAGTTACAAGCTTTCTGTGAAAGAAAATATTTGAAAAATATTTCCGTTTCAAAATTATTTTCGAAAATCTACAAACGATAAAAACGTTACTCCAGAGTATTCCGAACGATTCCAAAATAAATGAACGTTTCGATAGTTGAGGGACTGCAAATGAAAAATTACGTACCAAGCTCTTTAAGAATGCTCAAAAAATATTGTCAATAATCGAGGACATAATTTTATCGATTTTGCGAACAAAACTATTTCGTTCTTCCCGGATTTCGAGACAAAATTGATGCCCACAAAATCGAAATGACGTTCATCGCGTAATTCAACAGAGAGCGCTGGTTTTTCATTTTTTAAAAATTTTTTTATGACTGCCCTTTGAAAGCCTCTACTCTGTGCAAATATAGGAGGCAAAATAAATTTAACCTCCACGCACAAGTGTCTCAAAAGCACACGATATTCCCTACAAACGCATTCAATCGTTCGAAAACATTTGGTTTATCAAAAAATCGCGTTAATTTTTGCCATTTTCAATTTTTTCGGACCCAAAATATTTTTTAGTCTAATCGAGACACAGTTCACACAAAAATTCGATCTTTTATATCAAAAGCTCATTCATACCGCTGCTTCGAAATTTTAAATTAATTTTTCGATTCCCTAACAGAGAGAATTAAATTAAATTCAATCCGGCGCCATTTTGATTATGCTCAATTGAAAATTCCATGAAAATCAAATTCGATTTTCTGTTGATACGAAAAACTAGATTTTTTTTCGCAAGAAAAAAAAATAGAAAGAAAAAAATCGCGATCATTCAGGACCGAAAAGCCTCTGACTCATCAATTTTTATTCAATCGCTAATAAAACTTGAGCCGTAAACCGTAACCGTTGGTTCAACACTTTTCCGTTGCACGTACCTAGCAATGTGTGCGAAGATTCTGCATCGTCACGAGTAGCTGTTTCGATGACGCGAAATGAAGAATTGAAAGTACATAATCGCGATTTATTGAGACGTATGACAAAATTATTGCGAAGCTTTTAGTTTTTGCACGTAATCGTTCCTTTTTCGATTCAATGCGATAGCATTGTCTAGTTTTCTGTTTTCCATCAAAGTTTCAAATATGGACTAAATATTTAAAAAATATTTTCAGCAATTAATTATTTTTATTGACATTGCTGTATCGTCGAAGGAATTATTCACGCGGTGCATTAAACTATTCTCTTTTAATTATTAATTAGTATTACTCTCGGTATAATAATTTTCAATTATCGCGCGAGTTTGTTTTTCATCGATCGCGTATCTCTAATGAATTGATGTAACTGGGCGCTGCAGGGCTTGTCAATTAGTGTTTTATCAGTAGTCTTATTAGTGTGGAGTTTTTTTCTTCTGCTTCATTTGTTTATTTGCTTTATTATCTATTTTTTTTTTTTTTTTATTCAGACACACTTTTTTTTCGTTCCAACGATTACATCGTTTCTTCCTTCTCTCCGTGTGTCTCTGTGTGTCTGTGTGTGTGGGTGTGTTTTTTCTTATTTTTATGTTGAAACAGCCGCTCGAACGGAGCGGGTGTTACAGAAGCGAGGGGCGCGACTGCACGCGATCATAACAGTTGCATAGAAGAGGCCAACGAGTCGAGGTACGAAAAGTTATTAGCAGGCCACGTTCTTTATGGCCTGGAAAAGCTTTTTTTTCTTTTCTTTTTTTTTCGTCTGCTTTCTCTCCCTCTTTTTCATTAATTTTCTCGACTCCCTTTCTCTCTATATTTTCGCCTATTTCTATCTCACTCTTTCCCTCCATTTATCTTCCTCTTTTATTTTATCCTCTCAAGTACCAACAGTGGGCGCCACGGACGCGTGACTTTCCGCGGTTATTGCCGCGAGACGCGCACCTCGTTAAATATCGCAAGGACGCCCAGCCGTTCACTTACCTCTTGTATCTTCAAGTCTGTTTTAGAGGAAAACAAAAAAACAAAAATCCTAAACAAACAGCTTTCTCGTACAATATCTTGGACGATGTTCAAGTTTGAATCGTTGGAATGCAACGAAATTCTGTTTTTTTTGGATCAGAGCTCATGCTTCTTATTCAATATTTGATCAGGACGATAAAACGATCTTTTTTTAGGGTCCAAAGACAAAATCGGTATGAAAATTGTCATCGTTTTTTAAATTCAACAAACAATTTATAGAAAATGTATTTTTTCGTTGGACCCCCCCAACGTTGCGAACTTCGGTTTCATTATCTTGGTGGATCGTTTCTTTAGAACATTTTAGCCTGGAAATGCGAATATCTATGAATTTTTACGGCTCGTTTCATTGGGCATGGGAAAACATTTTGATAAAACAAAAAATTCAATCGATTATATCTGATCGAGCAGAAAAAAAAAATATTTTTTAGCAAACTCGACATTTGGATTAGAAAGACAAATTCCAGGTGCTCTTGCCTGCTTTATGGAAACAAAATTATCCTCTCCTGTGGGGCTTTACCTCAAAAATAACAAAAAAACAGATTCGAGATTCTTGAGATTCTATTTTGGAAATTTGTCGAAGGAGGAGACGCGAAGCATCGAGCCTCTTGACTTTCATCTACGTTGATACACTCTGCAGAAGATCGACCTTTGCCTTTTAGATTTGCTTGTGTTGTTATGTTTGTTTCTCCGTTGTATGAGCTCATCGCGATATAGTGAACCAGTGAAAATTACGATTCATCTCGATGAATGGATATCGACGGAAACGGAGAATTAAAATCTCGTGTAACACGAAGAAAGTAGTTTTTTTTTTCTTTTTCAATATTTCTTTACGGATTTCTATCGTGCAACATTCTTTTGTCATTATACGTTTTGGAATATAATGAAAATCTACGAAATACAAGAATTCATGCGAAATCGTTACCGGAGCATAGTCCTCCAAGTTTTGGGCGTGAGTGCTTCATGATAAGAGCTCGTTATCAGCGGATTCGAACGAGACTCTGTTTTGACCCAGCGCGAACGTTGTTACGTACCTAGAAAATAAAATAAAAACAAACAACAACAAAAAAACGGCAGTTTCGCGTTATGAGACGTTCGCATCTGTCAATCAATATATATCGCAATTGCTGCTGATTTTAATTATCAGCCCGAGTGGAATATTGTGTCTGTTGGAAAAGGTCAATAATAATCACAATGAAAGACATTGTTTAAATTATTTATTCATAAAAGCCTCCACGCTTTTTTACTGCACTGAAAAAATATATTTGCAAATCTACACAATTTGGTACTCGACATCGTTGCTTCGATAATTTCTCTCTTTGTTATTATTATTGTATCGACCTTCGGGGTATTCTGCTGTTTTGGGTGAAATTTTGTAGGGCCTAAACGAATTACCAAGCCGTAGGGATAAGTAGAAACTTTTCGGATGGATTAACTACGAGGACCAAAGAAAATTTGTTGAAAATTTTTAGACCCTCACAGATTTAGAGACAAACACACCACTTGCATGTACTGGAAGCACGGTTAGCTCGAAAAACTTTGTTTAGTGGAATCGGTCCGAGGCAGGAACAGGCTCGAGACTTTTTAGTTTGGCAAATTCGTGAGGGCTGACTCGTCCATAGACCCGCAAACTTTTAATTCAAAGTCTACCAAGTTTTTTATAATTTTGTATGTTGATATTCCACGATAAGTGGTTCCTCGGGTAACTGACTCGTTGGCAAAAATCCACTTTTACCAAATCATGAGATTTCTTCAAAAAACTATTGATTTTCCATTTTTTTTTGTCCTCGAAAAATGTTGATTCGCATAAACGTTCTCATTCAACTTTTGCACGATCGATTGATTAAGAAATATCTTTGGAGATGCGACTGAGGAGAACGTCAAAGCTCGTAAAATGCTTTCGCTCGGTGCAGGCTCTTAGTTATGACGACAAGATCGAATAACGTCGTGCTCTGCTTTCCATAAAGATGTAAAAGTACCGGAAAAATATCGGCACAAAAGTGAGCCAACGTTCGCGTTTCGAATCACTCAAGTTTTCAATATTTCTTTTACTACTTTGAAAAATTATTTGCCACTACTTCACCTTATTTTTCTATTCCTTGACGTTTGCTGCGTAAATAACAGCAGTCAGTTAATATTTCATGGAAACCTCCAAGCTCGTGGACCGAAAAATTACATTTTGCAATGCAACGAAATTTCTCGATGCAGCACTCCTTCGCATGCTTGCGCTTCGGTTATCCGAGGACTTTTTTTTTTTTTTTTTTTTTTTCCACTTGGAACCTAAATGTGAATAAAAAACTCATCGAAATTATTTCAGATTTTTTAGTCCATTCGAAATTTAATAGAAATTTTTTAAAAATCTACATTTTGCACATTGTGTCGATTCCATTCCTTAACGATCATTCTTCGATTCGAATCCGTTGTGTCCGGACGCTGATCGATTGTTAACGAGTCTCCGAGAACAAAGTAGAAACACTCGAGTGTATTAAAAATTTTCATTCGCCTGCGTAATGCCACGGTCGCGTAGATATCCCCGCGAGGCTGTGTGCAAAAATATCACGAGAAAAAAACATAAACGAAGCAAAGAAATCAAAAGATAAACAAACATTTTTATAATTTCGATATATTTAGTTTCTATTTTAAGAATAAAAATTAATTAAGCTAAATGCTCACAGGGTTCCTCGTTACTTTCTCGATTTGGAATTGATATTTTTTCATCGTGACTCATGAGAATCCTTCCGAATGTATAGTACAAAATATTTGTCGTATGATTGTATGGAGACACGACGCATATCCCGAAATTGAGGAGGAGGCGACGTGCGTAAATATAATCCTAATAATTCACTAGTTTCTCTCACCCCATCGATCATTCTTCTTCCCCTGATCCACCTCTAAACACGTATTGGCAACTCGGGCTATTAAACACATAAATAAATGAAACTGATGAATTATAACGAATGCCGTTGGTCCGAGGACAAAGCTTTTGGGGAATAAAAACCTCGAAATAGTAACATTAATATTTCTTTATGCAAAACATTTTTTCATCGACTGTGCAAAAATCGCATTGCTCAAAAGTTGAATAATAAAAAAATTCACCACTGTTTTTCGTGCTTGAAAATTTGCATTTTTTTTGGGAAAATTAAACGATTTTTTGAATTTTATTCTCAATTTGTAGAAAAAACATTGTGAGCAACGTCCAAGGCAAGAAATTTTGTGCGGAATTATACGTGGTACGCACATACGCACGCGCATTTTTCGCGATCGATTTGTAATATTGATCCCTCGCACGAAAAGCAGCCTGCAGACTCGTAACACATGTATCGGCTACTTTGATGTTTATGCAGGTATCTCGTACGTGGTTCCCATCGAATTTTTACATTTATTAGTGTTCGTAAGGATTTTTACAAAAATCGGGATTATAGAAAAGTATACGATCGTCTCTTTTATTTATTTTCTCAGTCGTTTTGATTTTCAAATCACCCCCAAACTAAATCTAAAGATATGTCGTCCTCTTTTCTTTTCGTTCATTCTTTCTTTTTTCTTACACCACTCGTTGGAGAAACGATCGTACGAAGTCGAAACATACGGAAAGCAAGGGAAGCGTGAGCTACGAAGAGGTGTCCGGACACCCGGAAAGGACAATCAATTGTTGGCCGATTTCCAATTCGATCGATCGCCCCAGCAAGGATTCTATAGATTTTTCCTTGTTTTTTTTTTCTTTTCCTCTTCTCCAACGTTGTCCCACCGATGGTGATGCATGTTGAAGGACTGTACGGAAAATCAAATGGAACTTTTGCAAAAAAAAAAAAAACAAACGTTGCTTATTACGTAATCGTAGAATTTATTCGATTATGCATTTTCCTGTTATTATTCGAAAGATATTTATTGTTGTTGTTCAATTTTGCTCGTATTAAGCGGACGAGATGCTTGCATCAACACATCCCTTATAAACTCAAACCCATCATCCCATCAACTCGAATGTCATCAATCTTCACTACACCCTCTTTTTTTAACCTTCGTGACATCTTCCTTTTAACTCAAGCATTAAATTGAAATTCAGGCCAACAGTGGGGTTGTTGCTATATACGAAAGAATAAAGTGTACATTCAATATTTTTCTTCCGCGTCTTGATAACATTCGGCAGCATTTAAATCTATCGGGTCTTTTCGAATTAATATTTTATTTGAGGGAAAATTAAATTGGATTCATTTTCCGCAACAAGCAACGATATTTATTTATTTTTCCGTTTGATGTATCACCGGCTCGTCTTCTCCGGATGTTGCCTCAAAGTGACAATCGAATCCAAACACTTGACACTAGTCTAGCTTTTGTTTAAATGTTTGTCACTGTGCGAGACCCTATTCCTCCGGACATACTCGTCTCGAGCATCAAACGCATCCACTCGGTGGATTAATGGTTCTCGTTGATGCACCGTATGGACGTTGCTCGCGACATGGCATATTAGGAGATAGTACGTGCAAAAATTCTGCGTTCCAATTTCCTTCATTCTCATTTCGGACGATTTTTCAAAAAACTTTGATTTTCGTAAAATTTCGAAAAATCATAAAATTTAAACCGTTCAAACGATATTTTCCAAATTCAATGCCAACCTTCCTATTATGATACTCTATTTATAGAAAAACAAATTAGTAATAAATATTAAAATTTGAAAATTTTTTTTTTTGAACATTTTTTTGAAAATTTCACAATGCCGTAGAATTCGTATTTTTCTAGCAATTGCAATAAAATTCTCAGAGAATGAAGAGCTTCCTCTGTACGAGGAAGCAAACAAATGGAAGTCTTTTTTTTTCTCTCGTGTATCGTCCGTAGGTTTGGGAGAAAAAAATGCTCAAAGTGAGTTACCGAAATAAAATTAGGAAAAGTCTTGACCCCATTCGTTTGACCTGAGATGACATTCCTCGACGACAATACGAGGCGAGAACTTCCAGGCGGATAACCTCATGCCAGAATCGGCTGAAATTCGTTTATGAGCAGAGTTCATATGCCCCTTTGACTCTGAGCTCATTGGTGCATTTGTCTGTATGGATGGATATCTGTGTGTTCGTAACGCGTATATTTGGTGAAGTGAAGGCCTCTTGGCCAGCCGGAGACTCTCGAGGTGCTCGCATCTCTTGTTCCACAATGTGTACACATACGCGAGAGGGTACACAACTATGAGATGTGTGTCTATATGGTCAACAACCACATAATTACACATCCGCTTCACCGCGAGCATTCAATTACTCGGCTTATAGAATTAACCGTGCTAATCTATTCAACCCTGTAATAACATATGATCAACGAGCAATGCACGAAATTAATGATACCAGAAAACCTTTAAATCGATTTCCAAACAATTTCTACCAATTTTTATAAAAATCTATTTTTTAGGAAGCGCAGTTAAGAGAAGTGCAATTGGTTTTATTCATTTTTATAACTCGCAACATTTTTCTATGGCTTTTTGCTTAGTTTGCGTTGTTTCAATAACATTAGAACTTGGTGATTCTTCCTCGATGTGAGAATCTCGTCGAAGTATACGCTGCTTGAATTTTAAACTCGGTATTTAATTCTCATTATTCACCTCTTGGCAGCATGCACTTATAAATGTTGTTTCAGGAGGATATAGAAAAATTTGCAATTTCCGATTGCATTGTTTCTCGCATATGTTTGCGCTGCTACGATTTATGTATGCCGCACAATCCGCCGAGTCAACTCATTCGATTGTGTGTGGGTGTGCGTTCTATTGCTTTTCTCATGCATCCCTATTTATCTATTGCAATTTGTGCATATGATTTCTCTCGCAAATTTGTCTCCTTTTTCTACCATTCTCTCAGAATGAATTTTATCCGATAAATTCGATTGTTCATAAGCTTCGATCCACGACCATATTATTCTCGAGTATAGGATACAAAATTATATTGAAGTTTGCATCGTTGCAATCCGACGAAAAATCTATTTTTTTATTCATTATTTTCATAATTTATTGACTCGTTCCAATATTTCTAGTAAATTTACTTTTCGAATGGCGAAAAAGACTTTCTCCTTATTGTCGACAAACACTGTATGATAATTTCGTGCGATGCTACAAAAAATAATGACTTTTCGTTGCATTTCATCGATGCAAACATCATCATACAAAATGAAACTTCACAGAATGAAAATTTAAATGATTTTGGCAATGTGTTGGAATTCTGGTGTTTACAAAAATGAATCTGTTTAGTTTCGACTCTAGTATACAAGAATATCAAGTTACACTTTATGTTGAGAAAAATTAAGGGCAGTTAAAATGGAGAGTTGCTGCGAGGACAGAAAGAAAGACTCTGAGAAAGGACTCAATACAAAGAATACAAAGGACCCGTGTCTCTCGAGACTAGGAGTCGGTCAGAGATCGTTAAAATATATCACAGTCTGAGAATAACCACCAAAGAGTACGGCCATGGTCTCTCTGCCTAAATATAAATAATAAAATTTAACAAAGATTATTCAAAACTATAATTTAATTTGTCGAATTATTTAAACAACCAAAACGCCAGATTCTCATTATTAGAATTTTCATTTGTTTTATAATTCGAATACATCAAGCGCCGATGAGTTTTAATTTAGTCTTTTAAATTCTCGAACGAGTACAAAAATGTCATTTCAAGAACGCGTTAGCTTTTTACACTTGCCAGTTTGTCTAGACTCTGTGTTTTCGCCTTTTATTTTCGCTCTTGAAAGCGCATGAAATTGAGGAACGTGAGAAAAAAACGCTGGAGAAACAACGATCCGAGAGAGACAAAGAGGCAGATACAAATGACTTGGAAGAAAAGCGCGAAATAGTTCATTTTTCGCCTCGTTTCTGTGGGAGGAGATGAGAAAGGAGGCGATCTGAGAAGGAGGCATTAGTACTCTGCGGGATAGAGGACGCGATGCCTCGAGGCCAAAACCTATTTCATACTGTGGAACACTCTCGTTATTATCTTTTGCTTAAAGCCGTAAGAAAAGCTCCTGCTAAAAACATTGAATATCTGTTTATGGATAATCTACACATCGCTGTACACTCGCTGAGACTAAAGTCGAGCTAATGGCAAGAAAGACTTTGGAAAAAGCCGTTTCATTAAACCTGATGCGACGCTAAACGCAAAGGCGGCAGAGTGCAGCAAGAACTTCCACAGCCTCCTCATCCCCTCTCACAACAGTTTTCTATTATTTTCACAATTTTTCTTTTCTCTCCCCGCGTTAACGCCTGACAAACAATCTTGTTGTTCTCCGCACAAGACACAATTAATTTTCTCTTTTCTCTTGTTTCACGTTCCTCCTTATCAACCAAGTGTCTCTTCTTCCACTCACCTCCTAACGTTTCTCGAATCATTTCAACACTCACACACACACACGCCCGTCGAAAATTTATGTGTATATCTTTTCCATTTCGTTTTATTATTTTTCAATTACTTTTTCTTCTCTCAGCTTCCTCACTGAGAGCAGCGAAAAATCAGAGCAAGTTATATTGTCCACTTTGCCGCGACGGATCAAAGTTATTTCGAGGATTTCGTCTCCTCTGCGTGACGATTCTTCCGAGACTTTCTTCTAGCGAAATATTTCCCTCGAGCTAGTATTTTTCTTTCGATCTTGCGCTATGTGATTTTATTCTTATTAAATTTCAGTCGCAAATTATTTCTCTGAATCGTTCGTACTCGGCGAACGCAATAAGGAACTTTATGTATTTCATGATTTTTCCAATCGCCATGATTTTTCCCTCGCAGATTCAGTTTTCAAGCCACGAAGCAAAACAGATTGCCAAATCATCGCGATTCAGGGGCATCGCCACACAATATGAAAATTCTACATTTTTAGTTTCATTTCGTTAGTTTCGAAATATAAGAGAAAAATTATCGTTTAGCAATCGAAACGGGGAGACTTTGGATTTTTTCTGTATGATTAATTAGCAGAATACAAATTTTCATGAAAATTTGATCTAATCCTGATTCAGGAAACTTCATTTTTTATTTTCACGAGAATAAGTGGCACTTTGCTTAATAATAATAATGATAAACCCCAAGAATCTTTGTTTTCATATTGCTGCCTGGTAAAATTTTCATTCTCTCGTCGTATATAGACATTGATCAACAATATTCCGCACATTTTATATGATCCTGAAGTTTTCATCGTTGCGAATAAACGAAATTGAAATTATTTCAAAATAAAAAAGACAATTTTTTATATTCCACCAAAAGTTTAGGAGAAATTTCTTCCGCCATCATTATGCTTCTTCTAAACTTTTCATGGAATGTAAAAGTTTCTTTTTTGACTTGAAACAAATTTCAATTTCGTTTATTTGCAACGATGGAAACTTCAGCATCATCATTTTATCTCTAATCGATCTAACTTGCTCTTATCTGACCTACATCAGCCATCGATGTTTCGATGACAATAAACGAAAAAGATTAATCATTGTGCAGTGGATATTTTCAAACAGGTATCTTTTTTATCGGTTGCTTAATATGCTGCATTGTAAGCACGTGATTTTCAGTAATCATTAATCTTCCCGAGCTGTCTGTTCGGAGAACAAACTCTTGTAAAAATTACCATTGTTCCCAACGTTCGGCTCCAAGAAAAAATACTTGCTCCATTACGTGTTTTGTTGAATTTCAAAAACCACAACAATTTTCCTACCGATTTTGTGTGTGGATTCTAAAGAAAAAAAATTCTTTCATTGTCCTTATCAAATATTCAATAAAAAAATGTTTAACCGTGCCCAAGAAAAAACAGAATTTCTATGCATTCCAACCATCCAAACTTCAACATCCTACAATGCAATTTTTCTAGAGTTGCGTCGAGTTAAACTTTGGATTTTTTATTACGTGATTATTATTGGCCCGGTAATGAGAAAAATAATGAGCTACTTCGAGTGACCGGTGGATAAGAGATTCCGGAAATGAGAGTGGCGCTTTGTATTCATATGTTTAGGGAGCTAGATTAAAGTGTAGCTTTGTACATACTTTGGACAAGATAGTCCTGCTGCCGCGTTGGTACGAGTTTGGCAGATGATCGTTGTTGGAAAACGAGTGTGCAGGTTTGTGTGTTGCCACAACGCGCTGATGTGCAGTGCTTGTCCAAGTCTCTCGCTGCATCGCCGCAGGCTAAAAAGAAAGAGAGAGAGAGAGAGAGAGAAGCTCCCAGCAGTTGCATTTGGCCATGGACAATAAAACCGGCGGCGCCCGACCTACACGCGGGAACGAGCTTCTGGAATCCGGCCAGAACTTGCCTCCCGATCTTCCTACAAGAGGGAACAAGACAGAGATCGACCGAGACGCACTCTTTCGCTATGTCGCCTCTCTCTTCCAACACCCCGTTTTATTGCTATATACATATATCTATATATTTATGTAATAACGGTTGTGTCGATTAACGCGTGCGAAACGGCCCCCGCATACTTATGTCCCATGCTATGCGACGCGCCGTCAAGTACCGGCATAGAATCCTCGTCGATGCCTTTCATTGACCATCCACCATCCAAACGTTCCGCAGCTTTTGACTACTTCTCATTGTCCGATCGCGTACCGAGTCTCTCATTAATTTTCAACTATTCTCAGCTCTCTAGTATATTTTTACTTATTCGGACAGAATTCTTAGTTTTGTAACGCATTGGCGACTGATTTTTGTGAAAAATAGTCAAACGACTCTAGTCGATTCACGGATAGTAAAAATTTTTTCTATCTCTTAAGGGATACAAATTTTCAGACCAAAAAAAAAAAAAGAAATAATTTGAAAACCGAAAAAAATGGACTTGCAAGACCAGACTAGCAAAAATACGAATTTCCAATTATTTTTGCATTTCTCTCCCAAATTACCGGTTCTACATGAAAAACTTAAGAAACAAAAAATGTCAATTCTTTCATGATCTACAACTTTTGTCTAAAACATTTTTCTCCACCACCGATATTTATTGCAATAAATACGAAAATAATTTAAGCAAACGATTTTGCTTCAATTTGACAATTAAAATAATATTTGCCTCAATTTTAAATATCATATTTTTAATCCACACACCAAAATCCAGATCCATCGGTGGTATGGGCTAAACGGAAGTGTATAACCGAAAAAAAAACATTATTTTCGTTTGTTGAGATTTCAAGACTTTGGGCTGGGCTTTGGAACACAAAAAAAATCCAGACTAACTTTATATTTCATCAGGAATTAAAAACGAAGATTTACACTACCGAAGTTAAGTGAGTCCGATACGAAATAGTGGCATGATCGAAATTTATCTGTTTCCGGATTAGACTCGATGATAGAGAATCAATTTAAACCTTCGTGTCAATCAAATTATGTCTCTATCGGATTTCGGCGATCATACGTCTTATCCCGAGGGTCCTAAGCTCTTTATCTTGTCTACTCCGTCTATGCGCTTGAAAAACTCGTGTATGGCTAAATTCATACAGGATTTCGCTATCATGATCATTGCATGATAAACTATCATGATAATCATTGACGAGTCCATAGGAGATTATCGAGTCTACGAAATCAGTTTAGTCTCTTGAACAATTGATCAAACAAGTACGTCATATCGTTAAATTTAACAATGAACTCAACCTCCTTCAAGTCTCTCAAAGTATCTTTCTCCTATTTGATTTATTCCCAGCAGCTCAGGGCGTCGTTCAATTTTTCAAAAAATGTTCGAGTTTTGTGGAATTTTAATCGGTCCACCGGATATCCGAGCTTTTCAAAATTTCGTCTCTTTTCTCAATGGTATTTCGCGATTCAACGTTCGCTCGCTTTACCAGTCTCTTTTGCTCATTATTGCCACGGATATTCCTTCATCCTCCGTCCATATTTTATTTCACACAATAAAATGGCGACCATGCTTTTTCCTGACTTGCCTCGCAGTAACCGTAAATTTCTAAAGAAATAGCTTTCATCGTCTTCTTCACATAGAGACAAAAAAAGAGAAAAGCCATAGTCATGTTGCTTTTTATCATGAAAAACGACCAAAAATGCAAATTTAAAAAATTACGTTTCTAAAGGTTTTCAAAATTTTTTATTCCGCTACAAAATTCTTCGTGAGTATGGAGGTTATTGTAAAGTTTCACTTCCTTATTTGGAGCACATGGAAAATTGTGAAATCTTGGCCAATTTTTGTCTCTAGAACTTTCAATATATTCCGAATGGTTTTTTAAACCTGCTGAGCTTGAATTTTCTTTCGTGCAAATTTTGTGAATATTTCTACAGTTTTCTATAAAAAATTAAAACAACAAAAAATTCACCATTTTTTTTACTGATGCTGAATCGAGTAATTTTGTCGGGAAAGCCTTGACGTATATATGCAGAAATTTAATTGATGTTAACAAAACTATTGGCGAATGTTGATCGCGTTTAAAGCCTCGAGGCAGATGTGTCGGATAAAATCCGAACATATCGTTCCAAAGGACAAGACACGACGAGAGCGTCCTTCACAGACGGTATTGATGCGCTGCATTGCGCTCCTCTCGTTGCTCCAAGTTTTTTATTCCGCACGATCGGTCTCTTCACTTTTTGTTTTCTTCTTCTTCTTCTTCTTCTCGTTGCATGTCCCGACCGGAAGATTCCCCGAGAATCTGCATTCATTATGGTCATTTTTTCCGAGAGTTCGTTCACCTCGAATTATTATGTCCGAATGAACCTCTTAAGGGTAGAGACTCGCATTTTGCTCGATCCCTTGGCCTTGAATCTTCTTTTTATCCTCCATTTAGAAACGAAAAGGTCTAGCAATTTCCATTTTCCATGTAAAACAGATTACAGCGATTCGCCCGTTTTTCCGACATTTTCCTCGCTTTGGAAAATAATTTTTTCTCGCTCCCATAATATACAAAAGCTAAAGAGTTTTTTTTTTAAATTTTTCACTTGGAAAACAAAAACAGACAAACATTGTCAAAAACCATAAAACAAATAACAAACAAAATGAAGAAACTTTAAAACGTAAACTTAAGGAGGTTGAATCACGAAATAAAAAGAATCAGAATTTGATCAAATTTGGTGATAATATTCTTTGGCATCAAGTATAGAAACCCAAATTTTCTACCGCATGGTTATCAAATAATTAAGATTTATATCCAACTTTTTATGCACGAGATGCACTTTTTCGTACATAAAAAATGGTTTGCGAGCCCAAGTTCATCAAAAAAAATTTGTTACAAATTGTTTAAAACAATTGATCTTGATTTTTTTGAAAAACTAAATAATCTTCGATGTTGCATAAAAGCGTATGCAAAGTTTTAAGAGACTTCACCATTTAGAAATCGAAATATTTAATGTTAAAAATTGCAACTTTTAACACACGCTCTTATGAGAAACTACTGAAAATTGTGATTTTTATAAATAAATATCTCGACTTCTACATGGTGAAACCTCTAAAAATTCTTTTCTTTGTGTGGTGCAAATTTAAATGAATTGTATCGATAGAGTATTTTGCACACAACGTCCTTAAATAATATATTTACAAAATTTTATTAAATTCCTATCTTATTGAAATTATGGCAACATTGTATCGTCGTGATCCAAACCTCCCTAACGTCCCATAATATACAGAACTTTTTTCTCTCGACTATACAGACATTGATGAATTCCCGAATCGTATCTCTATTCGGATTTTTCTCTGCTTTATGTCTACGTCGTTTTATTACTTCCCTCAGTATAACGACGAGCTGCTGCAATATCAAGCACGGTCTAGTTCTCTTGTGCTCACGCTGATCTTTCTCTATTCTAACCCTCTCCTCCTCCCTTATAGTGCCCGGTTTCCCTCTTTTCTCCAATTTCAGGACAGTCCTCGATATCGACGTCGAACCACTTCCCCACAGCACTATTCCTCACTCGCATTTTCTTCCCTTCCCATCTCTCGCAACACCGTGGCGGTTCTTGTCTCGTTCGTGATCGACTACCTTAATTGCTTTCGCTCGAACAAGCTGTATCCGAGTGTCGTGTCGAGAAAGGGGCAACGCTGAAAGGCGAGGGCGAGAGAGAGAGAGGGGAGGGGGGGGGGGGGTTGAGCCGTTGTTGTTGTCGTTGTTGTTGGTGGAGGAAAAGCAGGGCGTCCGACGATAGGCTGTAGAAAGTTTACGAGCTTAAGCAGCGGTTCACGTACGATGGGGAATTTATCTCACGTGCGCTGTCTGACACATGAGTGCTTCGCGCCACACAGACTCGTCTTGTGATTA
Organism: Hyposoter dolosus; assembly: GCA_963921915.1. Lineage (NCBI taxonomy): Eukaryota > Metazoa > Arthropoda > Insecta > Hymenoptera > Ichneumonidae > Hyposoter > Hyposoter dolosus. Next base: position 7,947,943 of record OY998140.1, read on the forward strand.
AGTACGTACAAGTCGGGGATAATAAAAATAAAAAAAATAATAAAAAAAACAAACCCACATGACCCTCTCGTCCAACATCGTGCCCTTGTCAAAGCTCGAATATTGACTTTCAACTCTATTTTCATACCGCCGAATCAATTGTTTGCTAATAATACAATGCCGGGAATACGAGGAATCTCTCGTGGGGCTTTGGATTTTCATCAATGTGGAAAACGTGAGAATTCCAATTGAAAATGTCGCCATTTTTATTCTATTTTTATTTGTGTTGGAATTTAGTTTCTTTTTTTTTTCGGTCATTCTCCATTTTTCTCATTTTCACTGTGGGTAAGTGTCCCATAACTTTATCCCCGAGCCCTAAAGATCGAGGTGGACGATTCCTTTCAACTATTCCTGGCTCTTCTTTCGTTATACGTCCAGGGGGAATTCCTCAACTTTTGCTCGGAATATCAAAATGTGGCAAGGAAATGACAGTCTCTCTGTTCTTGATTGTTTTTTTTTTTTTTTACTTTGAGCCAATCGATATCCATGTCCTCTGTATTCATCTAAAAAAATTCATTAGAAAAAATTACATTTTTGGTCCAGCTGTTTATCCATGGGAACGGTTTGAAGGCGCTGTGCTCGCGCTACGCTTTTCTTTTAATACTTGCATGACGTCGAGCTGCTACGACCCTGTCTCTGGATTCGGCCAATTAGTTTCTACGTATCATATCAATCATCTCAGGATGTCAAGATACTCGATTCTACCTGAAGATCTGTTGCATGGAAACGCTCTTATCCACTCGTGAGGCGCTCGGTTTCCTCGTTATAATTATAGCCTCCATAATGGATTAGGAAATCCTTGATTTCTGGGTCTCGTTTCTGGTTCTCCATTATCTGCCTGGGGATGTTGAAGTCATCGGGGGAGGTTTTTTTGTTATTCGGATTCTTCTGGATCTGCTCATCTGTGTGTCGCGTGCAATCAGCACTCGAAAAGCTGACGCAAAGTTGTCTAGAGTCTTCTGAAAGATTAACCGATGCTGAGCGCAGCGGAGATTTTTTTTTCCTAGACCAAATCTATGGCTTCCTCGCATTTTTTACTCGCTTCCCTTTTTATACTCGATGTATACTCGAATTTATCGAAATGCACGAAAAAACATGAGCTCTTTCCAAACTCGCTCGTCTTTTTATCAACATCTCGCTAAATGAATCGTTTCCTTTTCTTCGTGGCTTGTGCGTCAGAGCACTGGCACGAGGCTCTTCGTTTATGACCAAAAATGGCATATACACGATGGATCCGTTCAGCTCGTCCGAGTGATGAAGCCCCTTTCATCTATATAGTTAACGCATTGCTACCAAAGAGAGGCGAAACGCGTTGGAATCACCGTTCGCTCCTTCATTCCTCCGCGCACGTACGCCACGAGGATTCTCCATTTGCCCTTCGCGCGTTCGTTGCCGATTTTGATCGTCGTCGCCGATTCGCTACACTTTTTTCCGATACATATTCCCGTAACGAAACGGAATGACGAAAATGGCGAATCCCCCGAAGCATTCGGTGTCCAGAGTCACGGTCAGTACGCCCTTGTCATTGCCAGCTCTCGTTTCATTTCCTTCGCTATGTGTAGATACGAGCCTTCGATTACGTACCGATTTCAGGAATGCGACGATCGCGATCTTTACCGATTTAAATGGTCACCGCCTGCCATGACGATGCTGCTGATGTTTATTCACAAACTACGACTCTCTATTACTCAAGACTTGATTTTTTTTCGCAAAAATAAATGTTTTTCAAGATTGTTGGATTCACGTTGCTAGTTCCTAAAGTTTTCCACTCTTTATCGATGATAAATGCCATTTTTCATTATTCAGAACTTTCGTTTAAAAGATGCTCATGGTAGCGACGTGCTTATGACTTTTTATGGTTCATTTGTGGTCCATGGTGATTGTGGACTGACCAACAATTTCAAGGAACAAAATGATTGAAGCATTGAGCAAAGTTTCGACCACCGGAGATGTCAGTTGTCAGGAATTCTTTTGATGCTTTCCCCCGATTCCCATTGCGGAGGCTGCATTTTTCGTAGTCACTGAAAATATTGCTTTTTATATTTTTTTTATCCGGCGTGTCCGATTAGATACTTTGAGTTTTATGATCCTTCGGTAAAGTTTGGAATCTAAGCAGTAAAGAAAATCATTTCGATAATCCCTGCAAGTTTACATGGCAATGTGGCGAGATCTCATGGGAAATTGAGCATAATCCATAGGTCGACCCCGATTCTTTAGCACTTGGGGCGTGAACTCGTCAATAATCGAGGGCTCACCACAACGTGTGTAGCTCAAACGTCATGGGGGAGGCACAAAATGATTGAAGCACGCGCATTCATTTTTTTTTCTCTTTTTCTTAAAAAGGCAACCAGTCGACTCTGGAAATTGAAGGTTTCGTGTCACGATTGCTATACCCCTCGCTCACCATCGATGTAAGCATCGCCTCGACGATCGTGTTTCAACAACTTGAAACTTTAAATTCAACCTACCACTTGTCGATTGAGGGTTCAATTTTCAGAATTGTCGTATGCAAAGTTTGATGATAGGAAAATTAAATGAGTTTGGGGTTCAGGTATTGCTGCTTGTTTTATTAATGGGGAACATTCTGAAAATGCATCCAGCGTTACATAAAGCTTTTGTTAAAATTCAATACTCTTTTGACTCGCGTGAAGCAGCCATTTACCTTTGTTGCAATTTCATGTAGATCGATTGCACCGACCTATCAATTATGCCACTAGGCAATTCTCATGATTATTGAATCGAAAATTACGTCCTTTCATTAGGACTTTGATGACGATTCAAAAAAGAATGACGTTTCTGATTAATTTGGGGAAAATGTTTGTTCGCAGGGGTTTCTGGATTGTTGGTCTCTAATTAGTGATTGTACGAGATCGTAAAGAGCTTTTTTTCTACTTTTCGTTGGCGCAACTACCACCGTTGCTAAATCCCTTGAAAAATCGTTGCCGACCACAAAAACATGCTTAATGTTTTTTCCCTCCCTAAACCTCACGTTGGCTTTCAACTTTTCACATATATGGTGCATGGCAGTTAAGTGCCTCGTTTCACCAACTCGGTTCTACGCGTTTTCACCCCTTGTGGGAAAAAAGATTATCACATCGGATTCACCGGACTCGTGACAGCTTTTTATCCCCAAAAGACTGCGGCGTTACGAAGTTGCACTGCTCTCGAAGCTCAAGCTATACATATTGCGGGCTATCCTTCAGCCAAGTCCAAACATACGTGGCCGTTTTCCTATCTTTTTTTCTTTCTCTTTGTTATAAAAAGCTAATACGTATTTACAGCTTCTCTGAAGCTAAATTCTTGTTATAAATACAAGTTTGAGATTAAATCGTCGTGTGTTGTCGATTTTTTTTATGACCCCCTGAACCGGCGATATATTTAGCTCGAGAACACCTTTTTTTTTGTTGAGAAACCACTCCATGCTTTCATGCAACTTCACTTTGTGACATTCCCGTAGTTTCGAGATGACGCGGAGAAAATAGAAAATCACTAATTACCCTGACATCATATTAATTATTAATTTTTTATTATTTTTTTTTCTGTAAAATTGTAAAAAATCATTTTTAGCTTAACCGAAATATCGGGAAAGCGAAAAAAGTGAGTTTCCCAGTTAGAAACTTTCGATTTCTGGTTAAAAATGAATAAGCCATATTTCACGTTCGGATAACGCACGTGCGTTGGTAAAATAAATTATCGTCACCTTAGTCGATGTGTTCTCCAGGGTGTTGGAAAAAAATGCACACGTTTGGGACAAAATTTTGTGAAATCATTGGTTGCCAGCAAGAGGTAGCAAACATACGTCATCCTCGGGATTTGAGTTAGTTGCTCGAAATACTATGTAACGTTGGTTTTCAGCTCGGATAAACGAGAGTACGCGCTGCTTCTATCCATTTTTCCCTTCCCTCGTTCTCGTTCCCGGTGCTACGCAGTGTCGACGAGAAATACATGAATTTCAGCGAGAATTTTAGAGAGAGAGAGAGAGAGAGAGCGAAAAGTGGTGAGCATGGAAGGGAAAGGGATGGAAACCTGAAGCTTCCTGAATTCAGGCTGAAATTACACTCTGGAGTCGACGGGGGCGATCGATAGCACGCGCTGAATGAAATATAGATAGAATCAAGGGTACAACGAGTCCTGTATCTTCCTGCAGGCTCACGTTTCGCGATGGAATATTCGAAACACGGTCTCATCGTTAGCGGGCTTCTCTCTCTCTCTCTCTCTCTCTCTCTCTCTTTTACTTTTCCGCTCTCTCATTGTGCGTGCAATAGCATAAATTTCACTCATCGCCAACAAAATTCACACACAAGGTTTAACGACACGGCATTATCACAATTGAGCTCGATGCTTTATATACGTAATAAGCATATATATGCATGGAAGCATTGATGTGGTCGCTTGGGGGAGTGCAACATACCACCTCGTCCCCCTGGGTACGTGCTCGACATTATTTTCCATTTCCGAAAATATTTATCATTCTCAAAGATATTGAGAAAGAGATTTTATTTTTTGAATGCACAACAAGACGTGATTTTCTAGCTATAAAGTTAATGCCTGTTGCCAGTCGAAAGCGCGTTTGATAATTCTGTACGAAAAATAAAACTTTGCACCAGATATAAACGGTGATGGTGGTGGTGGTGGAGGGAAGCCCCCGATATCGAGAACGACAGAGGCAAAGAATTCTGGAACTTGCCATTTTTTTTCTTCTTCGCTCCTCTCCACATTCTCTCTCGCTCTCTCTTGGCAGAGGCTCTGGGTGTGGGATGATTGTGGGATGGTTTTACAAAAAAAAAATATGCTCAGATATCTCGCCTGTCGTTGGTGAATACATCGCTTCGCTGATAAGAAACATCTCGCGGTTTCAGATGATAAGAAAAATATTGTTTTGCCACTGCTCTAAACGCAGTCCATCTCAGTAACAAAGTCAATATTTATGTGTACGTTGACACACGTGCCATTCAGAAATTTCAATGAAACACACGAAAAGCCTGGAGCAAATTGCCTCTTTCGCTTTGATGAACGTACGTCGTTGTAAAAGTGGATACATGTTCCAAAACGAGAGTTTAACAATGTATTGCTGATTTTTTCTCCAACGAAAAATACTACCTCTATTTGTGTTTGGATCCTCAAAGAAGATCGTTTTATTGTCCTGACCAAATATTGAACAATAATTATGAGCTCTGCTCAAGAAAAAAGAGAATTTCGTTGCATTCCAATGATGGAAACTCCAACATTTGCATCTAGCGATGGGTTTTCATTGAAACTTCTGTGGAACGTGAAATTTCGGAATTTGTACGAACCTCCACCAACCATCCAGGTTAATACACTCGCTTTTCGGGTATTATCTCTCCAATTCGCATAATTGAGGCGCTTTGAGGCGGGACCCACATTACACTGGCCGCGTTCACATCCTTCAAATGCTCGTAAAGACTATCGTGGTTTCTCTCATCGCGCTTTGGTGGCCAAAAATTTACGAATTTCCGTTCCTCAACCATGCTCGTGGCTGTTTGTTAAACTTTGGTTCCGCAAAAAGCGGCTTTTTTCTGATTTTCCTCCTGTTGAGAGATTATACCATGCCCCATAAGACTTGATAACCATGGACTAATCACACATGCCCTCATATCTCAGGCTCTGTATCGAACGGGGTAACAAAAAGTTGCCTGCTTATATTAACAGTGCGAGGAGCGTTGAAATTCTTGGAACGTATTTTACATTATGCCGGTAGTTTGAAACGAGGACGCCTGGACTTGCTTATCGTTCCTTGAAGCGACGTGGACACGGAAGCAGCGGGGAATCTCCTGATAGCCTAGAAAGCCTTTTTTTTCGTACATCGTTGAAAGTGATAGGATGTCATTTGTCTAAACATAATGGTGCTCCCTGTTTTTTACCTTTTTTTTTTTTTGGAAATAACACAAAAATCAATGGACTCGTTCGGTTCGATGTTGAATGACGTCTCGTAGCGTGCGGGAATTCATTCGCATTGAAAATTATGTAGACGCATAGGGAAAATGAAAAATCGCGTTCTCTGCTAGGCTTTGGTCTTTTCTGCTCAACTCCTTCTTGCGTGGGTGCTATTTGATAAGAATTTCGACGACACGTCAACGTCATATTCCAGGGTGTAAGGGCGCGGCGGCAGTGCCCTATCAGGCTTTCGTTTTTAATGCTTGGCGCGTCTCTTGATTTATAGAGAGAATTCTCGTAGTGTCAGTTAGCTTTTCAAGCGGAACAAAAAGGTCATGAAACTTTTGAACCACTACTGAGACGCGTCCACGCTTCGTTGCTCTTTTTCTTCAACTGAAAACTCTTTGGCGAGTACAAGAGTGAAAATATTTCATTGGAAAACGATGATAGCAATAAGGTCAGTTTTCTCTAGTACCGCACTGAAGGCTCCCGTTTCACAGACAACATCAAAGACTTCAGAGTTCCAAGTGGAAAACGGATTTTGATAAAGGAGTCAATCCTTTGCTCCAACATTCCTTCCAATTGCCATGATTTTTCTTCAATTTTACGTTGACGCAAAGAATTTGTGTTTTTTACTGCCGTGGCGTTGAAAAGTCCTGACGGGAGGATCGTATCGTCTCAGCGTGTGCATGAGAGTGAACAATCGCCTACCTGAATATTCAGACACGTACGCGCACACGCACCAATGAAGAGCCAGACGCGTTCGTACAAAGATTCCTGCCTTTGCCTCTACTGGCCTGTCTAGTTTGCTTGTTATCGCGCGTGCCTACCTCTCATGGAAAAGGCAGACAGACAAGCGTTTCGAAAGCTTCTTCTACACATGAAACTCTCGGAGGAACAAGCTTCTCTTTTGCTCCATGAGAGAACTACACAACACGGTATTATATCCTCTTTCGCTTCTCATACATTGATAACCACCGACACGCATTGCGGCGAGGCTTTTTCCTAGATGGCGGCCCCGCAGGAAAGAAAGGCGTACAAGTGAATGGGGTGGCAAGTAAGGCGCTCGGCACCCATCCAGTATGAGACAGCAAGTGGGGCAGTGAGGATAGAGTGATAGAGAGGGAATAACCATGTTGAGTGAACCCCCAGGACCGATACCAATGTAGAAAGAGAGAGAGAGAGAGACAGAGCGACAGCGAGAAGGTTAGAACGTACAGTTCGAGTTATTGATCATCCGAGAGGCAGCAGGTAGCATGGTAGAAGCACAAAACTATATATACGTACTGACGCACCGGAGAGTGAGGGTGGTCGGAGGCCGAACCATCAACCATGTATACGCATATATATATTTGCCACATACAATGATCTTCAGGTCGGCTTACCTGGCAGTTGAAAGTCCAGGGCGTACCGGTCTGTCTTGTATCATAATATTTTCAAGCTTCTTATCTTCACGATGAATTTTCACTCTAGTCCGAAAACATACTTGAAATTCGAAAAGCACTTTACTGCCGTGGCTAAGAATGAGGCTTCCGGTTTTCACTTATTCCCAAGCCGTTTCAATCGATTTAGAATCCTTCAGGGATTTTGTTATCAGATTGATACATTCATTCTAATGAATTCGGGGGTACTGTATCCCTGGCATTATTGGAGTGATCGATGAAGATGAGGTATTGAGTGAATTCGAACTTATGAAACGGCTTGCCGAAGGCTATTATTCCCAGGGGGTCACATCGACTTTTCAAAATTTCAGCAACACAACTATGCTTGCTCTCATTATATTCACTCCGTTATACACAGTTGTCGACAAATTCCTTGCTAAAGAGAGTGAAGGACCCTCGAAATCTGTAATCATATGTTGCATAGTCCACCGTAGACCTCCTTTTCTCGAATGTTATTGAGCTCTCAAACTCTCCTCCAGCTGAACACAATATGGCTTTCCCTCTTACCCTCTGGTCCACGCCAGGGCCAATATATATTGTACATAAATCTGTATTTCCCTCTACACCACATTCAACCTCGACTGTCCAACTCCCTCGAACGAATCGATTGTTACTGCACCATATATCACCTTGATTTTTGTATTTATCTGGGGAGGAGCAAGCGAGGTAGAGCAAGAACTAGCAGGACTACAAAAGAAATGAATGGAGGAGTTAGAGGAAACACTTTTGTGTCTTACTGTGTGAAACGTTCGCGATATCGAAAAGTTTCATCGGTTTACTGCTTTGCCAAAAACGGCAGGTTCAACGTACGATATGCAGACTTCATGTGTATAAATGAGATTATCATTTTGTCAATTATCTTTATATTTTCATCTTCCATATTCTGGCTTGCGTGTCGTTGTTGGGGAAATTGTGCTCTCATCACGAGCTGAAATTGCTTCACATCTTCCTTTGTCACGTCGCCATTTCGGCGAAACACGCACATGTTCTATGTGTTACGAATTTTTGGAATAATTTTTTTTTTTTAACCAACACAAAATGAGCAGAGTCCCTATTGAAACTGAAATCCTTCCTCTCCTTTGCAATTCGATATGGAATCCTCGAAGCCAACGTACGATGCAAAGACCAGAGGGACCTCTAATTAAACGGATGATTCTGGTTCGCTCGTCCGTAAGCCGTAAAGTCACAGGATTTCTGTCATTCAGCTCGACTTATGTATAAATAAGCCGCTACTCCCCCTCTCTTGATACATGTACACAGAACCCAGTTTAGAAGCTGTAAGGAGCTCGAGATGAATCGGCTTGATCATTAGCGTCTCGCTAATTCCGTTTCTCATACATGTTCCCAACACACTTTGACCATTCACGTACACTCATCTATATACATCATGACCTCGAACATCATTTTACTGAATATAAATAAATACCTTCCCATGGCCATGGTTATTTAGCATGTGAGCTTTTCGGGTTATTCATGATGCTGGAATTGCGAAATACGTGCTTCACCTCAACATCCCTTCTGGCGTGCTCATGACACTGTTTTTCCAGTTATTACATCCTCGCTAACCCCGCATCGTAATACATAGAAACATTCTAAAGGGTGTTATCGGAATTTTTGTTATTTCAACCGTTGCAAGCACGCCAAATTAATATGCACGTGTTGTTTCACTGATTGGTGGGATTGATCCGAAATATCCTGAAATAACGGGGATTTCTTTAAATTTCGAGGTATTCACATTGCCTCACCCACATGAATGAAGTAGTCACATTTATCTTTTATTTCTTTACTATATGTTCTGGAAAGCCCATCATGAACATCATGACGTTCCACTAGAATAATCTACTTTATGCATGGGTGTGGTAAACATAATACATAAATGACAATTATACCATTAACAAATGACGCACGTGTTACGGCATTCGTATTATCTCGTGTTTCATGGATGGATGAACGGACATTTTGGTCGGTATTTATAGCCAGATTTTCATTCTCTCTCTCTCTCCAACCCTAGCGTAGTCTTCCACACACTCTCTTAGTCGCTGCAACATCAGTCATCATAGTTGAACTAGTCGAAAATGTGTCCCACGTGGATCCAAAGTTTCTACTCTCGCGTCATGTTTGCTGCGCGTGTCCATGTGTACACTTGGTATTCTCGATTCTCTAGTCAACATTACCCGACTATATTACGTACTTGTATGAATCTTGTATGACACATTTCTCTTTTCATTGTTTTAAAAACATCATTCTCCACTGCGTACAGTGATGAGCATATCCATGTGGCACAAATACACGCAGGGGCAAAGCATCTTTTCTTTCTCGTGTAACCAAACGTTGGGCAAATTTGAATTAGCCGTTCGAACTTGGATACGCTTGTTTAATGAAATTTGTCCTAAAGTAAATTGGGTCTTCCGGGCAAGATCGATCGTACGAATGGTAAAGTTCCTCAATTTCGTAATCATGATAGTTACGGGGATAATCGCATCAGCGTTCAAGCTTCCAAGTGCCCGGCATAAGGTATTGGCTTGGTGTGGGATTTCGCAATAATGAGCCAAAGGGGCGACAGCAGCTTGGCGAGAATAATATTTTCACTCCATCACGAAAAATCGCCTCAGGCAAACTCTTGATGCCATTGATTTCTTGCTACGCACAAACACTTCCTCTTACCGATGCAACAAGGTTCAATGTATCCGAATAGTCTTCATACATGACTTGTAGTAACGTCACTAATTCGCACTCCATTTTTTTGGCTGTCGGATCCCATGGTCTTCCTTGAAATCAAATACCCAATTAATACTAGATTTTGGCAGATCCGACCTGACATTGACAGCAGTTCGGATGTATTTCACAAGTGGTCCGAAGGATTCAAAACGTTGGGAGTCGTTTTGATGATAGGCAAAGATAATTGCACCAGCAGGACACAATCGACTAGTTCGTTGAAACGCAGAGGCTGAGATAGAGAGACAGTTCGTCGATATATAGTTGGTTCGAATCATGAATAGTCGACCGGTTAGCCGGGATAAAATTTTACATAGATGCCTTCTGTCTAAGCATATCGATGCTTCAACTCTCCTCAGGGCTTTGTGATGTCTGCGGATGCAGACGTAGCTACGGCCATCACCAATCGTCAAGAGTTATATGCACGTGTGTATATATATAAGAAAACAACTTTTCTCCTGTGGATTGATGTCCATTAGTACTTACAATCCTGCAACGGCGTCATCTCGGCGGTCGCTTTATCCCGATGTCGTTGTAGACGCATAATCCCCATCGACCTCTTCTTTACTCACTTTTTTCAACGTCAGAACGTGGCACTTCGATTCCGGTTCCAGCTCGACGACTCAACGACGCGTCATTTAGTTTTTTCCCCACCTATTTTTCGATTTGTCTGCCGACGCTGTCGGCCCTCACTCTTTTTCTCCTTTCCATCTTTCTCAATTTCTCATCGATCCATTTCATCTATATACATCCATGTGTCCATATTCCTCTTCGATCTTTTGTCCTTTTTCACTCTTTTTCTATCTCGCCAAATGAACATTTTGCTTTTTTACGATTCCGTTCGACTCTTTCTTTCATTAATAATCCTTCATACATTCTCTCTGCGATGGGCCCTAAATTATAACTTTTTCGTTTTTACTTGAAAAATCTATGGGATTCACATTTTTACACAAAATTCCAATTCTTGACTCGTATTTTTTTTTTTTATCGCATTACATATTTTTCCATGTTCCAAATGATAAATGTTGACTCGTGGGATCTCGCGTTATTATTTTACCTTCGAAAAGACAATTGGCTAATAAAAGTCATTGCGATTAACCGTTCATTAATTAGTGCCCTTGACCAATATTCGCCTTTTATTCGTGGCAGTTCCATTCCATTAAGCTCGACGAAACACTCTGCGCATAGGATGTGATTTTCCGGGCTTGCGCGATTTTCCCCCTGACCTATTCCCCATTGTTCTCAATTGTATCATTTTTCTTTGTAACCTCGAGTATGTACACATCGTCATACATATATTCATCTATATGTATACGCTTCCGCCGGAGACTCTTTCATTTCGTCAATAAATGAAAACCCCGGGAGAACAAAAAACGCAATATCGAGCTCTCGCAATATCGTTTTTTTTTTTTTTACCTCCGAATCAACAAGTCTGTTAATTGAAAAACAGTAATTAAAAATCATTTTTATGCTGCTTTGAAGAAAAAATAAAGCGATCGGGTGTACACCGAACACACCAGGGGATCAAAATTTCGTGAATTTATGGCCTGCTTGTTCAATAAGTATAGTTTGTACTGCTGTCAACTAAATTTTGAATCGATTCTATTTTCTACAATTTTCCTTATTCCTTGCGATAGGTGGGCAACAATTTGAACCTGCGAACCTAATTCTCTCCAATACACGAAGAATCGAAAAAAAAATTGGACGAAACCAGTTAATTCGCTCGATTCCGATGGTATATTTTGGTCTCAATAATGGATGAAAAATATGAGCGCGAAAGAGAATTCGTTCCCCCTTATAAATTGCTACTTCATTTTGGTTTGTAGGGATCATGGGAATAATCGTCCGTTTGTCTTGTTGCCTGTTCCGCTCCCTGCTTTTGTAATATCCTCGTAATTACGTTAATGTGACTTTGAACATCCCGCAAGAATGGTTAGCAGAATGCTTCATCCCTTTGGCAAATAAATACCTCGTGAATATTAATATTGACCCATTTTATTAATTTTACGACCCGCTATTTTTCATCGTCCATCAACGCGGTAACAATATTTGCCGGACACAAATACTGCATCCCCTAAAATTAATTAATACTCATACATACTTCCGTGATTCGACTTCTAAATTGATACTTTTTTTTTTAACCCTTACTTGCCAACTTGGGGTACAAACTACCCCAGGCCTATTAAGGAAAATAGTCATTTTTCCACTTTTGTTGGTTTTAGCATTTCTGTTTGGTGTACTTCATTTTTATTTCGGGCTATATAAAGGAAACAGTCTTTTGAAAAATGCTTTCAATTTATTCTACAACAATTTGATATTAATTCTTCAGAGGTGTGGCAAGTAAAGATTAATATTCTTACCAATGATTTCTGGAAAGTATCCATCCCGCTGGATCGGTGTTCTAACCTAAAAATGAACTGAATTTTCTTTTCTCTGCATTTTTCGGATTCCCTTTAGTCTCCCTATCCAGGGAGGCGAGTATCGTGAAAATTCTACTAGTGCGAGAATGTCTTTTTTGCTTATTCCTGCCGTCATTCCACCCACTCTCTTTGAAGCCGATGGGATTTACTAGTCGGTGTGATTGCGTTGACACCGGAAGGCGCTATCGATGAGACACTGTTGTCATTGTACGTTCTATCGGGAGTCACATTGGCGCGAATACCAATGGCCGATTCTCACACTTGCACGCACACCGCGTCGAGTATACACAGTAACAGCTCTGCTCTATCGCGCAACGAATCCCTTTGCCTTGACAATGGCTTCTCCGCGTTTCAATACATTTCAATAGCCGCGTTTATACGCGTCCATAGTGCAAAACGATGACCCGGAAAAGATCCGATCTGAAAGCCCTCATCCGCCTCTCTCTCTCTCTCTCTCTCTCTCTCTGCTATTCTCCCGAACTCATTCATCTTTCTCTATTTTTCTCATCACAAAATGCTATATGCGTTTTACACTTCCTTTCCCTATATCGATCCTCCGCCTATTAACAAAGATATGATTACCATTTTGCAACTCTTATAAACATGCCGATTACTAGTCCATTTACATGATACCGTTTTTCGTTTTCGGACGAAAAACACTACCTCTAATCACTATTTGTTGAATTCCAAAAACCATGACAATTTTCACACCGATTTTGTTTTCGGATCCTAAAAAAAGATCGTATCAATATCCTGATTCAATATCCAGTAAGAATCATGAACTCTGCTCAAGAAAAAACAGAATTTCGTTGCTTTACAACGATGAAAACTTCAATGCCGATATATACACGTAACTCTTTCTCGTTCATTCGTTTCTTCGCGTATGCCTTTTGAGACATGTGTCAGTGAGGGGGCGGTGAACGGAAACTGCCACGATCTCACATTGCGACGTTGATCTCGTATACACATGTCGAAGCTAGTCGTATATATAGACGGAATAATAGATCTCCATTATCGCTGAGGAGCCTCGTGACGCAATGCATTTCAAGATAGCACACATTCGAGTTGACAATGCTGCGCGAGAGAGAAATCGGCCAGGGGGGGTGAGTACACGATGGAACGAGACACTTTTCGATAAGATCGATTTGCCTTATCTCTGCTGCATCCCAGAATGTTAATTCCTTATATTCGGTTCAAACAACTCTCCATTTCATTCTCTTTATTGCTTTCTCAACTATATATACGAATCTTATCTTGTTCGCGTAAAAAGATACGCGTTGACGTAACCGCCAGAGGCTCAATGTCTTCTATGACGATTGTTGCTCGTCCAAATATTTCATATTATTTCAACGATTCTTCATCGTGCACGGAATTTCGTTAAATTGTACAAGTCCCGGTTCATATTGTAGCGCAAACCGTTCCCCCCTGCTTTTATCTGTCGCAGGGATGTCACGATGTCTTCATTTGTATTATCTCTTCTCGTCGTGCCTCTTTTTGTCACGCCGAGAGATATCATTTACTTTTATGCGTTTCCGGTGTGTAATAGAATGGAAATCCTTCCATATTCGTTGTACACATGTCGTCGTCGCGTACCAAATGCTTAATCCTACTGTCGGAGCTAGTAAATACGTCGCTTGATGGAATCCTCGCATGATTCATGGCATGGAGCAAAACATACATTTTTTCAGGCTCTATTTACACTGGAAATGAAATTTTCTTAAAAATCGTCGATATTTTTTTGAACACGGTAAACTAAATATTTTTTTATAATTTCAAAATTTTCGTAATTTTGACAATATTTTTTATTTCTAATTGTCAGCAAAATTTACCATTGGACCGACAAAATTTAACTTTCGAAGAGACTTTCTAGAATATTTCTTGCTGCAATTACACTATTTTTGGGATTATTCAAAAAAACGTTTAGTCGAACGAAAATATCGGTCTTTTCCAACAAATTTTTTCTTTTCAATTTATTATTTATACAAATTGTTGATCCACGAGGTTTTCCATGTAGTGTCAAGTGCGTATTGTCTATAAATATTACAAGTGGAAATATTGGCCGTACGCGGTCGAAGAAAACACTAAAAATAAATAGGGCGGCAAGTTATTTCGGTTAAGAGAATAATATGAATGAAAGTTTCGAGACAACCTCTCGCTGCTACTGAGACGTGACGATTTCGTTGTGCGGAAAGTTTTGCGCTTTGTTAACGTTACCAATGAAACTTTCGCGCATCAACTACTTTTTCGCTCCCTTTTTTTTACGAGTTTATTTTTTCATTTTTTTTTTTACTCTGTTCTCTTTGCCGACCGCGAAGTTTCGCGCGTTGGTGGAGGAAAAATTCTTATCAATTATTCGGCGTCATCATGGCAGAAGACTTTTCAGATTTTTCCAAACTTTGGTAAATAACCTACGGACAAAATATGTCACGAGGAATCACGAGTTTTTTCTAGATCTTTATCATTGAAAGACGCTTCAAGATATTTATCGGCGTATCTTGTCGCCGATGCGACACTTTTCGTGAATTAGTTACACAGAAAGAAAAAGGTTATAATTTTGATAGGGATTTCTGGAAAAAATTATCGAGCTTTATAATAAACCCGATGAGAACTGCCAGCACGGCAAAATTCACCGTGCTGCATCAGCAAAATTCCACTGAAAATACAATTTTGTTGAAAAAGATCGATATTTCGTTCGACTAAACGTTTTTTTTTTTTAAATCACAAAAATTTTGTCATCGCAGCAAGAAATATTCTAGAAAGTCTCTTCAAAGCAAATTTTTGTCATTCCCACCGTTAATTTTGTTGACAGCTCCGTTAGAAATAAAAAATATTGTCAAAATTACGAAAATTTTGAAATTATCAAAAAATATTTAGTTTACCGTGTTGAACAAAGTATCGACGTTTTTTGACAAAATTTAATTTTCAGTGTCGTCACATTTACAATTTTGTGACGCGAAACACATTTTGAAAAAATTTTTTTTTTATATTTCCGAAATTTTGTTTTCCCTCAAAATTTTCATTTTTCCTAATTATTTAAAAGAATTTTATTAATTCACGCTCAGAGCATGTGAAATTTTGCTTTGACGCTGTTCATCCAATGAAGCACGTGCTTCTTCCGCGTCCTTTCAACTTTTAGCGTCGCTGGGAGAAAAAAAAACCACCGGATCTCGCGGTACCATGCCAATTAAATATTGCGCGGTGGGATCGGACCACTTCCTTGGCGTAATTGTCTCGTTACCGCACATCTTTCTCTTTTCCTTTTCCTGCTTTGAGAATGACAGAGCTCATTCGTATATCCGCGATGTGCATAGGCGTGGGAGGAGGTTCCGTACCTCTGGAAGTTCGAGATCCCACGTTTCCTCGAGAGAACCATTCGGAATGGCCGCATCAATCCGAACCCTGAGCCTTTTGACGCGGGAAATGTTTCAGTGAAAATGGATCAATGTTAATTTCGTTTTAATTAACGAAATAATTCTTTTTTTTTCCTCATGGGCTTTTTGCTTGGGAATTGTGAAAATATATTACAAACTTTCGGGATAATACGGAGAGAAAACATCGTGATACACGTTTCGGACGGATGTCACTTGTTTATGTCGAAACGGACACGATTTTTCT
The DNA here is from genome assembly GCA_963921915.1 of Hyposoter dolosus. NCBI lineage: Eukaryota > Metazoa > Arthropoda > Insecta > Hymenoptera > Ichneumonidae > Hyposoter > Hyposoter dolosus. Next base: position 7,964,069 of record OY998140.1, read on the forward strand.
TTTCATTATCAGATCTTCCGTCCGTCGTGTTTCGTTTTTACGTTACGGCCCTTACTGTGCTCGCTCGTAATGGCAGCAGCCCCAGAGAGCTTTTATCCTCATCATCAGTGCTCTCGTTATACGGGTCAGCACCTACCCGTTTGCTTCACATTTTTTTTTCTCTTTTGGGCAGTTCTGAACGTTTCAGCACGCGAACGACCTCTCTGGAGCTGGAGAGACTTCCATTCGTCATTCTGACGACTAGACAACGATTGATTTTCCTATAATCCGCGTTTTCATCTCTCAACAGCTTATCGATATTTAGATGAATTATTTTATCCACAAAGGAAATCGAGCAAGTCCCCAATTTGCCTACGGATTTAAAGTTTTTTAATCATCGATTGCGAATCGGTTTTTGGGCAAAGCTCCACGATTCTTATTCAATATTCAGTCAGGACCATAAAACAATCTTTTTTAGGATCCAACCACAAAATCGTTACGAAAATTTTCATGCTTTTTTAAATTAAACAATCTATAGAAAAAAAATATTTTTCGTGGAATTTATTTACGACAGAAAAGTGAAAATATAAATCCAACAAAATTTCGCTCACTGAGTGACTGCACAGAGAGAAAAATCTGTTAAAAATTACCGTGCTTATGAATTATGCGTTCTTATGAAAAAAAAAGTTACTATCTTGCTCAGAAAAAAATTGTATTTCGCAGCACAAAATTAAAAATGTGACAAAGAATTTTTCTGATGCATCCGTGCCGGCAGTTCTCATCGCGTTCATTAGCAAAGCACGCTAATTTTTTTCACAAATCTCCATAAAAAAATTACAAGTTTTTTCTCTTTATGAAAGTTTTTTAATTCCTCGGATCAATGTACGTAAAGTAACGCGTGTCTGGATGCTGTTATCGAATCTATTATATATAGTGATTACGGCGTATGTCGTCATAGAATATTCACCGTCGTCCGAGCAAGGATTTTCTATATGTATTGAAAAACAAAAAGTTGTAACGCAGCAGGTAAATGGATTCTTTACATGTGATAAAATGGATATTATACACGCTTTAGTAGGCAGCGTACTAAAGTATTTATGCCTCATTTTTATCATCACGCGTGTTCCCTCAACCTGGTGCAAGTATGTAAACAATTTGAAAGCCCCGCTGTACTCGTAATTTAATGTACGCAAAGCGCAGTATACTCTCGTGTACTCTTTCCTCGTATCTCTCTATATCGCGTCGAGTCTCCAACTAAAATTTCGTATTTAATGATTTTCGTTTAATAAGCTTCTCGATGCTAGTTTCTCCTTTGCGGGATAGTGAAATATTTACTTGTTTTAAGCTCTTTACAACGACCATCGATGCTCATTTATAAGCCAATATGCATTTATGCACTTGCAGCATCTCAAAGCTTCTGCAGAAATATTTCGATTAAATTATTTTGGGCAATGACACCGAAGTGTGCAAGAAAAAAATACTTTTTCTATTGTTTGTTCAATTTCAAAAACCACGACAATGTTCGTACCGATTTTTTGATTGGATCTTAAAAAAAATTAAATTAAAAATTAGATTAAAAAAAAAAAAAAAACTACAAAATGATAATTAAAATTTTTTTTTAATTGTCATGGTCCTGATCAAACCAAGTATTGAAAAAAATGCGTAGCGCGAGTCCTGCTGCACTCTCATATACAGTAAAATGGGCGTTTTACGACGTCACAGAAACATGAACTCTGCTTAAGAAAAAAACAAAATTTCGTTGCGTTCCAACGATGAAAACTTTAACATCGTATTTGTTGCGATTGGCAATTTTTAATTGCGTTAAAAAAGTAGCGAACGACCTTGAAATACTGATGAACATTTTTTAAAATTAAAAATAATTCTTATTCAGCATTATTCATGATTTTGGAAATGAAGTTTCAAGACTACATGGTGTTTTTAGGATTTTACGGATAAGGGTGTGTGCTCCCTTGAAAGAATACAGGAGACACAAAAATATGGTCGATTAGATCCGGGATGAGCAAGCAACCGCGAGAAAATCCTTTCCGGTATCATTTTCCTCGTTTCAATCTTCTTACCAGATGGGGGAAGGCTAAGAAACGCCAACGTGGCTGTCCTCGAACCTCAGAAAAAAACAAATTTCCCGGCCTACCTCTCAATCGAACGCGGATTGAATTTTCTTCCATGCTCACATCGAGTCGACGAAACGGGTCAAAATTTATACCCTCACGAAATCAGTGATGACAGACAAAAAATGGGGGTTATCGCGTTGCTATCCTGCAGGATTAGAATTTCCGGTGGTTTGTTGGAATTGAAATTGGACAGGACACGATTAAAGGAAAAGAGATTTTATCGCAAATTTTCCAGGATAACGATTCATGTTTACGGGCTGAGGTAAAACGTATTTCCGGAAATTGCAGCAAAGAATCGAAATTTTTAAATTTTTTTATTCACTGCACTCAAAAACATTGTTTTCAATTATTTTGAAAAATTTGAAACTCGGAAAAATTGGTCTTGGCACAGGCAGAAACTCGAGAAACAGAAAATACTTAAAAAAGGGTCATGTCAATTTGTGCAAGTGGCCATTTTCGTTTTTTCATCCTCCAATTTTTCGTAGCACTGCATTCTGCTGCTATTGTTTCGGTGCATTTCTTTCTCCTCTTCTTCTCCCCTCGAAAAAATGCCATTGGCGTTTTTTTTTCGTCTCCATAATGTACATCGAAGCTGCACACAATCCACTCTTTCCATCACATTTCTCTGTACGTGATGAAAACGCTGAGGTCCTTTGACACGTTGCCAAATTTGTTGTACCTGAGTTTTGGGGCTGTAGCTGGTACGTGCTCGCGACATTGTATCCACAAATCTGTCAACTTTGGAACAAGACTTCCAATTTCAATTTTCTCGGTTTTATTTTAATCCTCAAGAAAAATTTCTCGAAAGGGACACAAATTTGATTCCTGGACGAAGCAGTTAGTTTTTTTTTACATTTTTTTATTTATTCATTATTATTATTTTTTATTTTATATTTTATATTTATTTTGTTTATTCATTTTTATTTTATTTCGTAAATTCGTGAATGACGGGCGATAAATTGGCAAAATATGGCAAATGATCGAATTTCTCATTAAATATCGTGTCAATCGATGCCAATTTTTTTTTTATAATGTCTCGATAGATACGTGAGTATCTACGATTCTCCACAACAATGCAGAAGCCAAGGCCATCGCGTAACGTGTATTTGAATAGGATCGAGCGCGCGTGGAAAGAGGCTCGAGGGGGGAGCGATCGGGAGACAGAAACGGAGGGGGGGAGAGGGAATGAGTTGAAAGCATCCAATTAAGGATGTATCATCGGATTAAAGTTGATTGAAACTGCATCCACGAGTATATAATGAATCGAGCTCGGAATCGGCATCTGCATCGAAACTCTAACTTGTCCACTATTTTTTGGGATATTCTCTCTTGTTCTCTTTTCGTCCTTCGAGGATTATTCCCATTGAACGGATGGAACAAAAAAAATAACAATTTAAAAATTTTTTTAAAATAATTTTAAAACGAGCCCTACTGCTTCATATCCTCGAATATCGCGTTTTTACGACGTCACAATTTTTTCAAATCTCGCTCAAGGAGGAATGAGTAAAAAAAAAAAAAAAACTGAGTCTGGAGGACGATTTATTATTTTTTTTCCTCCTCCCATGGGCTGTTGTTAGTTGTTGTTAAATATTCTCCTATAAAGTAGGCTAAGTTGAAATAATTTGCACGCACCGGCTGTAGACACGGAGAGAAGTCTCTCATCCGCGAGCTTTCGTCGATGCGAGTGGATGGGAGTAATTTTCTTGCAGTAAACCTAGCTCTCGCCTTGTCTATCTCATTCCCTCCAGTTTAATATATCAAGGCCTCCGTCTTCTACTCGAATTTGATTAAAATTTCAGAGGCATTTCTCTACTTGTACAAAATTTTCATTCATCGCTGGCTTTGAAATTATGAAAAATTTTATATACCAAAACGTATTTACCTTCACGCATATTTCACTCGTAATTTCGCTATTAAATTGGCATTGCTATCGTGTGTGTGATTAACAATCGAAACAATTGAACCAGTGTCGACGGTTCTGTTCAGTGTTTTTCCACTATTTCGTTCACAATGACGTTCGTTAACTTATTTTTTGTTGATTTTTGGATCTAACAAAAAATTGACACAAATGTTGCATATTATATTTTATCGATGTTTAAAATAAATGATTAATAAATTGAAATTTGAAAAATTGAATATTGTCGAAAATATTATTTTTAATAATTAATTATTAAAATAATTATTTAAATAATTATTCCTTTATTATTAAAAACGATAATATTTTTAGCATAAAATATATTTTATCAAAATATTTCTTTAAAATTAGATTATTGTATATTATTCATGCAATAAATAATTTATTTTATAGTTGCTGAATATTTTATACGAAGCAATAAAATTGTGGGTTTTGTTCTGTTTCCAGGACGAATGATCGAGTGCAATCTTCTTGACGCAGATACAACACGATCTCGGAAAAGTTGCAATAAAAGCGTCGCATCGATTTAGCGTTAAAAAAAAAAGTTTTGCATTTCGTTGTCTCCAGAGAGAACAGAATATTATTTATTATTGTATAGAGATGTTGGCTCTTCTCGATATAGGTGAAAAAATGTCTTTCGCTTGTAGAGGTTGTTGACGGTTTTCTCGTTTTCACGGATTCTCGGAAGTGCAGTTTTTAACGCCAGTGGAAACAGCGATCCTCATAAAACTGTCGTAACAGTGACGATTCCGTGAGATCTACATACTTTTGCGGATACCAGAGAGAATAAAATACCTCGTGAGACACGGGAGCAAGGCTTTCTATCCAAATACCACAAGATAGTCTCTCTGTCGTGCACTCGTCAACCGATGCCCCAATTCAAGGTGAGTGCAACCTCCAAACCACTTTTTTTTTTTTTTATTCATTCAATCTTCTCCAGCTTTTCCCTTACACACAAAGTATCTATTTTTATAAACGTCAACTAAAGAGATTTCAACAAGCTGCTGTCGCTGTCTCATATCCTCGTTTCTACTGCGAGGCAAAATGTGTTTTGTTGAAAAATCGTTTTACGTGAAAATTCACAAAACGAAGCCGTAGTAATCCGACTCCATTATTTCTCGTGTCTGTTGGTTTTAAATTACAGTACCGTCACGTTAAAGTTGCCATCGCAACGAAATTCTTTCATTTCTTTGGGCAAAACTCATTATTCAAATACAGAATGTAATTGAGATGATGAAACGATCAGTTTTTGCGACTCAAAAAGTATGTATAGAAAAATTTGGACCATTTTAAAAATTAACCCTTAATGTTGACATGGGGTCAATTTTAACCCAGCCGCTTTCGACCGACTATACGCAATAGAAATTTTGAGAAAATCGGACTCGTGACATCCTCTATCGGTAGTTTGAACCTTCTGGTAGGGAGCCTCGTCGTTATTACTCGAAAAGGCCCGTTAGTTCAGTTTTGCAAGCCGTAGGAAGCGGATGGTGTAAAACGTGGGGTATACTTTTTGGGATCGTCGCTAATTTAACCAGTCCCACCTGAAAGCATTTTTAATTGAAAATTACAATTTCTGCATCATTTTTTGTAAAAAAAAGTCAATTTTGCAGAATTTTTTTTTTTCGACGTTTTTTTAATATTAAATATTGCACGAATTAAATACAATCATCATGGTCGTTACTCAAGGGTTAAAAATACATTGCAGTATTTTTATTTTATTTTTTTAAACGATTTTTAAACTTTTTATCGTCTTCCAAAGTGAGTGGGGTTGATAACACCCCCAATGACTATTACGTCACAATCCGGAGGTGTCACTATTAAGGGTTAAATCACTGAAAAATATATTTTTCGTTTTAGACGTTTTTCTCCATTTGCTGGCTGTAAAATTTTGCTGTAACATGAAAAAAATAGCATGCTGCGAAAGAAAAAACACAATTTTATGTCCAAAGAAAAAAATTAATCTCGTAAAACTGAGAAATTTTGGTTGAGCGTATGAAAGAACGAGCCGGAGAAAAAAAAAAGAGAAATGAAGTAAATAGGCTGCTAGTACAGACTCTAGAGAATGACCGTGGATGCAAATACGTACTCTGGCGAAAATGTGAATCCGTGCCAGTTGGTACATCGTCGTCGACGTCGACGCTTCCACCTCCTCCTTCTCCTCGTCCATACAAAAGTGAACCCAAACCTCTTTCTTGCTCGAGTAGGCACACTCGACACTCGACTCTTTGCTTCGGACTATTCCCCAACTTGCTCAGAGCTCCCTCAACTTCATCTGGAATATGCCTTCGTTCTATACTTCAGGCTTTCATCCACCACATCACGTAGAGTCTCTCCATCCCCATTTCTTCCCCTTTTTTCGTTGTTTAACGGTTTCTAGTCGCATTCTCGACTCGCAATGCTTCCAAAAACTAGAATAGCCACCATTGTTTCACACGAAATCGTCGGCAACCGCAGTTTGTCCCACTTTCACGTGAGAATACTCGTTCATACGAATTAAATTAATGCCCAGCATCTACAATTCTGCATCCAGAATATTCGGCATAACGTCGTATGAGATGCTGAATTTTTTTTTTCATTAATCACCCGTTCCCGATGAAAAATGACCTGCAATCGCGAAGCATTTTTAAATCCTCTGTTTTTAAAAAAATGGGGTTGGAGTTTCGATCTTTTGGATGCAGAAAAAAATTGTTTACAAAAAGTAAAGGCATTCCCTTGCGAATGTAAATTTTTCTCTAAATATTTAATTACGAACATTAACTTTAAAAAATCGAATAAAATTGAATAAAAATTCAAAAAATCAAATATTTATTTATAAAAATCACAATTTTCAGTAGTTTCTCATAAGAGCGTGTGTTAAAAGTTACAATTTTCAACATTGAATGTTTCGATTTATAAATGGTGAAGCCTCTTAAAACTTTGCATACACTCTTATGTAACATCGAAGAAGCTTTATTTAGTTTTTCAAAAAAATCGCTCGTTAAATTTTTTCGAAAATTTGTTTATTATACAAAAAATACAAATTACCTCGGAAAATCTTGGATTTAGAGTACGTTGTTCTTTAGACAATTTTTAACAAGTTTTTTTAATCAACTTGGGCTCGCAAATCATTTTTTATGTAAGAAAAACTGAAAATAAAAATTTAGATTCGACCGACGCCACACAACGTCCTCAATGCAAAGTTCTATCGTTATTGCTTGATCGAAGACTCGGGACTTGGGTTGTTCTCGGATACGAATTCTCGTGGTTTTAACGACGCCAGTCAGTCCGCGGTTTATTGAGCGATCATACGATACTCCAACCGCGCTCGTGTCACGGCTCTCCAACACCATACCTTCGTCTCTACTGTCTCTCCACACTTAGCTACGTATAAACATAATAGCGGCGACTATCGATAAGCTCGTTACGTGCGCTCTCGTCTCCTCGCCCGATCTCGTGCGTCTAGAAAAAAAATCGAAGGGTACTTATTAACTTACTCTCTATTGATATTATCTTTCATTATGTTTCTGAGATATCGTTGCTGGGGCTCTTGAATATTTTATATCTTTATTATCCACATTGCAAAATCTTGCGATAATATTAATTTTTTTTATTTCTACAATTTTTTTATTTTTCGATTTAGAGTAATTTGAGATTTTTTTATATTTCCTCTTTCGAGAGACGCTTCTGGGCGTCAAGTACTTATCGACGAGCCTTGCTGTACTCTCGCATGCAAATAAATTGCAGAAAAATATGGAACGTGCTTTTATTCGGATTTTTCTTCGTGGAGCCAGGAAAATATTGTTTTCTCAACTCGAATCCGCTATTACGGGAGACGCGAAGATGGGGTCGTTAAAAAATTGACAATTTTCCAAGTTTTTATCATTTATTTTTATTTTTTTTTCTCTTCAGAAACTTCAGAAAATGTTTTTCTTCATTTTTTTCAAATTTTTCACAAAACAAAGATTAAGAACCCAACAATAATCGTCGCGAACTTAGCCAACAGGCTTGGCACGTCGTCCCAGGTTGTCGAAAGATCGTTGCGCCGAAAGGGCAACGAACTGCTGCCCTAACAGGACTAGATCGGAGCCGCAGCTTCGCTGCTTCCAAAGTTTCGGAATCAGGCTCGTGACTCTTGGGTAGACACGAAAACTCGTGTCTTTTGGGGCAAGAGGGAAAGCTATAGACACAGAGAACAAGGGACTGCTTAACGCAGATTGACCCTCACGTTTTCCCCTCTTGACAACTATTGGCTCGATTCGTCTTGGCTTATTGTGCAATGCGTCTTCCGCTTTCGAAAATTATGTCGCCACGCTCTCGTCCATCACGTCGTTTTCGTATGTTTTATCTTTCCCCTTTCTACGTGAGACATTGAATCTTTTTGTGAAATCAGCCATTTCTTTCAGTCTCGTCTGTCACATACTCGTATTCTTTGCCATAAGGAATCTCGATCCACTAATAATGATAAATAAAAAAAATTGAAATTTGCCAAATCTTCCTCTATGAGGAATTTTGGCTTTTTCATGGAAGAAGCTGTGAGCATCGTGCATCTTGAGTATCTTTTGAGGAAGCAATTTGCAAATTTCAATTTGCAGCGTTTTTTGTATTTGCATTTAAATTATATAATTTCGACAACTTTTCTAGAAAGTAAAGAGAAAGTACGGACTCGTACACAATATTTTACAAAATTTGCAGAAATTTGAGCGGTTGGACGATTTTTCGAAAAACTCACATTTTCGTTAATTCCGAAAAATCATAAAATTCAAAACGTTCAACCGATATTTTCCAAATTCAATACCAACCTTCCTATTAAGATACTCTATTTATAAAAAAAAAAAAATTAGTAACAAATCTCAAAATTTGTGGAAGTTAGAGCGTCGACACGCTTTTTTGGAAAAATTTCAAAATGCCCTAGAATTGGTATTTTTCTACCAATTCCAAAAAAAATCTCAGAGAACGAAGAGCTCGTATAGATCAACATCTGTGCAAAACGGGAGCCCTGTAGCTCAAACCGTTCTCGAGTTACGAACGTTTGAATTTTACAGTGCCAGAACATACACACACAAATTCGGACATTTTTTCTAGACATGATTTTTCGATGTTTTGGGACATTTAAAACACATTGACATTAAAAATTGGAAAGAAAAAATTCACCGTCGCTTCCTCTATGAGGAAGCAAAAACAAAAAAATGCCATTCGCCAATTCGACCTCCGCAAACTTTAGCAATTCGAGAATCAAGCGAGCAGCACCCTCTTTGCTCACACGTCTACAGATTCCCGATATATAAAGAATTCGCAGATAAATACAAAAGACTCGAGGTGCTCGTATTCAAACCAACTTTTCCAATTGTTCGTGTGCGCGACTCTCTTTTTTCCCCCTTTTGTTTTTACACCTCATTAGTAAAGTTGCCAACAAAATAATTTCAGCAAGAGCTATAGAGCTTGCGGAAGTTTGTGAGCCAGAGAGAAAGAGACGAAAGAAAATGGATCCAAGTATCTTTTGGCTCGGATAAAAATTGCTCGATCCTATTTACTTTGCCAGGAGCATTCCCCCCCCCCCCCCCCCCTCGCCTGGGAGTGTGCGACCACGTCTTTAAACTCGTCCTAGCTCTCGGTAACGTTTGCAACTAATTCTCGAGTTGCCATAAGCTACTCGACTTGTCTATACGTTGATATACGTGTAGAAATAGCACTCCACTAGTTGGAGAAGAGCGAAAGCGAGTTCGTCAAAACTTTGAAGGCGCTTGCATCTCGGCGAGCTGTCTGACTAGACGCGCACCTACTCCACTGGCTCTGCAAAAGTGGATGAGGCAGAAGCCGTTGATTCCGGTGTCTCTCGTAAACTCTTCCGTTCTCCTTTTTCACGTCTCTTCGCCAAACACGTACTTCCGCTTCTCCTTCACATCATCGAACGCGTGTACGTGTAACTCCTGTCGGAATTGTTTCACTAAACTTTTTGTTTTTCACGTACTCCAGATTATTATATCTTCCGCGTTGCTCGAGACGGTATCAAAGTTTACGTAGCTGCGAAAAATCTCTCGTAATTATCTGAATTTTTTCTTGGCTTCGCAAAGGGCCATTCACAAAAAAAGTTGTTACATATTGACTAAAGAACGACATACTCTAAATTCAAGATTGTCCGAGGTAATCTGCATTTGTTATATAATAAAGAAATTTTCGAAAAAAATTTACGATCGTTTTTTTTTTGGAAAACGAAATAAAGCTTCTTCGATGTTACATAAAAGTGTATGCAGAGTTTTGAGAGGCTTCACCATTTAGAAATCGAAATATTGAATGTTGAAAATTGCAACTTTTAACACACGCTCTTATTTGAAATTACTGAAAATTGCGATTTTTATAAATAAATGTCTCGACTACATGGTGAAACCTCTTAAAATTGTGAGAGCTCTTTGAGTGGTGCAAATTTAAAGGAATTCTATCCCTTAAATATTTTACATACAACGTCCTTAAAGTTGCGCTTGGGGTCATTTTGACCCCCGGTCACCGTGAAGGGTTCAAATTCGTTGGAATAAAGATACTTGCTGTTAATAATTTCCTATAATTTTTATTTAATTTTTATTGAATTGTATTAACGTACGTAGCGAAATGCTTCTGCGTGACACAATACAAAAGTAATTGGAACTTGAGGCATTCGTAATGATTCTTAGCTGCAGAATGCTTCGGAAAAATGGACTTGTGGCCTAAAAACCTTTTCGAGCTCCCACCGCGTCTATTTGCTCTCAATGGAGGCTCTGCGGGAGCGACACACTTTCTCCCGTTGTTATCTCCGCCTTTAGTCTCTCTTATTATGCTCTCTGTCTCATTTTTTTTCTTATTTTCGAATTTCTATTTTAGTCGGCTCGCGCGAGTTTCCATTTATTGCCAACGATCTCCGTCTCCATCTTTTTCCCGCTTTCAATCGCTCGAATGAACAGCGACCTTTTTTTATTTATTTTCAAATTGTTTTTTATTTTTTTATCGCCTATCGACTGGGAAAATTGTATTCCTGCACAAAAAGGATTGAGAGATTTGTCGTCGATGTCCGATTTCAGTTTCTTGTCATATGCACGACCGTCGTGAATATATTCGCTCGATAACGTCGACGACGTGATTTTCTTTTGCGCTCGTGTACCCTCCGCGACATTCCTAACCGCTTCGCTATTACTTGCAATGCATGATATGCCGCGTATGCCAACGGTTCCAACTTTCGATCAATCTCGGAGCCCGAATTACAAAACCGGAAATATAAAGAAAAAAGTTAATGGATACCAGGGCAACAAATATTAATATAGAACAGAGTGAGATTTCGCTGGCATTGACAGCTGTCAGACGATGTTTGCATTTTGTTTTTTTTATTATTATTAAATATTTGGCCAGAACAATGAAATAATCTTTTCAGAAGATCCAGCCACAAAATCGGTACGAAAATTGTCATGGTTTTTTAAATGGAACAAACAATCAATAGAAAAACGCATTTTTCGTTGGAAACACAACGTGTTGTGCAAACTCGAGTGTCATGTCAAGTTTTCATATCGAGTGATCCAACGCCCGAGACGAGGCACACGCAATTCTGCGCACGCGGTTCTCGCCAAGAGCGCTCGACTGTATTATGTACACACAAGTACATAAGTAAGCAATTAAGATAACCGATGAGAGGGAAGCATGTTCATGAGCTGTTTCTTTGCTCGTATTCCCGCCGGCGATCTCCTGTATGAGCAATCCGCGTGTGTGCTTCTCATGTTCTCATCCTCAACGACGAGCAGGGTGATTCTCGGCCGCGGGCCATACGCTACACACTGTTTCAAACCGCGATCGGTACGCGTACTCGGTGCATGCATATAAACTTTACACGCAAACACGTGATAGCAATCCACCACACTCTCTCTTTGGGATTGGCGCTTCGCCCGCGCGATATATACACTCGTATATAAATCGATTCATTATATAGCCCCGGTTGGCCGTGGTATCGATTATTATCGTTCACTTATGTCGATTTATTACCGCTCGGCTGCTTCGTTACAGCGTTCAATTGGCGCCACACCAACACAAATAGAGCAACACAACATATACGGGAGCACACCAACAATTCAATGACCAAAGCTTACGCGAGCTGTTTCTCGATAACAAAATGAAATGGCCGGTGCAACCTGTGAACGTGCAGAGACATGTATACGTGCGTGATTGTCAGCAAACGGTAATCCGACGTCTACTGCTTTTGGCACTATGAATAATTAACTTTATGTTTACAACGACGCATCGAGCTGTCGTCATTCTCAACATTCGAGGCCATCGAATCGCAGCCATGTTGGGGTCCAACGAGACAAATACGTTTTTCTATTAATTGTATGTTCAATCTCAATAACCGTGACAATTTTCGTACCGATTTTCTCTTTGGATACTGAAAAAAAAGTTTTTTTCGTCCCGACCAAATATTGGAATCAGAATCAATAAAAAAACAGAATTTCCTTGATTTCCAACGATGCAAACTTCAACATTGCGTCAACTCTTTGCGCTTCCGAACTGTTGGAACAAACTCCACTTTCGTGCAGTGGATATTTCTACGTCAAGATACGAATTTCCATTGTTTTGTGCACTGCACGCGTCAACGGACTTGCTAATTAACCAATCGTTATGCATCGCGTCGCTACATGCTCGTTCCACACGGATATCGTCACGTCCCCCGTGTAATTCGCATAGGCGCGCAGCAACGAGCTCACGGACGCGATTCTACGGGGAATTATTTTTCGCTGCTCCCTCAGCTAATTTCAGTTTTTAACGAAAGATGCACTTACAGCTCAATAAATCAACTCGTGGGTATGGAAGTTTAGTCAAACGTACAAACAAACAAACATAAACAACGTGTACGTCATTGCCTTTCAAAACCAACGAAATTTATTGCTTTATGTTGAAGTTTTGACGCCTACAAAAATGATTGGAAATGGGCTGTGAAATAATGGTGTATACGCAGTGGATTAAAAGTTTAATTAATCTCTTTATTAATGAATGCGCGAGGAAGGAACGTCTGGACTATTCAGAGATCTTGACGAGACTGTAAAAGGTCTTATAACGAAAAACCTTAAAGAATAACTCCACCGTATGGAGAGAAAAAAATTCTCAGTTTCTTTTTCGTATATGGTGACTGTTTACATCAATCCTTGCGTCGATTGGTTTTTGAGTCGTAAACTCATATTTATGTAAAGTATTCTTATGCCTAGAAGGCTGTATTTTCCAACAAAAATGAATCTGTTTAGTTTCAACTCCACTATATAAGAATATCAAGTTACACTTTATGTTAAGAAAAACTAAGGGGAGTTAAAATAGAGAGTTGCTGGAGACAGAGGAAAGAAAGACTCTGAGAAAGGACTCAATACAAAGGGCCCATGTCTCTCGAGACTAGGAGTCGGTCAGAGATCGTTAAAATATTATAGTCTCAGAAAAACCACCAAAAGAGTAAGGACATCGTCTCTCTGCCTAAATATAAAGAATAAAATCCAACAAAGATTATTCAAAGTATAATTCTATTTTTCGAATTATTTAAACAAACAAATCTTAATTCTAAACATTTTCATAACTCAGCAACAATAGCTCAAAATTTTGTTAAAGCACTAACCGGTTACTAAGTGAACGATATTCTCCAACACACACGGTAGCACCAATAATTCCTACACCGGCTCGACAGACCCGGGGGCGGAATTCAGTCACCGAGATAGCTGGACGAGACAGAGTTTGGTAGAGGGCGAAGTATATGCTCAACGGAAGTATGACGTCTACGTCTCAGACATTCCCAAAAGGAAAGTGCTGCTGCGTGAGTGCTCGTTTCCTCTCCGGCAATGGACAGCGATCAAGTATCGCGAGCTCAATTTATCTCTTCATCCTCATCTGGTAATTTTATTTTTCCATGTCGTTAGTACCTCGCAACTTTTTAAATTCCACTCTTTTCCAACAAAATTACGAATTGATTGATTATAATCATTTGTTTATTTTAAATCGGCAGGCGTTTGGAATTTAGACAAATTAGATTATCCCAATAAGAAAAAAAAGTGAATCTCTTATTCACATCCATTAGCAAAGTTTCTTCAGCAGTGGGGAATCGTATAAACGCGAGTCTCTTTGGTAATGTAATCCTTGAACATTGATAGCAACGGAATCGTTTGCACTGTAATAATCCGGTGATTGTCGAGTGCCGAGAGCGGCAAAACAATGAGCTATCTGTGGCGCAATAATCTTTTGCCATTGTGTATATACGCATGCATAATCGAGCCGCGATTTGTACTCGAACGCAATAAGAAACGTATGGTCAAGTGCGCTGACCACCTGAATGTTAAATGTCTCGTGGGTATTGTTTGCTCGTGGTTCCTTACGTTTTAACTGGCCCTAACCATTCAACGCGCATAAGCTTCAACGTATACGTTGCCTTACACATACAGATCTGACCGGTTGTTTGTTTCTTTTCGCACATTCTGGACTCCACACCTTTATGATTCCAATGAAAAAACACGTCATGATGATAATTTCTTGCTCTTGGTCGCTTTCCAGATTGAAACGTTTCGTGTATATACATAAAAAAGACTCGCCAAATAATTAATGGCCGTTCGCGACGTTTTCGGTACTGTACCCATTTCGCAGCATTGATTTGCTGTGCAAATTGCCATGCACTTTCATTGCGATCCTCATTGACAAGACCCCCCATGCTTGATCATGTCATTGCCATGATTTGCCACCCAAGTTGATACTCAAAAGCACTTTTGGAGCGGTCGTTGCAGAGTATTTGATTATCTTCGATCAGTACGTGTCCGAATCTGCTAGTGAAGTATGCAACGTTGGGGTCTAACAAAAAACACTTTTTCTCTTAATTGTTTATTCAATTTGAAAAACCATGACAATTTTCGTCCCGTTTTTGGATTTAGATTCTGAAAAAGATCGTTTTATTGTCCTGGCAAATATTGAATAAGAATCATGAGATTTGCTCAAGAAAAAACAGAATTTCCTTGCATTTCAAGGATACAAAGTTGCAGGCTACTCCGTAAGCTGTTCAGATATTCCGTCATTACATTTAACGATCCCCATCCAGCAACTTGGAGAAGTGAATTATTTGTCGTTGATTCGTCTCGCGCACTTAATACCTTAAAGTGATGGAGCAATCGTATAAGGTGAGCAGCTATACGTTATTAGTGCTAAACGATCGTAAATACCGGAATTAACAGATTTACAAAAGTTTCGTCATGCTCTCTGCCGCATTTTTGCTAACGTTGCTTCGCTTTAATACTGGCAAATGTACGGAAAAACGGGGCGACACATTTTTGACTGGTTGCCAAGTTTTCGTGCAGTCGGCAAAGTTGTAATGGCAAAATATCTGGTACAGCTGTCCTCCGCGAGAGCAACAGATTGCTCATAAATTTTTAACGGAATTACACTGTCCGCCCGATTTTCCGCGTGCAACCGTAATCAACTCGGCCGCTTGGAGAAATAACGGACTGGAGGCTCAATGCTCATCGGTGCAATGAATTGCACCTTTTTTCTAATTAGACTCCATTAGAAATTACACAACAAATAATTCCTTTCTGTCTGGCCGACAGATTTTTTCCTATCTGTACGAATTTGGTCTCGTTTCCCCATGGTTTTCATCAAATTATTTCATTTCTTTCCTTTTAGTTCAAAAAAGATATCAAAAATGACATTTTCCAAGTGAACTTCATTTTTGAAGATTCGTGATTGAAAAAGTATCTCGTGTTGATGATTTGATATCTTAACCCAAGAACGATAATCTTTTTTTTTTACCCATTATGGTAACCTGGCGTCACAAATGGTCCCGATATTGAAAAATTCATATCTCCGGTAAAATTTAACGAAAAGGGTTCAACTTGCCTGAGGCAATTTAGCTTCGAGTCAAAAAATCAGTCAAAAATGTGGTAAAACTATAAAAAAACGCAAGGAGCGCGAGTCGCCTAGGGTCGTTTTTGACCCCGGGTTACCGTTATAGGGTTAAACTAATTATCCGGATGTGAGAGGCGTTGATGAATGTAAGAACTTGATGGAAAGACACTTTGGACGATTTTGTGGGAGATTCTCAAGCGTCATTCGGGGCGTGTGTTGACGCCGTAGTTGCTCACGAGTGTGGGATGCTCGACTGACTATTTGAAGAGTTGTTGCAGAAGAAAGAGAGACAACGAGAGTGAGAGTGTGACGAAGCTTGCTGAGCAGAGTTGGGTGTGTGTATATTCGTCGCTAATTAGAGTGCGCGCGTGCGATTTTGTATGCTTGGAACTCGCGAGTATTACGGCAGAGAGTGTGAGGGCAATCATAGCAAGAGAAGAGAGAGAGAAATAGCGAGAGAGAGAGAGAGACTGATGGAGATAATATGTCGCATGTGTCGACAGAGGCAAGCGTTGTTCTTTTTTCACACCCGTGTACGAGTTCATACGCAGCGCCCAGATCGCCAATTAACTTGGTACCGATTAATGAGACTTACTCGTTCGTGACGCGAAGCGAGTACGGGCGCCTCGCTATCCATCACAGCAGTCTCTACATAATCGCTCATTACCAAAGTTTCCGAGATTCCAAACATTTTTCTTTCAAATTTCAACTTTTCTGCACGTCCTTCGAAGACGTGACGTACTGATAACGTCAAAGTATCCGGAAGTGCAAATTGACGCGTTCAACACGAACGTACGACAATTAAATGGATGACGACTACATCCACAAATGAGCAGCGATGCCTAATTTTCAGATTTCTTCGCCTTCTAGATAGTTTTACTTGTCAAACTTGTAATCTGTCTCTTGGAGCAAGTTTATCAATTAAGATCGTTGGCTTACGAACTGTGAATACATGTTTTTCGGTTCAGCGAGGAAATTCTCACAAGTAGTTATTCCAACACTCGACAACATCCGCTCTGTCGATCTCGCTTCCTCTCTCTCTCTCTCTCTCTTTCTCTCTTCCTACGAGTCTCCCAACGTCTTCCAATCTTACCAACGTTCTCGAGAATCGACGCCCGGATAAGATAAGAGCATAGAGGAGAACTACCGTAATCGAGTTTGATCTCGTTAATGGAAGTTTCGTTCGACGTTCTCTCTCCCTCTCCATTCTTTTGTCCGTGTTGACGATGATTCCCACGCTCCGGCTTTCTTCCTTTTGACACAATTTTAAAATAAAGGCGTATGTGCATATCGAACGACGTGGAGTCACCTTACAAGTCTGTTCGATATCACAGATTTTATGGAGGATAAACTAACTTTAGGCCATAAACAATATTGTAGGTGCATAACCGAAAACTAAAGGTAAAAGGATTCAACCGGAAAGATGGGCTGAATGCTAGATACAAAGAGGGAGAGAGAGGGAGAGTGAGAAAGCGATTTGGGTAGGGAAGGAATAGATTTTATGCCCTTAAGCTCGATGCTCCGGAAATCTTTGTCAATATATACATGCATGGCTTATGTACTTGTATAAATGTATCTCGAGGTAGTGTCGTTCGAGACTGTATAACCTCGCGTACCGCGCCACACGCGAGCCTCAATGATGCTCCTTTCGTCTTATGTCTTCGTTTGCATTTAAACTTTGCTGCAAGGCTTTTCATATGCATCGCCTAGCTTCGGAGAATGCATGAACGCACAGGAGGCTTCGGTACGATACTCTCACGTGCAGTTTATAACTGCTTGTCATTATGCAACCCCTAGTGGTTATGGTATATACACGCAAGGAGTCTATTCCACAGTTAGGCATCGTAGTCCTCATTGCATGTGTATGCTGAAGATGCCAACATCACGGTATACACGTATTACATATTTACAGAAACGTAATATACATTCTCGTCGATTTAGCGATACCCGCTTCTGGATCATCCCCAATATTTCGTCATTAAGTCTTATCAAGAAATACTCCCTCTTCAATTAGACCAAGAGCTGGGTACTTTTTTTCTTGGTATATGTTTAGGAGTGCCCCTCGAATGTAAATCCAAGTTGGCGGGACGGGGGCGAGGGGGTCAGCCACCATCTTGGGAAATGCGTTGTATCAAATATCTCGTAAACTGTGTATCGTACGACAAAAATAGTAGAGATCATTTTCGTAGATTATAACATTTTCTATAACTTTTATTGGAAACTTTTTTCTGTATAATCGATAGGTTCTTCTTTGAGCGCTCCAAACTTTTTTCAATATGGTTATTGCTAAATATAGAGTTAACGGTCGATGAAACATTGAAAATAGTGATTACCACATTTGTAGAACATGAAATTTCCTATAAATTTTATCTGAAACTTTTTGACGTAATATTTATAGTTTAAAAGCTAGAATGCTGCAAATGTCGATCGCAATGTTGAGTGAAGGAGATTAGTCTGTTTGACGACTTTTAATATGAGCGATTACGAGACCAGAATGACGAAGCAACGCTTCCAACAGGAATCTGCGCCTCTTGAAATTTCTTAATTAGTACAAGCGATCGGTGAATCTCCTTACTAGCTGGAAAGCCGTGACAGAGAAAAAATAACTCACGTTTTTCTCTCTTCGGGGAATTATATTGTAATCAAGTCTATCCGCGAACGCCGCGGATAGAATTTAATCAAGACTCTACCGCGTGGCTCGATCGCAGGCGCCAGTTTGTTCGTCGCAGAACATTACATCGCATGAACAAGATACACCATATCTCGCGTGTCTTCACAAGCGTGTCGACATGTACATACGGGACATTCCACACGGATTCGACCTCCCTCTGACCCTTAATCTCCGCCCCTTTGGCTTAGTACTCAAAATATTTCTAATAAAAATGGGGATTTCCGTGATTTTTTGCCCGATCCGCAAATTCAGGCTGAAGCCAGTTTTCTAAATGAGATCATCAGGAATTTGAATCGCTCCAGAAAAATCTAAAAAAATTCTACTTTTTTTTTTTTATACAGTCTTTTGAAAACCTCGAAAAATTAGGGCCAAAGTCAGGGACGCTAAGCGTTATGGTGCACTCATTCACATCCATGTCGAATGCCCCATGCACGTGTGTAATTATATGTTTATATCGTACGGTATAATGCTGCATTTATATATTCTATATATCGTATATATGTGGTTATCGTTGGGAGAGATGAGTCTACCGATACATCATCATCATGAGGACACAGCATGGATATAAAACCTGGCCCTCCTCTATCTTCATTACAGTTTTACAGCGCACGTATGCATCATTGGATTACAGCATTCCAATCTTCCTGTCAGACGTTTTTTCACCACCTCATTTTTTATCGTTATTAATCGAAGTCGAATGATGATTCGCTGCGCTGGCGCTGTGCATAGGCCACGATGATAAAAAGGCAATTTGTTCGTTAGCCCTCGATACATTTACTTGTTTTTAACGCATCGAACTCGACGCGTACATTTTATCTGTTACCATCGATTACAAGTGATTCGATTATCATTCCAATCGAGTTAATTCGATCCAACGAAGACACAAGTTCCTGTAAAATTCAATCTGATGGAGATGCTGGTGCATTATAAATTGTGGAGCTCGTCACGGAAAGTTGTTGGTGAATATACGAACAGCGGGATAGAGGGAAGACGAGGAATTGATCGATATGAGGGAAAAGCCTCGCACATTGTGACTCTTGCTATTAATTAATTACATTGTGCTGGTTGCAAACACTATACTGACAACTGACGTGCTCATAGTAGCTGCTTTGTTATTCGTGCTGACAACACGTTCTCTACTTTTTCCGCTCGAGCTTGAGAAGTTCTCATAACTTGGTGTTTGGTGTAGGCTTCGTTCAGAAATTTCCATTCATAAGGATACACTCCCTTGTTCGCTGTACTTGAGACAACTTCTCTCCTCCACTCCAACTTAGCATCGCGTCGCTGTATTCACTTGCCGAGTGGATCCAGTAATATTATATCTTGTGCTATATTCATGTCGATGCATCGCAATAATGCATACAGCAGCTATTAGTTCAGCACGAATAGACAGCCCACAAATAAATATCCCATAAAAATCATTTTACGATCCAATAATTGCAGACGATTATTTTAAAATCTTTGAACCGGAAAGTCACTCGCGGAGAGGAGGAATATTCAATTATTTTACCAACTTGTAATACTTGTTCGCTAGGAATTCACGATTTTTTTTCTCAAAATTATCCACAAAAGGTTGCAGAAATTGAATTCGCTAAATTTACTGAATATTCATTGAAACCAGAAAAAAATATTTCCCTGCTTCCAATGAGAGGAAATGGGCGAGCTGGAGAGAATTTCGACTGTACCGTTGAATCGCGTTTGTATCAGAAGTGTGCACTGACGGGTCAGGCAAGATGAACACAACGAAGGAAGAAGAGCTGTGAGGCAGGAGAGTGAAAGAGACGAATACTGGCGAGAGAATCGAGTGATAAGGAAGTAACAAATTGTCTAGCTAGATGAGGCTCTCCGTGCTGGTGATTTAACGATCGTCGACCAGACCAGCAGTTGAAACTTTGTCCAACACATCGTTCTCTCTTCCCTCTATCTACTCTTTATACTCTTCCAACCTCCTGCCCTTCGTTCGTGCTTATATATCCAGTGTGAGCGCGTCCCTTTCGATACAGTCAAACTTTTCATAAATCAATTTGTTTCCTGTCGTTCAGCGCCACCAATCGCCGTTGACTCAATCTCTTCTCGCCGTGATCAGCTCCGAGCTTGTCCCGTTTAATTGTCCAACGAAAAATACTTTTTCTATCAATTGTTTGTTCAATTTCAAAAACCATGACAATTTTTGTACCGATTTTGTCTTTGGCTCCTAAAACAAGATCGTTTTATCGTCCTGACTAAATATTCAATAAGAATCATAAGCTCTGCTCAAGAAAAAACAGAATTTCGTTACACTCCAATGATGCAAAGTTCAACATAGTTTTCCCATTTGTTGGAGCCTTCGAAATACTGCACTTGCGGAGAATCGTAAATTCGAGACAAAATGTATTAATTACCGACTATAACTCTTCGTGCCTCATCCTTAATCCAATTTTTCGACCTACCATGATAAACCACGCACGTGCTTATTAAAACCGTGTGGTATATGGGCAGCAGGAGAATAATGACAAACAAAGTGTAGGGAACGTATACGCCGCATGTGTTGGTGCAGTGCGTGTCTGATATTATGCAGATTACCAATGTCCGAGAGTTGTTTCACGTCATTTTCCGGTTGCGGAGAGGCCTCCGCTGCGGCTCACACCAATGACATGTTATCTACAGTCAATCCCTCCAACGTAGAATTTCTCTCTTACAAATCGTATAGTTTATACGAGCCTCGGTGGCACTGATTTTCTTTCAAGACGCCAGCCGAGGCATCGGCTGAAGCGCATGATGCATATTTTCTCGGTGATTCCATAAAATCAATCCTGGACAACAAAAGCTCGTCTCCTCAACCAAGATTTACCACAAACGAGATTCAGAGTTTCAAGAAATCGTATCTTCTCAAGCCATTCTTTCGACGAGCGTTGTCAATTTCTCCCCATGGAAGAGGAAGCGTTTTGTGGAAATACAAATTCTGTTTATACTGTTCCGAATAATAAACGATCATTATTTAGGATCCAAAGACAAAATCGGTCATGGTTTTTAAAATTGAACAAACAATGAATGGAAAAAGTCTTTTTCGTTGGATCTTAACGTTGCGAACTTTAGTGTCATGGATGTGAGTACTTCGGCACGATCAGCAAATTGTAGGGAACGAAGGCGGCTACTGGAGAGTCTGATAGTTGTGCATTACCGGAATATAAAAGACCAGTGAATTGTTGGTCCTCCATATACGTGCGGGACCCGATAACAGTATTTACGGAACACTCGAGCCTCGGAAGCTCGCACGCGGTGAATTGGTCGTGCACGAGTGCTCACACTCGAGAACCACCTCGTTCGTATATATCCATGCCTTTAAGAGTATTGGTGTCCCACACCAATGGGATCCTACATTAATAGGGTCCTTAAAATGATCAAGCTTTTTGAAACGATCGTCCAATAACAGTATCGAAACCAGTATAGGTCATCCTTTGCGAAGTCTTCGTATATTATTTTATTGCTGTGCATCACGATATGCCACCATGGGGAGCCATGATTGTTACTTTTTAGACAATTTACCGCCATTCTCGACTCTAATCTAATTAACCAGTAATAATGGAAGCCACTTTTTTATGCGGCAGTGACACGATCTTGGCTTCGAATATCGAACCTGCTACATGGGACGTCAATATTACTTTCCGAAAAGTATATCGGCTCGCAAAATTTTGATGATTTTGAAAATTAAACTAATCATCATTAAAAATGAATAGTTTTCGTTGCATTCCAACATTGCAAACTTGAGTGTCTATTGAAACGGTGCTACTGGGCAGTCGACTAGGACTTGCCTAAATGAGCTTACTTCATGATTTACAATTGAAGTATCATGTAGACAGTTTTCAATTTTGGACCAGTTTTTTTTGTTCAATCTAATGCAACTTTCTGCTATTCATGCTTATAAAGTTGGAAAAGTTTCCGATGTAAAAACGTTTGCATTACAAAGACCCTTGGGTATTCAAAGTTTTCGCTGAATACTTCCTACTTGACGATTTCATTCTTTTCCAATGTATGCAGCATCCCTCAATGGAGTTTATTACGCTCTGATTGTTCGGATTCCGTGCACCGTTTCCGTATTCTTAAAGCAAAATTCTTCATCCTCGAAATATACGCGTATGGAATAAATATTTGAGGATAGGTTCGCTATATATCGTGCAGGAGAACTTTTCTTTCGGCTGATTTTATTTTCGGAATCAATCCATGAAATACACTTTGATTTCATAATTTTTTCGAGCAAAATTTCCCGCGGAAATATTATGCCCTTCCAAATATTTTTACCCTTCATTTATACCGGAATGGCGTATCTTGCTTTTTTACAAAAAAAAAACTTAGTGATAGAAACGACGATGTCGTTTTCGCATGCAAAAATCTTGGATTGTTTGGTAGCAACAAACGGATTGAAGTATTTTCGTTTATCTGTAGTTGCATCAGCAATAAAAGTCTTCGTGACTCGAACTCATAACACAATTGTACGCAGGCTTAATTCGATAAATTAACCTCCGCCCTGGCCGGTTGAGGGCCGAGGTTCATCGAGGGCACACAGCACCGAGGAGCAAAATACATCGGCGAATAAGAGCGCCGCGCGCGCGGCAGGAAATCTCTTCAATGTGTTCTGATGCGACTCGTTAACGAGTGTTTGTTTTCTTGCGTCGAGCGCAGCATCGTATAGCATCGCCAACAGTGGCATCGAAGAATATATATTCGTTTTGCTTCATAGCACCAGCTCACAGCGAGCGAGAGCGAAATATGTATCATCTTGAGATATATGCGCGGAGCACGAGGTGCCCACGCGGCCGCGAGTTCCTTTGATCTCGCGGAAATATTCCTACGTAGCTTTCCACTCTTGGCCCTGAACGGCCTCGAAATCCCTCGACCCTCTCTATACACATCACAGATCTAAGCAATCATATGTTTGTGTGTGCATCTCCGAGCCAAGCGAACAAGTTCGATCTTCCTTCCACGTTGCATTTCAACGAACCAAGCCAGAACCATTCCGTTCTCTCTACATCGTCCTCTCTAAAATTAACCCGCATAGATACTCCCGCCAAATTCTTCATCTTCGATAGTTTATTCAATCCATGCAATCTATATCTGGCTACAATATCGATAAGGATATGAGTTGTCTTGCTCAAAATCATTCATCTAGAGTCTCGGGATTCTACCGAGACCCTACAATCAAAGGGCTCTTGATGCCCATCAAGTCCCATTTCCATGAAAGTCGATCTTCAATGACAGAAGCTATAAGTTTCTATCACCGCCGTGAAGTTAGCAGGTCAACTTTTGGTTTTTTACTTTTTTATCTTGAAAGTCGAAAGTCAATATTCTACTTTACCAACATTGACGTTTTAATTTATTCAAAAGATTTATAAAACAAATGTACTTGTCCTGGCTTTTTCCCCGTAAAGGGGATTTGTTTGGGTTTGTAATTCCTAACGGTAAATCTAGACTGTGGATTATCGAAGCAATCAAACCGCAAGAACTTGGATATTTGCTGGTTTGGATGGAAATGGATGCACAATTTATCTCTAGATTCTGATCGAAATACATGGAGTTTCGATGGAACAGAGAATAACTGTGTTAGGTTATATTGATTTGTTGCGGCTGTAAGGGGATTTTGTTGTCATAGATGAACGACACATGCAGTAATAATGATCATAGCAGGCAGCAGTATCGTCGTTGCACACAGAAGCTGCGTTCGTTTTGTTAGCTGCGCTGTACCAGTTTGTCGGGGGCAGGAATTACGTAAAATGCTGGTCGAGAGTCCCAACGCTATATGTTGGCACCAGCGAGAGTGGAAAAATGTATTCACGTACGTGTATATCCCTCGGCCTATAAATCAGGATTACGGATATTCGAGTGGAGCACATTATCTATACGCTTGTCATGTTTTAAATTATGTCCGATTTAATTATCCGCACAATATTTACGGGTTAAATTATCTTCAAAGTTGTGTCACATTCGTCCTGCTGTTTAGCATACAAAGCATTAGTCGTACGAGGCAGAAAATTGGCCAGAGAAAGCGAGCAGGGTCGAGAGAACAGACGAGTTTAACTAAAATACTCTAGTGTCGTTCTAAACCCACTAGACGAATCTACCACCATTCCGGGGACCTAAAACAGACGCGTTCCACATTGCCCAGCTCGCCAATCGTGGGCTAGGTTTCTGCAACACAATTATACCGCTTGAATGAAACTGACCTGCTGTAATGACTAATTAGCATCAATCGATTATCGTTACCCATCGATCGCTTTCGTCAGATAAGTGGCTACGTGTTCAACCATTATTGGGTTGTCGACCTATGGGATCATGCTAAACAGATAGTCGTAATTCAATGATTAATCGACGGATCCTATTGGTGAATTTCGCTCTCGAAAATTCTACAGGGCGCCTAACTGATCCATCCCTTTAAACTGCCCAATCTTTTCATTCTCGCTCTTCATGCGACAGTTTCATTTTGTTAGCTCGCACTAACTACGTTAACAGTGCAAATGGAATTTTGATGACATGTTCTGAATGTCCTGCACAATATTAATTTCGAATATGAAAATTCCTCGGCTCGGACCAATTTGTAAAGTTGCAGCGTAACTTTGCCCGTGCCTTCTTATCAAGGTGCCGATTTTTAATGACTATGTATCTCGTTATTCCAACATCCTTCCGGTTATCAACAAATCAACAACACGTTCCGTGTGACGTCAACGATTGCTTGGCTTATTGATGTCCATGGCGCCACAATCACTCAAACCGCATATTTAAATGCATATTTTTCCATTGCTCCGTGAGCATCCAACCCTATGACTGTTAGAAGACATGCATCACTGGGACGTTTAATCAACGCATCGTTGACGATTCTGACACCGTTGATGCATGCTTCGAATCGTTGCGGGCAGTCCGATCCCCATCAAGGAGCACTACATTGCATCACTATAGCCGGCTTGTGCGGATGTTCCGTCTGCATGTGAGGCTATCCACGCTGTGCAATGTATTGCCGCAAATTCCAAAGTGACGCGTCCTTTAGGGAGGTTACTATTTTGACACGAGATCCATACGGGAGCAACAGCCCTGTCATACCATCACATACTGTAACGCGCCACGATCCCTCTATTGTCTCGTTAGAGAATTATCACATACTCACCTCTGTGTGTAGCGGAATGTAGATTCGGTAATATGCATACCACAGCCAACTGATAGGCTGGATGATTATTGGAGCGAATCACCGTCACCTGCTGTACTGATTGCAAATTACAGGCCCGAGTCATCAATTTCAAGAATGCTGAAGCAACAACTTGGGTTGGGGGTTGAAGTCGGAAATGTTATTCTTATAGATCGGGACGCTTATTGAGAATTTGGCAGACTGTACCATTCCACGAAGACCACGGGTCTGGGATCTTGGAGTCCGGTCAAAGTTTAAGCGCGTCGTTTCTCAGTCCTCAGTTCCGAGTTAATCAAAGAAGGTTGTCCAGGAAGTGTCCTTCTCGCTTGAAACACAAACCTTTTTCTTTGTTCGATCAAACCCGAAACAAGACTTAGTTATTAACCCCAGTACCGTTGGTCTTTGTTGACAAACTTGGTGAGTAAGCGCGGGTTCTAGGCAAACTGTTCATGTATTTTCCGACCGACCTCTACCACAATTGACTCTTCTATTACTTTTTCATGTTGATAATCCCCGCTAAAGTCTGCTGGGAAGCGTTAACAGGGACCGATGAATTAGAGCGAGGAACGAGTGGAAACAAGTACAGCATAAAGGAGGGAGAATAAAGTTTCCATCCTGAAAGCCAGTCACGCGAAATTAACAGCGGCGTCGTTAGGCTTTATTCTTAGGCCAGGATTCATGCCGAGTCGATTCTCATCAACCGATCTGTGAACAGTGATAATGTTCCCTCGTGACATAATCGTTCATACAAATTTGGGTGTCACGCGTTGGATCATCCTGACACGTTGCCTCATTGCAGCCTCGACTTTGTCGGTCTTTAACTGTATACAACAAAGCGCACGGAGCTAGCACGTGAGCTACTCTCGTTTCCCGTGAATACGTTTGACGTCTATGAGTTCTCGTCCGTTTGACCAACACTCCGATCGCTCGATTCAATATAGGTATGAATAACACGCCTGGCTTCCGTCATAACGCAAATTGCTTTAACACGATCACGATCCTGAGACGTGTACACTATCGGCCAAACACCCGCTCATGGCTCCATGTGGATACATCAACTCTCCGTATAATTGAAAGCGTTTGCTCGAATAGCCAATGCTCGCCTTCCATTTCGTACAAGAGCCAATGCGTGTTTGAGAACCTTAAATTTACAGAAGTACCGGGTCAGCCTTTGTATTAATACACCTCGATCGTTTGCTCGTTGAGCCGCTAGCTAGAACCGGTTGTAACAGGGTATGAACAAGAGACTACCTAGATCGGACATCATATTGATTGCAATAGACATGCCCTCCGAGTGCTATCTTTTTCACAAATAGCGGTTTGACTGCGATGTTTCTTTCGATGTAGTTGCACTCTGCGTCTCTTCACTACGCTGCTATTATCACCAGTGAATACTGGTCGTAATTCATACCTCCTTGTACATTCGCGAGTTGAATAAGAGGAGGGCAATCGCGTGGAAATTTATAAGCTTTTCATTACACTTTCCTTCCACATGACTTTGTCGTCGTTACTGAGTCAGTTAGCTTCTAATCAAATTCATTTGTTGCCGCCGATCTAAAAAATTTTGGAATTTATTAACCTTTTAATCTTGAATTATTAGACGCTTTTGAGTTTTTGCCCTCGTGTCTAAACCTCAACGTGGCGTTGATCTCAAATGCGACTGGAGCAGTAGATTTATGACTTACATCAAAATTGAACGATGTTGAAGTTTGGATTATTGAAATGCAACGAAATTTTGTTTTGCCTTGAACAGAGCTCATGATTCTTACTCAATATTTGGTCAGGATATGAAAACGATCATTTTTTAGGGTCTAAATGCGAAATCGGTACGAAAATTGTCATGGTTTCTGAAGTTAAACCAGCAATTGTAGGGTTATATTTTTATCAATGACAATGAGCAATATGACGCAGAATGGCTGGTACGTACTCGTGTCTGTTGTGCACCAGGTCAGGAAAAGATCGATATCTCGACCCTTTCATACGCCGAGTTTATGGCAAGCCATTAAAATAGTTCACAGCTCATCGTCTTCGTCATAGTATCAGACGCAAGAAGCGAAGACGACGCTTCGAACGCTATTTACCACGGTAAGTGACGCTCTTGGGTCTCATAGAGATGTGAAAATATATCGAAGGCCACGTCTACTCTCGTAAAGGAAGAGTTTCATTTATCCTCGAGAGGTGCTATATCCTCTTCTACCGAGTCTTCTTCTACCTTCAATACTATCTCAAGGAAATCCTCCTTTCACCCTCCTGATGCTCCAAAGACGCGACCTCCAGTTTCTATCAGACCTTACCTGCTGCCAGTTCATTTTTATAAAATCTCATCTTCGCTTTTCAGGGTTATCGGAGGATTTTTCCAGATGTCCGGGCACTCTATGGCGGCCACATTTACCTATAGGCTTTCAAAATGGTTCTCTAAAATGAGATTTCTCCACAAGACGATTAGTTATTTTTTCTTCCTATATTTATTTCTCTAAAAGCAAGAAATGCCAGATTGATGAAATTCATACATTCGGATGAGCTTCCTAAATCTTGATTGACCCGATTAAGGAATAACTTCGTAGTCTTAGGATTGCAATTTACTTTTTCTTCGTCATTACCATTTTCCAGAGGCTTGTATTATTAGAAAACGCGATTTCCCATGGTATGAACACGTAGGAAACTTTTATAAGCCTTTCTAAGCGAGTAAACCTCTGAAGAGTCTATACCCCTGCAACGAACTATAACAATGTGTTACCAGTTCATTCCCAGGCTACACACGGTACGACGAAATGATCGGGTTGAGATGTTCTTGCTTTGCGTTCAGGAAACCACAAGAGCGATTCACTCCATCCAATCGACGCGAGTCTGCACTCCTACTTTCCCAATATATACTCTCCAGAGGCAAGTAAGATGGCTCTGTATTCGCGAAAAGCCTCTCTAGGGCCGATTCGGAGAATCGACGAAGCTTTCTCTGCATATTGATTAGACGGATGAAGCTACGGCGAAGCGCGATGCGGCTTCCATCCTCGACGAGGATTTTTCTACCAAAAAAACAAGTGCTTCCTGAAACTGCTTACCTTTCCATTCACAAACTCATTGTACAACAGTCGGAATCCTCGTTTTATTACAAATATCGTTTGCCCGAGCTATGTGAACCTGGCACCCAACTTGCAAAAATCGATCGCCTGGATTTAAAGAAAATTCAATTCTAACTGTTGATTTGTATGGAAAATCCCTAGTAGTTGTTTGTAGTGAACGAATTTCCCGTTGTAGTTATTTGTTTAATAAATTTTTTTCATTTCTAATTTTTAGTAATTTTTTTTTAAATTTTAAATAGTTACTCGTTATTAAATCCTTGGCAGGTTTGTGGTTATAGTTTTTTTTCGAATCTAGTTTCTCAAAACCCCACTACAATACTACTGTAGAACCAGGGGGACGACTATTTTTGGACGACCTATAATTTTTTTTTCGGTTAAACTACAAACAAAAAATTTATAACTACAATCAACTACATACCAAGCTCTTCAAGAATGGGCAAAAAAATCGATTTTTGCAAGTATGCCAGGTTCACATAGATGTTTGCCTCAGCATCTCAGCATCTGCACTGAGTCACTCACAGTAATTCTACCATAATAACTTACCGTTCTGATACAAAACCTAAGTCACGTTCAGTTTCCAATGCCGCAGCAGCTACTACCCTTTGATATCGAAAATGGCTTTCCGTTTCACCAAACCTTGTGAGTCTTTGTGGTAATTTCAGCTCACCTGCAATCCCTAACTGCAGAGCCTGTGCATCGAGCTAACGAAACTGTGCCAAAGCAGATAATCCATACACAGGATCACAGAGATTGTAATATCCTCTAATTCGGAATACTCGTTATTACTAATGATAATAAAGAATGCTGAGTCGGCAGGGAGTTCAGGAACGGCGCATGCGACTGAGGTGATATATTGATCATGCTAATTAATTAACAGTTGCAGTTCAGGTTGAATGAGGATATACTATTTACTCATAATTGTTACAGCTTATGTTCGAACACTTATTAACGGAAAATACTTCTTCCATTACCTTTTTGTTGAATTTCAAACCCATGACAATTTTCGTATCGATTTTGTGTTAGGATCCTAAAAAATGTTCGTTTTATTGTCCCGAACAAACATTGAACAAAAATCATGAGCTCTGCTCAAGGAAAAATAGGATTTCGTTATATTCCAACCATGCAAACTTCAACATCGTTATTTCTGACGATACACATTGTCAATAATTCGCCCACAATGATTCGATGTTACGGTCGAACAATAATCTGCGAAAAATGTCAGATTCATATTCGTCTTGGTTTAATCGCCAATCAGTCCCTTTTGTGGAACATTGTTCGTCCGACATTCAATGACGTGTGCGCAATCGTCGTGGTGTCCTTGTATCCGACTTTTCATATGCGTTGTTCCGTACCCGCATGACTGGCAATTAACAAAGCATAAAGTGGGTCGACGCGCCTTGAATCTGACTTTGTAGCTGTTAGTCATTCGGGTATCTTTAAATTACCATTGTTGATGGGATCGACAATGAGCTAATGAAATGACGTTTCTCAGTTAATAACTTTTGCTGCTTCTTTTAAATATTTCTCATTCACGCGATGTCTATTTTCATCTAATTTCCTCGTTAACTGAACATCCTTAAGCAACCGTCCGTATAGTAACCGCTCAATATGTCCAGCATTCGATGAACCGTTCTTTCAGTTTCGCTACAAAATTATCTCATTACTCGTCACTCGATCGGGTTCTCTATATCGCGAGGTTCTTCGCATGCGAGTGCCGCTATAAATATGCTTTTAGAATACTGGTGTTCACTCGTGTCTTTAATTGTCTGATCGATACAGAATTCCCATTTCGCCCAATGGCTCTTGGCTATTGCTGATTGTGTTCAAGCCGAGCATGTGCTACCATGACCGAGGTGTGGAGTAGGCAAATATTTGAATTGCGAGTGGTGTACTATGTGACGTCAAACCCAGGCTCGAAAGACCCGTGCGAGGTTGAATAAGACTTGAGCTAGTCTTGCACGGAACCAGTCGGATATATCCTTCGTGCATCTACATCTCTGTAGATGTCGCACTGACAAATTTACGATCAATCATAAGTGATGGGAAATTTGGTAATCCGTACCTTTAACATGATTAACTCGACGGCGAAGCTTCGATTTTTCTTATTTAATGAAATCGGTAGTAGGTCGATGACTAAACTTTATCATGGAGATTATATCGTGATGTACCGGTAGTGGAGTTCGTAAATGACAGCAAAGGTTGCTGTCACATCCGTAATGAAAAAAGACTCTGAATCGTTGCTCCAACTGATAGAGGGATTAAAATTAATGTAGGCTATCGTTTTAGCATGTATAATGTTTATCATATGTTGACTCCAGCGTCTTTTCTCATTGCTCGTAAGTCACTCTCTCGTTTCGTTATAATTCAAAGACAAGGAGCATGTATAATACTTACATGAATATATATGTAGTCTGACAAGGCGTCCAAGCCCTTTTGGCGGTGATGGTGGGCGTTGAGGTCGTCTTGGCAGCTTCCTTTGTGGGCTTTTGAGACCCGAGGCGATTCTCTTTCGACGGAAGTCCTCTGCTACGTGTATACTACCACGAGTAGTCAGCAGCATGATGCGGAGGATGTTACAATTAATGCTGACCGGGCCTCGTTAGCACGTTTCCTTTTTCCCTGACTCATTCCAATAGCACGAGTGGACCAACGGCCGAACAGACGTACACGGTGTCCGAGACGAGCAAACGCATAAAACCGACGAAAGCCCACCAATAAATTTCATGCTGTTGGAACGAACGCCATAAAACACGCTAACGTCAATTCGACACAAATAAAAGAGAAAAAAATGTAGATACTGATGCATATTCAATGCAGTGCCACCCTTTGGATGAGAAAAGGAATAAAAATATGGGAATAACACACGGAGTCGTGATAAACGATGACACCGGAGTTCGCAACGTTCAAGTCTAACGAACAATACTTTCTCTATTCACTGTTCAATTTTCAAAAACCATGATAATTTGCTTACCGATTTTATCTTTGGATCCTAAAAAAAATATCGTTTTACTGTCCTGACCAAATATTGAATAAGAATTATGAACTCTGCTCATGAAAAAACAGAATTTCGTTGCATGACACTGTAGCGAGAATACGGGCGAGAAACGAGCAGTAAAATGGCTAGAAAAGTGAACACAGAGAAATCTAGTTGATGGTCCAACGACAGTCACTCTTCTGAATTCTGTTCGTCAGGAAAGCTTTACCGTAACCATTTTATGGATGGATGATTTGACGCAAATGTTCCTCTAGGTGTCTACTAAATCGAAATTTCCCGATTACGGAGCACGTCGGAGAAAAAAAAGGTTGAACGTCAAATGTCGAGTAACGAACTGCTGCTCGTTTTTTTTCCTCACTCCCTGTTCTCAACAGCGAGAGTACTGGAAGCGAAGTAACTGCGCTGTAGCCTCTGATCTAATGGAATGCCACTCTAGCTACGTGTGTGCTTTTCCTATTATGATGCTCTTTGTACCCGATCGTGGGGAGTTCGTATTTTCGAGAGTGTTGACCGGAAGATGGAACCGTTCGGCACCGATTATCAAATCGTTGAATTTTTCGATTTTCATTGGAACTAGCCGTGTGCTGGAAAGTCTGACGAGCCTCGAGAAAAACAGGAAAAAAGGACTTGATAAACGCCGATGATTACGGAAACGCCACCGTGCTCTCCTTGTCTCTCTCTCTCTCCGTATCTCTACCCATCCCCTTCATTAACAATACGCATTTGATTGCAAAACCGCGACGCGCCAGGATGCCAATACCACGCGAGCTTGTTTGCTCACTGACAGACTAGAGCAAGCGATATCTTTCAGCATCCAATCTAGTGCAGCCATTTCTAATCATTCGTAATATCTCTTAATCGTACAATATAATGGAAATAATATTTCAACCTCCCAGTTGCGTCCATCTTTTACATTATTCAATCGCATTAAATTAAAACAGCAATTTTCCAGTACTAGATCTTACTAAATATCGTTTCTAACCTCCTGTTTCATAAACCATCGGCTTTTATTCTTATTCTACGTTAAAATGCCATCCGAATAGCTCGGAGAAACTGCTCCAGATCATCCTTCCGAAATAATGCAAGAAAAGCATCAAGTACGTAGAGCATAACATTTTTTCTTTCATGCGAAGAAAACTGGACACTTACGTTTTGCAATGATTGCAGTGATCCGTATACGAAACATAAAACGTCGTATGGGATCGTGAGTACTTTACTCTTCGCTACTAAATTTAACGTCAACAGTTAACGGCGTAGTTAAAATGGATTTTAATGCTGAAGAGGAAATATAGCAGAGTACAGTGAAAATATAAAAATCCTCCTCCTTCTTCCTCATTGTTGCTTTTTTTTTGCTTCTTGTTGTAGTCGTAATAATTTAATTCATGGCAAATTCCATTTCGAATGAATTTTGCTAGGCCTGCCCGATGTATGTTGATTCGTAAACACGAACGCTCTGACAAAAATATGTACTCTTATACATAAATATAAATACTCGTACACACTCAGTCGCACACGTTTAGTCGAGGTTTATAATGAATTTATACGGGACGAAAATGCAACGAATCCCCGTGGTTTGCCATGCCCTACTGTTTGACGGTATAGTAGGTCAATGAAATTATAAAACGTAGTGCCGCGCAGAGGGCAATAAGTAGAGGCAACCCGGAGGCGATAAAGAGAGGGAAAAACGCCGGAGACTGCATTTTGTCGGTGATACGTAAATTCTCAATATTAAACAGAAAATCTCAAAATTGATGGACTTTGAGGTAAAAAACATTTGAGCGAGCTGCGTGACAGTTTTTTTCGTTTCGTTGGGGAAAAGTGAATTGCTGGACCGCCACGTAGGAAATTTTTTTTTTCCTGGCAAACTCGTCAATCCTCCCTGTTACTATGTTTCGCGTAATTAAATTCTTAACGCCCGTGAAGGATCTGGCTCCGATGGACGCTTCACCATGCGCTCCATTTCCGATCTATGCACTTTTTTTGTTCCTTCAATACATTAAAACTTGAGCAATTTCGTTTGCTCTGTCAAGGAGAGCCTTTCCGGACGGGGGGTCACCACGCCAGCCTGATTGGCTTCGCCCGACCATCTCCGCTATATTGCGATAAACTGATTGCTTTCTATCCGTATCCCACACTCCTCGGATAGCTTCGATCTCCCAGCAGATATATCTCTATATAGACCTCCACTCACATATACCTACATATGTCTCAATGTTAGCACCCACATATATACACATGTAAAAACGTCTAGTATACGTCAATACATCACCACCTGTCTTTCGATTCGTCCACCGACGACCATTTTCTCTCATTCAATTACGCCAACCGCATCCCGCTCGTCTTGTTCAGGTATCAAGCAAAAGCTAGAACCGTTGAATCAGATTAATGGTCTCCCAGGAACAGTCTCCTCTTTCCACTTGCATCGACTCGCGTCGGCACTGTCTATACTGCTCTTGTTACGACATCCAACGAATCTCGTTCGTCTACCAAAGACACAATGATGAATGTTGATCAATGAAATCCCCCGAATGATCTTGGCTAATTTTTCCACTTGCTCCTTTTTTATCTGGGGGTCCCCTGACTCCCCGTATTGAAAAGATGGATACCTTTATATTGCGACCTTAATATCTCTGAGAACTTGGAGTATTCGGGCTTTTAAGGTCGAACCGTGGGAAGAGACATCATCCCAACGAAATAAACCTCCGGTATTTCACATAAATATGACTATATATTATATACCCTGCAGGAGGTGTACCATCTGCTGGGTATATTATTACCAACAACTCACTACGCACCGCGCCAACGTTCCATGACACGATAACTACACAACAGAGCCAACGAAATTCTATATCATTCCGGAGGAAACTTATATTACTACAGCGCTCCTTCACATTTGTATCGAATATGCGCGTTTATATCTCATTCTTATGGAAAATTGGTGCGATTCTTCGAGACAAGCCAACCGCGTATATAATTTGACGAGTCACAGGGAGGCGTTGTGTTCGTTACGAGGATTGTCCACTGGGCATGATGGATCACAGTACTGTTTTATTCACAATACGACTGCCCGGCATGATCGATTGTAATGACTCTTCGCTCATTCGCAAGATAATACAGTAATCGAAATAATTCGAATCGTGTCGAAATAATTACGAGGGAACTTTTATTTACGAAATTTTATACGAATTCCAAGTTCGCGTCCAACGAAAAATACTTCTTTTATTGAATTTTGGTTCAATTTCAAAAGCCGCGACAATTTTTGTACTGATTTTGCCTTTGGATCCCCAAAAAAGAATCGTTTTATTGTCCTGACTAAATATTCAATAAGAAAACAAGAAAAAAATAGATCGTCCTGTTTTTTTGTGTTGCAGGATGGAAGATGTCATTGACCTTGGTGGATTTGGGATAGACGAGATTGGAAGCTCTCCAGCGTCGTATTACTCCATTGACAAGATCGTCGTGTGTAATTTAGTGATCGAAGAGTCAGGAGGGTTGCAAGGATTATTGTCGAGACCGGCAGCCTTAATTGGGGGTGCCAGGGTGGCGATGCGACGATGAGTCCGACGAGAGTCCAGGAGCAGCGGCGCGTCACCCGACACCCCCGAACTAAAGGGTTCGTATATTATTCTCATTCCGGACTCAGTACAAACGCCTTGTCGGACACGAGATCCTCGATTCCTGCCTCCGCCATCGGTCTTGATGCTCTTCGGCTGAAACGACCCGATACCAACGACACCAACGGCATTCAACATCGAACAATCAACGGGCCATGGACCTCGACGAGACGAGGAACGGAACTGGCGACCCCGACAACGATTACTCGAACATCTACTTTTACGTTGGTGAGCGGATGGAAACCGCCACCTTTCGCTCTGATCACGTCACCAACGAAGAGCTCAAAGGTCAGTTTTTTCTTCTTCAACAACAACTCACTATTCCATGGGATCAAACAAAAAATACATTTTTCTATTAATTGTTTGTTCAATTTAAAACTATGACAATTTTCGTACCGATTTTCTCTTCGGATCCTAAAAAATAATCGTTTCATTGTCTCGAACAAATATTGAATAAGAATACGAGCTCTGCTCGGGGAAAAACAGAATTTCGTTGCATTCCAACGATGCAAACTTCAACGTCCAAATAATGCATCATTTGGTGCACATGCATATAAATAAATAGCGGAAGAATATTTTCTTCGGAACAATGAAAATTCAGGGTCGATTTCACTCGCACCGCGAAATTTCAATAGCTGACACTGATTAGAAATGGGCTGAATAATTTGCAGAGAGTATGAATGCAAACTTCGAATTGGAGCTTGGCAGGGCTGAGGGATTAGGGAATTATAACGGCGTGTTCTTTGCCACTAATTCGTGGGAGGTCTCTCTGTATGTACACGATTCTATATTCCCTGTTATTCGGTACATGTATAGCCCGCACTCGGTAGATTGCTACATTATAAGCACGAGAGCTTTAACCAGAGGAGGATGGTAGAGTGGGAGGAAAAGCGAAGAATCGATTCTTCCCCCACAGAAATCTATTAATGCACTTCC
Source organism: Hyposoter dolosus (assembly GCA_963921915.1). Lineage (NCBI taxonomy): Eukaryota > Metazoa > Arthropoda > Insecta > Hymenoptera > Ichneumonidae > Hyposoter > Hyposoter dolosus. Next base: position 8,000,391 of record OY998140.1, read on the forward strand.
CTGTCCCGTTCGTCTCGCGGCAACCGTTCTCTTCGAAAATCTGATCGATACTACAATAATGGCTTAGTACTAACTATTATACGCCTTCGCATCACGCGTGTACGACGCTTCCCCGGAAATTACAAAACCAAGAGGGACAAACCACCTCAAACTCCAATAAACCTCGCGCGGCTTTGACAGTTGTTTTCACCCTCAACTACAAAAAACAAATTCACACACTGAGATAATGCGCTAAACGCTTTTACCATCCGTGTTGCCAACAATTTCTATGTTAGAAATAGTTAATTGTTCAAAATTCATTGTCAATTTGAATTTAAAAAATGATAGTTTTATGAAACGGAAAAATTACGTCTTGGAGCGTAACATCTATTGGAAGAATATTAATAAAATAAATTATTCTACATAAGGGAGGTAAAATAAGTGGAGTAAGGAAACTATAACTTGTGGCAAACGCACGGTTGGTGGTCGGTGGCCAAACCACAAGAATGTAATATCCTCACTCGGCCACATAATATTTCATCAATAGAGGGCGGTGGCTTAATTAATGGGAGCAAACTTACATATTCTCGTGAACGGTAGCTTACTCGGAAATATTGTTTAGGAGTCAATTATCCCTGAATTCCAAGTGCTCAACGGTTGTAACGACTCTTGTTAGTTTTTAATTATTCCATAGAGAGTCTGCTTCAACGATTGGACGTTGATGAAGGAAACTCGAGTATTTTATTGGTAGGATAATCCAGTTATGCTCTTTCCAATAATTCACACATTGTTTTCGCTCGCTTTGGCTCAAGAGAAAGCCGCGCAATTGTAAAAGCGAGCAGTTGTTGGTCTGGATTTGCTTACACCTCGCGTGGGGGCTGCCAATGATATTGGCCTCAACAAAATAATGAATAAATTGAGCGGGCCACAATAAAAATCATAATCGTCCATCGTACATCCATGATTCACGTTTCATTATCCTATCAAAGTCAATGAATGGGATAGATGGAAGATATACATAGCAAAGTGAGTGAGTGAGCGGGGGGCTTGGTGTCCCCTCTCGCGGACAACGGTTGGGAGTCCCTCGGAGTGACACGGCCCTGGTATTTTTTTCCGGTTGCCTTGTCCCAGCAGAGCATAATCTGCTTTCTTGTTCTATTGCTTCGAGCTCGTGAATCCGTCTGTCTTTGGCCGTGTACGTACTGCTCCCTTGCTGCTTGTTTCTTATAACCCCCTCTCGGTCGAGTCTCCTGAATGGAAACGGGGACGATCATCTCGCGTGTAAAGCAGAGAGACAAGGCGTGTACGACGGTAGTCATAGTCGGTCGTATCACGAAGCTCGAGTGCGCGAAGTAAGGCCATGCGAGAGTTGTAGCTATGGAAGCAGAAGCAAAGACGAGTCTCTGCTTCTGATTCTTCTTCTTTACACGTCATTGTACGATGCCTATACCGCGACGTATCAAGTTTACGAAGAAACGATCAAACGTCGCGACGGCATAATGCACAAAAGGAAGCAGCAACGCTCTCCCTCTATTGTTAATCATACTCGGTAAATAACACTCGAACGTCGATCGTGTGCTAGTCATACAAACGCGTACGCGGGATGTCACGGTGTGCTCTTACTTACGCTTAATTGCGGCAATCCCACTCGATATCGTTGGCTCGATCGTCTCGTATGATCCGGGCTTCGGGCTTACATAAGGACCTCGTAAATATCATAGCTTCTTCGGGCTCATGCTTTTCTACGGGTGTGCTTGCCTTCCGACTCGTCATTACTCCCCTGCCACCGTCCTTTAATTCTCCCTTTTTTATCCTCCGGATATTCATGCCGGCAGTCCCTGGCCACTCCTCAATTTCTAACCCATCTCTGTGCCTCCAAGACAAATCATCCGTAAATTAGAGTCACGTATGTGTAGTTGACCTGCGGTAAACGGAATAATCTCTACGACGTTATTCCTCGATACACGCCATCCGTGATAAACACTTGGTAAGAACAATAAAACGATTTTTTTTAACCCTTAATGGTCACCGGGGTTCATTTTACCCCAGCTGGTTTCGACCGATGATACGTAATAGAAATTTTGAGAAAATGAGACTTGTGACACCCTCTATCGGTAGTTCGAACCTTCCAGTAGGGAGCCTCGTCGTTATTATTTGAAAGTGTAAAATCTGGGGTATACTTTTTGGGATGGTCGCTAATTTAACCAGTCCCACCTGAAAGCATGCTATTCCAGACTTATGAAACGATTTTTTATTTTTTAAAATTGAAAATTACAATTTCTGCATCATTTTTAGTAAAAAAAAGTCAATTTTGCAGAATTTTTTTTTTCAACATTCTTTTTATATTAAAAATTGCACGAATTAAATACATTCATCATGGTGGTTACTCAAGGGTTGAAAATCTATTTAGTATTTTTTTTTTTTACGATTTTTCAACTATTGATAGTCTTCCAAAGTGAGTGGGGTTGATAACACTCCCAATGACTGTTACGTCACAATCTGGAGGTGTTACATTGGAGAGTTAAGGATCTAAACCCAGAATCGGTACGAAAATTGTCATGGTTCTCGAAATTGAACAAACAATCAATAGAGGAAGTATTTTTCGTTGGATCTTGCGAACTGCTCTGGTGTCATAATTATTTTGCCCTCTGTGACTCGATTTTCGTGCCGAAGCCCTAACGCTCGCTGTTGCTTACTTTCCGGCCTAAATAATTGCAGTCTCCCGGAACGACCAGTCGCACCCTGGACGTATAACCGCACTGTGTGCGTTCTCTCGTATATACATGTCGAATTAACTCGCATATAAATTGCCGTTTAAAGAGGACATTCGCGTACTTGCAAACGCGACGTTGTGAATGTGCCCTCAACGCAAACGTATGTATATTCTCGTGTCGTGAAAAGTACTGTGCTGCCAGCGCATGCTACTCCATCTGAAATTGCATTGCACTAGCATGCTGAATGCACGCTCGACCAAAGATATTCTCGGGTCGTCTCGGCCTTCTTGGAATTCAACCTTCCTCCTCCTGCTGCTGCTGCTTTGGCCACAGCTCTAGCTGGCAAATCTACTTTCGAGTCTTTCGCTTCTCTACCAAATTTGCGTGCTCTCAACATACCCGCGTACTTTCCTTTCGTCTACATCATTTCTCAACAGGATGCTGCCGCCATAGCCTTCCTTTCTTCTCGTCTATCCCAACACAAATTTCATTGTCAACCGGTGAAAATTTGAATATAACCTTCCAATGAACACTCTGCAAACTCCAATCTCTTTCTTGTTTGATCTCATACGATCGAATGATTCCCGAGCCGTGCACCAGCCAATATATTCCATGAAATCAAGCCCAATTCCAAGGTGCATTCGCCATCGAATCAGCTTTTCGTTAGGCCTCGCATGGCAACATCCAAAGCATATCCTCAGGTTGCCCACGCATAGGGGAGTCTGCACACAATTGCCAAAAAATTTTGGAAAATTCATATGTCCGGTAAATTTTAACGAAAAGGGTTCAACTTGGCTCATTTTTTTTGTTTTTTAATCAAGGATCAAGTGAGCTTGGACAATTTTGCTTGAAGTAAAAAAATTAGTCAAAAATGAGGTTAAACTATTAAAAACGGGAGAACGAAGGGAGAAAGGGCTCGGGTTGCCGTTCTTAGGGTTAAGGGTTCAAATTTCTCGAGCTCCTTAATCTCGTATTAATTGTGTTCATAGAATCCACTATGGGCAATCGTTGTATACATAAGTATTGGCTAAATGTCGTTGATCGTTGATGCAGGTGGGTTTAGCTTCACCGCACCGAGTTGACGAATGAAATTTATTTACAAGGCCGAAAATCTTGGTGAAAAGCTCTGTCCGCGTCAGTGTGTTCAAACTTGATCCCAGCCTCTGGCAATCCCTCTCCGAGTTTCGTCTCGTCCTGTTCCTCTCGCGAGTAAGATTGATCGTTCCTGACTCATCATCCGGAGAGCACTGTGAATATAAATATTTGCAACCTCTTGCCGCTTGATTCAGTCAGCTTTTTTCTTCTTTACTGTCAGGATTTTCCATCCGCCAGCAATTTTTTTCTTTCCATCGGTTGCTTCATATTATATTTTAGCAAAATCGTTGTCATTTCGTTTTATAATCAATTTGATCGATTTTTGCGACCCAAAAAGTATTTGGGCTTGGAAATTTTGATGATTTTGAAAATTAAACAAATCATTAATAAAAATAAATATTTTTCGGTGCATACCAACGTTGCAAAATTCCAGTCTCATCTTCCTTCTCTAATTCGGCTCACAAAATGTAAAAACACAGACGGGCTGGATTTTATTTATTCATTTTTTTTCTGCGTCCAAGTTTTTTCTCGTTTTTGTCATTTTGACCGGCGTTCAGTTTGTTGCTGCGTACTCCAGCTCTTTCCCCGTACGAATACACAGGCCCTCATCCCAGCTGGAGCATAAATGAACGATTTTTCTTCCTCCTCTTCTGCGCACCGCTCTCTCCTTTATTCCGAAGCTTCTCCCTGCTCTGCCAAATCGGATCCCTCACGTTATTTTTTTTTTTTTCTTCGGAGCGCGCTCCGCTTTCGAACTCTACGTTTCCACGGGTAACCTAGGGGTTGCCAGGTAGTATTACGCTCCAACGAACAGTCGTAACTTCAACCAGCGTACGCGGCTGTAAAGAACCGTTTTACTCTTCGTACAACACCATCGTCATTTGTAGATTCGCATGAATAAAAGCTCCACCATTTTTTTCCAACATTCGTCCTCACTTTTCTCTCGTTTAGATTTCGATTACATTTCTCTTTCGTTCTGGCACTGACTATCATTCGTCAAGTTCCTTCTCTTCCTTTGAAGTTCACGACCTTGGGCTCCAACGAAAAATACTTTTTTCTATTCATTGTTTGTTCCATTTGAAAAACCATGACAATTTTCGTATCGATTTTCTCTTTGGACGAAATATTGAATCAAAATTTCGCTGAGAAACAGAATTTCCTTAATGAAAAATATTTTTCTTATTTATTTTTTAGTCAATTTCAAAAACCATGAAAATTTTTAGTTTGGATCCTAAAAAAATTTCGTTTTACTGTCTTGACCAAATATTGGATAAGAATCTTGAACTCTGCTCAAGAAAAAAACAGAATTTATAGCTGGAAAAGAGATTTTCATTTTTCCCATAATCTTTCCTCGTTCACGCGAAGACAAAAAAATTCTCCGCCGTTGACTCGTGAATTTTTTCGAAAATCGTAAATTTTAGGTTTTTATTTTTTTTTTTTACGTTTGCTTTGAAAATTCGTAATTTTCAATTAATCAAGGTGTGTAACTTGATCCGTAATTCAAATCATAATGATGTTGTTTTATTCGCTCACGTGGTTATTTATTATTTCACATGTTATTACTCACTTTGTATATTTACATAATCATGAATTATTTCGGTCATCAGCTGTCAGAAAACTGCTACCAGCGTTCTGCAACATTGATCGAGGCCGCAACCGGAAAATATTAATTTACTACTGTTAACCGCGCGATCGTTGTACAGTTGATTTGTTTAAACAGCAAAGTTTCATCATCACAGATACCATTATTGAATAAGGGAAACGGTTTGCGTGTCGAAATTGAATTAGTGGTCGTATCAGTCGATTCGATTTGTATAAGCGCAATATTTTATCGCAAACGTTTGCATTTTGATAGGAAATTGTTGGATATCATGAGATTTATGTGTTACTCGAGAATGGAATTAATTCATGACACTCAAGCTCGCAACATATTCGCTTCCAACGAAAAATACTTTGTTTTTTGTTTTTAAATTAATTTTTTGTTCAATTTTGAAAATGATGACAATTTTCGTAACAAATTTCGTTGCGATCGAACGGATTTTGAAAATCAACAGTTTGCGGGGCCTGGCCGGAAAAAATGACTCAAAGATCAAGTCTTGGAAGTAGGAAGATTATTTATTTGCGGAAGAGAGCAATTTGACAAATGACTTTCGCATCCGTATAATTCGTCGCCGAAAACGGCGTTCCATCGCGGAATATTTCTCGTTTGATCAAAAAACTCGGTTGGCTTGTGGGGCAGCGGTGAATCCGTAGCGAGTTTCCCGACAAATCACCTCGCTGACATCAAACGATGAAGCAGGCGAGAAGCAAGCAAGTTCCTTCGACTATAAAATTGGAAAGAAGTCCCTAAGGCGTCGCCCTCAAACTTTGCAAAAGGCTTTTCTCATTATAATCAAAGCAACTTACTTGTACGTGTCGCACAATTCCAATCGAGAGGAGAATCTCGTTCGAGCTGATTATACAACTGTAGTCCCGTCCCTCCTCTTCACCAGCCTCTGATACAATCTCTAATGAAGATTCGAACTCCTCACACAATCACGATAAACCAACGTTCGCTTAAATTCGTGTTTTTATCCAAAATTCCCAAGGGAATTATTTTTTCCTCTTTCGTCCATAAATTTCTACTTTTTTCATTAAAATTTTTGGTAATAAATTCCAACAATCGCGCAGACATATTCGCGCAACAGAACACTGGAAATGAAATTTTGTTAAAAATCGTCGATATTTTGTTGAACACGGTAAACTAAATATTTTTGGATAATTTCAAAACAACAACTAAAATTTTATGAACAACAAAATATCGATCTTTTCCAACAAAATTTTGTTTTCAGTGAATGAATTTGCAGCACGAAGAAGCTGTTTGTATCTATGGCGAATCCGCGAACTGTTTTCATTCGCATTTCCATTCTCGTTCGTTCTCATTTCGCGCCGGATGGTCGAAAACGTGAGGTGAAATTTTCCACCGGGTGCACACAAGAGCAGCATCCACCGGCAGCGCCAACGCAACCAACAAACGTGTACAGCTGATGCGTTCTCAGGGCAAAAGCTCGTAAAGTACTCTCGCGCTCTCAACTCCGTGCCTGCTGCTCCTTTTTCTCTCCCGCAAGTCTATATGCTCTGCTGTCTTCTTTATACCCTGCCCCTTCGCGACCTGCTCCGTACTTCCTGCCACTGACGCTTTCTGTATCTTTTCTCTCTTTCCCTTACGAGTATCCTAGCCCGAGGCAACCGGCGTCGGGATAACTGACGCGGAGGATTCTTTCTCGAGGATTTATATCGCTCGGTTTTCTACGAACAACCAGTGCTCAACACTTGCACAGAGAATTTCCTCCGCCATCCTTTTCTCTCTTCTTCTTCTTCTTCTTCTTCTGGTTTCTTTCCTTCCGCTTTTATCCAAAAGTCAAACTCATTTGGAACGTTTAAATGTAGAACTTGAAGCTACAGGCACTGAGAGGAGGCAACCCAGTCGCTAAAAACTTTCCAACATTTACCATTTACCTTAAACGAAATGTGTTTTACTTCGCGAACATTAGTATATATAGGCGAATAAATAAATTACATTTTATCACAACTTTTCCTTGGAGGGATATTCGCAGATATGCTTTTCGGACCTGCTCTTCCATAGAGAAACATTGAGCCATTGCGGAATTTAAGAACTTTGAACTCTCGATCGAAAACTCGACGGCAAGGAAGTTGTATGGCGATGGTCAAATCTTAATTTTTCTTTTCAGTTTTTCTTACATGAAAAAATAGTTTGCGAGCCAAAGTTCATTAAAAAAAAGTTGTTACTAATTGACTAAGCAACAATATACTCTAAATCCAAAATTGTCCGAGGTAATCTGTCAACGTCCTTACAACGTCCTTGATAGAAAAATTGGAAGAACTTATTTTTTGGTTTTCGGAAGAAGCTATTTTTTTTTTTTATAGAGATTTTGATTCAAAATTTGGTCAGAACCATAAAAATATATTTTTTCAGGATCCAAACAGAAAATCGGTGCGAAAATTGTCATGGATTTAGAAATTGAACAAACAATTAATAGAAAATGTATTTTTCGTCCAACTCCAACAATATTAAGAGCCTTTTTTAGCATTAAATATTCGATAAGTCTTCATGAGCTTAACGAAGTGGCATTCGTTCCTGTTGCAGAACTGTTTAGAAGCGCAGCAGAGGCTGGACCTCTCGACATCGTGAAACTTCGCAAGGGAGATAAACTTCTCAACATCTCACCGCAACTTCCTCCAAATACGCCCGATACACCCTACGTGCTTCAGGTAAGTTCCATTGATCTAATAATCGTCAGCACGCTACATCGAATTCTATGCGATATCTGCGAGGCCTTTGGAAACTACTTGCATGAGAAATTTTGTCAGGTTTCCATTGGTTCCTTGCACAAGGATCGTTTTGTAAAAGTCAAACGAGCCCAAACGAACGCTTGTACAAATCTGCTGAAGATGCTGAAGGTTGCGTCGTTGGAAGCAACGAAAACTCATTACCAAAATGATAAATTTAAAAAAAAATGATTTTTTGTTGATTTCTGACGATGGAAACTGCAGTTTCATGAGCAATGACCACTCGAGAATGATACTGTGTGCCTTTAGGTCGTTGGAGCACATTCGACGTCTTTGGGGATGATCGAGTCGGATCTTTTACGCGCTTTGGAAAGGCGCGTTGAAGCTTTAGAGTCAGAGTTGCGGGAACATCAGGAAGCAGCGAGCTCAGAATCTTCGATTGCGTTGCAAGATCTGAAAAAGCAAATGGGCGAGTTCAAGAAAAAGCTCGAAACGACTGAGCATCTCAGTTGGCTCGGTGAGTAATCATTTTTATTCTCAAACTTTTAAATCATCCTTTGGGAGATTTCCTGAGATCGTTTACGAGGCAGAAATAAAATGTCTGCCACGTCGGTCTAGCCGATCCTCGCATTTTCCGTAAACTATTGGGAGCTTCTTTTTCTCTCTTTCTTTTTATCAATCGTTTGTAAATGAGACGTCCACGTTGAAACCGAATGACGGATATATGAGCGGATAAACACCCTGGCCGCCAGAATTCGCTTCTGCCTCGAATAAATATTTGCTATTGCTCTCTTGAGCCTCCGCCTCGTGCTATTCATATCCTGCCTCATCGACGTTCGACAAAACTAACCAACCCGAACCTTGAAATTATTCACCGGTACGACAACTACTACCGCCCAGGAAACTTCTTTCCACTAGGATTTTCCAACAACCGACACTTTTTTTCGAACATCAAATGTCGAAGTTTGCCTCGTGCGAATCCAACGAAAACTTATCATTTTTTATAGCACAGTGGCAACGACGATCGAACAGTCTTCGGTGCCGTTCGAAAACTAAATTCAGTAGAAAAGTTTTCACGAGTCCATTAATTATCGAAATAATTAATGAAAAATATATTTTTCGTTTTTTTCCAACGATGCAAACTTCTGCATCTCGGTACACGTAGGCGTGGCCAAATTTTTCAATTTTCCCTAGACGCAGTGAAGCATAAATAATTAAAAAGAAAAATGAGACATTAAAGAAATATCTTTTGCAACGTCGCGTTAATTCGATCGAATGATTACCGGCTTCAAGTTTTAAAATACGACTGAAATTTCCTCTAAAATGAGCCGGAGATAAAGTGAACGGAAGAAGCATTCGCCGCTCGGTTAACGAGTCGTAAATATCGCATGGCAATGACGCCAGAATTTTCATTTTTGAAAAATGGATTTGTTGGTATAAGCAGTTGGTGGTTTTTCAGGTTTCCACAAAGAGCTACCGGATCCAGTTTCCTCGGAGGCTTGTCGAAGATTACGATACCGACGAAAAAGCGACAGCATGAAGCGTTGTGTTCGTGAAAAGTTCCTCAATATTTGGTGAGTATAAATAATTTCATTCCCCAGAAGATTTATCGGTCTCGTCACGATGCTTTATATTTTCATCTTTTTATAAAAAGAAACCGGAGTCATGACAAATGTTTGCTACCTCCTGGTTTGACGTGACTATTTTTCCACTTTTTTGTGTTGCCCATTTTGACGTCTCGCCATAAAGCTTCTTCGCCTGGTTTCTCCATACAATTAATTCGATACGAGGACGAGGAGACGTTTGTCCCGGATGGCCTACTAGTCGCATGCAACTGTCTAAACCCAAATGCGATATTGAAACGTACGGTACTCGTGCGTCACAGAGAACCGCATACACGACATAAGCCTCGCCTCTGCCCGGGGGATTCGCTGCTAGAGGAGACTTTTTCGTTAATTTATCGTTTCGTTCCGTTTGGTATCGTTTGGCGAGCGTTTAACCAGTAAACACAGCGGAGAGCACCCCCAGCCTCGCGACACAGAGGCAGGATAGTGCATGTGCCCGGTAAAAGGCTCGGGTTGCCCGGTAGTCGCTTCGCCGGTCGATACCGCTCGACGCCACCACCGCTGCTCTCTCTCTCTCTCTCTCTCTCTCTCTCTCTCTCTCTCTCTCTGTGCGGTCACGATACACCATTATAACCACTATAACATTTGAGTGGATCGTCGATGGCTCGTTTGGTTCTAACGATGGGAGGAGGCCTGAGGACTGTCGAGCTCCGTTGAGACCAGTACTTTCCATCGAGGTTATTTTCAGGACCATTATACCTTGATGCAACCCCCGGATCTAGTACCTCCCTCCGTTATTTCGTCCTTGGAACCAACTTCCTCTTGGATTTGTTTTATCGCAGTTGAGGGATATTCAATGTTCATGTAATTACGAAATTTCATCAGACACTCAAGTTCGAAACGAAAAATACGTTTTTCTATTAATGGTTTGTTCAATTTCAAAAACCATGACCATTTTCCTACCGATTTTCTCTTTGGATACTAAAAAAATATCGTTTCATTGTCCTGACGAAACATTAAATCAGAATCTCAATAAAAAAACAGAATTTTGTTGCATTCCAGCAAAAAATACGTAACAAGGTTGTTTCATTGATGACCGGGGTCGATCAAGTTCTGACGTAAGATCCAACGGCACCGGAAAAAACGAATCACTCTGCCTTCAGGATCCAGAACCATCCTCTGTTTTTTTATTTGTCCAACTAGCTACTGGCTTTCGACATATTTTTCGAGCTCAATATTTTCTCAAGAATGTTTCCGGATTGTGAAGAAAGTTGCTTCATTCTTTGCGTCACATTGTTGTTCTACGTCTGCTCGATGTCTTTGATCGAGAAACTCGATGCTCGGGCTTTTGGAAGTCGAGCAGCTGACAAAAGACCTTTTGGACGTTGTACTTCCATTTTCTCGTATATCCTCACTTTTCAATCCGTCCGGTCGAAAGTCATGCTTTATCACGCTTCCTCGAACTCTCCTCCACCTTTTCCCTCTTGCTCCAAGAGTGTAGCATCAACCTCTTTCCCTTTTTCCAGTCACGTCTTCCTTCTCCATTCGCATTCTACGAATGCCAGCCAAAGAAAAGCCTCCTGGGATTCGGATAAGTGACTCTGGGTCAATTCTCGAGTATACACAAACCTAATGGCAGAGATCAAGGTATTGGAGGAAAAGCTGTTGTTTCCATGTTCGAAAAAGGATTTTTTTTATCTTTTAAATGCAAGAGCGATGGATCCTGTGAAAGGAAAATGTTAAATTATTCACAGGAAAGAAAACGAGACGAAGAAAATGAATTCTTCGTCATTTCCACCAGAGCCAATGGGCAGCGAATTTTTTTTCGAGTCTATTTTAGGTCCGATAAGGATAAATGACAATTGTACGATTTCTAAGGCTTCACGTTCCATCCCCATGCGTAGCATTTATTACGTTTTTTCTGCTTAATACATTTCCCCTTACCAAATCTTGCCACAAGATTACCGTCTCTTAAAACTCAGACAGCGAGCAAAGAAAATTGTACAACACCACTGTTTTTGCTCCAATAGAAGCTCCTCCGGAAAATCCTTTTCCGAGCCTAAGACAACTGCACATGAATTATTCAATCGGTGTACGCGACGCGAGCCACACGCTTCGTTTCTCTATGCCTGTCTGTCTGTGATGTAATAATCCAGGGCTTAAGACTGTCACGTAATATTCTCGGAGTTGGCTCGCTGGATGATAACTTTTCGAACTGCCTCAGGACTCTGCCGCAAATATTATTTCCGAGTCTACAAGCTACGCGGTCCCTTCACCGCAGGGCTTCATTTCTGATTTCGTCCACAAGACAAGAGCTCCGTTGCAGTTTTATTTCACTTGCCAAATATTTTCACTATTTTAACGATCTTGAAGTTTGCATTGTTGGAATGCATCGAAATTCTGTTTTTTTTTTTTCTTGGGCAGAGTTCATGCTTCTTACTCAATATTTGAGAGCTGTGGTGTGAACGCTGATGAGGAAAATGACGAAATCGATACGAAAATTTTCATGCTTTCTGAAATTGAACAAACGACGAATACAACAGTTTTCGAAAAGCAGCAAATCGTCCTAGCTCACGAAACAGTTCGTCAGAGACTATTTTGACTTGTCCGCGTTCACTTGGTCCGATTGTACCTCGTTATTTACCCAGCACAGTGGGAAATTGATTTTCCTCCTTGATTCCATGGCTTCGAACTCTCCTGGCCAACATTCGCTTTTCTTAGTCAGAGAAATGCTTTGGCACAAAGCAGCCTTTGGAAAAGTCGTAATTCAAGTTCTGTGCCCAATTGAGCTGTCATTGATTTAGATCTGCCTGTATTTCGACTTGACCTCATGGGCTGCATTTCCATATGAGTTTCCGGTCCAATCATAACGCGTTCTCCTCTCGTTTCAAATCTCCAAATGACTCGATATACTCAATTGCAGTCTAGCTGGCGAATCGTGCAATTTTGAATTGGAATATTTGTTCACTATGATTATCTAAGCTGGGTCAAGAAATTTAGCATTATGCAAGCGACTTCCGGTTTACTCGAATATTCCACAGCCTTCTGTATTATGCTTGTATGCTTCCCGCCTCTTTTTCACTCTTTGTACGTGAGTACGTCGGCAAGTGTTTGCGCAAACCGTTCTCCGACAAAGTGCAGATGAACCGCTGCGAGTCTCAAAATAGAATAAATCGTCCCATCTCTTCCTGTTTCCAACAATCCCTCCTCTCTTTCCCATCCTCAATGTCTCTCGGCACTTCCCATTTTTCTCTTCACCGTTTTTCTGTGAATATTCCCGCGTTTACATAAAAATTCTCCAGTAAATAATTCGTCACGACATTCCTCGTTACATCGACAATACCGATCGCTCCATCGATCAAGCTCGCTCCATCTCCGTAGGGACTTCCCGTTTGCATCGTTGCAATGCAACGAAATTCTTTCATTTTCTTTGGCAAAGCTAATCATTCAAATTGGCTCAAAAAATTTGGATGATTTTGAAAATTCAACAAATCGTTTAAAAAAAAATAATAATGACAACTTTCACGTTACATTTCCCAAGGGTTGCTCAGAGTTTTTTCCTTGCCGGTGGAGAGACGCCCAGAAAACGAGAAACGAAAACGAACGTATTGATAATTAATTAGACCGGTTGCCAGAAACATCATTAAATTTCGTTTCCATCGTTTCTCGCGCTACAGCGATTAATTGTCCCAATCATATTGTCACTTGGATATTTAGAAAGGGTTTGCGTGTCAAGGCTCAGTTATAACTCAACGCACACGTGTGTGCTTTTGCCTCGTCCACCCCTTTGGAAGGTGGAAGCTTAGAAAGAACGACAAGCTCGGTGGAGGCGAGCGGATCAGCAGAAAGAGCTCCTCATACGCGGCAGCGTCCAAGCTCCACTTCCGGTAGAGAAAACTCTCCAAGAGGAATTTCCTCTCCTGCTTTTGTTGTCGACCGACAAATTCTTCGAATATCGACTTTCTTCCTTTTGAAGGTAAAGACTGTCTCGTAGGAACGGATTCGAGACACATGCCCCACATACTTGCCAACATTTTCTCTAGATTTTTTCGTCCCAGTAAAAATTGAGAATTTTTCGTTCGACGTTGTTTATCCGGAAAAATAAAAAGCAGATAAACGTCCACGACGAATGAAAAACCACTAAAAAAAAAAAATAGATTTGCATCAAGTGTGCGAGGAACTTTAAAATAAAAATTACAATAAGCCTCAGCATCGCTTCTTTCAAAAATACGAAAACTCTGGTTACGTGTAAACACTTGTTACTTTCTTACGTTGAAAAACGTAACGTGCACGTAACTCGGAAAACTGGGCCGGAAGTTCCCTCGAGTATTTCTGCAATTCTCACAAAATTTCATCTTCCTTGAGAATTTCAATCGTACCGAGTTTTCCGAGAGCGGGCTACACTGCTCTGAAAAGAAACAAACAATTGGAGCACCCGGCTCCGTCTTACCGCGAGCACACTACATGTAAACCCATAAAATCAAAGCACTCCGAAACTCATCAGCCTCTGCAGAGACTGCAGGCGTCTCTCAGAAATTTCTTCATTCATTACATTCTCATTCCTGCAATATTTACAACTCGGAAAATTCTTCATTTGCGATACCGGAAACGCCAAATCTTTATCACTTCACTATCGCTAATTTTCGGCCAATGCAAAAATCATTTTTCTATTCATTGTTTGTTCAGTTTCAAAAACCATGCAAATTTTATTTTCGATCCTGAAAGATCGTTTTATGGTCCTGACCAAATATTGAATCTTCCGGCAGCTTTGCCGCTAGTTAAAATTTTATTTTCCACCTTAAACCGTTCCCAGGTGTCCACGTGCTCGGCACGGTTTTATAATAATGTGAAAATCCCTAATATTCGTTCACCAGAACGAAATTAATGATCCATCAAAACTCGAGAAAAAAAAATTCGCAAAAATTACTCACTTTCCATAAAAGTGTTAATTTGGCCGTTGCTGCAGCTTCAAAACTCCGTGAATTCATAAATTTCTCCATTTATTCCATTTCTCAACGAATAATCGTAAAAAATATTTACAAAATCCAACAAATTCGGAAACGTACCAACAGTCCCCACTAAGCGTGATTAAAAAATCAATTTTTTACATAATTCTCATAAAGTTCTCATAAATTTTCACGTCGGGCACTTTTTTTTTTGAATCTAACAATTTTTTGATTTTTTCAATTCTCCAAAGCTCAAAATATTCCCAACCGTTCAGGCTAATGGAACAAAAAATCAATTCCCGTCTTAAACTCAAAATTTTTCTAACCAACACAAATTTGAATTATTTTAGTTTTTTTTTTTAAGGATTTTTGAGAATCTTTTTTTTTTTTTAGAATTTGAACCATCTAGTTTATTGACCTCGTACCATTCGAGACTAAATCCTCGGCCAGTGTTCAATGCTGTATACCATGTATAACGTTCCTGTATATATAACTCTGTAAGCTGTCCCTTAATTACGTATTCCATGTATATGTATAAAGGTATTATGCTCCATCGACATACATCCAGATTTTAGTGACCGTTGGCCGAACGTTAGGTTCTCCACAACACGACTATTTCCCTTCGGTCTGTATATACAGGCTGGAACACTCCAGAGCTTAGGATCACGCTTATTAAGGCTATCCACCTGCCTATACACATTTAGGTGTACGAGAGACAATGGTAAAATACAGCGAGTTGCCATCAAGCCAGTTACGTTCACTTCTAAGTCAATGAGAGCCTCGACCAATTGTCCGCAAAGATCTCCTGTCTCATGGAATTCTAAAGAACGATTTTACGTGAAATTTACATTCTCGAAAACGTGAAAAGATTCGCAAATCTTCGTTTATGAGAAACTGTATTTTTCATTTTGGCTTCCTCATGGTGGTGGAAGCTTCGAGCATCGTGCATCTTGAGCATCTCGAGGAAGCAATCTGCAAATTTCAATTTGCAGCGTTTTTTGTATTTCCATTTAAATTATTAATTTCGACAAATTTTCTAGAAAGTAAAGAGGAAGCACGGACTCATACACAATATCTTACTAAATTTGCAGAAATTAGAGCGGTTTGACGATTTTTCAAAAAACTCAGATTTTCGGTAAATTCGAAAAATTATAAAATTTATACCGTTCAATCGATATTTCCCAAATTCAATACCAACCTTCCTATCATGATACTCTATTTATAAAAAAAGAATAAGTAACAAATCTTAAAATTTGCGCAAGTTAAAGCGTCGACGCCCTTTTTTTGAAAATTTCAAAATACCGTAGAATTCGTATTTTTCTAGCAATTCCAACAAAATTCTCAGAGAACGAAGAGCTTTTATAGATTAACATCTGTGCAAAACCGGAGCCCTGTAGCTCGAACCCTTCTCGAGTTATGAACGTTTGAATTTTACAGTGCCAGAACATACACCCACACAACCGGACATTTTTTCTAAATATGATTTTTCGATGTTTTTGGACATTTTAAGCACATTGTCATTGAAAACTGGAAGAAAAAAAAATTTCACCATCACATAGCTTCCTCTATGAGTAACCAAAAGTTGGAAAATCCTGAGCAGATTCTCGTCAATCGATTCGCCGATCTCGGATGTATCGGTAACTCGTGAAAATCCTAACAAAATCTCTTCAAAAACGAATGAAACGTGACATGGCGGTTCGTTAGCTTTCGGGCTTGCGTTGTTTATTTCCATCATTAAATCGAACATTTGTCCAATCACTCACATCCCTTTTATCGTCTCTAATTTACTTTGTTATTTCCACTTCCGGTAGCATGTCAATTTCGTGTCCGTATTGTGTAACGTTTCGTTTGAAATTCCTAATAAAATACGAAACTTGCTTTTTCACCGAATTTTAGCAAATGTGGGACCTTTGTGCATGTTGATGCATCGGATGCGCATCGTTGGGGATTCAATGTCCAAGGGATAATGAATAGAAACTTTTAGCTCGAACAGAGCAAATGTCAAGCGCGTAGCCTTTGATGTTCATCCAACGAGTTATTCGTGATTTCAAGGCTGTTTGCTTCCGTTTATCAATTATATGTCGAGAGCTTTAATTTTCCTTTGTGCCATGCCGCCACGCTTCGTTTTTGAGAAAACAATCCATGCGCTTCGATCCACCGCACGGATCATTATCGTTATCGATCTTCCGAACTTTGAACTGTGAAAATGTTGATTAAAAAATCTTGCGATAGCGACAACGATCGATGGAGGACAAAAACGATAAAATCCAAAAATAGATCGAGACTCAAATGGTGCTCACGCGAGGAGCCCAAAAATTTAAGGTTTTTCATGAATATGCAGTCGACAGGAGCCAATCGACGACGATTCGGTTACAGAAAGTGTTTGAAGGCGAAATTGATGGACAAACGACGAAATTACACGTTCTGATTGCAAGTGCACTAGCACTCTTGATTTTCAAACAAAAATCGAAACAACGTGTGTCACGTTCCTTTGCTCAGATTCGGTGGAAAATGTAATCGAAAATTACGCAATTTCCGCTTTTGGATTACTCATTTTACAAGATTTACGAAAGTCAGTGAAAATCGTTTCGAAACGTAACGAGAAATGTCAGAAAAAAAAAACGTACACTTGATTTTTCTTCAGCAACAAATTGGACCAGAACGATTGATGAGATCGAGATCCGTGTAAAAATGAACAACAAAACGTTGCTGCCAAGCGAATATTTAATAATTAAACGAACGTCCAGAATTTATCTCATTTAATAGAATAATGCTTTGCTGAACAGAGAGACAATAGGAAATGAACGATGATATTGGGACGAAAGCATGGCTGAATGGTTTGAATGTTTCGAAGGGAAGGATGCACAGGGAAAATTGTATCATCGAACGAATCTGTCACTGTCAGATTTCGCGAGATTGCAGCTGTGCTCGAAATTCATCGAGGATGTTGATCCACGTTCGATTTTCCATTTATTAATAGGAGCAAATTCATTTTCCACCATTTCCATTCACCAAGGTCGTTAATAATCTTTCTTTTGTTTATAACTCCCGACGTGTGCGTGTGCGTGACGAATTTAAAAATTTCAATTTTCTTCACAAATTTAATTCAATTTATTTAATTTATTTATTGAACAATTTAAAAATTTAGATTTTTAAATTAAATTTAAAAGTATTTAAAAATCTCCATACCGTTGATGTTCGCAAAAAAAAAGTTTTTACGACGAGGCTCCAAACGTACGAACATAATTTTCACTGGATTAAAAAAATGTTCGATAATTTTTCAGTGACGTAGCTGTATCGTCGTGTGTACGAGAATGGCTACGTTCGCCAGCTTTCGATGCTCGACAATGGGAAGACGAGGAGCTTCTCCTAATGCTACAAACCATGTTCATCGAGCTTGAGCTGTTACAAAAATTCGACATACCAATAACGACACTCCGCAATTTTCTTTACGAAGTTTATAACAATTACAACGAGGTGCCATTTCACAACTTCAGGCATTGCTTCTGCGTCGCTCAGATGGTAAGATTTTTCCACTAAATCCATTTCGTACTTTCCTCTCTGTCACTTACTCCGAAAAAAAAATATTTCAGTAATTATGCAGTTTGGTTACTTGTCCCAAAAAACTAATGACATTTTTCATCGACAAAAAATGACTGAAAAATTACCAAAATGCATACTTGGCAATATTTTGTTGTAAGCAACTCCCAGTAGACACACATGGGTCCGGGGTGTCCTGTCCATTCAGCGAATGGCGTGAATTTCTCGTTTTTCGTATCGATTACCATTAAATAATAATAAAAATACAATAAATATAAAATATAAAAAATATTTATAAATAAATATAAAATATGAAAATTTAAATATAAATAATAATAATTATAATAAAAAGGAATTTTTCTAAACTACTTTGCTGAATTTTTCTCAATTTTTTTAACGAGTTCAAGTCCAATAAAAAACGGTAGGACCCATGTGTGTCTAGGGAAGTGCGCTAATTGATTTCTGATTCCATGGTTCTCGAGATTGTTGACGTTTGATTGTCTTTACAGATGTACGCAATAGCCTGGGCAGTAGATTTACCTTCGAAAATTGGCCATCTCGAGGTGTTGGTACTCATAGTCTCTTGCATTTGTCACGATCTCGACCATCCTGGTTACAACAATATTTATCAGATAAACGCCCGAACCGAGTTAGCTTTACGTTACAACGACATATCACCGTTGGAAAATCATCACTGCTCGATCGCGTTTCGAGTTCTCGAGCCTCCCTCGTGCAACATCCTTGGATCTCTAGACCCCGCGACCTTCAGGACTGTCCGGGAAGGAATAATCAGATGCATACTCGCGACCGACATGGCCAGGCACAACGAGATTCTCAGCCAGTTCACTGACACAGTGCCCGACTTTGATTATCAAAATAAAAGTCACATTAATCTGGTGAGTCGCGAGGAAAATAAAAAATACGAAAATACAAATTTTTGGAATAATTAAGAAATCCATTAAAAATGGCAATTTAATAATTTTTTAATTTTTTTTCTATAGCTCTCGATGGTCCTAATAAAAGTAGCTGATATAAGTAACGAAGCGAGGCCCATGGACGTCGCGGAACCCTGGCTGGACAGCCTTCTTCAAGAATTCTTCAAACAGAGCGACGCGGAAAAACTCGAAGGACTTCCGGTAACCCCGTTCATGGATCGCGATAAAGTCACTAAACCGTCTTCTCAGTGCAGCTTTATTGGTTTCGTCTTATTGCCTCTTTTCGAATCTTTGGGAGAACTTTTTCCGGAGCTGCAGGTTCGTTGAGTATCCCAAAACCCTCACATTATCATTTTCCTTGACTGAATATTTAACGACGTTGAAGTTTTCCTCGTTGGAATGCAAGGAAATTCTGTTTTTTTCAAAATCAATACACAATCAATACATTTTCAAAGTCAATACACATTTTATTTCAAAGTCATTTTGGGGGAACAATTTGCAGCGTTTTGCAAAATAATTTCGACAACTTTTCTAGAAAGTAAAGAGTTGGACGATTTTTCAAAAAAATCATAAAATTCAAACCGTTTAATCGATATTTATCGATATTACTCTGTTTATAAAAAAAAAATAGTAAAAAATCTTAAAACTTGCGGAAGTTGGAGCGTCGACACCTTTTTTTTGAAAATTTCAAAATGCCCTAGAATTCGTATTTTCCTAGCAATTCCAACAAAATTATCAGAGAACGAAGAGCTTGTCTAGATTAATATCTGTGCAAAACGGGAGCCCTGTAGCTCAAACCGTTCTCGAGTTATGATCGTTTGAATTTTACAGTGCCAGAACATGCACACACACATCCGGACATTTTTTCTAAATATAATTTTTCGATGTTTTTGGACATTTTAAGCACATTGTCGTTGAAAACTGGAAAAAAAAATGTTCACCGTCACATAGCTTCCTCTATGAGTAACCAAAATGAATTGATGCCAAGAAAAAGAGTTTGCCTTTTGTAAATCGACGAAATGATGTGATTCCAGGATTTCATAGTAGAGCCAGTGCGTTTCGCTCTGGAGTACTACAGGCGATTGAACGAGGCGGCAAAAGACGAGCGACATCATCGTAGGAGTGTGGTTGATCTCGGTGAGTCAGCGTCCTCGATATCAGCGGGTACAGGGGCGGCGTCGGTAGCGAAATCGACGTCTTCGCAGAGTATGCGATCGAAGCGTTCGGCAGGTACGATACGTTCGCGTTCCCGATCGACGGACGAAGATCCGGAGAACATGACAATCGCTGAGCTCGATAATCCGGAGAGTTCTGATCCGGAAACCGCGACGGAGGTTGAGATAAGCGAGAAAACATTAAAGTTCAAAATATCGACTGAGGGTACAGGAACGATGGCAAGTTGCGCGGGAAGGAAGAGTTACCCGGGAAGCCGTAAGGGTAGCAGAGACAAGGCATCCTTGGATTATTACAATCACGATCTCGCGAAAGCGGTGAGAGTTCACGAGCGGGAATGGCGACGAAGCAAGGGAGAGAACTTGAGTAGCGACATGAGTTCGCCGGTGAGTGCAAGGTCGATCGACGACGGTATAATAATCGAGGAATTGGAAAGGGACGAGACGAACAGCGTAAAATCGAGAACAAGGGACGATCGACCGGAGGGAAACGGAAAAATGGTCGTCACGGTAAAATCTTTTACGGACAAAGAAGGAAACGAGGTGGAGAATGAAAACCTGGACGGCGACGAAGAGAACGACCCCGATTTCCTAGCCGAACGTAAAGATTCGATCGTCCGTAACGACGCGTTGCATTGCTGCTGCGACGACAAGACAGCAGCCTCCAACAACCACAAATCGTTATTGTCGAGATTGCGAAATTTTACCGATCGTTTGAGCATCAGTTTCGACTCGAAAGACGCTGTACCATGCACGAAATCGTCATCGAAGCTTCACCCGAGCTCGAGGAGTCAGCTGATGAAGAGCGAATCGGTGACGAGCAGTAGCAACGCGTCAGGAACGTCAGCACCAAAGCCAGCGCGCCAAAACAATTCTCTGATCCTTTGCAAAAGATGTAACTTGACGAAAATAAGTAAAAACGAGATAAAGGACACGTCGGTAACGATGAGAACGACGAGAACGACAACGACGACAACGACGAGCCTCGTCGAGATCGATGCGCTGGAAAAACGCGCTACGACTCTGCCAAAAGCCAAAAAATCACAAGACAAGAACAAAAGCAGCTGGCGAATCGTATTC
Source organism: Hyposoter dolosus (assembly GCA_963921915.1). Taxonomy (NCBI): domain Eukaryota; kingdom Metazoa; phylum Arthropoda; class Insecta; order Hymenoptera; family Ichneumonidae; genus Hyposoter; species Hyposoter dolosus. The sequence continues at coordinate 8,021,707 of OY998140.1, forward strand.
GTCAAGGAAAAGAGGCCCTCGATATCCCTCGAGACGTTACCGGCCGTCGCAGACGACGTAGACACTAGCGCCACCAAACACAAACGAAATCTCTCCAATCCCGAGGGTAAAATCCCCGCCAAAAAAACCCAAAGCCTCAAGCATACCAGAAAGAATGAAAAGCCCGTCAATATAAACGATTTCAAAGAGTTTGACGTGAGAAAAACGAGCATTGAGAAACCCGAGATAATCGTGAACCCAGGAAGCTCCAACGTCGTCGATCTCGACGACGACGACGACGACATTGGAAAAATAGAGATTCGACGAAGTTCCGCGAGTATGGAGGACATTTCCAAGATTACCAAGCAAAACGAGAACATTCTGGTTGGTTGTGGCTTGGAGGAGAAAAAGAGTGACGAGCATCAACAACACACGGGCAGTCTGGACTCGATGCTGTACAAAGAAACCTCCAAAAGTGGGAAAAAATCGTTGATCGGTTTGTCTTCGCCCTACAGCGCGAAAAAATCATCTCCCGGTATATTTTCCCGCTTCAAATCCGGCATGAGTATCGACGGCACGAGAAGCACGAGCAACAGCAGTTCACTCAACGATCAAACTTCGCAGCAGCAAACCGGCTGGATATCCTCCTTGACAGCCAGTTTTCGCCCGAAACGACAGTCCACTGATTTGCAAAGTGCTCTACCTCACGGTCTCCAATCCCCTGGTCACGAAAGCGTCAAGTGATACGTCGTGGTCTCCGTTAAGACTAAATCCGGTAGATTCGCTGATCTCACCGACTGGTGGGCCCAAAGATCCTTTTGCTGTGCTGGCCTCGCCAAGGAATCTTAAACACTCACACGCGACTCAAATTTCTACTTTGTTGGCCATTGGAAATCCGTCGTTATCAAATTTTCTTCAGAAAACGATCCATAATCAAAAATTTCCCATCCTCGGATGATCAGAGCTGCAAACTTCCATTAGAAATTTTTTAATCAACGCATAATTCAATTCACACTATCGATCGACAACAAGGTAGAAATATTCTTTACCGACTCTCGTTCCCAAAGAATAAGCGATTCGCATTTACATGCGTCGAGAGTTATTTCGGACGCTGAAGAAAATTCATAGATTCGGCCAGTCGGGCGAATTAGCCGATCGTTTATACTCCCTTAATCCCTTTTCTCTCGCCTTCATCGCGAATGGTCTATCGGAGACCACAATGTGTGTGTGTGTGTGTGTGTGTTTCGAACGATCGAACAAAAATGGCTACTCGTGGCGTCAGTTTTTCGATGGCAATCGGTGTGTCATTCTTTTTTCTCTCGTATTCTCCACGGGATTGTCTCGCGACTGGGGAGTTTTCCCGAGACTGGAGAAAGCGTAGAAACGAGGTAATCATTGTGTAGAAATTAATTTGGAGATGATACGTTTAGTTTCCATGAATTCAGGTGACTCTGTCCGAACGACAGTCCATAATTGTTTAGACACGTAGCATTATTTTATTTATTGTCCAATTAACTAGCAGTCCTAACGACTAATTCATAAATGTTGTTACATAAACACGTACATGTATATACATAAGAAAAGTATCGGTATGGAAATTTAAATCGCCACAAAAGTCTGTTTTAACGCATGGGGTACCAACTAGAAACAAAGCAAACATCTATCTTCATCGCATCACTATAGATGTTACGAAAAAATCGACCATTTCATAGGGACAAACTTCCGGAAACCGGTAACCGAATATCGTCATGAAATATTTTGAGAATCACGGTCTCCTGCCACGGATGCCGAATGACAATACCTTCCTCTCTCCAATTCACACAGAGCCATAGTTTTTTTTTTTTTCAACAAACCATTGAAAAGCTCTCAGCCGATCGACCAGGGTCCTTATTAAAATTTTAGCGCTGGTTTTTTTTTGCGAACGTGCATAAGATGCAAATTTGAAGAAAAAAATACGAATCTAGTGTGAGTGAACTCGTCACGAGCTCCTGGGAGCTCTTGGGGCTTCCCTCACACCCCCATAACCGGTAGGGTTATTAGCAGAGTGGGGATATCGATCTTGCCAGGCAAGAGACATAGACATGCTCGCTCGGGCTAAAATGTCAATTTTTAAAATTGGAATTCTCTCAAAATATTGCAAATTTTCAAAAAAATCCTTTTTAAGAAGATTTTTAGATAATTCAATAGTATAGCTAATTTCGGGACGAAATTCAGTTTCCGCTTATTGGAAGTTGAGCCTTCGATAGACAAGTACACATCCTTGTCAGTGTGTATGTATATATATGTATGAGCATATATACATTTGTGTATATGTATATTATATATATAACATATCAGCCATGCGGTAAATCCGGAAAAAAACGTAAACAACAAATAATTGTTTAAATGTTGCGAAAAGAGGGAGAATTGATAGTAAAAAAAAAAAAAATGAAACCATGTAGTCCTTTTTGGCTATCGATCAAACAGAACAGAGCTCCAATCAGAAAAATGTCGACTCGTTTGCGTATTTGTACGTGACGGAGTCGTCCGGATACAATTAAATTGTTTATTTTTATTTCTTTTTTTTTTTTATTTTTCCGGTGCGAATGATCGCACGTCACAAAAATTTAATTCTCCATCCCCTGTAATACGGATGTTGAAAAATCTTGTGAATGTTTAACGATGAAAAATGTTTTGCGTCTTGGATTTCTGAAGTTAAAGGTTTCAAAATGTTTCAGACTTGCCCGTTCGCCCGGTATACGTTGTATTCACATGTTTGTGGGTATTTGTATAAATATACGCACATCGTAGCCTACGTCTCCGAGAACGATATCAATGATCCGGAAACAATGACAAAACGACTCTCACGATAAGTTGACCACGATATATCACGCTTTGAATTTTTAGATGTTTATATTTTTATACTTCATCAGTGTGTCTCTATATACGGCGATGAAACAACCGCATGTATTGTTCAACTCTAGTCTTACGTTATTTACTTCGATTGCCCAACGCGATTGGGTACTATTATTTCTCTTTTTTCTCAACCCATCCTCCATCGCGCCTCGTTATTTATGATTATTCTCAATCATTTTCGATGAGCTTCTCTTTCCCCCCGGACAATATTACCCATTCAAAAAACCCAAAAAAAACAATAAAGTTATTACATTATCACTTTTTGGCGTTAATTCGACATCGCAAAACGGTTTCGTTCAACGGACTCCAATACTTCCGCGTCATGCGCTATTGCATCCCTTTTTTCGGAGATTTATTCCAATCTCTCGACCAATTAGTCCTCGTGTCTTCGGAGTGTAGAAATAATTTTTAAAAACTCATCGAGTATCGACGAATTAGAGAAAAACTAAAAAAAAAATAATAAGAAAAATCAATTTTACTAATTACGTCTCGTACCAAAACCGATTACTTCCGATTTATGTATGTGCATATAATATGTATACATGTACTTTCATTATATTACGTATATATATATATATATGCACATATATTGACCAATAAAATTCGACGTGAGGTTCTCTCGAAAGAAAAACCTGCAAGAGTCTAAATAATTATTAAACACTACCTGTGCCTGATCTTTGTCATTATTGGTTCCATCTTTTTCGCGTATTCGTTCGAAATCGCTATTAACAACAGCCAAACTATTTCCTGACAAAATTTCATCCCTCAAAGACAAAGTTGGAAAAATAAAAACGTCAAAATATTCTTTTGACTCAATAAAATGGCCTAATCGGTCGTAACGCCGCTCGATCATTAATTAACGAATTAAACAAAGTTTTCCAGTTACAAGCAGCAAACGTCAATTGTCATTTGAATCGTTGGAGCATATTCGAGCATCATTGTTCCACATGAGTCAATTAACGAGACAACTCATTAACTAAACATTATTCCTTAAGCACTCGAACCGACTTGGTGATAATTGTACGATTAATTAAATTTGAGCAACACAAAAAAGGGAAATGAATATAAATGTGAAGAAAAAACGAATCCAGAGTAGAATTAGGTGTCGAAAAAAAAAAACAAAAAAGAACGTCAATGGATTTTGCGTTTTGTATCAAAACATTTTCTCCCCTTTATTCGTAGTGCCCGTTTTCTTCCAAACTCGCACATTAAGTTTTAGTCACTTATACGTGGTCGTGAATAATCGTGATAAGACCAACAATTACGAGATCCGCAGTAACATTCGTCTAGTTAAATGAGCAATCATTGAAAACATAGAAAAATATTAAAACAAATGGTCCTGGGATTCGATGGAACGAATTCTAGGCCCGGAAAGAGAAGCAAGTCACGAGGACGAGTATCACTGCGGAGACTTGCATATTTTTAGCCATAGAAAAATTCTGTGTAAATGTACATAAATTAAGATCATCCCAAAATTCGTGTGTGTACTCATTAACTATCGTGATACCGTCTCGTTTCCGATGAAACAATGAGCAGAATAAAATAAAACGAGAAAAGAAGAAAAAAAAAAAGGTAAAAATTCAAACTATACATAAAACAGATTTAAAGAAAGAAAACAATGATTAACTTTTACCTGATATTAAAACGTAATTCGGCTAAGACAGCCCTCGCTGGCGAGTGCTGTTCGATTACGATCTATAAATATAAATACATAGAAATATATAACTTTTAAAAGCTGTGAGGAATTCAACGCCGAAAGGAACATACCGAACAGTTCGGCGTTCAGTGGCTGCAAATGGTTCACTAATAAAATAATCGATCGAATGACAAAAAAAAAAAAAAATGAATAAAAACTCGAAAGGATCAGTGAAAAATCCCCTGGGGAACGAAAGTAAATGCTAGATATGCCAAGAAAACATTTTCGATACATTGGGTACATCCAAATGGGAGATACATTGAGAAAATAAATATCTAAGCGAGATAATTAGAAAATATTAACGAAAAATTGAAACTAAAATTCCTGATTATCGAAATATCACGAATCAACATTTTCTCGTTATTCTTAAATCGTCAAAAATGAGAAATGAAAAAATAAATATGGATAAACACTGAGCGTCCACCTGCACATCAATATTGATTTAAACGATATGCAGAGGAGACGGAAATACGTGTGAGCCGGAAATGGCTTTGGTATTCAATCGATCCCTTCAATTTCCAAGGTGTCGTACTATTATATCCGTAGGAAAGCTACATGTAATTTTAAGCGAATATTGCGTAGTCAAAATGTATCTCAACAAACCGAAACGACAATGAGAAAAAATAAAAAATAAAGAGAACAAGAAACAAATGAAATGAAACAAGAGAAAAAAAAAACACACAAAAAACAGCAACAAGCCACGGTCAAAAATAATAGTTTTTTTGTAAATCAAACCAAGTGAATAAAATAGACGTATAAAATGAACGTGTCCCCGGTTACGGAAACTCGAAGAATTACGAATTAAAAGACTCTTCAATAATCACAAAGAAAATATACTTTATTATTTCCTACGCTTGTTTGTCACTCTCCGGTAATGGTGACGCCCAAACAAAACAGGAACACATGCAGATTTCATTACAATTTTTGGACTTTTTGTTTTCACGCAGCTGCCGTCTCTATCCGTCGCAGATTCAAATTGATTCCACCATCCGCAGCAGATAACAATGATTTTGGATTTAGTCGCATTGGTATTAACGTATCCTTGCACGATGTCAACTCGTAATGCGACACAATGTGTACGAGACCCAGTTTCGTTTGCAAAAGTCCTAAACGCATACCTGAGTTAAAAACAAAATAAAATAATTAATTTTCTTACTCAACATGCCAATTGAATTCTAGAAAAAAAATTAAGACTCAATTTGGAATCGTCAATTAAGAAAATGCCGCCTTACCGATGCATGTGTGGGGTCCATCTCCAAAGGGCATGTAGACGCCCATCTTTCGGTTTCTCTTGTTTTCGTCGGTGAATCTTTCCGGATCGAATTTATCGGGATCCGGAAAATATCGTGGATCATAATGGAGACCGAGCATCGGAATATACACCGGTGTTCCCTTCTCGATCACGTCATCGGAGTTTGGGATTTTATAGTCAGCCATTGTGACACGATCCAGGAATGGCAAGGGTGGATATTTTCGTAGTGTTTCCGACGTCACCATGTCAAGGTAAGGGAGTGTCATCACCTGTGGACCATGACAATCGCGAATACAAATCGTTATCAAAGTCTTTTTTACGATTTTCGAGCAAATTATTTTTTCAGTTGGCCTGCTTCCGTTTTATTGACCCCTAGTGGCCACATGGGGTAACTAGTTAATCCGTTTGGAAACGAATCGAAGGAGCGTTGGAAAAAATGTATATCTCTTGATTCTTGAGGATTCTTGAGTAGCTTTTTAATTTATATTTCTATAAACCATTATGATCGTTCAATTGAGTAAAAATGGATAATCATTTACCATGTCGTACGTGATTTCACCACCATTAGCTCTGATCGCGTCGTTTATCTCTTCGCGCAACTTTGTTTGGACATCGGGTGAAAGCGCCAGTTCGTACAATGCGAAGCTCAGCGTTGTGGACGAGGTTTCGAATCCACCGGTGAAAAAAATTGCAGCTTGGGCAACCAAATTGTCACCGTCAAATTCTGCAAAGCGTGTCAAATTCGAAAAAATCGTAATACCGCTGTTCCGTAAATTACATCGTCCAAAAAAAAAATGAAAAATTAATAAGAATCGATATTTTTCAAGTTTCACGTAAAAAAAAGTTTTTGATAGTGTTTTACCGAAAATTTTGGCGTCCTCGCTGCTCGCCCGAGCGTTTTTCAGCTCGATGAGTAAATCGATAAAGTCATTGCGCTTCGCTCCCGATCGTTCTCGTTCTTTAATAGTATCCCAAAAAGCGTGTCGCAAAAACGTGGCACTTTTTTTTGTGAAGAATTGGAATCCTAGGGGTTTTACCATCTGCGGTGAGAAAAACATCGAGGTCAATTCGATGCTCCGGTAAAAGTTGAATTCGAATATTTCCCTGCCGCACTTTCGAAACTCAGCGTCGGGGTTGTTCAACGAATTAACTTGAAGACCATAGGCCGTTGTACCGATCAGATCGGTCGTGTATTTCGCGCACAATTCCTTAAGCTCAACGATATCCCCCGGTCCTTTAATACGAAGAGAAAAAAAGTTGAACATCGACATTTATCCGAAGGGAGGCAGTCCCTCAATTTTCAAAAAATTCTGTCAAACTGTAAAAACGCTTTTTTGATAAAACACTGAAGTCCGCAACGTAGAGATCCAACGAAAAATAAGTTTTTCTATTAATTATTTCTTCAATTTTAAAAACCATGAAAATTTTCGAACCGATTTAGTGTTTCGATCTCAAAAAAATATCGTTTTATTGTCCTGACGAAATTTCGTTGAATTCCAACGATGCAAACTTCAACCTGCTCGTCTTTTTTGATTGCCTTCTCACAAAGAATCTTAAAATACCTGTCAAGTTGAGAGATTCCAAATGAGTATCCAGATCCTTGCCAACCTCGAGCATCAATTGAAACATTTTTTTGAGTTTGCCAGAAGTGAAAATGGGTGTCAATTTCGATCGAACTATTTTCCACGCCGGATTTTTGACGATGAACAAATTCGAACTGCCGAGCTTGTCGTCGGGACTAGCCGCCGCGTATCTATCCGCAAAATAATTAAAGTCCCGCACTAATATGTTTTTTATAAATTCGGGATCGCGCACCAACAGGAAAGGCCGATCGAATATGTAGAAGCCGGTGTAGGCGACGTCGGGCGAGCGGTCGTACAAATCCTTGACGAATTGGCCTGGAGATTTTTTCATGAAGAAGCAATCGGCGAAATTACCGGTGAACGGGGTCGGCGTTATCTCGTCAATTCCGCGTTTCTTCCAGTAAAGGAATTTCCTCGTCATGTACAAATAAGCACAAACGATGGAAACTGTCATGAGGATCATGCCATCGAGCCCCCAAAATCCGGTCAAAATCGCCATGACTATAAAAACCCTTCCCGAATTCTCAAATTTTAAATTATTAATTAATCGAAATTTAATTTAATAAATAAAAATTAATATAAATTTTAATTTTAATTATAAATCCGCCACTAATTTCCGCGCGAATGCAGTTTTCCGATAATTCTCCTTTCCACGTCGCCACGGGACTTGCATCGAGAGTTGCAAGCTCCTCCATATTTATAACGTTTGCTGGATTCTCTCAACAACAATCCCTCCTCCTCCATACCTCGTCGGAGGAGACAGCACGAGGGGCAACTATGTTTCCATGACTCTACTACTTCGTTATCTGCGATTTCAAGTCATCGAGATATAAATAATTGACATTGGGGCACTGTTGCACTCCCTGGAGCTAAATAAGCACATCGGACATTCGGGACAAATGTATGCAAGTTGCAGCAATTCGTGCAATGCATCGGTTGCAAATGCTGGTGAAAGAATAAGTCTCGAAAATTCGTTTCTTTTTTTTTTTCATCAGTCCAAGTTGTTGTTGCTGTAAAGACACGTTATCTATTGCCGAATGAGTGCAACATGGTTTGATTTATACGACAGTTTTCTCTCCCGTCATTGTACGAGCGATTTGCATATTTTTTGTCTCCTCCTATTGATAGCCTGACAGTAGGAAATTGACATTCGTGATATGGGCCTGTTAAAACGCATCCGGTAACGAGAGTTTCCAACTTGATAACCAGTTTCGTCCGACACCCCACAATCATAGCGAAGCATCGCATCAAGATGCGTATTACGTGTATGCTGTCGAATGATGACACAAGAGAATCAAAGTTTCTGAGATGCACTAGAAAATTAACATTAATTAGGTCGTACAGGAAAACGGAAAAATTACGAGAGGACGTGAACAAAGAATTTCCTTTTGTGTGTCTCAAGCGTATACTTTGTTGCTGGCAAACTTGGCTTTTCTCGAATCGCGTCAACATTCTTCATGCAAATCAAAGATCATCGGATTGCCATATCGACTTTTATTGCCCGAATTTGGTTTTTCCTCATTTTATTATTTTTTGATAAATGCAAGTCATTGATTATGAAAATAATGAATAAATAATTTATTCATTGTTGTAATCCAACGATGCAAACTTCAGTATCAAATGTCGATTGCTACACATTGCTCAAAATGGTTGCAAACAACGCTGCGTGGTCAATAGCCCGGCGAGTCCATAAGATAACTCGACAAAAACGACATTTTATTCTTTTTGGTCAAACCACGAAATAGTAATTACACAAAGAGAACGTTAATTTATTTTATTTTTTTATCTTTCGATTGCGATTATTTTCGACTCTGTAGCTTATTCCATTTTGCAGATATCAATATTTTTCTTTTTCGTTGCATTGAAAAATGACACATTTTCTTCGCACACATTTTTGATGCTCATTTGTTTCTTTTCGTCGTTGAAAAATTATACAGTAATTACAGGAAAATTTCTACGCGAAAAAGAACAATCTTCAAAAATTACGTCAACGATAAATTGAGAGAAATTCTAATAAGTATCGAACTCTGTATCCCAAAGTAATTGATACTTTTTAACATGATTAGCAATATCTCACCACAAAATGACGATTCATCATTGATAATTATTATTTCTCTACAAATGATGCAGAGACTCAAGATTTATTCTCAGCTACGTCACATTTTTGAAAACAAGAGTCGACGTTAAGGCGGTATTTAAATTTCCTCGACAAGCAAGTTCTTCATTTTTAACATAATACGCAGCAGCGATCGTCGACTTGAAGTTGTCACGGTCTCTCAATTGCGCATAAATGAAAAAGATCGACTATATTCAAAACGTCAGAATTGTAATTTGAAAGTTAAAATTATTCGTTAAAGTAGTCCTGTCGCTCCACACTAGTCATACCACTGATCATACTCCAGACTTGCATAATTGACACTTTCAACACATGCTAAAAAAAGAATTTTCAATAACTTAAATTTTCCACGTGTAAATAATGTAATCAACGTTCTCATTTAATTAGAAAAATGAAAAATATGGATTCCAACGATTCGCGTTGTATTTCTAGATTTGATATTAGGCAACGTTGCTTCTTTCTCCATCTCTTTCTACAACTCAACCAGACGAGTGTAACCCCGATGCTTTTGAACCTCGATCTGTCAAAACAATGAAATATGTGTGTAGAAATTCAAATGACGTTTCTTTATCGTGGCGAGATTCATCCAATGCCGGAACGCAAGTTCAAGTTCAACTTGATATTACATAAAAAATAAGTCGATAAGCATAATTTTTTCTAAACGCATTGGATCACTACAAGTGTCAAGTATGTAAATCAGATTTTTTAAAAAGAATCTGACGGATTCCCACTATTATAAACACTTTTATAGCGACCGGAAATTGGGTTTTTGTATATCGTCTCAGAATCCCTTTGAAAAATACCCAATTTGCATTTTTTTTCTCTGTAATCAGGTCGATAATCGAGCCTGAAGTTTGACAGAAATAATTATTGAAATATTAAGTGAAGCTAGAAAAAAATATTGGAAATCCTTTGGACCGAGGCCTGTCGACAGGATCACCTTTTTAATTTCTTAACGCGTTGTTCATTTTTTTTTTCACATCTCCATACGTGCCTTTTTCTACTTCTTGCAAAAACAACGAATCATTAACGAGTCTTGTTTGTGCGAGGAGATGATTGACAGCCATGAAAATTGTGGCTATAAAAACGCAGGTTTTTGAACGAATCGTTAATGTTATTCCAGTCTTCATAAATAAGTTTTTACTATGCACCAATTAAAACTAATTGCAACACGTCACGAAGCTTTGCTGCTGGAAAGATCGAACAATTTTTCAAGTATAGACGAGTCGCACGAACTTTTTAACCTTATTAGAAAAGAGGGAATGGTAATTACAAAATGCTGTCACCGCATAATTGTAAGAATGTTTACCACTTGCAAAGAGACTGATATAAGAAAATACGTTGTCATGCTGCACGCAAACATCGGATTCGTTTTTTTTGCACGTGCGAACATTCAACAAATGAAAAAAGTGTTAGAAGTGATTTTTCCTTTTGCTTCTTCAATAATATCGTGGACAAACAATAATTATCAGCAAATGAAATCTTCTCAGTGTTGTTGACTCAATTTTCATTGAGTGAACAATTTTATTTTGTTTATCGAGTCATTGACAGTGAATAACGATCAAAAAAGGTTCCTAAAAAAGTTATCGACGTAATCTTGATTCCCCTCACGATAAAACGTTATCAATAAAAATCGTTCACAAGATCTAATCCCGAAAAAAATCAAATTCGAAATGTATTTGAATTTTTATCAAAGGATGGTAACTCTTGTTTCTCAATAAGACAAACACTGACCGGTTGATGGTGTGAAAGACGTAAAGATATTTTGCTTCAAAACGAAAAGCCTGAAACTTCCACCGCTAGATGGCTGAGGAGCAAATATTCTCGATTCTCGCTTCGCAAGAAACTTTTAGTCAATTCTTTCAATAGAGGAAGTGTTTGAAAGGAAAAATGGAATCTGCGTTTTCCGAGGAAGTCCCTACAAATTCCTCGGGTTACCGTACCAAAAATAATGATTGATAAAAAATAGAATACAAAATTGAACCATTGTCTTCGACTTGGACTTCTTTAGGCCGTAAGAGGGTCAAAAAGTGTTCAAAGGAGCTCATAGTTATGAAAAGCAGTTGGCAAACAGAGATTTGGCGAAAGATCGAGGTCGATCGTTCCATGAATCAGGCATGAAGGCGTAAACGCATAATTCCCTCCAAACACGATTACAGTTAATAATACCCATAATCGTCAGAGAGCTGTGGTTTGGAATACACCTACACGAAAATTAGGAGCAGAATATGTGGCTATGCTGCACAAATCCCTCGACCACACACTCGAGATATTCCAAACAGATACTAAATTTCCACGTACGTGCCAATTTTTAAATCCTGCGGGTCTTTTCGAGTAGTCCTTTAATTTTCGCGTTATATGTTTAATTCATCCGGAGCTTTCGATCGTTTTTTAATAAAGCTTCGAATATCTCTTTGTCCGATAAAAGGACGAAATTTGCTACTTCCACGAATATGGACTCGATTTCTTATCAAAAATGGGTCCTCTAATGTTTTTTTATCAGTCCTTCTCCTCGAAACTTCTGCATCGAGCTTTTGTGGTCGGTTTTGAAAATTTTAAAACAAAGTAGCATAATCACCTGAATAGCACCAATGGCAGCAGTATCGGAGGATTTTGATAGCTAATTGCGTGTATCGGAGGGTTTGCCCTTTCGGTATCTCTAGTAGCTCCATTCTGAAGACTGGCAGTACACGGCAAAGAGATCCGTAGCTTGTGTAACGCGAATCGAGGAGAAAGAGAGAACGAGAGAGAGAGAGAGAGAGAGAGAGCGATGGGGACCCTTCTCAAACTCGGTCAACCGAGGCTCCATCCTCGTCCTTATACTGCCTGCTTTGATTCTCTCGCTCGTCCACGCGGATGCCTCGTAGTTGGCCCGAAGAGAAAGAGAGTGGATTCAGGCATACACCCCACCTAACACCATAGAAAAGAGGAGGCGATACACAGCAAGGATATATTTATAGTTAGGCAGCGTGAGAGGAAGATAAAAAAAAAATGGTAGTAGCCCTTGGAGCGCGCCTTCCGGGCAACTGAACTAAATTATCGTGTAACGAAAAAGGGGCAAGGAGCGAGATGGAACGCGTCCTGAGAGATAGCAAAAGGGAAACCAAAAGGCAGAAATAGGATAAGCGGCAAGAGGGAGGGAGGAAGGGGTGCGAGTGAAACAGCAATCGCGGTTGGAGCTTTGGTCAGCCGAGAGTACGAGCGAGACAAGATTTTTCCAACAGCCGAACAAGAGTCCTAGCTTTCGATTTGAATTTCAAAAGGGGCGGACACCGTTGCCGAATTCTTCGTAGAATTATAACCATCTCCAAAGTATTTTCGCGTTTTTTTTTCCAACCCGGAAGAGAGACCACTCGCCAGCGTCCGTTTGGACGCCCGGTTATACCTTCCAGACGCGGCGGAAGACCGTTTATATAGTCTCTGTATTGCTTTTCGTTCTCTGAACCCTTTGTCACGAGGCGCCGCGAACCGCTGCCATTTTCGCCATAACCCAACATCATCATGGCACTCCGATCCTGCGCCCTATATACATCATTGCGTTTTGACGTACCGTTAAAACAAACATCTTCCCGTATCATTTTCTAGACGATTTCGGGGTCAACGACCTCCATAAACTGTATCAGAGGTCAAAGATCGATCTCCTCACATAAACTCTCAAAAATAAAATACAAAAACACCCGTTTCTCCGAGTTGTCCATTTCTAATCGACACTGAAGTTCGCAACGTTCGAATTCGACGAAAAAATTTCAAACAAGATGCTCAAGATGCACGATGCTCAAATCTTTCTCTTTGAGGAACACTATATGTTTTATTTTTCCTTCCTCATAGAGAAAGCTTTGAGCATCGTTCACCTTGAGCATCTTGAGGAAGCAATTTGCAGCGTTTCTTGCATTTGCATTTGAATTATATAATTCCGACAACTTTTCTAGAAAGTTGAGAGGAAGTACAGACTCATCCATGATATCTTACAAAATTTGCAGAAATTAGAGCGGTTGGACAATTTTTCAAAAAATTCAGATTTTGGTGAAATTCGAAAAATCATAAAATTTATACCGTTCGACCGATTTTTTCCAAATTCAATACCAACCTTCCTATTATGATACTCTATTCATAAAAAAAAAATTAGTAATAAATCGTAAAATTTGCGGAAGTTAGAGCGTCGACAGTCTTTTTTTGAAAATTTCAAAATGCCCTAGAATTCGTATTTTTCTAGCAATTCGAACAAAATTCTCAGAGAATGAAGAGCTTGTATAGATTAACATCTGTGCAAAACGGGAGCCCTGTAGCTCAAACCGTTCTCGAGTTATGAACGTTTGAACTTTACAGTGCCAGAACATACACACACACATCCAAACATTTTTTCTAAATATGATTTTTCGATGTCTCGGGACATTTTAAGCACGTTGACATTGAAAACTGGAAAAAAAATTTCACCATCAAATAGGTTCCTCTATGAGAAAGCAAAAAATACGTTACGAACTCCAAATTCGACAACTATCCGTTGGCCAGCAGTTCTCCCTTCCCGAAACATCGCAAAGTCGTTGCGATCGGCTAGAGAGAACGATAAAAGCCTGGAAATTGAGTGAGAAAGCGAGATACAAGAATATACTCGCAGGAGCAGACGACGGGGTGAGAAAAGATACCAGCACACAGGATCGTGGTTTACACGTACTAAAGTTTGTCCCGTCCAGCAGAATGTATCTAATTTCTTATTGTCCGATTTCATAGGTAACCTCTATCTCATCATGTCCCTCTTCATTCATTATACATTTTTCTTTGCCTCGAGAGCATCCTGTACTTCTCAGACCTTAAGAAAGAGAGAGAAGGAGATAAAAAGAGAAATGACCCACACACGAGACATACAGTTGTTATTCTTTACCATAAAAGCCATTACCTTTGCACATCGCCCGATTCTTTTTGTTCCCGATCGTAAGGGTTGTCCCATCCAGAATTTATAAGCAAAAATACACGCAATAAAATATGTGGAGCACAGGTAAGAGTCATAGCCATGGAAATCCACACACGAGGGACAATCACAAGAATGCACCCTGCAGTCCTCTCTCTCTCTCTCTCTCTCTCTCTCTCTCTTGCCCTCTGGCTCCTTTCATTGTAACGACGCACGGTCATCTCACGCTCTCGCCAGGCAAAAGTGGTCAGGCGCCGTTTTTCAAGCTCGTCCATAACAACTCCTGGCCACTCGCCAGAACGATTTAAATTTCAGCTTGATTTAAATATTATCTTGTAAAGGGGTAAGTTTAATGCATTTATAATTGTATGAGCGGGGCGGGCTCCCTCCGAAGGTCATCGGTCGGACATCACTGACCCTTGGCATCATCGGGTCATTCAAGAATCCACACACTACCTCGCTCGCTGGACATGTATATAACCTTTGATGACCGTGCCACGATTCTCTTCACTAACCAGTTCCCCATGCACTTTTGCCACACCATGACCACTGAATCCAGAGCATCGGGCACGGGCCACTTCCGGATTCCGTCTACACTCTTCCTGGAAGCTTTACAATGTCCAACACCATACTAAAGTCCGCAACGTTCGAGTCCAACGAAAAATACGTTTTTCTATTCATTTTTTCTTCAATTTTAAAAACCATGACAATTTCTGGCAAGATTTTGGGTTTGGATCCTTGGGAAAAATCGCTTTATAGTCCTGACCAAATATTGAATCGGAATCTCAATAAAAAACGCTGCAAATTGAAAGTTGCAAATTGCTTCCTCAATATTTAGCACGATGCTGAAAGCTTCCTCGATGAGAAAGCCAAATTTTGTTTAAATTCTATTTTTTAAATTAATTTAATTTAATTTATTTCAAAAGATTAATTATTAATCAATTAATTGTCATTATTATTTATTTGATTTATTAATTTCCTTTCTAAATTAAAAAAAAATAATTTCTACAACGTTTTCGTGCCAATTTTGTCTTTGGATCCTAAAAAAAATCTCTTCACTATCCTGACGTGGATTTCGTTGCTTTCCAACGATGGAAACTTCACATGGTAATTTATACAGATAATTCAATGTCCCAAGGCGACGAGGAATTTTCTTCGATCGACCTGTGCAAGCTTTCCCATAGTTTCGACACTTTTTCGCTCGGCTGACTTTGGTTTGCGGAAAGGCAGCCCGAGAGGGCTCCATAATTCACCAAGACATTGCAATATAACGGTTCATTCTGTAAATTGAAACGCGAAACCCTACGGGACGTCCCAGGAGCTTGGTTCGACTACGATTCTACTTTTTAAATCGTTTTTTTTTTATTCTTCACCCTTCTAATTGTCCGGGAGGGCATGACATCGCGGACCATGGTCATATCGCATATTTCATACATCAGATACACACGGATTCGCAACGTTCCTCTAGCTGCTAGTATTTCACTCCTCGTAGCCCTTCAACGTCCAAGCCTTTTAATTCCAAACAGAGAGAGAGAGAGAGAGAGAGAGAGAGAGCTTTTGGGTTTTGGCCACTTCATCCTTTTCCCTATTTACCTCTTTCCCATTATTCATGCAGTCTATATCTTCTCCACACACAAACCCATTGTCGTATACTTCCTATTTCTATATGCATCAATGTCAGTAACAAACAACGCCAGAACAATGTGCTAAAGTGGGAAGAATTTGTTATAAACCAAATTTTTCAAATGAATAATTGATTCCAGAATTAAAATCGAGATTTCTATGCAATTTTATCGTAAAAAAAATTTTTATCGCCTAAAGATGTGTACTAGCGAAATTTTTAAAAGACTTAGAGGAAGATCTTAACATTGCAGTGTTGCAACTTATTGTATTTTAAATATAATTTTCATTATAATTAATATAATGTATAATATCATATAATATAATAGAATTAACATAAATAAATAAATAAATTATGAAATTCATAAATTTATAAATATAAATACATTTCTAATTTGTGAAAAAATAAATTATAAATTATATAAATATATAAATAATTGAAAAAAATAAAAAATATAGACAGACATAGCTATCGTTAATAAAACTGCTGTGTTTCGTCGGTATTGTTCTAAAAATTAATGCGGAAAGTGCAAGAGGCAGAGAGGAGTAGTGAAAGGATTTAATTAATGCAAAACGTTTGTCTCGCTTTTCTCCATCGTTCGGTCTTTATCGGGAGAACGCGTCGCGAGAAGCTAGAGAAAGATGGAGAATCGGAATGAACAAGAGAGAAAGGAGGAAAAAAGGAGCGTATACATCACGCTTGAATAATAGTACGTCCAGCGCACTAAATCCTACCGTTTAATTGAATTATAGCCGAATCCACAAACGAACGCCCGGTACGGCCGTTCCAATATCGCGGAGCTAACGCGCAGCGGTTAACCGAAAATGATCGGCAATCTATAGACGCTGATCGCCGGAATATTACTTTCTCGTCGAGCGGTGGCCTCGTCGGCTCCGTCTTTGTCGCGGCGTCACCGCCGCGACCATCTTCTAAAAACTATATCCAATAAAACAAGGACACATATATTAGGATATGTAGCGAATATCGAAAAATTGCTTCAACAAAAAACAACGCGCGGTAGCGTCATTGGCAACGGTCCAATGGCGAATGTCACGCAAAATATATGCTTGCGCGGGTGAGGACTAAACTATGTGCCAACCAATGTATCCAAGCGTTTCATCCACCAACTTTGCGATATTTTTCTTGGAAATCAGTTGGGCAATAAAGATCGATCCTGATGTTTCACGATTCGCCAGCATTCGTGAAACTATACCAAGAAACGTTATGAGCCTCCACTTTGCAACGAAAAAAACATTATTTTTTATCATCGTTTGTAATTTTTTAAATCATGCAAATTTCTGAGTCCACATACTTTTACAGTCGCAAAACCGATCTTTTTTATCGTCGTTATTACATTCTGCATTTTAATCGTGAGCTTTGCCAAAGAAACAAATTAATTTCGCTCATTTTGAGGGCTCAACAGGATTTTACTGTTTTTTTTTCGTCTATTTATCCACTCGAAACTTTAATTGTTGTAAAACATATCGATTAACGTGAATTTTTATTTTATTTGATTTTTTTCATTCCTCATTTATTTTATTTGATTTATTAAACTTTTATTTTATTTTATTCGATTTTTAGAAATTTTATTCATTTTTTGAAAGTTAGTAATTGAATATTTATAAATAAATATCTCGACTTCTACATTGTGAAACCTCTTAAAATTGCGCGAGCTCATAGACATCACTATTCTCTTTGTAAGGTGAAAATTTAAAGGAATTCTATCGATAGAAAATTTTGCATACAACCTCCTTAAGCGTAGCCACGAGGGCAAAGCGATGGCTTCCTTTAACTTATCCAGGCGTTTGCTCTCTTACTGCTGCGGACATCCACGAATTAATATTCAAATCTGCGTTAACCTAGTCGACGATATATACATAACAGTTTTTATTGTACGAGCTGGCCTAAGCGGCGGGGATGAACACGCTGTATCTCAAAAAGGACACTCGTGGTCCGTTGATCCTTGCAGAAGGACTCCTGATGGCGAGGCTCTCGTCCGAATCTTCCAACGGACATTGCCCGTCCGTTTCCACCTTCTCTCCTTCTTCCTTCATCGCTTTTTTCCGTTCTCCACTTCAGGCCTGCCGCGCTACCGTTACGAGAAAACGTTGAAGAGACGCGTGCACCCTGCCATCCGCGCGCGTCGCCGCGATCCATTGTTGGTACCAACTCCAAACCTGGCCACTGTCCTTTTCCCTATATTCCCGATGTACCTGCAGACTTACGCGGTCATATTCTCAGTTTTTTCATACCTTTGAATCCTCGCTGATGATTCGCGAGACCTTAACCCCCTCCGGCACGACGGCCAAGCCAAAAGCGATGTTTCCAAGTGGACAGCACGGACGTTACCAAAAATCGCACCGGGCGATGCCTCCACGAGTTTATCGTGCGTGAAGAATTTTTTTCTTCGCGCGGCTCGACGTTGAGCTCGCAAGCTTTTCGCGTTGCTCGCTCAACACGTACCCTTGGACATTGTAGCCCAGATTTACATATCGCAACCGTGCATTGCAGTTCGTTATGCCAGTGACCTGATTATTCCTAGTTCTTACGAGGGACAACGGACCAGGTAGCACATGACCATCGCGCTTTTCCTACCATCAAAAATCTTACGTCGGTACGTCAGTAAATTATTTCTAGTATTTCAACGACTCTTCGGACCCTGGCCGTTGGAGCCTTGTGTGGAAACGGTTTTTTCGGACTCTCTGCAGTTGTCGCAGAAAGAAACAAAACTAAATGTTTAAAAAATCGTCTCATATGGAAAGATTCTCGATACACACGACGTTCAAGTTTAAATCGTTCGAATGCAACAAAATTCTCATTTTGCTTCCTCACAGAGGAAGCTCTGTGGGGGTGGATCTCGTAGAGAAAGATTTGAGCATCGTGCTAAATCTCGAGGAAGCAATTTTCAAATTTCAATTTGCAGAATTTTTTTTAAATTGACATTTTGATTCAATATTTAGTCAGGACGATAAAACGATTTTTTCCAAGGATCCCAACCAGAAATCCTGACGAAAATTGTCATCATTTTAAAAATTCAACAAACAATTTATAGAAAAACGTATTTTTCGTCAGACCCCGACGTTGCGAACTGTCAAACTGCCTGAAAAGTCAAACCCTCGAAAAAGTCGGAGCACGCGTGACCGGAACGGTCAATGGGAAGTAGCGTGTAATGCAAATTTACTCGATGCAACAAATTGCACAATATTTCACGGATCGGACTCAAAGAAATCTCGTCTCATTTGTATCGCGTGTATATACGTTTTGGTCTCGTGTTTACCTTTCTCCCGATGATATACAGAGTGCGATTTATCCCCTATTTTTACTTTGCTCATTTCGTAATGTTCCCCCATTTGGTCCTTGCACGTATTCCGCTATATCGATAAGTATACGCCACCGATTCCGTTACGAATGCTCCAAATAAATCCGAATTTCCACGCTCCTTGTCCTGGGTCATGCCATACGATCCCTACGCAATATTTCTTTGCGCCCAACCAGCATGAGAGTTGCTCATACTCTAAAGACCAAAAAAACACTGAAAAAAAAAAAAAACGAAATCCTCGACAAATACGAGAGCAGAGAATCGATAAAAAAAAAACTAGACGAAAAAAATTCAGTTCTAAATCGTATGTATAGCTCGCTCCATTTATGGTCGGAATTGCGGACAAATGATCACGTGTCCCCATGCATTCAACACCATAGACAGCCATAAAGAAAGTCTATGGGGAAACTTGGCATCTCTTGTCATCGTACGAGCATTAAATAGTCCAGGCTCTTATATTTTCCTACGAAGAATTGCCAAAAGAAAAAAATTCCCCCATAAGAAATTGAAACCCCATAAAAAAATGTTAAAAAAAAATTTTAACTCGAGCGCGCATCAAAAGTCAGGTTACTATCGTGTCCCGCATATGCACATAGTTTCTTAGTTAAAAATCAATAACAAGCAACTAGCGAGCACAGTGCAAGAATAAAAAGTTGGCAAAAATAAAAAAAATCATGCACGCAGCCCGCTGTGCATTGTCACAGCGAATGGGAATGGTGAATATGAAATACGATCGGCTTTTAGTAAAACGAGACAAAAATACAACAGGCCATTCGATAGTAGTTTCGCGTCCCCTTCACCTCGATTCGTCGTCTCTATATAGCAAAAGATATTACGAGGGAAACAGAGAAGGGAGCGAGAGGCTGGAAGCACATGAAATGACCATTCGCTTCGATAATTTTTTTTTTTTCATTCGATATCGCGGTTGGGCATTTCACCAAAAAAAAAAAAACCATGTGCGAAAGAGCATTTTTTTGCACGCAGCTAAATCGATCCATCTCCGAGTCAATGGACCATTCTTTTCTTGTTCTCTCTCGTGAAAAACCTGGCCAACCTTTTTTTTCATCATTTTTCACCAGTCTTTCATAAAACCTTTATCGGTCGCTTCCTTCTTTTCTCGAGACTTATTGTTATTAGGGAAGCAAAATGAAATCGCACCACGATCAAGCAGGAAATGATTTTTTTTCTCGTTGGATTTCCATAGATTTTTCTCAAGTTTGTTGCGATGCGTTTTCATTTTTTATTTCTAAACAATTTCCATTTTAATGACAATTCCATTCTGAGGACGTTGTATGCTAAATTTTCTATCCATAGAATTCCTTCAAATTTGCAGCGCACTAAGAGAATAGCGTTATTTAATAGCTCGCACAATTTTGAGAGGTTTCACAATGGAGAAGTTGAGATATTTATTTCTAAATATTTAATTACGAACATTAACTTTAAAAAATTGAATAAAATTTTTAAAAATCGAATAAAACAGAATAAAAATTTTCTAAATTAAATAAAATGGAGCTAAAATGTATAAATTCAAACGAAATGCAATAAAAATTTATTAAATCAACTAAAATAGAATAGAAATTGAAAAAATCAAATAAAATAGAATAAAAATTCAAAAAATGAAATATTCATTTATAAAAATCACAATTTTCAGTAGTTTCTCATTAGGGCGTGAGTTAAAAGTTTTATGTAACATCGAAGAAGCTTTATACACTTTTTCAAAAAAATCGGTGGTAAAATTTTTTCGAAATATTGTTTATTGTATAAAAAATGCCTCAGACAATCGTGGATTTGGAGTATGTTGTTCTTTAGTCAATTTGTAACAACTTTTCTCAATGAACTTGAGCTCGCAAATCATTTGGAATGTAAGAAAAACTGAATACAAAAATTTAGGTTTGACCGTCGCCATACAACGTCCTGCAGAAACTCTCGGTACTTCTTGGTGAAGCAAAAAAATAAAAAAATAAATATTCCACTCCGATTGGTTTGCATGGATTAATTCAATATCGCTCCCGCTCTCCAGCATTATTCGTGGGTTTCGTCTTTGTCAAGAAAAATCTCTTTCACGGCCATTTACCGTTGTTTCACGTGGATATCAAATGACGAACGGTTTCCACGCGAGATGTCTGTTAATATATTGGCCACGCAGAGATTCGGTGAAGCGCGCAGTTTATATGTACCGGAGGTTTCTCTAGGCTCAATTTGCTCAAGACGCTTGAAACGTGAGACGATCGTACACGTACAAACCATATATAGCGTCTTTCAATATCTTACGAGAGAACGCACCTCACGTGTATACGACGCAAGTACAAAGATCCTCGTTCAATAAAATTATTTTCAAAAATCAAAAAAAAATCAAAATCTTGAAAAAAAAATAGAAATAAAAACGAAAAATACTTTTTCTATGAATTTTCGTATCGATTTTGTCTTTGGATTCTAAAAAAAAATCGTTTCATCGTCCTGACCAAATATTGCATCAGAATCTCAATGAAAAACAGAATTTCGTTGCATTCCAACGATCCAGACTTCATCACCGTGAAAAACGAAATAATGAATTCTAACGAAGTCGAGCTTCGGCTATTATTTCTGAATAATCCTGTACATTTGATCAGTATGCTCGATTTCTTTGGCAAGAGATGAATGTGACGAGGATCTCTCAAGGCACACCCATCATCCGATATTTCATTTCGATTTTACAATTTTGCTTCGCAGCCAACCCTCCACAAGCACCTTTTCAAAATAAATTCTAATGGAGCAGCCAATGTGCTCAAAAATGCACGACAATATTTTCGTTCACGTGCTGCTGCTGCTGCTGCTGCTGTCTAAGTAACGACGAGCGCCGAGAAAGCGTAGAAACAAAAACTCAATGCTGGATCCTCCCTCTTCGTTCATCCTATGTGCGCATAATTGCAGGGCAAACGTGGCAACGTAGAAACGATGAGGAATCTCTTTGGTATACAACCACCCCTACAGGGGTTCTTCGTTTATTTATTTCCTCAAGAAAATTCGGAAAATTCAAGTTTTTCCACTATTTTAACGAAATTTCACTCGAAATTTAATTATTCAAATTGGATTAAACGACAAGATTTTTAATTAATCATAGTGCATCGGGAGGATTCATTATTTTCGATAACTAACAAGAACTTTTGGCATAGAATGCGATTTTCTTATTTTTCCTTTTCTCCTTCAAGAAAAATTCATTATTTTTGTGATTTTTGTGAGTTTCCTGTTGCTTGAAACGAGAAAATAGTAAAATTCGAAAAATTCACGTTTTTCCATTACTTTCGATTATTTTAACGAAATTCAAATCGAGATTTAATTATTTAAATTGGATTCAACAACGAGATTTTTAATTAATCGTAGTGAATCGAGAGAATTAATTATTTTCCATAATTAACAAGAACTTTTGGCATATAATGCGATTTTCTTATTTTTCCTTTTCTCCTTCAAGAAAAATTCATTATTTTTGTGATTTTTGTGAGTTTCCTGTTGCTTTAAACGAGAAAATAGTAAACTTTGAAATTTTCAATAAGAATACCTGAGGATGAGAACCGCTTTAGAGAATCTTGGTTCCCCTCCCTCGCGTCGCTTTGCCACGAAGCCCGAAAATTCTTTTTCTCCGAAATTCCCCTGCTGCCCCTTCCACGTTTTCCCTTGGTCGGTCTCTCCCGTTGCAAGCATCCTTGTCGTTCTACCAGGAGTTGGGTTTCCATCCAGCAATAAGCAGGCTCCGAGATGTCCGAGTTTCGCTCGTTTTCCATCCGCGGCGATGCCGATTTTCTTCGAGCAACATATTTTTCCGTATACGCGCGGACATACCGAGGAGCAGCAGCAGCAGCAACAACAGCAGGATGAGTATTCTTTCGAGCCATTTGCTTGCTTCTCCATGAACACATCGAACTGACGTCAAACGTCATCGTGTCAACGTCGCGAGAGAACCGTAAAGAATTATCCACGAACACACGGGGGCGTGCAGCAACAAAATATCCGAAAAGTGCTTGCGGATGAAGATTAATCGGTTCAGCAGAGCACACCAGAAGATATTTCGTCTTCTGCTCGTTATCGCACAAGAAAAATTTCCCTTGAAATCTTATACTTTTCTTTTTTTTTTTCAAAACAATTCCTGACGTTTATTATACAGACACAAACATTTAAAGTAGATCGTAAAAATGTGATGGATCACGAAATAGATAAAACAAATTCAAACGTTAAAAAGTTGGTTCAATTTTATTTCAAATAATTTCGCAAAATATTTATTCATTTCAATTTTAAACTATTTCATAATTTTATTTATTTATTATTTATTCTTATTCCTTATTTAATTTTTTATTTTTTAATTATTGATTATTTTATTTATTTCTTAATTGTTATTATGTATTTAATTTTAATTTTTATTATTAAATGAAATATTGCGAGCTCCGTGTATCGTCACAATTAACAATCGGAGGAATACGAAAATTCTGAAAAGATTTTTCAAAAACGTAATCGAACGTCGTTCTTCGCTTCGCTAATTCTGGAGAATTATTAAAAGCAATGAAATTTTATAAACTCACGAAAATGAAGACAAAAAAGTATCGGGACTATGAGAAAATTATTATTGCCCCAATAAAATTGCAAGAGATGGTTTTTTTTGTATAATTCTATTCCAAGCTCCGTTCGCTGCCTCTTTGAACTGTTTTACAACTCCCTCGTGAATTGTGTGTATTCCCCAAGCCCAACAATTAAGCAATTGTGTGAAAAACCGAGTCTCCCCAGCTAATGGCATTCCCATAAATTGAAAATTTCTTTTGTTCGTTTATATTTTGAAAAAAATAAAATAAAAGACGCAAAAATAAAAAATTTTCAGCGTTTAGACGATTCGACCGAAAAGGCCAGATTGAAAATCGACATTCGCAAATATTTATAATATTTCATTTCCCATTCGCTGTTTTTTTTCGTTTTGACTGATTGCGCTCGTATATTTCTCGCAACACGTGCGAGTTATCGAGCGAATGAGACAGAGAAATAGCCAAGAGGGTGGAACGAGCGAACAACAGTGTGCGAGGTGATTTCTTTTTTTTTTTTTTTTTGCACAAGAAGGAAAATGTCATTTACGAGCCAAATTGATGGCCGAGTGTCGAGTTCAATAGAATTTTTTTTTACTCGCGCGCGAGCTCGTTCACAGGGCTAGATATCATTACAGCGAGGGGCAGATGCATCGCGATGGATCCCCCGGGCTCTCTTCGCCCCGCAGCGACGACGACGCTCAAGCAGAGCGTCGTCGCCAGTTCGCCGCAGTTTGCCAAAAGAAGCAGAGCCCCTCGTCCTCTCATCCTTCTCGACGAGAGCAGCCAGAACAATCTCTTCTCTTTATACGAGACATACGAAGCTATTCGAGTCCTGGGAACCGTTTTTTTTTGTCTTTATTCTTTTTCTCCCTCTTTCTCTCGTCTCACCATTTTTTTCGTCTCTCCGCTGCACTGTCTTTCCAAATGTAATTATTTTCACAGCTTGGCTCGCTCCTTCGGCTCTATTCTTCTGGCGAGCTCGAACATAGAAATATACAAATATATAGATACGTCTGTGTGAGCTAGCAAATAATCGGAATACTCTCTGGTGAAGGAGGCAGCTGTGCAGAGCAGATCGAAAAACCTGTTACCGAACGACGATCTAGACACAGAAGAAATTTTCATATTTGTCATTGATGCGACTGTGGGTCCGGTGTGTAAAAACGTCGAGATAAAAAATAACCGAGAATTACGTATTTAGTAACCACGGGATACCGCGGCAGGCCAAGAAAAGACTAAATAATATTCCGAAATAACTTTTTTTTCTCTCGAATAGTAAATGTCATCAAATTTATTTAAATCGCTGCGATTTGATATCGAAAATACATGAAAAACATTTTTTAGTTCGAACCCAAGTAATTTATACGTTCCAATTAAAATTTTTTCGATAATAAAACTTTTGTGCACTTTATAAACGTTTTTGCTTCCTCGTAGAGGAAGCTATGTGACGGTGACATTTTTTTTTTCCAGTTTTCAATGTCAATGTGCTTGAAATTTCCTAAAACATCGAAAAATCTTATTTAGAACAAATGTCCGGATGTGTGTGTCCATGTTCTGGCACTGTAAAGTTCAAACGTTCATAACTCGAGAACGGTTTGAGCTACAGGGCTCCCGTTTCGCACAGATATTAATCTATACAAGCTCTTCCTTCTCTGATAATTTTGTTGGAATCGCTAGAAAAATACGAAGTTTAGGGCATTTTTAAATTTTCAAAAAAAGGTTGTCGACGCTCTAACTTCCGCAAATTTTAAGATTTATTACTAATTTTTTTTTTAAATAAATAGAGTATCATAATGGAAAGGTTGGTATTGAATTTGGAAAAAATCGGTCGAACGGTTGAAATTTTATAATTTTTCGAATTTTACGAAAATCTGAATTTTTTGAAAAATCGTCCAACCGCTCTAATTTCTGCAAATTTTGTAAAATATTGTGTATCAGTCTGTACTTCCTCGTTACTTTCTAGAAAAGTTGTCGAAATCATATAATTTAAATGCAAATACAAAAAAACGCTGCAAATTGCTTCCTCGAGATGCTCAAGATGCACGATGCTCAAAGCTTCATCTACGAGCAAGCGAAAATTCAAAATATAGTTCCTCATAGGGGAAGCTTTGAGCATCTTGAGGAAGCAATTTGCAAATTTCAATTTCCAGCCTTTTTTTTATAGCTGCAGTCCTACAGCGTACAGTGTACGCGGCAACACGTGTTTCCGAGCCTTTCCTGCGACGTATCACATAACAGGCGCAACAAGTGCAACACCCAAGCGTCTATATATATTTTTGATCCATGTATCCAACGATACCGAGAGGTTGGGAAAGCCATCAAGCCTGCACGATCGTATAGCGGCAGAGAGAAGAAAGGAAAGACTGCACAAAAAAAAAAAACGTTTCACCTTTATTTGTCTCCTGCTTTCTTCGACTTTCGCTTTTCTCAGCAGCGGCATATATACAGCGAGCTCGGAAATTTTTTTGAGGGAAGCTGTGCCTCGCATCCCCATTTCTCCAGCTTCAGCGGCAAGCTCGACCAACACCCGACAAAGTATGTTAATGTCGCTCATAAACTTCCGCAACAGGTTCATTTCTCTCGAAAGCCCATTGCGCGCTGCCCTGCACGCGATATCGCGAAAGGAAGAGCGAGAAGCCCTCGTCGACGCATCCGCACCAGCAACCGCACAAAAATCCTTCGAGAAACGTATCGCCTCTTGTCCCTCGAGCTTGCGTCCAGACCAGAGCAAAAGAAAAAAAAGATTTTCTACCATTTGTCAAACCGACACCACACACGAGAAGAATCTCGACGCAAAATCGCTTCTACGCCCGCGTGTGGTCGTATCGTTTCGGGAGGTCAAATCTCCCGCCGGAACCACCCCAACATTTTTACAATACACTGAATATCCGTCCAGAGCCTACAGATCGATATCACTAGAAAAAGATTTAAATTCTCTCGTTACAACGGCACGATACCTAACACCTTAATCATCACTCGCAAAAACATTTTTATTCAACCCTCCACCCGATGGAGGAGCAAATTAATTCATCCGAATGCGGTTCTGAGGGATTTTGTTAAACAAACAAAAAATACGCACCAATTAATCTTTTCTATTTTACAGAACGATCTGCAGTTTCCACGAATACTTCAGGTGGCAAGAACTTTTGTTTGCGTGGCCCAGCGGTTGTCCTCGTAATAAATCTGGATTATTTTTTTTCTCAAAATATGACTCTGTATCTTTGATTCCGTGCAAATTAAATGTCGATACCTTAATTAGTATTGAAATGGCGTTAAAACAAAAAAAAAACAGATTTTTGAATTTTTTTTGTGAATTTTTGAATTTTTTTGGGAAAATATTGGTTTTTTGATTATTGTAATCTCGCTACCCCTCGCTACCCCTAAAAAGTATCCCACGAGCTTCCAATCCGTACAAACGTCGATGAGACACAACGTTTTGAAACTTCGAAGTGGAAATTTGCAGCCACATGGTGAATTTATGGTGTTTATGGTGTTTTTAATATGCAACCGAGAATTTCGTAACAGAAAGTTCATGTTAGTAATTGTAAACTTACTGGCACCGGATTTCGTTGAATATTCCGAAGATTGTGTTTGTTTGAGGAACGTTATTTATTTTACAATTTCCCATGCAGCTCTCGATCGTTGTGCTTGCTCAAAAGATTCAACTGCGTGGCTGCTTTTACAAGAATTTCTCGTCCTTCATTTTCGACGAGAGCATGATGGACATTTGTTGTTTCAGGCGATGCCTTGAACATTTCACCAACCGAGCTGTGCTCCTTATTATTATATCTGTCTGTGTCGATAAGGTCAGCCTGAGTTTCGAACCGTCGGAGATAATTTTCTTAGTGGACTACACGTTGCTCTGACATAATCCCTCCGGAAAATCCCTCGGTTCTCGACGTTTCATCCACAGCAGTCTAGCAAAGCTTTCCCTTCCATCCTTTCTTCTACGTAATTCGTTCGAGAATATACATGCGTCTACAAATTTGTCGATTATCGCGCCAACTATTTTTCCTTTAATGGATTATAGTTTCCAATTATTTTATTATTTCAAATAATTGATTTTTCTACTTTAAATAAAAATTTTATTATTCGAAAATAATAATTTTTCAATTTATTATTAATTTAAATTTAATTCAATTAATTTAAATTGATTTAATTTAAATTTTCATTTATTTGAGTTTGAATTTTTAATTGAATTATATTTTATATTAATATTTCATCATATTATAATATTATAATAACATTTTGTATTAAATAATATTTTAATTCAATTAAAATTTTTGCATTTAATCATTTTTAATAAATAAATAAAATTTTAATGATAAAATATTTAAAAAAAGGGGAAAATTCATCGAAAAAAAAGACTTTTCAGGACGCGGCAGTTTCAAGGTAGGCATAGAGCTAAAAATTTGACTGAATGGGATTCCACGCTGTTGTAGGTCGATCCGTACGTGATGGTGGTAAAAAGAGTCGAGGAACCAAAATGGAAATAAAGAAAGTGGTGATTCGGGAGCCCCAACAGTTCATTGTGTTTGGTAAATACATAAATCTAACGCAAGATTGATATAGTGTACAAAACAAAGACGACTTTTGAATAAAATGACGCGGGAGAAGAGAAAAAGATCGGGGGGTTTGTTCATCCGAGAGTTGCATCGTATTGAATCTATAAATGAAAATGTAAAGCTCCTCTCGCGTGAGCGTTGATCGAATCACATTCAGCAAGCAGGATCAAGCGTCGTAGAGGCATCCAATACCAAAAGTGTACGTATCGCGAGAGAGTGCACGGAAAACCCCCTTCGTGCGCGGTGGGCCCGAGCTGGTGCTGCGGTACTTAGACTAATCTTGCAATCAATCTTGGGGCGACTCGGTCAGAAGCCATATATACAAGAACAGCTGCTGTGAGAGTATAACATCGAGCCCCGATTATATGTCATGGGGCAGAGAGATCACTCGAGAGAACCTGGCAAAGTTTGTAGCTCCTCTCTAGAAAGAGAGGAGTCAAAAAAGGTGAAAAAAAATCAATTAAATAAAAATAAATATTGATAATAAATAATTAAAATTGTTATTCAAATATTTCATTTTTATTTGTTCATTTTTAAATGTATTTTGAATGCATTTCATACGTACCATGTATTATAATAATTTTAAATGAATTTCCAATATACAATATAGAATATTTTAATTATTTATCAATCAATTAATAATTATAACATAATGGAAACTGAATAATAAATTAATATTCATTAAGATGTAATAATAATTCACATGAATTCATAATAATAATTTTGAACGAATTTCCAATGTATAATATATAATATTTTAATGATTAATTAATTAATTGCTAATTATAATATAATGGAGTATAAATAACAAATTAATATATATTAATTTATTATTAATAACAATATAATATTTTTATTAATTTATTTATTTTATTAAATTCATTAAATTTAATATTAATAAATTAATATATGCAAATGTAATTAATATATATTAATTACTTCAATTCCTCATCATCCATTCGTTGGCATATTACAGAAAATATATAAATTAATGAGAAAAAACGATGAAAAATATTTTTTTTCAGTCAAAACCTGTGAATACGAGTCTCCGCGAGTCTGTGTGTCCTTGAGAATTCGAGAGAACATCAGTCGGGCAATTCGAAACGAAATGATGATTCTCGGAGAGAGACTCTGAGAGAATTTCCCACCCTTCCTTCGGTGCTAACCAAAGAAGCGAGAGAAAACAGACAGCAAAGAATCGGAGGTTGGATAGAAAGAGAAAAATCGAGTCACTGCTCCACCCCTTCGAGCACAGCTGCTTTTCCCTTCCTTCCTCTCGCTCTCGTTACTCATCCCTGTATCTCCTTTTGTACCAACCGCTCGCGAGAGGATTTACGTCGCTACACGGAGCATCTGAGGCGCTCCATGATTTCGTCCAAGAAATTGTCACTTTTTTGCATTGAGTTTCATTCGGCAAGTTGGCATGTGAGGCTTCGGAGAAAATTTTTATAAAATCGATTTATTTTTAGGTCCCGCACCCATCGAATTCGAGAAAAGTCACGAGGCTTCCGCTTGCATTATGCTAATTAACGAACTTGTAAACGCGCGAGAAGAAATAATTTTCTTATCAATTTTTCCTATTCAATTATCGTATTTAATTAGCCCAGAGAAAATATTAAAATTCAACGAATAGAGAGGACCGCGAGTCGGCTGTACAGCGATGCAAAAATTAATTAGTCGCGTTTTCCAGAACTTGAGAGTTTGTGCAAACTTTGCTACGAAGAACGAGATCCTCGCGAGGATTTTCCACGGAGCAATATTCGGAATGTTATCGACTTCGATTAATTAGTGAAGATTCGAGAGCAACTAAATAAGTTTTTCCTTATTTCGTACCGAGCAGTCGCCTCCAGTCCGCATAAAAAATTTTATTTCGATGTATTTCGACGTGGGCGCATGATGCGATAAATACGATAGTCAAAAATAAGAAAACTCTTGGCAAATAATTTCAAAGTCCCGATCAATGGATCCAGGGAATCGCAAAGTTTCGGTAACTCTTTAAAAACGAACCGCGTCGATTTGATATTTGCCACTTTGGATGTGTCCACGAAACGATGCAGCACGAACATCCGAGCCTCGGAACTTCTCAATAACCTGCTCGAATAATTGAAAAACGCTGCAAATTGAAATTTTCAAATTGCTTCCTCAAGATGTAACGTTTTTCAAAATAATTTCGACAACTTTTCTAGAAAGTAAGCAGAAATTAGAGCGGTTGGACGATTTTTCAAAAAACTCAGATTTTCATGAAATTCGAAAAATCATAAAATTTAAACCGTTCAACCGATATTTACCAAATTCAATACCAACCTTCCTATTATGATACTGTATTTATAAAAAAAAAATTAGTACTAAATCTTAAAATTTGCGGAAGTCAGAGCGTCGACAGTCTTTTTTTGAAAATTTCAAAATGCCCTAGAATTTGTATTTTTCTAGCAATTCCAACAAAATTCTCAGAGAACGAAGAGCTTGTACAGATTAACATCTGTGCAAAACGGGAGCCCTGTAGCTCAAACCATTCTCGAGTTATGAACGTTTGAATTTTACAGTGCCAGAACATACACACACACACACATCCGGAAATTTTTTCTAGATATGATTTTTCGACGTTTTGCGAAATTTCAAGCACATTGACAATAAAAACTGGGAAAAAAAAAAATTTCACCATCACATAGCTTCCTCCATGAGGAAGCAAAAAAGTGATTGGTTGAGCTGGAAAAAAAAATGAAGAAATAAAGAGCCATCTCGTGCCAGTATAACGCGCGCTCGTGTCTGTCAGACTTCGGGGTCAAGATATATCCTCCGAACTATTATTACGTGGCGTTCTCGTCCTCTTGGTCATCGTCGTCGTCGTCGTCGTCGTCGTCGTCGTCGTCGTGCACCCATCGCAACGGCTATTAGCTGCACTCTTCACCTTATAATCCAAGTCGTTGTGCCGGATGACCCCGAGGGCGCGGTGCAGTCTGACCGGAACTCAGTAACTAGCTTCACGAGCGAGAGAGACAGCGCGAGAATCCCTATGCGATTTCTCCCTTATATACACACATATATATATATATATATATACGTTATTGCAATTGGTTGTCCACCTCAAGAGCTGGGGTGCTCAGAGGCCAGCATCTACAAAGACCTTCCCGGCTAAACCTGAACATGAACGCGAATCTGACGGATAAAGCGTCTTTCTCAATGTGCTCGCTTTATCGCTTGTATACCCATGTACAGCGTGTTATAACCCACGGAGAAACAAATTGCCGCGGTTCATCGTCTTCCTCATCGGAATCGACGACCCGATAGCCGTTTTCCTTAAAAATAACATTAATTGCAAGAATATACTAATCACGAAGTAATTCCCTGGACCGATGGATTTTATATCATCCGAGATAATTGGAGTAATTTCGTCGTTGTCCTTTAAGAACCAGAAAACGACTTTATTTAGGATTTTTTCAAAATTTTTTATAAACTCTCAACTCAATTTTTAATTTTTTAATATTTCCCATCTAAACGCAATTCGTTTCGTCAGTAAATTGCAAAAATCGAGTTTCAAAAAGTATCTTTAGGATTTTTTTTGCAGATATTTCGTTGCAAATATTTTTGCAACTCATAAACGAAACGCGACTCCAATTTACACGCGTTTAGATAAGAGAAATTGTTAATTAAATATCTCAAATTCTCAACGTCAGAAAATTTATCTTCATATGAAGAAATTTTTAGTTTTGATGTGAAAAATGTTTATAAAAAAATCAAGTAATTTTGTGATAGTAATACCTTAGCAACTCCTGCGAACTTTCCTGGATTACGTCGAGAAACTGCGAGAGATTTGAATCAATTTAAAAAGTGAAAAAATCTTCCAAATTGGAATTTGCTCACTTTTTCACATTTTTCATGACGTTTTAATTTTTTGCAGGATCCCAAAGTTATTTTAGAATTTTTTCCCTTTCGCGCGATGTTTTTCCCCGCGACGTTGAATATCATCAGATAAAAAGACGGAAAATGTTGTAAATAATGGGAGGGTGAAGAAAAGAGTTGTTCGATAGCGCGTCATGACTCGGTCGACGTGTTCGTGACCCGGGAATCAATCGCAGACACGGCGAGCGCGAGGTTCTCGTGACGTGCGATCCGCTGTTACGGTCTTCATCAAGGTATAAATTTTCTACACCAGAAATTTGTGAAGCAGCTTCACAGACCGGATTCTCCATAGACTCCCATAAGATTATACAAATAGCTGTTGGGAGATTAGAAAATGGAGGGGTCAACAGGACCCACATCGTAGAATCCATTGCTGTCGAAATTTGCAACGAGTGCAAATCATCAGCGTACACCATGGCGTTCAGGTAAATTTTCCATCAACAGGTTTCCTATACTTGTGTAACCAACGCGTGCTAACGACGTTAACGTTGAAGGAAGTTTACATGTGGCACTTGGTCACCCAGCGAGTCGAGGTCAATTGCCAGGATTGAAAACACGTCACTCTGTACCAAAAAGCCGAACATACGCCCCTGCGATTCCAAGACTTGGTAAAAAAAAAAAAAAATTGTACAGCATGATCACTTTTATGCTCGTTTTACATCCTCTATTGAAATCTCGTTTGACACGATTCAGAGCATGAGAGTTAGGACGAGTTTATTAATATATACGGGGAGGATAACGAGTTTCCGGATATTCATTGGACACGTGAGACGCGGCCCTTGATGAAGAGGTCGCGCGCGACTCCCGATGACCCGGCACAGATCCATGACCCGTTACACCCAGAACCAGAACATCTCGTTAATCTCGTTCAACTTTATTTCCTGTATATTCATGGGGTTCGTCACTCGCGCGAGATCAACGTGTAAAATCGAAGGAAATATATGTCCAAGGGATTTCTCCACTAGTATGCATTACCTTCTAGTTTTTTCAATGCTTGCTGCCATGCGATGACAGGTCCTCCGGCTTGTGACCCCGGCCCGATTCATCAAATCAACAACTTGTTAGCGAGTTCTCTTTGTAAATATACCTGTACGGAGTTGGGATAAATATAGAGACGTAACTCGTAAGAATTTGCACGTTTAACCGGCACTCGGAGACGTTCTATTCATTAGAACATCGTTTGTACAGTTACGAAGCCCCATGGCATGGTGTCCTTCCAAATTATTTCCATAAAGATCGTCAAGATAATCTTCCGCTATCATTTTCATCTACAACCACGTTTACCGATATTACACGAGCAATATTTCGCTGAGAAGCGATCGGTAGTCGTGATAATTACTTCCGGTCAATTTCCGGATTTCGTATTAATAACGGTTTTGAAATTTCTTCAACTAACCTTACTAGGGTCTCTCGGGCCCGGCGAGTTTTTCAACGAACAAGCTTTTGACTGACACGATATTCTGGTATATTTCCGCGTGCGATCCTTCTCTTCAGGGGGTCGATGTTCTCGACAGGAACTTGACTGCCCAAAATCTAGCAGTACCTGTTTAATCCTCTGTATGTAAACCAACACTTTGCCTTGAGCAGTGGGGGCAACTCGCCTGCAATCGGGATTTCCTGGAGCCTGCTCATACTCTTGGTTAATTTTCCCAGAGGTGTACGTTACTCCCGGATACATTAATCCTCGGAGAAACCATTATTTGCATAGGCCAATCATACACTAGGATTCCTAGCACAGCTGGCTGGCTGTGTGGGCGACTTTCTCACCGAAATTGCTGGGACAGTGTATTCGTTTCATTAACGACTCTTACCAACCGATCGAGTACCCAGTAATTGTCGCTTCTCGGAAAATAAAAATAAATTATAACGTTTTTACAAGAATAACAAGATGCACGATGCTCTCAAATCTTCTTCTATGAGAAACTATATTTTTTATTTTGGCTTCCTGATAAAGGAACCAATTTGCTTTTTTCTATTTGCATTTAAAGATCATATAATTTCGACAACTTTTCTAGAAAGTAAAGAGCAAGTACAGACTTGTACACAGTATCTTAGAAAATTTGCAGAAATTAGAGTGGTTAATAAATTAATTAATAAATAATAAATAATAATAATTAATGATAATTAATAAAATCGTATTTAGCATGAAAAGTTGATTTCTCGTCTGAAATATTTGACAGATTGTTGGACATTTATTCGAGAGATAAAGCGAATAATCATGATGTTTAAAAATTCGATACTCGAGGCGTTGTACTAAAAATTGAGCGAGGATTGTGCTTTACGTTGGAGAATATATGTATCTAACGAATTTATATAAACGCGAGTAATATTTTTCCCCCGAGAGTCCAACGGTTCGCGACCGAATCTTTCCGGAATTTTTCACCAAGCGGATTTACATGCGTATAACAGGGGCTTAGTTGGTCGTAAAAAACCAGGCCGTATGCCACATATCCTTCTCTCGCTCTCGAGCGTGAACAGTACTCTGCAAACTCCCTCGCTGCGTATACGCCAAATTTTCACACCCAAAACTCTCATCTCTCTTTTCCCCTTTCTCATTCTTTTTTCTCTTCATCGTATATGTTAAATGTAAAACATATTTTCGTCACAATTCCGTACCTTTTACCGCACAAAACTCACGAATCTCATTATCCATGAACAAATGCCAATTATTTATTTATTTTTTATCCCTCAATGAGATTATCGTCACGGGCCAACTAATTAATTATTAATACGATTTATTCGCGTCAGGATCAATATCGAAAGAATGAAAAAAAGGAGAAAGGAATGTATTTGCATGTAATGGACCTGCTCGAGTGCGTCAAGTGCGCTTTTTACCACTCGACCTTTTTTTCGCGAGACAATTTCGCAACTGCAGCCATAAAAAATGTAAATATTTTAATAGGGTGTGTGGCGCCATAGAGAGTCGGTGGATATAGACACCGGCTCGTATCCCTGCGTGCTCTCTGGACCTGTTCGTCGGTCAGAGGTCCAGCGGATGAGAACCGGACGTTGGTCAGCCGGTCCATGGTGGGTCAGTGCATGAGTCAATAGGCGTTGATCCATGGGATACCTTTTCATCGCCCATACAATAAGTCCGGGCGAATAACTGGTACGAAATCTCCAGTAGGAATGAGTCAATTCCAGAAAACTTTCATTCATTCTCATCGACGCGGTCAGGACATCGATGCTGATTAACAAAAACAATGAGAAATTTATTTATGTCGGTCGCGTACCATTGGAACGTTACAAAGTTCTGAAACCAGCGTTAGAATGGCGCATTTTGCAGGAGGTATCCTCGTACGCTTTCGCTGAATATCCACACAATGCGAAATGGAGTTTCTCACCGCAAACTTTAAGAACGATGCGTTACAGCGCTCTTCTCGAATAGACACAGAAAAACCTATATACATATATATATAGGTCCTGTATATAAAGAGAGCTTCTCGTGTTCCGGAAGCCACTCTCGTTGTCAGTTTCCGTATCTAGGACAATGGTGGCTGTTCTGGAGCACGCATTCTCTCTCGGTCTCTGTGTATACAATGCAAGAGACTCTCACATGGGATATTCCTCCGCAGGGATGTTGCTGCTTTGCCAACCCGGAAGAAATATGCCCCTAACCGTTTCCCCATTATGCCATCCGGAGCTGATCGGTCTACAGGGGTTCAACTTATTCGGCCTGACAAAGAGGGGGTCAAAAATTTGGTGGTATGCGAGCAGGCACCTTGTAGACACTAAATCCAAGCACACCGCAGGGAGAGCACTCGCAAAACTCCGACAAGGACGACACTCGAAATATATATTTTTACACGCACTATGAAAAGCTGTAGAGAGGGTTCATCTATCGAAACGAACGAGAAGATATACCGAAAGGGGGAACAAATCCCCAAAAAAGGATGCGAAGGGGTGACTCGTTCGAGGGATGCTGCAAACATTTTCTCACGGTGAGAAGATCACCTGTATCCACTGTGAAGGAACATCCCCTCAATGCTTCTATATAGGAATGTCCGTGTCTGCGTGTAAAGACATCCCATACGTGGAACCTCTTGGAAACCTTCATCCGGTTCACCGAACGAGCTATATCCATATCGTCCGACGCTCCGCCGATAGATTTCGATCGCCGAGTTTCAACTATTATTGCGGAGAGCCACTCGCACCAAGTACTTGGCTCTGCATCATCCTCTATTGAGACGACGTGATAGCGATGCGTCGACGGAGCGACTTCCATTTCGTCAATCGGATTTTTTTCAAAATAAGAAAAACAGTTTTTTTTTTATCATGACCATTGATACGTAAATTTTATACTTGTGGAAATTTTGAGGTAATCCTGTCACTTCGCACTAGTCACGCATCTGATAATTTTTAATAACAGAAATTTTCCACGTGTAAATAATTTAATGAACGTTCAGATTTAATTAGAAAAATGAAAAATATGGATTCCAGCGTTTCACGTAGCGACAGCATTACCAAAGTTTCGAAGATTTTAGAATTTTCGTGTGTGTGTGTGTTTTTTTTTTTAGTTTTCGGTGGATATGAGAAATGGTGAGTGTAACCATGGGAAAAGTGAGGATTCTGTGTCATAGCACAGCTTTCGTTTCGTTTGCACACACAACAGAGGCTCGCACCCCTTCGACCTGCTACGTAGCTCTTCCTGCTGCTCTTCTTCTCCCTTCCATCCTGTTAATTTTAATTTCGTAGCAAAATCCCGGCTTTGTTGTAGAAGCAAGGCAATAGTGTGTGTGTGTGTGTGTGTGTTTGCGTTAGAAAGAGAGAGAGAGAGAGAGTGAGAGACCCAGGAAAAAGGGAGAAAGAGCATTAGCAGTTTGTGCGTCAGAGAGAAGCAGTGAGTGTGTGAGGGAAGAAGAAGAAGAAGCGCTGCGGCATGTGGGCTACACAGTTTTTCCACGCGCATCCATCCCTTTTACATTTTAATTTCTCCCCTTTTGCGACGGCTTTTCAAAGCTTTCCCTCTCTTTGCTGCTGCCATCCACGACGAGGTGGCATCCCTTTAACATTATAATTCTTTCCTTCGCTATCTCCCTCCCTTCTCTCTCTCTCTCTCTCTCTCTCTCTCTCTCTTTGATTCTCTCGCTCGTACAACGCATATGTTTCCTCTCGCTTCGTTTATTTTTTATTTTTTATTTTTTTCCACGATCTCTCCCCCTTTGCCACGAACACACAACGTACCGATTTTTCTAGGTAGACGCGATGAATTTCTAAGGAAATTTTATGCCCTGACCTGGAATCAATGCAAAACCGTTGAACGTTAGATCGGCCCATAGGAGAACTCGCGCACCTTAATTTCATCGCGTAATAACATGTATACATATTCCACTCACTTATATATACATATCATCAGATTTACACCGATTCTCTCCTCGTATATACATTCACGTGTCACCGGTACCTGCCCAAGTGAGATTCTGCTTGGGCGGATTATCGATTTCGTCTCAAAAGCCACGTCCTATCGATGAACCACCATTCCATGCATACATAAGCTCTACCTGCTCGTCTACCAAATATTCCCTCTCAATCATACATTTTCTGGCATACATTAAAGGTCTCTTGGTTGCGTGACACGAGCTCAACGATTCGCCAGATTCATTCGATCCAACAACCCGAGACTCCATCAGAACTTATCCCTTTGTGGATTTTTGTCACACGCATAAACTCTAACGGAAATTTGCATTGTACGACCAACTAACCTTTCCACCTCGAGAATCCAACATCGTTACGCAAAAGAGGAAAGAAAATACGTTACAGTTCTGTTTTGTTGCTGAATCTCTCGTAGGATCATTTTTTTTCGTTAAACTCTAATTTTTCACTTTTCCGTACGATTTTTCAAATATTTTCTTCCACACAAACCTTTTCCTGACAATTACACATACGAAAAAAAATTAACCAAACTTTTGTGGCAATTGATTTTCCCATTAATTTCCCATAAATTCCATAAGTTATTGGCTTTTCAAATTCTTGTGGATAAACGATCAATTTCTCCCCCAACTAATTATGATTATTGGAGCTGCCTATTATGTGATCGAATCGAAAAAAAATGTATCTCTATTTTTGGGAAAAACCGCACTTCCGTATTATTTACCCTGAATAACATTTTTGGATGAAATATTTGTGTAACCATGAGGTCCAATCATTTCCATTGGCGATCACTGCTTCTTGAGATATTGAAGAGATCAATATGATCATCATGTAGACGAGCACAATGGATCTTGCCATAACGAGCACTAGCAAAATAGCGGACATCAATTCTATTCACGTGCCAGTAGGTAATTAAGAGATAAGATTATTAACGAGGGTAATAATCGTAACACGTAATATCTCGCGATAACGAGCCTAGGGGGTGAAAAAAGAAAAAAAATTAGTGTATACAGGCGTCGGAAGGCAAGCGAGTCTATTAGCCACTGCGGAGGGCACGAGGGAAGAAGAATCGGAAGAGAAAGGGAGAGAGTTGGCCGGAAAAACTGCAGCACTGAAATTACTGGTAACGGCGGAGGAAATAAAAAATATCTCGAAGCGGGCATCATCGACAAAACAACTAAATCCGCAAATATTTTTTTCCTCCGCCTCCACAAATCACCGAGTATTATCCATTCAATGAAGATTAAGTAAAAAAAAACATTTACCGGTTATATATAGTGATTGAAATTTGGCCTGCAACTGTTGAGATGCTTTCCCCATCAATCGCCGCAAGAAAAACAAAATTATCAACTTTTGAAACATCAATTTGACATTTTTGCAGATTTCGATAATAAATCTGCAAGTAAATCTTGTTGCTGTAAAATAAAAAACATCTTGGTTAAAAGAAAAAGCAAATACATCAATGGAAAAATGCTCCTGTGTGTAGAATTATCGCCAATCATTCGTAATCGTTCAATTGCATAAGAATTGTTCTGCAATTCTATTTGGAGGGCGTTCCGCATCCAAGGGTCCAGCCAGACGACAAAAAAAAGAAGGGGACGTGATCGAGGGTTCGGAGCACCTGTCTGGCCAGCTTTTTGCCTCAGAACTGTTGAATCCTTACAAGCAGGATATTCACCAACTCTTCTTTGCATGTAAAAAGATATGGAAATCGTGAAATTTTGTATATAATAGTTAAACGTAAACGGAGCAATCGA
The DNA here is from genome assembly GCA_963921915.1 of Hyposoter dolosus. Lineage (NCBI taxonomy): Eukaryota > Metazoa > Arthropoda > Insecta > Hymenoptera > Ichneumonidae > Hyposoter > Hyposoter dolosus. The sequence goes on from OY998140.1 coordinate 8,061,210, forward strand.
GATGAGGGTCACGAGTCAAACGCGGAGGCTGGATGTTGGATTATTGTGTGGCATTGTATTTTGCATCTTTGCAGCTTTCAAGTGGACTCGAGTTGACCGGTGGCACGTTCCGCACGTGGCTCAAGATCTGGACCGAGCTACTCGCCACATATGTGGACTTTTTTTTCTTCTGCCAAGATTTAAATCCCACTGGACCAAAAATAAATAATAAAAAAAACATACACGAAGGGTGTCGTGGGAAAGAGACACCTGCAGATTTGGGAGATGACAAAAATGCAGGCGACTAGGGTGCTAAATGGATTCTACAATTAAAATTGATGAATTTGATCAATTTTATGTTTGGATCCCCATAGAAGGTGATGGGGTTCGAATTTCATGATGTACTGAATAAAATTGTTCTGAGAGTCACTTTTGAGAAAGTTTCCGACTGCGAGATGAACCGGCGACCATTTGAAAAATCCCAATTACCATATATCCGTTAGGAACCCAACTTTCCCGTTCTCCCGATGTCCAAATCCTTTCTACAGCCTTTCCAGATCCTTTCTAGATCTGTCTCTATCAAAATGGCCAACTTGGCACATTTTTGCAACAATCTCGAACAATTTTCATTCAACGTCTTTGCCTTATGCCTTCTTTTTTGTCATGTCTCTCGAGTGTCCACCTTGAAGACACTCGTTCATGAATTCAACACGATTTACAAAAGGTTGTAACGTACTTTAGTGACATAGGAGACAGAAGCTCGGGGTCAGCTGACGCACGTGCGATGACGAAAGGACACTCTTTTGTTTCCTTTCCCTCTCCACTACTCGCTTCCTCACTAGTTATGCGACTTTATTTATTGCAAACTGTTTCTCAAATGTGTGTGTCACCATGTCACAAGTTTATATATGACAAGACTTTTTTTTTACTATACCGGTCCTGCCGAGTTTCCGGCTAATCAATGGCGCCCATAACGAACTGCTACATTACCTGTGAACAATATTTAAAAGAAAAAAAAAAAAAAAACGAGCGAAAAGGAACGTAAAGTTAGCCGGAGGACGAGGAGGGCTGGATCTTAATCGAAACGTGTGTGCGTGACCTGCCGGGCGAAATCGGATAGGCTTTTGGGCAACGCCCATACGTGACCCTTGGTCTGTCACCTTAAAAGAACCGCCGAACAGTAACGAACAGTGCCGACCACTGGCTATACACAAGCTACACCTTTTTCACTTCCCTTCTTTCCATACTTCAAGATCGTGCCCATTGGCGAAGGCCTGCCCCCGGTTAAAGGGACAGTCCAGAGTTGAATTCGATCTTGGATGACATTGAAATGTCCACCACTGGAGAAAGAGATACCCGTGGAGGGAAGCAGATAGAACGGATGGGTAACTTACCCCCTGAACCGTCTTTTATGAATTTCTTTCTCCAAAGCTCAGTGGCCTTTGACCGTGTATCACGCGTGTCCACATTACGCTACGTATTAAAGCAATATCGAAGAATTAAGAAACTTCCTAGTGCTCGAAAACGTTAATTAAACCCTGCGTAACCGGAAATCATCGATGGGATTGATGATTCAAGTGCCAAGTCCAATCCTTATAAAATTATAAATGTTTAACCTTGCTATTTGTGTAGAAAGTCTCAAGTTATTCTTGCAAAGTCTGAAGTTAGTCTTGCAACTATGAACTTGCAACATTCACGAGGATACATCGCGAGGCAGATTCATCGAACTTGGTCTTCCCTAGAATCCCACACTCGCGGCACAAACCTGTGACGAATTCGATTCTAAATTCGCGTATAATACTTTAATAACTGTCACTTTGGCCTGAGATAATTAAGAGTCGAAAATAACTGTGGCTGCTTTGTAGCACATCTCGAACTCATGAGTTATCATATACATATGTTAATTGATATACCCGGGAGGGACACGCGTTCGATTGGCTCCATCGTTTCTGTGGTCTATGGCTTCAACAGACATTCAACACGCAACCGAATTTCTAGTTGGTTTCTTTTTTCGCTTCGAGAAACGCACTTCCACGAAAGGATCGATGCATGGATTCCTTAAATATTTCAGGTCCTCCATGCTCGATTATAATTAACTTTTCGACATCAGCATCGTGTGAGTAATTTCACTGCGTAACTCAATTCGCCATTTCAATTTGATATCCTCCCCCAGGCACTAATTATGTATCCAGGAAGTCGAAACCGTTCAATGATTTCAATACATCGATGTCCATGACCGAAACTTATGATTATAGCTCTTTTAGCCGTGAGAGGTCATCACAGAGATCATGGGTCAGCACGCGACACTTTGCCGCAGAAAGTATGGAGCATAAAAGAGTGTCAATCCATTTTCCATATGACGTCTCCGCCCTGGTGACTTAAGCACGATGCCAATGTTGACCATTCCGGTTCCTCCCGGTTTTCTGCGGTCACTCACTTCAGAACGAGTGACCTGTGCACTCCTCAATTAATCAGGATTACGCGAAGATCCGAGAGCGAGTCCCGTGCGTCTCCATGTCCGAGTACATATTCCCGTTCACCGTGTAACACGTTGGTCGTGCGTGTCCAAGAGCCCGCGATGCCCATCAGTCATAAAGCCGCTCGGACCAACACGCGTTACCCCTATTGAGTGAGGTGTCGTTTTGCTATTACCAATCCTGTCCAAGCGTGCCGCTTGTCCGCGTACATGCATTTTTTCACATGGATCCCAAGGTACTGCTGTACTCTGTCTCGGGGATCATTATACTGTCATTAAGTTCGACGAGCATGTAATCGTAGTGAGCGAACCTCAAACCCAATGCGAGGAGGGGAACTTGACCGTCGAATCACGGTGTCGACGTGAGGTGATTGTTAGAGTGTCGGAATCGACTGGTCAATTGATGGTCTTTGCAATTGATTTTACGATCAATTTCCCAATATTTCATCGCAAGAAATAGTAACGTATTTTAATTAGTTCTGCGTGTTTTGTCAACCGTTTTTTCGTAGCTGAAAGCCATCCATGGTTCTTATCCATGGTTTTTTTTACCTTCCCATACTTCATAAGCCTCCATTGCCCTTTTTCGCTTGAAATCCATTCAGCAGCGCATGAGATTTCAACCGGTAACTATTACGCTCAAAGATAAAAGGAGGGAGAGGACCAGCAACACACTGCGTGGTCCACAGGACGTACGTGACCCATCCGAGAATTCCCAGGCTCAGCTAGAAAAATTCCAACCCTTGCGGCAACAGGATATATACAATAATAGCAAGAGCCGGGGATGAGTAGGGATGCTGCGGAGATCTATGAGACTGGCCGCTCGCGACCATCCACTGTCGTGACGGAGGTCATCTCACATGAATCCCCCTTGATTCACGACTCATAATGATGACGATCATCATTATGAGAACCCAGAGGTGGGCATTGTCCTACCAAAGATCACGAGGCGAGGACCAGGTGGCCAGAATCGAGGGATCGGTGCTATTAAGCTCTTCGAATTAATTGTGATGCAAAAGTTTTTGATGGCCAACGCAAAAAAAAAAAAAAGAGGATGGTACAAGTTTTCTAACGGCCGAGATTTCATCATCCGCAGTGGCACAAACGCATAGCTAGGATGTGACCCAAGGATTATGCCGTTGACCACATTTTTTTGCTCGCCTAACTATCTAAGCCTTCGGCTCACGATATAACGGTTCGGCTGTGTAAGAACTTCTCTGGAACTGAAAAGATTTGTTCAGTCCGACACGTCCAAGGACCGTTTCAGGCTATTGTTAGAAAATGATCCCCACGGTCATCATAAAGCTAAATGGACGTTTCAATGTTGGATGGGGCTTCATTCAGCATCAAAATGGTTTATGGTGATTTGAATCATTTGCTGTAACCAAAGATTTAGCCATCGATCCATTTTTTTTCGTCTTTGAGCAACGAATCAAAATCCACTTGTTGAAATTCAATATTGCAATCATGTAGAAGGTTCACTCACCTAAAAAACCCAATCTATTGATACAACTGATAATGATATATACCCAGCGGCTAATGAAGAGTTGCGCTTTGAATATTTATTACCCGCGAGATCGTGTCGCAGCTCTCATCCTGGTCCCCTTTGTGTTGGCTTTATCAGGAGAGGTGGTGTAGTATCTAAAAGCAAAGCTCCAGGATGCCAAGACCATTTTCCTTGCATGCTCGTGACGGGTCCGAGAGCTTCGCAAAGGAAGTACAGCCACATGAGGAAATGTTGCAACTCGATCTTTTAATACGGGGACATCGCTTTAAAGCAACGAAGCTGGAATGCTTCAAGATTCAAAGAAAGGGTGAGAACGATAGAGATAGGGAGAGGGGAGCGGGGAAAGAGAGAGGGTACGTCTACAGAAAGGGTGGTAGCTTAAGTGAGAGTGCCGAAGAGGGTGGCTCTCCGCGTAGCACACAACACACCAGCCTGATCCGTGGTCCACCAGCGCGGTAACGCCGTAGTACGGGAGTTGATGGGTTGAGGCGGTTTTCGGGGGTCGCCGGTAATTCTTAGAGGTCCGGCCGGCAGGCACACGTGGGCGGTGGCACATAGAAGGGGCAGCTATGGTAAAGGGGGAAACGCAAGCGGAGAGTCGGTGAGTGAAGGTAGGGAGAGACGCCGGAATCGGCAGAGACAGCTACTGGATAAAGTGAGGCAGGGAGACGTTCTCTCGTCTCCCTGCCTCACTTTAGCCAGCTTTCCAGAGTAGCTTTGGTCCAGGGGGTGCGAGTATTGATCTCGCCCCCCTTTCCGACCACCCACTTCTACTCCCCTTGGTCGTCCTGCTACGTCCACGGGGGTCGGAAGGGTGGACCGGGTGGTGGGTAAGATGTCAGCATGCGTACATACAAAGTAGCCTCTCTTGCTAGCCCGCCTCAGCTTCACTCACGGCACTGGCTGGTCCGTTCGCCTCGTGCTTCGAAGCCTGCCAACTCTACTTTGCTTGCTTGCCCGCTACGCGCTTTCACGCAGCAACCGCACAGACCAGCTCTGGCTTCCAGCATCAAACTCCTCACATCTTCGCTGGCTCCAACTTGCCGAGTTCTTCCTTCACTTGCACTCTCTTCAACATTGCATACGTGCAAGGGATTATGTGTTGCCTGAGTATTCGATGATAAAGTTTAACTTCGGTTTCAACTTTTCGGCAAGTTGACATCGACCTAAGAAATGCTCAGTTTCTCTTGATGAAGTTATACCCAAGAGCCTTAAGCTGTGGAGCTCAAAGCTCCATTGAAGAGGTATAGAAAAAAAAACTGTTTCCCGTCTTTTCGGTATGCGGGAAACTTTAGTATGTAATCGATGTCGTTGAATGTATTTACGGTGAACTAAGACATCGGGGTAAGTGGACATTCCAGCCATTGAATCGATAGGCATTCTCAACATTCTGGAACTACGTTTCCCGCTCTTCTACCTCTTGATTTATTTCTTAAGGATTCAATGCATCGCCCTCGGTTGTATTCTCACGAGAAACCCATCTTGCCAATCACTGATGTTTCATTTAACGCCACGGTCCGCCGGTGGATTCTGCATTTGACTTGGACGTCTTCCTTGCTAACGTTCGTGAGTTTCTCCCTAGATTTGAAATGGTTCTATATGGCATCCCTTGCGGTTCCAAGTGTTGGATAGATGTTTATGGCGGTTGTATGGTTACGGATTCTCCCATTGAAGGAGGGAAGGCATAATTATGCCTTAGCTGACGCGCACTCACGTCCAGTCTTATTATCTTAGGCTTCAGGTTCTGTCGACTTATTCACACAGCACCACCATTCTCTATTCCTCCACACAGTGGACCACCCTTGGACGCCGGGGAATCAGGTACACACGTCGGAGCCTGCTGACATCGAAAAAAAAGATGGAAGGATTGCAGAAAAGAGTGCCAAGAGATTTTCCGTCATAACACTAGTCCACTGCATATTTCGTGTAAAGTTGGTCTCCGGTAAGTGTAACTGGAAGGGTATGCAGAAGTTGCCAACTTTTGCGTATGTGAGAGTATGGAGCAGGCGCAGCGATTTGACCTCCGGCCGTCCACGAAGCATGGAGGCAATCAATTATATCGTGCGCGCGATAACGTGCTGGAATGAGTAGAGGTAATGAATTTTCTCGCGCGCACAACCCTCCCAGTAAGAGGGAAGCTTGGGCTACGGCAGGCGTTGCCACCCAAAGTCGTGTAGTCCAAAACGTGGATGGGGGAGGTCGAGGCAGCAGCGGCAGCAGGGACGAAGAGAGTAGAGGGTGAAGGAAAGCAAGGAGCAGGCCGAGAGGGTGCGGAGAAACGCTGTCCAAGAGGATCGCCCGCGCGCAACCAAGAATTATACAGACTCGAAAGGAACGGCAGAGCTTCCAACGAGAGAGAATGGATACGTATGTGTGCATATAGGTGAGCAACTGACACAAAGATCCCTATGATAGCATTATCGAGACGCACACATAGGATGAAACCATAGATTTCTCAGCTAATACTTATGCATACCGGAACGAAAGGGGATGATTCAACGCACGGTGAAGCTGAACATGATATAATGTCTGCAAGGGAGCCTTAGCAGCAAAAACTGTTGTTCAACTGGTCAGTTTCATTCTGCAGACACTTGGTGAACTGATACGGGAGAATCTACGTGTTCGTTAACGTACGAAAGTAACAACACACGCACACACACACCCGCAGAGTCTCTTCTTCGCGTCCACCATTAGGTGGTGGTAGCCGGAGAAGCAGAATACAAACAGTACCGACATTGCCTATACAGATGAGGTGGGAATTCTCGGCTGTATGTGTACCTAGGAGTGTACCACTGTGTGTGTGCAAGCTCTGGCTTAGTTTGTATATAACATCAATGTGTGGGTGCACACACACACACACACACACGTATATCAGAGAAGCAATTTACATGGCACCATCTCGGGGACGTGGTAGGGATGAGGCGGCACCCATAGCATTGTAATTCAAGTAATGTAAGCTTTATGCAAAATACATGTTAGTTAGAAGTGCAGGGAGATAGAGAACCTCATCCCTCTTTCTCATTCGCCTGATGCTTTCTCACTCTCTCTACTATCCTTCTTCTTCGCATACTCTATATATTATACTTCTTCCTCTTTTACCTTCTTCCTATTTAGCTCGCACTGCCCTCATGGTTTCGGAATACTACTATACAGCTCGTTTGCTTGCTCTTCGTCTTTTTTTCGGCCCTTCTCGTCTCTTCGTCTTCCGTGGTTCACGTTTATGTACTACCCCATCCTCCCCTTTTTCTCTTCTCCGCCTTTCCTTTCCATTTCCCACTGCCCATCTCTCTCTCTCTCTCTCTCTCTGTACGTTGACTGTCATCCCTGCGTTCACCCTCTCAGTCTCTTCGTGGCTTTCCCCCTTTGCCGTTACAGCGTCTCCCGACTTTATTTTCTTACTCTTACACTCTCTCTATCTTGCTCTCTTTTTTCCCTCTGTTGAATTCAACTCCCCCGCATATATGTACATATATCTATAGCTCTGTTTTTCCACTCGCAAATTTTCCTCCAGCTTCCCCCTTTCCTTTTCTCACCCTATCCTTATCCTTCCGCTCGCGTGTGTGCCTCGCCGTTTTCCCCATCGCAAGAACTCCCTAGGGTGACCGCGGACACTGGTCGCTCCGGCAAGGTCTGGACCAAGACTTCTCCGCTCTCCTGTATACTCTCCTTTTTCCTTTATTTTTATCATCTCCTACATGTATGTAGTCCACATATAAATACGCAGAACCCCGTTTCAACTCGAAAAAACTGAGCTTGACTCGCACATGTCCTGATAGGCTAATTTCACGGATACATTATTTATATCTTCGTATATATAAACTTTCCTTTTAATACTTGGCATCAAGCCACTGCCGCGTCTCTTGATATGCGGTAACGGAATCATTTGATATTTTAGATGTAAACACACGGATTATAACGCTTTTTGAAATGGACTCAATTTTCGATATTGATTTAGGTACAAACGTCTAGAAAGAAATCTTCTTGCGGCATTTGTAGTTTGGCACACACATGCGGATTCGCGAGGTAAATGTACGAAGATAGATGCGAGACTTTTTCCGTTCTTCACTCCCTTTCCCGTTTTTCTTTTTACTCGTTTTTTTTTTTTTCATTTCTCCTTTTGTGCTTGTTTGCGCCACCCTTCGGCCCCAAGAACGCACACGAACACGCACATGTCCGGTACCGCCGAGGAGCTGGGACGCTGAAGCCGGCCGCTGGTCGTCCAGGCTGCCAACCCCTCCTTGACCAGGGGTGAACGCGACATTGGCGTAGAGGGTGGCGCTTCAACAAACTTCTATGAATATTTTAACGCTCCAAATCTAATTTCCTCTCACATACGCTCAAACAACTTTCCGGCTCTTGTTTCGTTTTCGAAAAAAGACCAAAAAATAAAAAAACATTTTTTGAGAGGATGCTCGATCGATCGGGAATCAATGGGAAATAGTGGTCCAGGGAGAAATATTTGCGGACTCGACGCGCTTGATAAATTCGGCGTAATACGAATCTTCCGATTGCCAAATGTCCATTTCCCCTATTGATTCCTCCGAAAAGTGTATCGCCCCGTGTTTAAAGAGTCTCGATCGGATATTCAAATCAAGCCCAATCTCTGGTGAGAGAGAGAGCTCACTCTCGACGCCAATGCCAGTGAAAAATGGCCGTGAGCGCGGAGGCGTATGGGAATGATATACATACGTGTATGTCCGGTGGACGTTCGTCTGTGTGAAGTTCCTCAATGTGGAAACGAAGGGGTTTCCAAGCGTAAACGCCTATCTATATCGCTCAAGGAAAATTCTACGTGTCTCGCGCAGCCGACATGTTCTAAGGACGATGAGTTACGCAGCCATTGAGAAAAATAATCTCTGTGATGCGCTACCATAGGACGATACTCATTCTTGAGATTTGCTGGTCGAAGCAAACCCGATGATACGTCTCGATCCCCGCCATCAAGAATCCATTATCACAGCTGGAACAAAAATTTCCATCTAAAAATTACATCCCCTCACCGCAGATACAAAAATGCATGAAATATGTTTTTAGCCGCCATTGGAGAAACTCGAAAACGTCTCGTGGCTTCGAGTGAGGAAAGAAAAACGTGAAGCCGCATAAATTAGTCGTTTCGGGAGCTCGGGAAAAATTAATCACTGCAAAGTGCAGTTTTTAACAAAATGGAAGCAAGTTCAAGGTCATGATTGTTAAGGCAACAAATTACACATGGCTCGAAGTTCTCGAGTAACTTTTCGCTGCCCGTAAGCCAGCAGCTTCTCTCCTCTATTTCTATATATATACATTATCCTCGCTATCGCGCTTCGTACGTACAACCAACTGTACCGGAAGTTACGACGAGACGAAGAAACTTTTGTGCTCCCTTCGCGTTTGCACCTTAACCCTGAAATTTACGTCCGTATACTAGGGTTTAAAGGTCTCTGGGTGATTCAACTTGCTTCCAACCAAACGGCTGTTCTATCTCGTCGCAACTTCGCTTTCAAGGTGAACGAGGAATCAGCGGGCTATCTATATTCGTCGAATCGAAAATACGAGAACCTTAAGCTCTCCACAATCAAAAAATTAAATCGTGCAACGTAAATATGAAAATTCCAGCGCTCTATAACATTATCGCCGGACAAAATACGTTCGATACGTTCGGACCCAACGTTTTTTTTAATAATCCCAAAAATTGTGTCATTGCAGAAAGAAATATTCTAGAAAGTCTCTTCGGAAGCAAATTTCTATCGTTCCAATGGTAAATTTTGCTGATAATTCCGTTAGAAACTAAATATTCTGCAAAATTAACGAAAATTTTGAAATTATCCAAAAAATATTTAGTTTACCGCGTTCAACAAAATATCCACGATTTTTAACAAAATTTCATTTCCAGTGTACTCGATCGGAGGGAAATTGACAATGCAATTTGCACTGAAAATAGCTCCGCGAGAAAACAAGCACAGAATTGTTGATTTTTTGCAAATAATCAATGGCACGAAGCACTTACAATCTTAGCGATTGACCATTCATAGTAAATATATATTTATGAAATTATACACGTACAGGATAATGAACTACGAGCCCCCTATCGTGCAGAGACGCGACCAAGCGCCGCGCGCCACCTTCTCAGAAACGATTAACCAACTTTTTGCACTCGCGCGCGGATTATCCGCGAGAAGTTTCTCTCGCGTGACTTGTTACCAACATCCTGTGTATAGTTGTATTACGAGACCGAGCTCTATTATCACGTAGGGCACGTATAACGTGCATGCCTCATACTCTGGGCTGGTGGGTACAAAAATTGAGATACCGCGGCTCAGCAAAGCGGCGATTTGTCTGCTTTCGAATTTGCAAAATAACGCAAAGTAACGTACAATTTTGTTAAAAATCGTCGATAATTTGTTGAACACGATAAAAACTAAATATTTTTTGATAATTTCAAAATTTTCCTTATTTTGGCAGTATATTTGGTTTCTAACGGAATTTTCAGCAAAATTTACGATTGGAAGGACAAAAATTAGCTTCCGAAGAAACTTTCTAAAATATTTCTTGCTGCAGTGATACAAACACAGCAGTGTATGGACACTTTGCACATCGAAGAAGCTCGCGTGATTAGTGGAAAGAAAATGAAGAATTGAAATTGGATTTTCCACCGAAATTACGACCATTTCCAAACGAGAATCTAAAAATATATCCGAGGATAAATAATTCGGGTTTCGAGACTAATCCCGAATCGTTTATTCCTTGAAAGTGACGATCGCATGTGATATGCAATGAAATAAATATTTTAAACGAGACTAACACGCAGGAGTAAGGCTCATCCCATCTTTCTCGTTGAAGCATTTATAATGCACGATCTAACAAGTTCCCCAAAGACCTGCTGTGGCCCCATAAAGAGCATCAACTACGGTTTAAAAAAGAATATCGTAACTCCGGATAGCCTGCAGCTTTTTTTTTTTTAGGTTTCTCATCACGGACCAGCGGAATTTACTATCGACACGATTTTTCTCGATCGCCGCGTTCAATAATCGCCCAATTAATATTTCATTTTGTTTCTCTCATTATTCTTCAAGGTTCCTCCAAATCGTGTTTGTTTATCGCGATTAAATTCGATTTTACAGAATCCATTACATTGCGAGGATGCTGCTGAATTTTGGAGAAAAAAAGTCTATGCACTGGAAATGAAATTTTGTTAAAAATCGTCGATATTTCGTTGAACACGGTAAACTAAATATTTTTTTATAATTTCAAATTTTTCGTTATTCTAGCAGCACTGTCTAACGAAATTGTCAGCAAAATTTACCATTGGATCGACAAAAATTTGCTTCCGAAGAGACTTTCCCGAATATTTCTTGCTGCAATGTCACAATTTTTGGGTTCATTCGAAAAAAACGTTTGGTCGAACGTATCGAAGGAAATATCAATCTTTTCCAACAAAATGTTCTTTTCAGTTTGGAGGTTCAAGAGCCTCGGTACCGTTTCAGCCTGCTCCCGCAAATATACAAGCATCGGAATATTTGATTGAATAATGATTATTCCAAGGACTGTGTACTCCGCAACTAAGGCTCCGCATGCTGCGTTTGCCCGTCTAACGTCGCGGCCATTCGATAGTTGCGGAGCAAATGCTTCGTTGTGAACGTACAAACTTAATTATGGAATTGCGTGTGTGTCTGTATGTGTGGGCTCGGACGTTGTCAGAGATTCTCGAGTAGTGTACGCGGCCTAATTTGCATGGGGTTCGGAGAGTTCGTCCGCAGGAAAGATCCACAGGAGCCTGCAGGAACGACGCGGTATAACTATCGCCCTCGTGCTGCATACATGTATAATGTAGAGTCTAGTGATCCATCGAGACCCGTTCCGGAAGCGAGGCAGATCTAAGATCGTAGAAGCGAGAGACTTTCGAAGCTGCTGGCTGAGCAGGATGAGCTCGCTCTGCTCTATAACAGCCCCGTAGAGGGCGCGATGTCTGTCCTCTGCTGTACACTGTCCAAAAGGGTATAGTTCTCGGAGAACATCCCCGAAAGCCAACGCGGAGAGATGAGCTACGGGCAGTTCTGACCCTGCTCTGCTGCTGCGCAACGGACTCTCTTCCGAGGCTCAGAAATTACCCCTTATCTTCGTTCACCAAGGCGCAAGGGTAGCGCACAAGAGAGCGAGAAACCGAGGAGCAGAGCGAGAAGGACGCAACGACGCCCGAGAGAAACACCCGCTATCGCAACCTCCGAATCCTAATGCCCAATCCTAAGATAAACGCTCGTCGGGTTATTAGAGTCACCCCTTCATCATGCCGTTCGTCTACCGCGGGATACTATGCATATTCTGCATATTTACGAACCTCTGATGATGCTGGAGTCAAAGAAACATGCAAACTTTTTCAATAGTTAACGAAATATTTAAAGTTTTAAATTGCAACTTTTAACACACGCTCTTATGAGAAATTATTGAAAATTGTGATTTTTATAAATAAATATTTGATTTTTTGAATTTTCATTCTATTTCATTTGAATTTATACATTTTTATTTACTTTTATTCGATTTTTAAAAATTTTATTCAATTTTTCAAAGTCAATGCTCGTAATTAAATATTTATAAATAAATCACTATTCTCTTAGTGCGTCGCAAATTCAAAGGAATTCTATCGATACAAAATTATTTTGCATACAACGTCCTTAAGCAGAGTTTTCGGTTTTCTTCGTACGGATAATCGAAGCCATACCGTTTGACGTATAGTGATCGTCTTCTCGGGCGTCCTCATCGTCGTCGTTTTTGGCGCTATGTGGGGGGTGTGTGCGGGGGTAGCGATAACGCGTGGATCTGGCATATATCCCGTATGTACATATAATGTATACATAAACCGAGGTAGATATATAAAGCTGGACGTATTTTGGTACATAGCGAAAGAGAACGGAGAGCGCGGGCTCTCGAGACGCTTGACCAGGCTCTCAAGTGAATCGCAAATCGATCGAGACCTCCCCCTATTGAAAAGCCCAAGCCTGCTCAGCAGCAAGCACCAGCAAAGTGTACATACATACATATATATATATATATCCTCGTCGTCCGGACTCTCCAACGAGGAGGCAAGAGAGAGACACGCTCTCACAACAGGGAAAGAGTCAAAAAGAGCGCGAGGTTCGGTCGAGCTAGGGGTTGTTTGGCTCGTGGGTGGCGAGCGAAGAGAGACGAGCACCCACTACCAAGGGATGAGGATATAATGTTGGGGATATGTTATTCTCTCGCTCTCGAGCTATACCGGAGAACCAGCGCGTTAACGTCCCCAAGATTAAACCTCGTGTGCACGTACACGCGGAGGATACCAACAGCAGAGCAGAGAACGCGCTATTCATACGATCCAGCTCTCTTCGCTCTGGGAGACTTAGATACGTGAGCCCTCTGCTTGAGACAAAGAGGAGAGGGCGCGCCAATTCACCGGGCCAAGCTCAACCTATACTTCACATGTATGTAAATCTCTATGTATACGAGCGAGTACATAAGCGATGTATACACAGACAGAGTCATGGGGATGTGTGTGCTTGAAAATATGAGGGTGCAAAGGCAAGAAATGTTTCCGTCACGTCCATATCCATACATATGTACATTTTCATGTATTTCCTCGATTCCATATATAGCTCTGTGTGTATATGAGGCTGAGGCCTTGCTCACATGCCGACGCCTGTAGAATGTAATTAAGATAAATTAGCGTTAAAGCAGAATTGGGCTAAGGCTCCGCCATGTTCTCTCCACCGTTCAACGTGTTCACGCACATACACACGCAAATATATAAATACATGAGAGGGGTGACTGTTGGCTGGATAGAGATAGGACGAATGAGTGAAATGAGACAGCCCTCGCAAGTTTCAGGCTGAGAAGGGTAGAAAGACGGACACGGCCCGTTAATGTGTAGAGAACGCTGCTCACGTTTCTCCCGTGGACCTGCTCTGATGGAAGAGCTTCTTGTATAGACGTACAACGCACCTACGCACTCGCGAGTGTCTTTACTTTCGAACGTTTAGTAAAAACCAAGTTTTTCCTCCAATTCCTCGAGGTATAAGTGCTGAATTAACTTTTTACCGATAAACGAATGTAACGAACGTCGAATCCTTGCTTATTCGAGTGAAATTCAAATTTTGTTAAAAAATCGTCGATATTTTGTCGAACACGCTTCAACTTTTTTGGATTCTTTGGATTTTTCGTTCAATTTTTGGACAAATTTCAAAGTTTTCGTTCATTTCAATGTATATTTAGTTTCTAACGGAATTTTCAGCGAAATTTACGATTGGAACGATCAACATTTGCTCCCGAAGAGATTTTCTAGAATATTTATTGCTGCAATGACACTATTTTTGGGATTATTCAAACAAAACGTTTATAGTCGAACGTATCGAACAAAATATTCATCTTTTTCGACAAAATTTTGTTTTCAGTGTATAAATCGCCGAACATATTATGGATAACGTTGTTGCAACGAGAGGAGCCAAACAGAATTATAAACCTTGAGAGATATCGCCAAATGCAGGTGAATAGGCAGCAGCAGCAGCTTAGATGAGGTCGCGGATAGAAACTCTACATGTTTACGCAGCAGGTCGATGTGCGGCCTGTACACGTTTACGTCTCGGTAAGTAACGATATCTTCGTCGCACTTGCTCCGACCCGAGGACCATCAGGAACATGCACAGCATCTCGGCCCACCGTCAGGAATGGACCGGCGAGAGAGAGAGAAAGAGAGAGAGAGAGAGAGAGAGAGAGAGATCCAACAATGGCCTCGAGGAAGCTGCTGCTGCTGTTGATAGACGCTTCCGATAGATGATCCGCAACTATATATATCCCAACGCGTTTTCTCTCGACCCATCACCTACTCGCACTTCCCTCTACCTCCCCCGGTCCAAATCCAAACCTAAACTAAGCATTTAACTCTCGCATAGTGTTCATCTTCATTGTCGACGGTTGCTTGGACGTTCGGTGCCGGAAATTCTGTTTTTTCTACAGCAGAGCTCAAGATTCTTATTCAATATTCAGTCCGGTCCAGAAAACAATCTTTTTGCTTCCTCATGGAGGAAGCTGTGTGACGGTGAAATTTTTTTTTCCAGTTCTTAATGTCAATGTTCTTAAAATGTCCCAAAACATCGAAAAATCATGTCTAGAAAAAATGTCCGGATGTGTGTGTGCATGTTCTGGCATTGTAAAATTCAAACGATCATAACTCGAGAACGGTTTGAGCTACAGAGCTCCCGTTTTGCACAGATGTTAATCTCTACAAGCTCTTCGTTCTCTGATAATTTTGTTGCAATTACTAGAAAAATACGAATTCTACGGCATTTTGAAATTTTCAAAAAAAGGCTGTCGACGCTCTAGCTTCCGCAAATTTTAAGATTCATTACTAATTTTTTTTTTATAAACAGAGTATCATAATAGGAAGGTTCGTATTGAATTTGGGAAACATTGGTTGAACGGTTTAAATTTTATGATTTTTCGAATTTCGAATTACTGTCCATTTTGTAAAATTTTGTACTTCCTCTTTACTTTCTAGAAAATTTGTCGAAATTATATCATTTAAATGCAAATATAAAAAACGCTGCAGATTTTGGGTCCAAACACAAAAAACCATTTTTTGGGTCCAAATACAAAATCGGTACGAAAATTGTCATGATTTTAAAAATTGATAAAACCTTCGTGTCAATCACGTTTTCCATTCCCATGGACAACAGAATCCATACAAAAGTTTATGAATTACCAAAAAGCGATTTTTCGATGTATAAGATAAATGATTGAAAATGAGCTCCTTTTTTCCAGCCTCTCCCAGCAGTCTATATATATACAAAAGCTCTAAAATGATAATAGCTATGGAACAGGAACGATGTGCGTTGAGAAAAGGTCTAAAATTAGAGTGCTCGTTAAAGGATGCACAGGACCCTGCTCCGTTATCTCTCTCATGCTTTATTTGGAAAGAAATCCCACGTCTAAGGCAGGTGAAGTTTTTTTTACCTCAAGAGCTCTGACGTGCGTGGGAACCCACCGATTTTCGTCTCGGACCAGTTTTTCTTCCGACTTCCCCATGCATTATATTTTATCACAGTTTTCTTTTAATCGATCACAAAGTGACTTTGATTAAGAGCCAAAATATTTTAACAAACAACAAGAACTCTCGTGACTCTAAAAATTTCATTTTAACGATTTCGCATCGGAGCTCAAAATGAAATGCAATTTTTTTTTTAATCTCAAAACTGATAAAAAAAAACTACTTCGCAAAGTATTGGCCGCGGAGCTCGACCCATCAATGAAGGAATTTCCGGTGCCCACGACCCACCCCAACAATGGGATCGATTGGACGAGCAAATCTATGTTTACCACTCCCCCTCCCCCATAGTGAGAGAAAAGCTCTGATACACTCCGCTCCCTTCCACCGAAAAAGAGCAATTAATACAGCGACGTTTTTATTTATAAAAAAAATAAAGAAAAAATCATTTCCTTTGGCAAAATCAACGAAATTCTTCTGGAGGAGAGAGAAACTTGTATTTTGCTGCTGCAAGATTGCTCGATCATTCTCGGCGCGCATCACCAGCAACTCGTCTCGATGGCGGATAGATATTGAGTTTTTGCATAGAGACGATGCGATCGGAACCATGTTGATTACGCAGACACACACATGCACGTGTGTGCTGATGGCGAAGGTCAAAGAATGCGTCTATCACGCAGGGAGACTGCGAGACTGAAATTTCGTAGTCGGAACGAGCTCCGAAAAAATAAAAAAAAATAAAATCATAAAATAAGCGAGATCGAACTGCAGCAGCGGAAAATATTTTTTTTTTTTCTCTTCTGCGACGTGCATAATGTACAAGTGTGTCTGTGTGCGTTCCTAAAAAAAACAGCACAGAGAAGCAAGCGCCGGCCGGAAGAAACGAGGCGGCTCTCGTCCGCGGAACAAACTCGCAGAGCAACAAGAAACGATCATGGTGAAGGAAAAAAAAACGTCATTGCGATAAATCATCCGGGCGACAGGCATTAAGGCCTTGTCGACGGTGTGTGCACCTTCTCACATTTTCTCACACTCGCCCAATCGAAAATGGCTCAGGGGGCAAAGGGGTGCATCCTCGATAGAGAAACGACCAAAACGAAACTTCAGACAGCACACGAGAATTTCGTGTACATTTCGAAGGTTGGCCAATCCCGATTTATCCCGCTCAATCCACTCTTTCCAACGTCTCGCGTAGATCTACCAATGCCAAATGCACTATATATGTATATATATACATTCTATGTGCATGATCGATGACTCTCGAAATTTTTACTGATTGGTTCTGCCTGGATACCGTGCACACAACGTTCGATCAATTGGACAATATGGATGCATCATTGTCCAGTATTTTTCTTCGTAATTCTTCGTGGTAAAGTGAGTTGCCAAAAATGCATACTGTGTCCGAATTTTATTGAGAAACCTCGAGTGTGGGAAAAGTCACGTTTTTTTTGTGTCTATTGATCGCTGCGGGAGAAAAATTGATTTAAAGATTCTCGGTATTCCAGTTGTTAATCATTTATTCCGCTTGATTGTTAAATAATTACACTGGAAATGAATTTTTCGTTTAAATCGTCGATATTTTACGGTAAACTAAATATTTTTTGATAATTTCAAAATTTTTCGTTATTTTGACAGTCGATTTGGTTTCTAATGGAATTTTCAACGAAATTTGTTTCCGAAGAGATTTTCTTTTCAGTGCAGAAAGAAAATATTTTGAAAAATTGAAATTTTTGAGATTTTAATGAATTTCCATGTTTCTCATGGCTTTTTCAATTTTTATTTTTCATTTTTGCACCTCGAGACCAATAAAGCCTGGAAAAATGAAAATTTGAGACTTTAATCCGCGTTTTCGTTTTCCTCCAATAATCCCAGTCCATTTATTGCAGGTAAAGAGAAAAAGGGACGTTTCTTAACGTTGCTCGTTTTGAATTTAGCAAATTAGAAAATTTCTCGACACTACGTGAATTTATGGAATTTAGTTGCTTAGACGAAATCACCTGGCACACTCAATAAACATGAAAATCCTTATCCTCCTCAAGCTGGCTGTATTTCCAAAAATATCGACCGACAATTGGAACCAATAAAGCCACGAAGTGTTATATTTTCGCGCGGTAAAATAAAGGACCGAATATTTTCAAGTACCTGGAACAATCGCACAGAGACGCCTCAGTAAAAGGGAAAAGATGCGCATATACAATTATATTGCCGTTATTATGTCTATACCCAGTCCGTAGGGGATTTACGCACGAAAATTAATCTCTAAATTACGGCAATAAAGTAATCGTCGAGCTGGGGTAATATAAAACCACCCCCCGCGGCCAGAATATTCTACAGTCGTTGAGTCTCAACGAGGGATAAACGAGAGGACACATAATACGTTTCGTCTACCTGGAATTTTTGTCTCCAACTTACACGACGACGACGACGACGACGTCGTATATTTGGACAATGCCAAAACGTACTGTATATAGGGAAATACGTGCCTTACGGTGTTGTGTGTACGTTGCTTTGCTTTTTCGAGACTGCGCTTTCCGTCCTGAGCATAATATGCGCGCGTATGCGTGACAAAATGAACCAGGTCGAGTCTGGAGAGGATTTAACATTCCAAGTACTAAGGACGTTGCATGCAAAATTTTCTGTCGATAGAATTCTTTTTAATTTGCACAACACTAAGAGAATAGAGATAGAGAGTAGCTCGCACAATTTTAAGAGGTTTCACAATGTAGAAATCGAGATATTTATTTATAAATATTTAATTACGAACATTAACTTTAAAATATTGAATAAAAATTTTAAAAATCGAATAAAATAGAAGAAAAATTTAATAAATCAAATAAAATAAAATAAAAATTCAAAAAATCAAATATTTATTTATAAAAATCACAATTTTTAGTAGTTTCTCATAAGAGCGTGTGTTAAAAGTTGCAATTTTCAACATTTAATGTTTCGATTTCTGAATGGTGAAGCCTCTTAAAACTTTGCATACACTTTTATGTAACATCGAAGAAGCTTTATTCAGTTTTTCAAAAAAATCGGTCGTTAAATTTTTTCGAAATTTTGTTTATTATACAACAAGTACAGATTACCTTGGCCACTTTTTTTTTAATGATCTTGCGCTTGCAAACCATTTTGTATGTACGAAAAAACTGAAAAGAAAAATTTAGAATTTACCGTCGCCATACAACGTCCTTAAGCGTTATCTCTCGGTTGAGCAAATTTATCGATCCCTTCGTATCCATGATCCTAGAATTATCAGACGATCCCCGAGTATTTATTTATTCCGTCATTTTTATCTTGTCGTCCGAGAGGATCAAGAAGTGATTTAAAAAAAAAAAATTCACTACGTTTCGTGGTATTTTTGGGAAATTTCTTCATGCTTATCGTTAAAATGGCGAAAAATTGTTAAAACGTTTTTAACGCGAAATTAAGTGCCCGAAAAAATTGAATCTCCAACGTCGTGCTCGTCGATGGTGCAAAAACGTCCCTCCAAACTTATTTCCTCCCTGCTGTTCCATTTTACCCCAACGAAGCCTCTATACGTAGCAATTTTCTCGAAACACCCGCGATTCTCATTGTTCGGAAAACAATGGAGCGGGACCTTCCCTCCTGCTCTCCTCGTTTTTCCTCCGCTCCTCCACATCACTTTCTCGTTCTACTCAGCTCGTGAATGAGCAAGTGCACTCGGCGCTCTTTCTTATCGTCCCACCAAACTCTACTGCAAATTATGATTGCCCCAATTTCCTCAGACTTTACACCCTGTAACCTTCCGACGTTACGACGTACGCACACCCGAGCCTCTCCCAACGACGAGCAAGGACTCGACAGCCACAAAACATTTTCAAATCACCCTCAAAATAATTTTATTCTCAAATTTCAAAACGATTTACAAAAAAAGAAAAAAAAAGAGAAACTTTTTTCACCGAATTCTGCGAAAAAAGAATTTTTAAATATTTGCATGGATCGCAATTATAACGAACAAAATTTTTTCTCGATCGAAATAAATTAACATGACCAGGGACAATATTATTGTTTCGAAATCTTTGTATTTTACATCGCGTTCGATCGGAGACACTTATTATCATTTTGACAATTTTACGTCCGCACGCAAAGTAAATGAGTCTCGTAGTTTCGTTTCTTCTGAATTTAAAATTCATTCGAAGGGTCTCAGCTCATAAAATCTGGAGAAAAAAAAGCTCCAGCCTTCGTTATCGATATTTTAATTATTGGATCCTTGAAAAATTCTGGAATTGCTCATTTTTTTTTTTTCAAACAGTAGTGCAACACATTATTCAACAATTAATGGAAAAAAATTCCAAGCTTAATGTAGAACAAAGTGTTACATAATTTTTTGATTATTTCGAAAACGAAAAATATAAAATTACATCGTCATGATAATATGGCAATTTTCAATATATTCTGGAAGAAGAAAAAAAAATTGAACGCTCGGCAATACTATAATTTGTCTTGGCAATGATCGATTGAGAAGCGATTTTCGATCGAAAGAGGAATATTAAGGTGAAATTTAGTAAAAACGAAAATTTGGGATCCGATACGCCCGTGAGGGATTTGTTCCGTTCTCTGGCTCGTTGGCTCTCGCTTCGAACGTATTTCCGTACATTGAGCAATAGTGACAGCGCATACATAGCACATGTGTATATCGTATATAATATCGATGATATTTCTTAGTTTTCGGAGATAAAAATCTCTCACGTGAGGATATGCGGAGAGAACGAAAATTATAGGTTTTCGCATTTTGAATTATTTCTTTCTGGGATCGCGCGAGAGAGTTTATTCTCTCGCTCTATACTGTTACCGTGCCGTTTTGTCTTCACCGCGCGACGATCACGAAAACAGTGAGAGAGATCCAAACGAGAAGACGAAAGAGCGAGAGAAAAATGGAGGAACGAAGAGGAAACGAAAGAGAACGAAACGAAAAAAGAGAAAAACGAAGAGAGAGAGAGAGAAAATCTTTCGTCGGTTCGAACGTTCGAGTACGACGAAGAGGGAACAAGCCTAGGAAGCTCGGCGGGCTGTCGAAAAGAGCGATAGAGAAAAAAGTGGAGAGACAGGAGCAAGAGAGAGAGAGAGAGAGAGGATTTCGTCTCGCAACCCCCTCGCCCCTTGCCCATCCATTTTTTCCTCTTTCCTTTTTGCCCCTTTTTTGCCCACTCACTCCTTCCTCCCCTCTTCCCTGCACTTCTTTCTCCTACATTTATTTATTCTTTCAAGTAATCAAGCGAGGTAACGCTCGAGAGAGAAGAAGGGGAGAGTCTCTCGCGATGAGCAGGCGGCGGCGAAGACCAACACAGAGAGGAAAAAGAATAACCGAGAGCGATCTCTCTCTCTCTCTCTCTCTCTCTCTCTCTTTCTCTATCTCCTTCATCTCGACACTCCGATTCCAGTCGTTGGCCCCTCTTCGCCTATAATCATTAGCAACGCTAGTTATGAATCTGGCTCCGCTTCTAAAATAAAAGAAAAACATCTGCCAATCACTGTACCATCTCGTCTGTCTCAATTGCCAACCACTGTCTCGTCGCATTCAACGATATTATTTGTCCAAGAGGGCTTGAGAATTGATTCTCTCAAATATGTACAAAAACATCGCAACCAACAACTTTTCAATTAGCTTTGCAATAAACACGCAATATCTTTCGATTTCAAATAAAATTATAATCAGAAACTTTATATTACTTGATTACGAACATTAAATTTAAAAAATAGAATAAATATTTAAAAAATCAAATAAAATAGAATAAAAATTTTAAAAATCCAAAAAAAAAAATAAAAATTTATAAATTCAAATAAAATGGAACAAAAATTTATAAATTCAAATATTATAGAATAATTATTTGAAAAATCAAATAAAATAGAATAAAAATTTATAGATTCCATTAAAATGAAATATCAAATTCATCAAATCGAATAAAATAGAATTCAAAATTTGAAAAATCAGTTTCATCGAACTGACAGAAAAAACATTTCGCAGCAAATTTGAAAAAAAAAACTGCGATCCGTCTATCAACCGGATTTTTGTGTCTCCTGGTAGAACGTGATCGAAAAAAGGAAAATCCAGGAGCTTTTTGCACAGAACGTCTTCTACATTTATAAAATACAACGGCACGAGACGGATATCGCGATTAATCCGCGTGCTCGAACAACGTGCCATGCGAGGGGCAGCGAGAGCTTTATAATTGTGAGAGCAAATTCGCCGATCCTGAAAATAACCAACACAAGAAACACTCCAAAGCTGATATGTTGGCTCTCTCGCTCCTCCGACCTTTTCAAACGCTCATCCTGCTCGCTGCCGGTCCAAGGTTAAGGCAAATCGCGATTTTGCACCGCGAATGACGTCACGATGCAGTTGGACTAGTTTTCGATCTAAGCCTCGGGTGCGCGCTTCCCGCATTTATCCCACAACAAATTTATATGTATCTGCTTCATTTTGAAGCGCGGTTCTCTCCAAAAAAAAAAGATTGAAAATTTATGTTGCGTGAAATTTGCAATCAACGAAGATAACGAGATTAACGCTTCGGAAATTTCACCTCCGACTGATGATTGCGTTCTGAATTAATTCATTTTGAAAGTTTCTCAAAAATCTGCAAATGTAAATATTATCGGAAACGTTTTCCTGTCATTTTTTTTACAATTAAAATAAAAAAACATTGCAAAAGAACATTTTTTGAAAAATAAAGAGAGAGAATTATTCAAAAATTATTGTTGTCTATGTAAAGAAATAACTTTTCCCAAATCGGTTAAAAAAATAAAAATAAAAAAAATTCCGACACCGATTTCTTTATGGCTTATAATTACTGGCTGCCAAGTTGAAACGAAAGGTTCCCAAGCAAAAATTATCTAATCGAATGAACCACTTAACATACAGTTGAAAAATGTATTAATTTTTTTTTTCTCACGAAGTCACGAGAGAGATTTTTCTCGTAATAATAAATAATAAAGTTGGCTGCAAAAATAATTTTCGATTTGTGAAACTTTTCCAACATTTTTTTCATCCCATTGCGGAATCCTGGAAATTGATTGCAATGAACATTTTTTTTAATCGTTCAGTCACAGCTCCAGCACTATCACTAGCCCATCCAATAATCAGGAAACCTCGTATGAACATGAAAATGAAAAGCAACACACGTGTAGTCAATAAAACGAAATATTAATGTTCCGCATGAGTCGTTGGCCTTTTGGCACGTAACGCGGAAACTAAAACCTGTATGGCCAATACCACGGGCTCGGGGACTACCACACGCAACTTCTATATTCGTATTTAGGCCGAAATGTTAAACCTGGCAATCATACAGTGGTCCAATTACCATAAGAAGAGCTCTAATTTAACACAATGCTCTCGGGGGCAGCCCTTTTCGCCCTTTTCGCCTGTTTCTTCTTCTTCTTCTTCTTCTTCTTCGTCATCTTCTCAACTTCTTCCTCCCCTTTCACGCCTGGCTTCCCAGTGTTTTTCTTCCTTTCTTGCTCGTATATTGCTCGTTGTATTTATAAGAAGTCCGCAATCATACATTTATACTCATCTACGTGCTAGAACGATCGTGGAATTCGTAACACAACGATTATATATAAAAGAAGCGAAATAAATTATAAACCATTTGGGGAAGCAGGGGGTTGAGGAAGGACCAAAAAAAAACAGAACAGAATTTATAGAAATATAAATTTTGAATAAAATATTAAAATAATCAATGAAATAAATTTACAATTAATAGAAATATAAATTTTAAATAAAATATGAAAATAATTAATCAAATAAATTTATAATTGATAGAAATATAAATTTGGAATAAAATATTAAAATAATCAATGAAATAAATTTACAATTAATAGAAATATAAATTTCAATTAAAATATAAAAATAATTAATTAAATAAATTTATAATTGATAGAAATATAAATTTTAAATAAAATATGAAAATAATCAATGAAATAAATTTACAATTAATAGAAATATAAATTTTAAATAAAATATGAAAATAATTAATCAAATAAATTTATAATTGATAGAAATATAAATTTGGAATAAAATATTAAAATAATCAATGAAATAAATTTACAATTAATAGAAATATAAATTTTAAATAAAATATGAAAATAATTAATCAAATAAATTTATAATTGATAGAAATATAAATTTGGAATAAAATATTAAAATAATCAATGAAATAAATTTACAATTAATAGAAATATAAATTTCAATTAAAATATAAAAATAATTAATTAAATAAATTTATAATTGATAGAAATATAAATTTTAAATAAAATATGAAAATAATCAATCAAATAAATTTATAATTAATAAAAATATAAATTTTAAATAAAATATTTAAAAAATCAATGAAATAAAATTATAATTGGCAAAAATATAAATTTAATTAATTTATACTTACTAAAGTATAATTATATTGATAAAATTGTATTAATTATATTAATTTTAAAATAATAGAAATATATTTATATAAATAAATTTTATTAATAAGCATTAGCTATTCGGAATAATCCGTCGGTTGCGAGTCGATTGTTTTCAATATGGAGAAACAATATATTCGAGAGAATTTCTAGAAGCGAGTGGTTGCTGCGGAATGATAACATGGATATTGTAGAGAATTTACAATTTATCGACGTTTGGAGAATAATGACAACAAATGAATAATTAATGGATTTTTAATTTATAGAATCGGCGTAGGGAAAAGAATGTCGGAAGATTTAAACTTCACCCATAGGCCGGGCATTTATATTGACTCACGACTTCTCGTATAGTTTATAAATATTTAATTTAAAAAACGCGATATAATCGTGCTCGCATATTTTTCCATACGTAAAGAAAAAAAAAAAAAAAAAAAAAATTAGTTTACGAATATTCCGATCCGGTGGCTGGTCCAAGAACCATTTACAAATCAACTTTCACGGTTTCTTAATAAATCTTTGAATGCTCGCGTCTCTCATCGCCTCTCTTATTATTATATTCTTGCTCGTTCACCACAAAGCCTCAAAAAATGGACGTCTCCGTATCTTATGAGAAAGAAAATTTGATACCGAGCTCGGAAGACACGAATACACACGGAAACTCGTATCGTCTAGCACGTCGTCGTATGCTACCGAGATCGCTAGATTCACACATGATATAAATGCTGTAAACTCTGTTTACGAGCTCGTTGGGTATGCGGACCTTGAAACCGTACACACACACACACACACATTCGTCCATCGAGTATTCCATGCCGAGCCAACGGAAATTTCGTCCAACTCTCTTCTCCAAATGAATTCCTTAACAAGATTGTTTCTCGGAAAACCAAAACTGTCAAAATTTGTCAAAATCATCATGAAAACTTTCTGCCAAAATATTTCACGCAAATTTTTTATCGAGAAACCAAAAATAAAACAAATTTTCGTTTCCAAAAAAATTGAACTTTCAATTACAAGAGGATTCGGTGTCTAATGAATAAATCGAATGACAGAAACGTGCAGCAGATGGAAAAACTTGGTCCATTCTTCGTCGTCGGACACGATCATGTTTTCGGGAGAAACTTTTTCCTCAACCAGGAGCTCATTCAGAACATTTTTTTTTTCTTTGCACACATGTGTGCTTGCGAGCTGTGTCCATGAGCAGGGCATGTACGTACCTTCGTGCACGTGGCATCTCGAGCAAGTTCCTTCATCATTATCATCATGATTATTTTTTTGTACAAAAGAAATTCTGAGCAGGCGAAAATTGATGAAATTTGATGACGATTTTATTTATTTTTTAACTTTTAAAAAAATTGAATAATTCAAGATTTTTGGGAAGAGAAAAAAAATGGAGTTTGGAGGAAAAATCCGGGGGTGAGAGTTCGCAAGGGATGAGCGTCGAGTGTGCATTGTAAAATGCATCGCAGAATGCAATTGCATTTTTGTACGAACTACTCTAGTGGCGCCCGTCGTAATATTCACGATTCTAAAAATCTCTGTATGCAAGGGATGGACCAGGGGGTGCAAACAAAAAGAGAAAAATGGGGAAAAGTGTAAGGAGAGAGAATTTTGGCGAGGGAGAGCAAAAGTTGCGGAGGTTGACTGTGGATTTCCTTAATAAAATGGGACGCAAACGCCACGCCAGCGAATATCTGGCTGATAGTGGCACGGTCAGCTCTACGTCGACCACCGAAAATCCTCGGACCGTTTCGAGGGTTGCTAGGGAAAATCTAGAATAAGGGAAGGGAGCAGGCTTTTCGTTGCTCAGGCTGATTCAATCTGACACGCCAGAGGAGAATCTTGGCTCGTAGCTTCACTCTCTCTCTCTCTCTCTCTCTCTCTCCCTCTCACCCTTCTTCTTCGAGTTTCCAGCTTCGCAAGGGTGAGTACGTGTGTAAATTTTACGTGTATGTGAATTTCTCTCTCTCTCTCTCTCTTTTTCTCGTTTACTCTCTCTCTTCGGCGTTATACCAGAGGCTTAGGCTCTCAATCTCGTCCTTTCTGTAACGCCCCCTTCTTACCTAAAACCCCGCATGAAAATTTCCAAGGATAACTGAATGCCATCCAATTAGTGTACATGGAAATAGAAAATCGATTCTTCGAGAGACCAACCCATTAGAGCATTGTCTTTTTCGGCGAGCTTAATCCTTTGGATGGACGTTAAAATAAAATTGGCAAGAAAAAAATTATTTTTATCCATTCATTGTGTTATTTATTCGAATATTTCAAAATGGCTAATTGTTTTTTCGTGTCCGTGACGTTTCGAACGAATTTGACAAATTAAAACGATTTTTACTCTGCGCATGATCGATCAAAAAATCTTTGACTTTCGTCTCGATCAAAAGGATTCAATAAACATGGAAACTCCCGTGTACACATGGCTCGTTATATCTGTATGCATGCAATCTAGAAATGGGAGCGAAGAGAGATCGCGAGGGCGAGATCGAGGGTCGCCAGGATTTCACAAGAGAGTCGGAGAAAGCGAGAGAGAGAGAGAGAGAGAGAGAGAGAGTCGCCAACCCCGGGCGTTGCTAAGTTAGCGTTATCCAAATCCGACACTTAGGCCAGCGACGAGGGGTTGCGATAACGTTAGCACGGAAATTAATGTGCGCTCGCTTATATATGCGTCCAAATAATATATAGTCCAAACATATAGATATGCTTATATCCTTTTCCTACTTCTCTCGTGCGAATCCCTGGTCATCCACAATTTGACTCGATCAACATCCAACAACGATGCACAGTAAAAACAGAATTTTGTTGAACAAGATCGATATTTAGTTCGATACGTTCGACTAAACGTTTTTTTTTTTAATAATCCCAAAAATTGTGACATCGCAGCAAGAAATATTCTAGAAAGTCTCTTCGGAAGCTCATTTTTGTCGATCCAATCATAAATTTTGCTGACGATTCCGTTAGAAACAAAATATGCTGCCAAATGAACTAAAAATCGATGATTTTTAACAAAATTTCATTTTCAGTCCAAAGGTCAAAATAAAAATTGCAATTTGTCTGGCTTTCGATTTCCTACTCGCATTTTTTTTTCTCGTAAAAAAAAAATCAACTTTTTGTCCAGGATTCGATTCTTCGTCGATCGTTTTCTTTCATTTATCGATGGATTAAAAAAATGTGCATAATTACAGTGAATGCAGCGCTCGATTTATCACGAAATGTGCTGGCGATGGAAGAGAACAAAGAAAAAAATGATGACTCAATTTTAAATGGCTTCGAGGACTTTTGTGCCCCTTGAAAATTACTTTTTTCTCGTCGAGCTCGATTACTTCTTCACGGAATGTAACGCAGACTATGCGGCAGACAATGCGTCCGAGTTTTATGACCAAGCCAGTGGAAATTAGAGTCGAGAATTAATTACAAAGGTGAGAAAAAATACCTGATGCATATAATCGATTTATAATTACGTGCGTAATGAACCAGCTACGATGAAGGATTTAGAAGGAGAATTGCAATACCTGAATGTCTTCTGGTCCGCTCTCCAACGGCTACAAATTGGGTTTTCAAGGATTTCGATCAACAAGCATTATTGACGTGCCATTTTGAATAATCACCAGACTTTTTTTTCTCGATACCGTGGAAAAACGTTTTTGTCATTTTCCCAGATGAAAAATGGCTCGTTTCGTTAAAAAATGAAATTACGATCGACTGAAAAATTGGCAGAATATTTTTAAGGACGTTGTATGGCGACGGTCGAATCTTACGAATTGACTAAAAAACAACATACTCTGGATCCAAGATTGTCCGATGTAATCTGTATTTGTGGTATAATAAAAAAAAATTTCGAAAAAATGTGACGACCGATTTTTTTAAAAAACGAGATATTCAATGTTGAAAATTGCAACTTTCTACACACGCTCTTATGAGAAACTACTGAAAATTGTGATTTTTATAAATAAATATTTCATTTTTTGAATTTCTATTTTATTTTTTTTGATTTTTTCAATTTCTGTTCTATTTTACTTGATTTATTAAATTTTTGTTCTATTTCCTTTGAATTTATAATTTTTTATTCCATTTTATTTGGTTTTTTCAATTTTTATTCTATTTTATTCGATTTTTAAAAATTTTATTCAATTTTTTAAAGTTAATGTTCGTAATTAAATATTTATAAATAAATATCTCGACTTCTACATGGTGAAAGCTCTCAAAACTATTCTCTTAGTGTGTCGAAAATTTAAAGGAATACTTTCGATAGAAAATTTAGCACACAACGTCGTTAAAGCCTTTAAAATGTCGAAATCGTAGTCTAGTCGAGGTTGCGTGACCCTCGTGATCCAAATATGTAAAGTGCGCCCCACGCGTGGGTGCATCGAGCTCAGCTGCACGTAAAGCTTCGGAAGGGTGGAAGAGGCAAGAAAAAAGGTATCCGAAAAAATGCAAGGTTACCCACTTTTTTTTATTGGCTCGGAACTGCTACGGTGCGAAGGTCACGGCAAGGGTTTGTCGACGGCGTTGTTGTTCCCGCATGTATACGCACAAGACCCAACAGCCTCGCACTCGCGCTTCCCGCAGCAAAACCCTCGCGAACTGGAGATTAAAATTATTTTTTTGTTTTTTTTTTTCGACTCAATATTAAATCGTTTATCTGCTTTATTACTTCCTGCGCCAAATATTTGAAATCTCATTTTCATGCTGCTCAGAATAAAATCCACCATCCAAAGGTGAGTTAAGCACTAAA